>CM053508.1:77332884-77355964 GCA_028627145.1 Eidolon dupreanum | reverse complement strand
AGTGAAGGGTGGAAAATGATATTTCAAGCAAATGGTGTTCAGAGAAAAGTGGGAGTAGCAGTACTAATATTGGATGAAATAGACTTCAAAATAAAAAAGGTAAAGAAAGATACTGAGGGACACTTCATAATGATAAAGGGAATAATGCACCAAGAAGACATAACATTTATTAATATCTATGTTCCCAATCAGGGAGCCCCGAAATATGTAAAGCAATTACTAACAAAACATGTGAAGGGCCTATAATAAAAATTATAAGACCCTATTAAAAAAATTGAAGAAGATACAAAGAAATGGAAAGATATTTGTGTTTTTGAGTGGTAGAATCCACATAGTTAAAATGACTCATTACTTAAAGCATTATACAGATTTAATGCAATCCCCATCAAAATCTCATCAGCATTTTTTAAAGAAATGGAACGAAAAAATCATCAAATTTGTATGGAAGCACAAAACACCCCGAATTACCAAAGCTGTTCTGAGAAAAAAGAGTGAGACTGGAGGTATCACTCTGCTCGACTTCAAATTATACTACAAAGCAACAGTAATAAAAATGGCATGGTATTGGCAGAAAAATAGACACACTGACCAGTGGAACAGAATTGAGAGTCCAGAAATAAACCAATATATATATGGCAAATAATTTTCGACAAAAATGCTAGAAATATACAGTGGAGAAAGGAGAGCCTTTTCAATAAATGGTGCTGGGAAAACCGGAAGGCCACCTGCTAAAGAATGAAACTAGACTGTTGTCTATCACCACACACCAAAATTAACTTGAAATGGATTCAAGACCTGAATATAAGACCTGAAACAATAAAACATATAGAAGAAAACACAGGAACTAATCTTGGGCTTAAAGAAGATTTTATGAATTTGACCTCAATGGCAAGGGAAGTAAAAGCAAAAATAAATGAATGGGATTACATCAAATTAAAAAACTTCTGCTCAGCTAAAGAAACTGTCAACAAGGTAAAGAGACAACCATCTGAATGGAAAAATATATTTGCAAGCAATGCCTTAAAATATACAATGAACTCATACAACTCAATAACAACAAAAAATCAAATGATTCAATCAAAAAATGGGCAGAGGATCTGATCAGACACTTCTCCCTACAGGACATACAAATGGCCAATAAATATATGAAAAGATGCTCAACATCGCTAGCTATTAGGGAAATGCAAATCAAAACAACAATGACATACCATCTCACACCTGGTAGAATGGCTATAATCAACAGGACAAGCAGTAACAAATGTTGGAGAGGATGTGGAGAAATAGAAACCCTCATGAACTGCTGGTGGGACTGCAAATTGGTATGGTCACTATGGAAAGTGGTATGGAGGTTCCTCAAAAAACTAAGAATTGATCTACTATATGATCCAGCAATCCCTCTACTGGGTGTTTACCACAAAGACTTGAAAACTCGTATCCAAAAAGATATTTGTATATCGATGTTCATAGCAGCAGCATTCACAGAAGCCAGGACAAGGAAGCAACCAAAGTGTCCTACGATAGATGATTGGCTAAAGAAGCTGTGGTACATATATACAATGGAATATTACTTAATCATAAGAAGAGATGAAATACTGCTATTTGCAACAACATGGATGGACCTTAAAATAATCATACTAAGTGAAATAAGCCAGACAGAAAAGGTTGAAAATTACATTATATCACATATGTGGACTATAAACCTAAAAGCAATGAATGAATGGGACAAACAAACAGAGACTCATGGACATGGACAATAGGCTAGCCATTACCAGAAGGGGTACGGAAGGGGGGAAATAAAAAAATAAAATATTTAAAATAGAAGAAATAAAGGGTTCTTTCGATTAGGTAAAAAAAAAAAGTATAGACAAAATACTTGGAGAGAGAATGATTAGAAGATACAGATGAGAGAGATATTATGCATCCCTATTTGGTCACTTGTTAGCTATAGATTGGTCCTGACCACATAGAAGGAATGTCAGTGTATGAGTGGCAGTTTAGAATTTATTTTCAATTTGTTCATTTGGCACATGTATTTCTACTTTATTTTGTCATAGGACTTCTTGCTATTGACCTTCATTTCCTATTTTTTTCCTACCTAGTTGTACCTAGGTTTGGCCTATTCCAATTCCTCATTTATGACTTCTCTCCTAGAACTCTGGTTAACATTCATCTGATTCTAGCCAGGTGAAAGAGAAAAAGGGAATTTATTAGAAGAATACAGGGGTGTGCCATATAACTCAAGGGTAGGAAAGGACTAGATCTAGTTGCTAAAAAGCCAGGAAGATCCTTACTTACTAGACTCTGAGTATCTGTGACATTTCTTTTACTATCCCTTTGCAGAATTGATTCTCTGCTGGGGCATATGTGAAATGTGCCAACTCACAGTACCCAAGTCTCACTTGTATGAGGTCTAGACACATCAAGACAGACTAACTTCTTTCAGCCTCAATCTTAACTAATTGTCCCAGCTTAGATTAGGTGTGCAAGCCTGCTGCAACCAACACTAGTCAATGGAATGGCCCCATTGAACAAGCATGATTCATGAGAGATCACTATGTGGGCATGTTAATTGGAATTTCGAGAAGGACTGTTGTGTATAGAATTTAGATGTTGAGTAGACAACATAAACCCATATGCTTTTATTGGAATAATGAACCAGAAGTAGAAATTTATTCCAATCTATGATTCTGTGCTTTCCAACTAAAGTATTGAAAATAAGCCTTTAGTTAGACCATGTAAACCTAAAGTAATACAGAAGTTTTTTCTAAGACCTCCTTAATGCACTGGAATGTGGTCATACTGCAAAGTATATTTAAAAAACTGATATATTTTTTTAACTTGTTACCTTAGAATCTATGGTAATTGATGACATAATACATATCACCAGTATTTTGTAAAAAATTTCTTACAAAATATAGTTATCTTTTCTCATAATTTCCCACCAGAATATAGACTAGAAATCATTAGCCTCTTTTTCACTACTGTCTCCTCCATCCTTTGAACAGTCTATACTCTAACAATAAAATTTCAGAAAGAGAAATGAAAAAAGCAAGCCTATTTGCATTGTAAAAAAAGAATAAAGTGTTTAGGAATAAACCTAATGAAACATGTGACGGACCTATACACTGAACACTAAAAGGCATTATTAAAAGAAATTCAAGAAGACACAAAGAAATGGAAAGATCTTCCATGTTCATGGAGAATTATGATACATGATATAATAGGAAGAATCATCATAGTTAAAATGGCAATATTACCCAAAGCAATATACAGATTTATGCAATCCCCATCAAAATCCCAATGACATTTTTTTAAAGAAATAGAACAAAAAATATCAGGTTTATGTAGAATCACAAGAGACCTCGAATAGCCAAAGCAATCCTGAGAAAAAAGAACACAGCCAGATGTATCACACTGCCTGGTTTCAAATTATACTACAAAGTGACAATAATCAAAATAGCATGACACTGGCAGAAAAAACAGACATATAGACCAATAGAAAAGATTTGAGAGCTCAGAAATAAATCTACATATACATGGGCAAATAATAATAGACAAAGGAGCCAAAAATATACAATAGAGAACAGAAAGCCTCTTCATTAAATGATGCTGGGAAAATTGAAAAGCCATAGCAAAAGAATGAATCTAGACAGCTATCTGTTACCATACACTAAAATTAACTCAAAATGAATCACAGATCTCAATATAAGACCTGAAACAAATTGTGTAGAAGAAAACAAAGGTACTAAACTCATGGACCTTAGTTTTAGAGAGAATTTTATGAATTTGATGTCAAAGGCAAGGGAAGTAAAAGCAAAAATAAATGAATTGGATTATGTCAAACTAAAAAGATTCCATACAGCAAAAGAAACCATCAACAAAACAAAGAGGAAACCTACTGAATAAGAAAAGATATTTGGACATGACACTTCTGATAAGGGGCTAATATCCAAAATATACAAAGACTCATACAACTCAACAATAAAAAAATACCAAACAATCCAATTAAAAATTGGGCAGAGGACCTGAACAGACACTTTTCCCAAAATACATACAAATGGCCAACATATATATGAAAAGATGCTCGACTTCACTACCTATTAGAAATATGCTAATCAAAACAACAATGAGATACCATCTCACACCTGGTAGAATGGCTATTCATCAACAAGGAATTACAAGTTTTGGAGAGGTTGTGAGGAAAAAGGAACCCTTATATACTGATGATGGAAATGTAAATTGGTTCAGTCACTATGGAAAACAGTAAGGAGGTTTCCCCCAAAATTAGGAATATAATTACCATACAACCCAGCAATGCCTTTTCTGGGGACTACCCCCCAAATTTGAAAACATTTATCCATAGGTCCTGGATAAAGAGAGTCAAGATGGCAGGATAGGTAAAAGCAGGGTTCACCTCCCTCCATGACCACATTAAAATTACAACCAAATTCTAAAATAAACAACTTGGAGAACCACCTAAAATCTAGCTGATCATAACAGATACATCTGAGGATATGAAGAAAAGGCCACATAGAGATGGGTAGGAGGGGCAGAGAGGTTAGGTGGGCTGGTCCTGCACCTGCGCATGATGTTTGAGCAGTGAAAAGGAATGTGCAGATGCAGGGAACCCCGTGAAGGAACAAAGGGCCCTAGCACCACAAGGGGCTCCCCCAGCCCAAGGTTCCAGTCCTGGGAAGAGGAGTTCCCAGAAAATATGACTGTATAAACAAATGGGGACTCTGGCCACCTGGGTGAGACAGAAGGAACCTGTCTGGGTGAAACAGAAAATCCAGATGTGTTAAAAGGCTGGAGCACAGACTCTCTTGCTTATACTCCCCCTGGGCTCCAGTGGAGGATCAATGGCACGGAAGGTGCAAGGGACATACAGGGAAAGACTAACTTGCATGGCTCCAGTGCAAAAGCTGGAGGGCCAGCTGCCATTGCTCCTTTTTCGGAGCCCTCTCTGAGGCAGTCTACAGAGGGGCACCATCTTGCCTGTATTAAACCCTCCCCATGCATGGCCTATTTTGAAGCTACTTGGCTGTGAGATCAGCCCGCCCAACCCTGTGACTTCCTGGAGCCCCGCAGCACCCAGCTCGCAAATTGCCATTGGTGGCCATTGCCTGGCATCCAGCCCTACCCTTCTCATTCCTTGAGCTCCACATTTATTGGCAGGCAGTAACCCTCAGCTCACATGTAGCCCTCACATTTCAGGGGACACTTTTGGTGGCAAGCCACCGGTGCCATCCCTAGCTGCAGTATCTTTTGGGTAGATCGCTGGGGTCTGAGGGCCTGAAGAGGATAGCAGCTGGCCTTGAAGGGATCTGAGACTTTTACAAGAGGTTGTAGATTCAGTACTGGCATAAAACCTGACTCTGCATTGGTCAGGTGAAATTTGTTTTATCCCAGTGACTCCCTGAACCCCACTCCACTGAACTCGCATACCACCTAAAGATTCTTCCAGCTGTGGAGTCATACAGGCAACTGGCAGGAAGCCACAGGCCATGAGGTGCACTAGTCCTTTGGCTCAGCCACCCTAGGACCCTTACTGGGGGTAACCAACCTCAGCTCACAGTGTGGTTTCTCTCACTTGCCTCCAAATCCAGCATAAGAAAAAAACATCTGGGATCACTTTGTAGCTCCTACCACATAGCCCTGAGCAAGGCATAACATGACCTACAGGGGAGCTCTCCCAAGGAGCCACAGAACCAACACACTGGAAAGCATTTTTATACACCAATAACAAATTATCAAGAAGAGAAATTAAGAAAATAGTTCCATTAATAATTGTATCAAAAAATAAAATACCTAGAAATAAATTGAACCAAGGAGGTAAAGGACCTATATTTAGAAAATTATGACATTGAGAAAAATTTGAAGAAGATGCAATTAAAGGAAAGCATATACTGTGCTTATGGATACGAAGAATTAACAACATTAAAATGTCCATTCTACCCAAAGCAATCTATAGATTTAATGCAATCTCTATCAAAATAGCAATGACATTTTTCAGAGACCTAAAATAAATAATTTTAAAATTTATATAGAATAATAAAAGATCTCACATAACCATGGAAATCTTGAGAAAGAACAAAGTTGGAGGTATCAAACTACCTGAATTAAAACTATACTACAAGGCTACAGTAATCAAAACGGCATGGTACTGGCATAAAAACACACATAAATCAATGGAAGAAAATAGAGTCAAGAAATAATTCCATGCCTATCTGGTCATTCACTCTATGACAAAGGAGATAAGAATATACAATGGGGGTAAATACAGTTTTTTCAACAAGTGGTCTTGGGAAAACTGGGTAGATACATGTAAAAAAAATGAGACTGGACTACCTTCCTACACCACATACAAGAATAAACTCAAAATGGATTAAAAAATTAAATATAAGACCCAAAATCATATGGTTTTTTATAGGAAAAGTCATAGGCAATAAACTCTTACATTACTCTTTCTAATATTTTTTTCTGATTTATCTTCTTGGAAAAAGGAAACAAAATAAAAATAAACAAATTGGGCTACATCAAAGTAAAATTTGCACAGCAAAGGAAACTATCAAAAAAATGAAAGGACAACCTACTGAATGGAGAAGATATTTGCCTATAATACATCTGACCAGAAGTTAATATCCATAATTTATATGAACTCATACAACTCAGCAACAACAGCAGAAACAAAAACAAAAACAAAAACAAATAATCTAGTTAAAAAATGGGCAGAAGGCTTGAAGGTATTTCCCCAAAGAGGACATACTATCGTCCAATAGACATATGAAAAGATGCTCAAAGTCACTAATCATCGGAGAAATGCAAATTCAAACCATAATGAGATATCACCTCATGCCTGTCTTATTGGCTATCATCAATAAATCAAAAAACAACTAATGTTGGCGAGGAGAAAAGGGGACTCTCTTGCAATGTTGGTTGGATTGCAAATTAGTACAGCCACTTTGGAAAACAGTTCGGAGGTTCCTCAAAAAATTAACAGTAGAACTACCTTTTGATCCAGCAATTGCACTATTGGGTATTTATTCAAAGAAAACCAAAATACTATTTCATAAAGATCTATACATTCCTATGATCATGGCAGCGCTATTCACAGTAGCCAAGATATGGAAGCTACCGAAGTGCCTATCGATAGATGATTGGATGAAAAAGTTATGGTACATATATATATAGTAGGATATTACTCAGCTTTAAAAAAAATAAAATTATACCATTTGCAATAACATGGGTGAACATAGAGGGTATGATGCTGAGTGAAATAAGCTAGACAGAGAAAGATCAATACCATATGATTTCACTTATATGCGGAATCTAAGGAACAAAAGGAACAAACTAAAAGGAAACAGACTTATAGATATAGATAACAATCTGGTGGTTGCCAGAGGGGAGATGGGTTGGCAGGGCTGAGTGAAAAAGCTGAAAGGATGAAGAAGTACAAATTATTAATTATAAAACAGTCATGAGGATTTGGAGTATAGCATAGGGTATATAGTTAACACTATTGTAATCATTGTGTGTAGTGCCAGATGGGTGCTAGATTAATCTGGGGGATCACTTCATAAATTATGTAAATGTCTAACTAATATAAAATAATAATAAAAATTTATTCATAAAAATATGTGCACCCCAATGTTCATTCAGCATTATACATGGTGGCCAAGACATGGAAACAACCTAAGCACCCTTCGATAGATTATTCAATAAAGAAGATGTGGTACATATATACAATGGAATATTCCTCAGCCACAAGAAAAGATGAAATTTATGACAACGTGGATGGATCTTGAGATTATCATACTAAGTCAAATAAGTCAGACAGTAAAAGTTGAGAATCATAAGATTTCAATCATGTGGGATATAAAACTGAAAGCAATAATTGAGCAAGACAAACAAACAAAACTTTGTAGACACAGACAACAATTAGTGGTTACCAGAGGGATGGGGGGAAGGAGAGAGATAGATAAGGGTTAAGGGGATCAAAGATATAGTGACAGAGGAGATACAACTTTGAGTGGTGAACACACAATGCAATATACATATGACGTATTATTGACTTGTACACCTGAAACCTATATAATTTTATTAACTAATGGCATCCCAACATAGTTAATAAAAAAAGAAACCACTTGATTTTAAAAGAATTTTCTCTGCAGTTACTAATGTCATACACTTTCATAACTCTAACACTATGATTTTGAATTGCACCTTTGTTTGACAGCTATAAATCTTTCATACCCTGAATTAATACAGCATAGTTCGTAAAGCTAGGAGAAATAGAAAGGTAGAACAGAGATTACTTCCCTATTTATTTTTTATTTTATTTTTTCTAAGAGTATATTTGGGGCCAGAAAGGCCTTTATCTTTGGAGAGTTGAAGAATTCCAGGTTGAGGACCGAGGGAAAAAGATCAAGATGGAGCTGATATTTAACAGAGCATCTTCTGCTTAGAAACTACTCCATAGGTATTTGCTACTTTGATTAAATATGTAAATTAATGCCTGGCTTTGGTCTAGGTTGTAAGAGAGTACAGGAGAGTTAGACTTGAGGTTTCTACATAGTCCAGTCTATCTTACCAGAGTTTAAATCAGGTAGGCATTTGTAACTAGAAGCCCTACTTAGTAGAAAGAACACTTATTTGATTGGTTAGAACTCTGGCATCTCATGGATACCTAAATATCAGACTAGGAATGTGGCTGAGATGCACATCTAGTAGGGTCCAGAGAGAAGCTCTGACATGCTGTCTGATTTCACCTCACTGAACCAGAATGAATGCATTGGTTTAAGTAATTTACCAAATTGCTTCTAGACTGAAAGAACTAGTTTTATTTATCCATCCATTCTAACACTATCCATTGTCTATTTACTATAGTGCCTCCTCCTTCTGTGACAAATTAAGCCTCATAATATAGAAAATTGACAATATTATGAAATTAAAACTCAATGCATAAGTCAATAAATGTACCCAATAGAAGCATAGAATAAAATCAATTATTAGACATATTTTTATGTTCCTAATATATGATATACTTACATTTTGTTGACTGAGTTGATCTTCATTCCCCCTCCTGCACCCTCCCATTGCAACATGAGAGTAGAGAGGGTACAAAAGGTGAACTATTTGCAGGGAGATGTGATCTGATTTATCAGCAAAATCACAGATGCTTTAGTCTGAAAAGCTCTTTTGACATTGCAGAAACATTTTGTGCTGTGATTCTGGTTTTGCTTTTTTATAAAATGCCTGAATGGATGTCTAATGATGTGACAAATGATGTGTCAGAATTAACTTCCAGACCTGTAGAGGCAAACCCCCCATCAGGACAGGGGAGACCTCCCTTCTAGCAGAAACCCTGAACACTGATTCCTAAAAGACATGGAGACATGGATCACATTGCCATTGCCATTGTTTTCTCAGACAGAGAAAAACACCCAATTTCCAAGGTACAGAGTGAAGATGAGAATCAGGCAGTAGAAATCTGGTTCTGCAGCTGTGTATGTACTATGCATGCTGAGGGTGAAGTTTACCTTTAGCCATTTACAGGGATAATTCAATGTAGAGGAAAAAATATTTTAAATCTTATATTCGGCTCAGTTATTTTATTAACTTAAAAACAGATGCCCTTACATACTTTCCTTGAGTTTTAAGAATACAACCAACAAATCAGAATAATCAGAGCTGGAATTATGTAACACTCATTCACTCATTTATTTAATCAAGAAATATTAAATGTTTTCTATGTGTTAAGCTGTACTAGTTCTTGGGGCTATAATAACAGAACATAGAATGAAAGACCCTAGGCTTAGACAGAAATGGTTAGGGAACACCACACATATGATGGCTTGTAGATACTTAGTAAAGAAGCTAAAGACAGGAAACAACTCCAAGGAGAGGACTTGAAGAATCTAAGATGACAATGGAGGATGGAAGAACTAAAGACCAGAAAAAACTTAGAGTAGCAAGAACAAAAGGGGAAAGTTGATAAGGTGCAGCAGTGAGATGGGCAGATCATGTAACACAATGTTGCTCATTTAAGGATTTTGGTTTCTTATTGGAAGGACAATGTGAAACCATGAAGAGATTTTAAATAATGTGTTGTCTGTTTTTAGAATAATTATTATAAAAGGCAAAATCATGCTTTTCCTACAAATGTAAATGCATGTCAAAGATTTTGTTGAACTCATTCATTAATTAAGGAAAACTGTAAGATGTTACAACTGATTTAAAGGGGAACCCAAAGAGCAGACACACACACACACACAATCAGTGATGCTGAAGTGCTCTATTATAGGTGCTGAGGATTCATTATCACTCTTATTAAACTTGTAAATCATAACTTTTGGAGCTCATCAGAGTTTGCCCTGAGCCATTTTTATCTCTGTCTTCAATCTTGCCCTTAGTTGATCTCATTTACTTCTATAACCTTTACATACCATCTATATGCTGAACACTACCAAATTTATACTACCTGCTTATTTCCATGGGCTTATCTTCTAGATGCCTCAAAATTAAGGTATAGCAAACAGAACTTGTGATCATCATTTCCTGCTCCACATTCCCAGTGGCTCTTTTCATCCAGATCTTCGTGTCTCAGCCCAAGATACTTCTATACACCTGGTTGATCATGCCAAAAAGAGGAAGTCATCTATGATGACTGCCTCTCTTCTCCATATCAGATCTATCATAGATATACATTTCTTTCCATGCCCATTGTTGTTGTCTGGTTCACAGCGCCTTGTCTCCTTAGTGCATTGCATTGTTTTTATTTTTCTTTTCTTTTTAAAAAACATCTTTCTTGAGATATAATTCATACACCATTAAATTTGCCCATTTAAAGTATATAATTCAATGGTTTTTATTATAGTCACAGCATTGTGAAACCATTGCTAAAATCTTAGAACATTTTCATCACACTAAAAACAATGCCTAACTCATTAGCAGTCACTTCTATTTCTCACCACCCCCTCTCAGCCCCAGGAATCCACTAATATATTCTTTGTTTTTGTATATTTGCCTATCTTGGATATTTCATATAAATGGAACCCTACAACATGTGGTCATTTGTGACTGATTTCACTTAGTGTAAAGTTTCAGGGTTCATATGTGTTATACCATATATCATTACCTCATTACTTTGTATGGCTGAATAATATTCCATTGCTTGGATATAGCACATTTTGCTTATTTGTTCATTACTTAATGGACAATTGGGTTATTTCTATTTTTTGATTTATTGTGAAAAATGCCATTATTAACATTTATGTACACATTTCATGTGAACATTTGTTTTCATTTTTCTTGAGTATATTATTGGGTCATATGGTAATTCAAAGTTTTTGAGGAACTGGCAAATTCTATTCCAAAATGGCTGTATCAGCTTTACATTCCTATCAGCAATAAATAAAAGTTTCAATTTTTTGTCTTACCAACACTTGCTAATGTTTGTCTTTTTTAAAAATAAACATTGAGGATTAGTGAAGATAAATAGTAAAGATAAAATCTCATTGTAGTTTTGATTTGCATTTCCCTAATGATTCCTAATGTGTCCATCTATTCTTGCACTCATTAGTCGTTGTATATCTTCTTTGGAGAAATGTCTATTCAAATCCTTCGTCCACTTTTAAATTAGATTATTAGTCTTATTATTGAGTTGTAAGTGTTCTTTATATAATATGGATATAATTCTTTATCAGATATATGATTTGCAAATGTTTTTACTATTCTATATTTTGTCTTTTCACTTTCTTGATGATACTATTTCCAGCACAAAAGTTTTGAAATTTTTATACACTTCAACTTACCTAATTTTTTTGGTTATTTTGCTTTTTGTGTCATATCTAAGAAACCATTGCTGAACCCAAGGTCATGAATATTTACTTCATGTTTTCTTCTAAAAGTTGTATAGTTATAGTACTTTCATTTTTGTCCATGATTATTTTGTGTTAATTTTTGTTTTAATTTAAAATAGGGGTCCAACATTATTATTTTGTATATGAATATCCATTTGTCTCAGAACTATTTGTTGAAAAGAAAACTATTTGTTCAATTTCCATATTGAAATAGCCTTGGCACCCTGTGAAAGCCAACTGACCACAAATGTATGGATTTACTCCTGAACTCTCAATTCTATTCCATTAACTTATGTGTCTATCTTTATGCCAGTACCACACTATCTTGATTATTGTAGTTTTGCAGTAAGATTTGAGTTTGAGAAATGTGAATACACAAAATTTGTTCTCTTTCAAGATTATTTTGCTTATTTGTATCCCTTGCATTTCCATATGAATTTTAAGACAAATGTGCTAATTCATGAAAAAAGATAGCTAGGATATAGATAGAGATTATATTAATCTTTAGTTCTATTTGGGAAATAATGCTATTTCAACAATATAGTTTTCTGATTCATGAACATGGATATCTTTTCATTTATTTGGATCTTCTTTAATTTCTTTTAACAATATCCTGTATTTGTCAATGCATAACTCTTATACTTTGTTTTGCATGCTATTCATAAGTATTTTATTATTTTTAATAAGTGGACTTGTCTTTGTAATTTCACTTTTAGACTGTTCTTTAATAATATATAAAATATAATTGATCTGAAAGATAATTTTTGCATATTGACTTTTTATGCTGCAACCTTGCTGTACTCATTAATTAGTTCTAATAGTTTTATAGTGCATGTTAGTATTTTCTATGTACAAAATTATGGCAACTGCAAATAAAAATATTTTAACTTCTTCCTTCTCAATGTGGATGTATTTTTTCATTTTTATTTTTCAATTAGAGTTTACATTAAATATTATTTTATATTAGTTTTATGTGTGCAGCATAATGGTTAGACACATATAATTTATGAAGTGATTCCCTTGATTAGTCTAGTATCCACTTGGCACTATACATAGTTATTACAATATTATTGACTACATTCCTTATGTTGTACATCACATCTCTGTGACTATTTTGTAGCTACCAATTTATACTTACTCCTTTCACCTTTATCATCCAGCATCCCATAACCCCTCCTATCTGGCAATCACCAGTTTGTTTTCTGTACATGTGAGTCTGTTTCTGTTGTTTATTTTGCTCTTTAGATTCAAAATATAAGTGAAATAATGTAATATTTGTCTTTCTCTGTTTGACTTATTTCAGTTAGCATAATACCCTTTAAGTCCACTAATGTTGTTTCAAATAGTAAGATTTCATTTTTTTTTATGGCTGAGTAGTATTCCATTGTGTGTGTGTGTGTGTGTATGTATACATATCCAATAATCTATTGATGGGTATTTAGGTGGCTTCTATATCTTGGCTATTGTAAATAGTACTGCAGTGAACATAAGGGTGCATATATCTTTTTGAATTAGTGTTTTCATTTTCTTCAAATAAATACCCAGAAGTGGAATTCCTAGGTCACATGGTAGTTCTATTTTTAATTTTTTTGAGAAAGCTCCAAACTATTTTCCATAGTGGCTGTACCAATTTTCAATCCCACCAACAGTGCACGAGGGTTCCCTTTTCTCCACATCCTCGCCAACACTTGTTCTTTTTTGATTTTTTGATGATAACCATTCTGACAGATGTGAGATGATATCTCACTGTGGTTTTAATTTGCATTCTCTGATGATTCGTGACCTTGAGCATCTTTTCACATGTCTATTGGCCATCTATATGTCCTCTTTTGAGAAATGCCTATTCAAGTCCTCTGTCCATTTTTAAATTGGATTGTTTCTTGTTTTCTGCTGTTGAGTTGTATGAGTTCTTTATAAATTTTGGATACTAATCCCTTCTCAGATATATCATTGGCAAATATCTTCTCCTATTCAGTAGGTTTTTTTTGTTTGTTTGTTTTATTGATGGTTTCTTTTACTGTGTAAAACTTTTTAGTTTTATGTAATCTCATTTATTTATTTTTCTTTCGTTTCTCTTGTCTGAGGAAATATATCTGAAAAAAATATTACTAAGAGCAATGTCAGAGAGTTTACTGACTATGTTTTCTCCTAAAAGTTTTATAGTTTTGGGTCTTACATTTAAGTCTTTAATTCATTTTGAGTTTATTCTTGTATAAGGTGTAAGAAGGTGGTCAGTTTTATTTTTTTTGTATGCATCTGTTGAATTTTCCCAACAACATTTATTGAACAGACTGTCTTTATACCATTTTATATTCTTGCCTCCTTTGTCATAGATTAAATGACCATATAGGGGTGGGTTTATTTCTAGGCTCCCTATTCTGTTCCATTGATCTATGCATCTGTTTTTATGCCAGTACTATGCTGTTGAGACCACCCTTTGGGTTTGCCACTTGTGAGGCTAATCTGGTGGTGCTCTCTTGTGGTCTGATGTCAGCCTCCAGGTATGTTGGTTCTGTGTCCTTTTGGGAGGGGCTCCCATGCAGGTCAAGGTTCGCTGCTATCTGTGATCACTTGGGATTACCTGGTAGGAGCTACGAAGACTTCTATAGTTGGTCTCTGCTTGTTCTGGACATAGAGGCATGGGGGAGAGGCCACACTGCAAACTGAAACCAGCTATCACCAGGACCAGGCCTGGTGCAACTTCATTAAGGCCCAGGGCACTCCAAGGCCTGAGGCAGCCTGCCAGCTGCCTGTAAGGCTTAGCAACTGAAAGAGCCTTGAGCAGTATGTGAATTGGGTGAGGTGAGTTCTCAGGGAGTCATCTGGGTGGAGCGAGCTGAGTTCACCAGTCCAATGCAGATTCATGTTTGGCCATGTAGGGAGAGGGCTCAACACAGGCAAGATGGCACTCATCTTCAGGCTGCATAGGAGGAGGGCTCAGCACATAGTTAATGGTGGCCGTCCCTCCAGTTCTCCCCTGAAGCCACATAAATCAGTCTTTGTATATCTCTGGTACCTCAGAAGCTGGTGCTCCTCCAACAAAGTCCAGGATGTGTGTCTCTGAGGGAGTGAGTCTGCGTGTGTGTCCTTCCAGGGGAAGAACATCTTAGTTTCTAACAGGCTTTTATGTAGCTTGGATAGTCAGAATCCTCACTGATTTTCACAGCCAGATTTTGTGATGACTCCTCTTTCTGGGATTGAAACCCTGGGTTGAGGAGTCTGGTGTGAGGCTTTTCCTTTGCTTCTCCTGGGGAAACTCTGCAGCTATTTCTCCCAATACTCAAATACCACATGTAGGTGTGGGGTTAGCCTGTTTAGCATCTCCAATCCTACTAATCTCGATGTGGTCATAGTTCTGTTTAGCTAATCTTCAGATGGTTCTCCAGGTTGATTGCTTTATAATTTAGTTGTAATTTTAATGTGGTCATGGGAGAAGGCAAACACAGAGTTTACCAATCCCATCATATTAATTGGTACTCCTGGATGTATTGCATTTATTTTTGTTGCCTAAGTGTTCTGGCTAAATGTTAAACGGAAGTGGTGGAAACACACATTCTTGTCTTATCTTGATCTTAGAGAAGAAAACATGTAATCTTTCACCTTTAACTTTGAGATTAGATGGTTTTTTTTTTTGTAGATTGTTTTCTTGGGTTGAGAATTCCTTTTCTGCTTCTTGTTTGTTGAGTATCTTTTCTTTATGTAAGGATATTGGATTTTGTCAGTTTTTTTTCTATATCAAATGATTATGTTCTTTATTTTATTAACACTGTGTGTTATATTAATAAATGTTGGATGTTAAACCAACCCTGAATTTTTGAGTTAAATCCCACTTTGTCATGGTGTATAACTTTTTACAATATATTGCTAGATTCAGTCTGATAATATTTTGTTGAGAGGTTGTGTATCTATATTTTTATTTGATTTTTAAAAATTAATTTGTCAATTTATCAGTTAACAGATAAGTTGTAAGCATACAATTTTATTATGCATTTTCTGTGTATTTCATTGTCTGCTCGTCACCTAAAGTTAGTGTCCTTTCATCCCTCTATATTTCACCCACTTTATCCTCTTCAACCTCCATGCACCCTCTTTGTCCTCTGGTAACCACAACACTGTCGTCTGTGTCTATGAGTGTTTGTTTTGTTTGTCCATTTGTTGCTTTCTGCTATATACCTTACATATGAGTGAAATCATATGGTTCTTGTCCTTTTTCATGACTTATTTTGCTTAG
Source organism: Eidolon dupreanum (assembly GCA_028627145.1). Lineage (NCBI taxonomy): Eukaryota > Metazoa > Chordata > Mammalia > Chiroptera > Pteropodidae > Eidolon > Eidolon dupreanum. The sequence continues at coordinate 77,339,872 of CM053508.1, read as the reverse complement.
CGTGATATTTTTAAGATTCATCCATGTTGTTGCAAATGGCAGAATTTTATTTTTTTTTCTTATGGCTGAGTAATATTTCATTACTTATATGTGTATGTCACATCTTCTTTATCCAACCATCAATAAAGAATTCTTAGGTTGTTTCCATTTCTTGGCTACCATGAATAATGTTGTAGTAAACATAGGGATACAAAATATTTTACAAATAAATATTTTCAAATTTTTGGGGTAGATACCCAGAAGAAGTTTTGCTGGGTCATATGATAATTTAATTCTTAATTTTTCAAATAACTCCTGTTTTCCACAGCGACTACAGCAATTTACATTTACTAGCAGTGCATAAGTGTTTCCTCTTGCTCACAACTTCTCCAACACTTGTTATTTCTTGTCTTGTTGAAGATAGCCACTCTAACAGGTGTGAAGTGATAGCTCATTGTTGTTTTGATTTACATTTCCCTAATAGCTAGTGAAGTTGAGTATCTTTTCATATTTCTGTTGGCTGTTTGTATGTCTTCTTGGGAGAAATGTCTGTTCAGGTCTTCTGCCCCTTTTTTAATTGGATTTTTTTTTATTGTAGAGCTATGAGTTCTTTATATATTTTTTATATTAGCCCCTTATTGGAGGTATCATTTGCAAATATCTTCTCCCATTCAATTGGTTGCCTTTTTGTTTTGCTTTGTTTTGTTTTTTTTGATAGTTTCTTTTGCTTTGCAGAAGATTTTTAGTTTGATGTAGTGACATTTATTTATTTTTGCTTTTACTTTCCTTGGCTTTGAGGCAAGTTCAGAAAAACCTCTCTGAGACCGAGATCTACAAGTTTAGTTCCTGTGTTTTTCTCTTTATATTTTATTATTTCAGTCTTAAATTTAAGTCTTTAAATAATTTCGAGTTAATTTTTGTGTGTGGTTTAAATAGCAGTCTAGTTTTATTCTTTTACATGTCAATTTCCAATTTTGCCATTGTACAATTCTGCATTGTACATTTTTGGCTCGCTTGTCAAAAATTAGTTTCCCACGTATGTGTGGATTTATTTTCGGGCTCTCAATTCTATTTTGTCTGTTTACTTTTTTTTTTTTTTGACAAAATCATACTTTTTTTTCCTTTAATTTTGTAGCTTTGAAGTCAAGAATTGTAATACCTCTGGTTTTGTTTTTTTGTTCTCAGAATTACTTTGGCTATTTGGGGTCTTTCATGGCTCCATACAAATTTGGTAATTCTTTGTTCTATTTCTTTAAAAAATACCATTGGATTTTGATGGGGATTGAATTAAATCTGTATATTGCTTTAGGTAATAAGGCCATTTTAACTATGTTGATTCTTCCAATCCATGATCACAGAATATCTTTCCATTCTTTTAATTTTAAAAATAATTTAATTTTAATTTTTCAATTAAAATTTTTTAAAATTTCAACTATAGTTGACGTAGAATATTATATTATTTTCAGGTGTACAACATAGTAATTAGACATTTATATAACTTATGAAGTGATCACCCTGATAAATCTAGTACCACCCTACACCGTACATAGTCATTACAATATTGACTATATTTTCTACGCTATACTTTATACCTCTATGACTCTTTTATAACTACCAATTTGTACTTCTTAACCCCTTCCCTTTTTTCATCCATCCTTTCAACTCCCTTCCCATCGGCAATCATCAAAATGTTCTATATATCTGTTTGTTTCTGTTTTGTTAATTTATTTTATTTTATTTTAGATTCCACATATAAGTGAAATTGTATAATATTTGTATTTCTCTGTCTGACTTATTTCACTTGATATAATACCTTCTAGGTCCATAAATGTTTTTGCAGATGGCAAGATTTCATTCCTTTTTACGGCTGAGTAATATTCCAATATATATATGTACTATTTCTTTATCCATTCATCTATTGATGGACACTTAGATTTCTTCCATATCTTGGTTATTGTGAATAATGCTGCAGTGAACATACAGATACATATGTCTTTTCAAATTAATGTTTTGAGTTTTTTTTCAGATAAATACCCAGAAGTAGGATTATTGGGTTCTACTTTGCCTCTTATTATAGCTTTTAAAGTTTATTTTGTCTGTTATAAATATTGCTACACCAGCTTTTTTTTTCTTCTGTTTTCATTTTCATGAAATATCTTTTTCCATCTCTTTATCTTCAGTCTGTGTATGTCTTTTGATCTAAAGTGTCTCTGGCAGGCAGTATATGTAAAGGTCTTGTTTTCTTATCCACTCAGGCACTGTATGCCTTTTTTTTCTCATTAAATTTAGTTTTAATGGGTCTCAAAATTCTGTGACAGTTTTTTGGTCAAGTTGTTGCCATTAAAAAGTGCTGGTTTTAAAAATGAGTAACTTAAAAACTGCCACACACAACCCTAAATGGTTTGCAACATATTCTCCTTTCCTTCTGAATGTTTTGTGATGCATTGTAATCATGAACTAGTCTTTTATTATTAAAGTTAAATGACCAATTGACATAAACAGTTCTAAGACTATTCTTCCACCACTGATGAAGACTGAGATGGCAGGTATTGAGGAGAATATTCATTTACCATCTGAGCTTTCTGGCTGGCTTGTGACTTTGCCTTCTTGTCTACTGCTTTGATGACATTCACAGCAATTGTCTCATGTTATGAACAGCATAATGGCCCAGAGTAAGATATTCAGAGAAGCTCTTTAAACACATGGGCTTGCCAGGAGTCATGTCAATGATGGTAGCATCACCAGATTTCAAAAACTTTGGGCCATCTTCCAGCTTTTTCCCAGAATGACTGTTAATCCTTTCCTTCAGCTCAGCAAATTGGCAAGCAATATGACAATCCAGCACAGGAGTGTATCTGGCAGTAATTTGTCCTGGATGATTCAAGGTAATCACCTTAGCAGTGAAGCCAACTGCTTTCACTGATGGGTCATTCTTGCTGTCACCAGCCACATTGCCATGACAAACATCTTTGACAGACACATTTTTGACATTGATGCTTATGTTGTTCCCAGGAAGAGCTTCATTCAAAACTTCATGGTGCATTTAATCAGACTTTATTTCAGTTGTAATGCTGACTAGAGCAAAAGTGACCACAATGAGAACACATCTTGACTTGGCTCACAGGGACGTTAACAATACCACCAGTTTTGTAGACATCCCAGAGTTGCTGAAACAAAGGCTTGTCAGTTGGACAAACTGGTGGCAAGTTTCAATCCAAAGCTTCAAGCAGTGTGGTTCCACTGGCATTGCCGTCTTTATGGGTGACTTTCTATCCCTTAAACCATGGCACGTTAGCACTTGGCTCCAGCATGTTGTCACTGTTTCAAACAGAAATTAGTACAAATGCTACTGTGTCAGGTGTGTAGGAAATTTCCTCAATGTAGGTGCTGACTTCTTAACAATTGCTTTATCTCTTCTGGCTGTAGGGTGACTCAGTGGAATCCATTTTGTGAACACAAACAATTAGTTGTTTCATACCCAGTATGTAAGCCAGAAGAGCATGCTCACAGTCTGCCCATTATTGGAGATACCTGCTTCAAATTCACTAACATCAGCACCAGCAATCAAAATAGCATGGTCAGCATGGGATCTGCCTCTACTCATGTTCTTGATAAATCTGTGTCCTGGGGGCATCAGTGATGGTCACATAATACTGGTCTCGAATTTCCACAGGGAGATAGCAATGCTCACGTTCAGCTTTCAAGTTTATTCAAGGCCCAGGCATATTTGAAGCAGCACTTTCCCATCTCATCAGCCTCCTTTCTTAATTTTTTAAAATGATTCTTTTGTTGATTCCACCACAATTTTACATCACATGAGCAGTAGACTTGCCAGAATCTACGTGTCCAATAATGACGATATTGGTATGAGTCTTCGCCTTGTCCATTTTGGCTTAGATTTAGCAGTGGTTTTCATGACACCTGTGTTCAGGCAGCAAACCTGTTGCAAAAAGAATGACCATGTCTCTTGATTGGAGCATTTAATCCATTTAAATATAAAGTAATAGTTGATAGATACGTAGTTACTGTCATTTTATTATTTATATTTGTGGTCTTTTTTCCTCCCTTCTTCTTAAAGAAGTCCTTTTACATTTCTTGTAATACTGGTTTGGTGGTGATAAACTCTTTTAGCTCTTTTTTTTTTGGTCTGAGAATCTCATTATGTCCTTTGATTCTATTTTTTTTAAATTAAGTTTATTGGGGTAACATTAGTTAATATAATTATACAATTTTCAGGTGTACATTATAATTTGACATCTGTATATTCTATTGTATGTTTACCACCCAAAGTCCAGTTTCCTTCAGCTACCATATATTTGATCCCCTTTACTCACTTCACCCTCCCCCTACCCCCCTATATATAACCCCCTTTACCTTGTCTACCTCCCCCCTCCTCCCCCACCCTCTACACTCTGGTGTTTATGTTCCTGTTCTGTTCATTTGTTGCTTTTAGGTTTCTATCACACATATAAGAGATATCATGTGATTTTCTACTTTTTCAGTCTGGCTTATTTTGCTTAGCATGATTACCTTGAAGTCCATCAATATTGCATAAATGGCAGTTTTTCATCTCTTCTTTTGGCTGAGTAATATTCCATTGTATATATGTGCCACAGCTTCTTTAGCCAATCATCTATTGTACGACACTTTGGTCGCTTTCATATCCTGGTCACTGTGAATAATATTGCTATAAACATCAGTATGCAAATATCTTTTTGGATATGGGTTTTCAAGTCTTTGGGGTAAATACCCAGTAGAGGGATCGAATCATATGGTAGGTCAATTCTTAGTTTTTTGAAGAACCTCCATACCGCTTTCCATAGTTACCATACCAATTCGTAGTCCCACCAGCAGTGTATGACAGTTCCTATTTCTCCACATCTTCTCCAACATTTGTTACTACTTGTCCTGATGATTATAGCCATTCTAACAGGTGTGAGGTGGTATCTCATTGTGGTTTTGATTTGCATTTCCATCATAGCTAGTGATGTTGAGCATCTTTTCATATATTTGTTGACCATTTGTATGCCCTCTAGGGAGAAGTGTCTCTTTAGATCCTCTGCCCATTTTTTGATTGGATCATTTGTTTTTTGTTGTTATTGAGTTGTATGAGTTCTTTGTGTATTTTAGATATTAGGCCCTTATTGGAGGTGTTACTTGCAAATATATTTTCCTATTAGGACGGTTATCTCTTTACCTTATCGAAGGTTTCTTTCACTGAGCAGAAGTTTTTTAGTTTCATGTAGTCCTATTCATTTATTTTTGCGTTTTTTCCCCTTGCCTTTGAGGTCAAATTCATAAAATCCTCTTTAAGTCCAAGGTCCTTGAGTTTCGTTCCTATGTTTTCCTCTATGCATTTTATTGTTTCAGGTCTTATATTCAGGTCTTTAATTCATTTTAAGATAATTTTGGTTTCTGGTGACAGATAACAGTCTAGTTTCATTCTTTAGCAGGTGGCCTTCCAGTTTTCTCAGCACCACTTATTGAAGAGGTTTTCTTTTCTCCACTGTATATTTTTGGTATTTTTGTCAAAAATTATTTGCCCATATAGATATGGGTTTGCTTCTGGACTCTCGATTCTGTTCCACTGGTCAGTGTGTCTATTTTTCTGCCAATACCATGCCTTTTTGATTACTGTCACTTTATAGTAGAATTTGAAGTCAAGCAGAGCAATGCCTCCAACCTCATTCTTTTTTTTCTCAGGATGGTCTTGGCAATTTGAGGTCTTTTGTGCTTCCATACAATCTGATGATTTTTTGTTCCATTTCTTTAAAAAATACTGATGAGATTTTGATAGGGATTGCATTAAATTTGTATAATGCTTTAGGTAATATCGTCATTTTAACTATGTTATTATTACTATCCAAGAATATGGAATATCTTTCCATTTCTTTGTATCTTCTTTGATTTCTTTTAATAGAGTCTTATTAATAACTGTTAATAGAGTTATTCATTATATAGGTCTTTCACATATTTCATTACATTTATTCCTAGATATTTTATTCTTTTTGTTGCAATTGCAAAAGGAATTATTTTTTCCACTTCTTTTTCTGACACTTTGTTATTAAAGTATAGGAATGCTATGGATTTTTAAACATTGATTTTGTATCCAGAGAGTTTATTGTATTTGCTTATTGTTTCTAGTAGTGTTCTTGTGAAGTCTTTAGGATTTTCTATATAGAGAATCATGTCATCTGCAAATAGTGACAGTTCGACTTTTTCATTTCCTATTTGGATGCCTTTTATAACTTTCTCTTGTCTGATTGTAGTTCTTAGGACCTCCAATGTTATATTGAATAACAGTGGCAATAGTGAACAACCTTGTTTTCTTCCTGATCATAGAGGGGAAGGATTTTAGTTTTTCACCATTAAGTAAAACATTGCCTGAGGGTTTGTCATATATGGCCTTTATTATGTTAAGGTACTTTCTTTCTATACAGATTTTGTTAAGTGTTTTGATCATAAATGGATGCTGTATCTTGTTGAAGGCTTTTTCTGCATCTATTGATATGATTATATGATTGCTATTTTTTCATTTGTTTATCTGGTGTATTACATTAATTGATTTGTGTATGTTGAACCATCCCAGTGCCCTGGAATGAAGCCCACTTGATCGTGGTGTATAATCTTTTTAATATGTTGCTGTATTCTGTTTGCTAGCATCTTATTTAGGATTTTTGCATCTATGTTCATGAGAGATATTGGTCTGTAGTTTTCTTTTTTTGCATTATTTTTACCAGGTTTGGGTATTAAGGTGATATTGGCCTCATAAAATGTGTTGGAAAGTATTGCCTCCTCTTTGATTTTTTGGAAGAGTTTGAGGAGAATAGGTATTAAATCTTCTTTGCATGTTTCGTAGAATTCACTGGTGAAGCCACCTTGTCTTGGACTTTTATTTTTTGGTAGGTTTTTGATGATTGTTTCAATTTCCATACTGTTGATCAGTCTACTTAAATTTTCCTGTTCTTCTTGATTCAGTCTAGGAAGGTTTTATTTTTCTATGTGCTGG
>CM053508.1:77311112-77332384 GCA_028627145.1 Eidolon dupreanum | reverse complement strand
ATATCACTGATCCTTTCCTCCACTTGGTTGACTCTATTTCCCAAGCTTGTTATTTCATTTTTCAACTCTTGCACTGTGTTCTTTATCTCCAGAAGGTCTATTTGGTTCTTTCTGAAGGTTTCAATCTCTTTACTAAAGAACTGTTTCTGCTCATCTAGTTGTTTTTTCAATTCCTGAAATTATTGGTATAAATTGTTTTGGATCTCACAGAGTTTTTTCAGAAGTACCATCTTGAATTTTGTCATTTAAGTCATATATTTCTATGTCTGTAAGCTTATTTTCTGGAGATTTTCTTCTTTCTTTCTGAGCTACCTTGCCACCTTCGTTGTTCATGGTGTTTAATGGACTATTTATCCACCTGGGCACTAATGGAAGTGTGTTCTGCTCTTTTTTTTTCCCAGAAAGATGATTTTATATAATGGTCCTCAGCCTGTCTCAAATAAGGTATTTTTCTTTTGGTTTCCAGTAGGTGGCATCTAAGCCTCTTGGATCTCTGCTTTATATAAAGTGTTAATAATGTCTTTTTTTTCTTATAGATGTTTAATCATGCTCGCTACCCTCAGTCTCAGTTCCTGTTAGTGTTAGCGACAGTTTAGGTAGTGTTTGCTCAGATTCCCCTGGTGCTCTGAGGCTTCCATCTTGGAGGGTATGGGAGGAGGCTCCTTAGGAGTTGAGGGATAGGGGCTGTGGCTCATCCTTAGTTTTGCAACTGGAGCTGGTAAAAGACAACTGTGTTTTTCTGCCGCCCCTCTTTTCTGCTGTCCCTGTTTCTCTGCCTTCTGCCCTGATGACTGAGCCCTGCTGAAGACTATGTGGATCTCACAGCACTCTCAGGCAGTGCTGTTCAGGGAACTCACCGCTCCTTCTCCCCTTCCCCTCCTCCTATAGGTAGCTCCAGCTGCGAGAGGTAGCTTCTTTGTTCCTCCCAGTCCACCGCCGGACACCCAAGATTCTGACCTGTGGTAGCTCTTATGCACAGATTCCACGCTCAGACATACTTGTGTGTAGTTTGTGTGTTTTTTGTTGAGTTTTAGGTGTTCAGCTTATTGTTATTTCAAGGGGAGATATCTGGGAATGTCTCTTATGCTGCCATGTTTAATTCAAACTCCTTAAGTCAGTTTCTTAAATGTTTTAGGTTGCCTAAATGATATAATCTCACAGGTGAGATTCAAGTCTAATAGTCTTACATTAGGAAGTATGTGATATCAACAGGCACACAGAAGCTGTTTTTGCATTAAGAATTACTACTCTTAACTAGTCTACTTTTCTCCCAGAAAATATGGTTATGAGAAAGATTAATTTCTATAACATAGTAGAAGAAATATTTTTGTCTTTATTGAAATATAATAGACAATTAGTTGCTTGTATTCACATTGTACAATTAAATGAGTTTTTCCAATTATAGTTGGCATACAATAATATAGCACTTTCAATTGTATAGCATAGTGATCAGAGATCCACGTAACTCACAAAGTGATCACCCCACTAAATTTAGTACCCTTTTCCCCCTTATATGTTCATTACAAAATTATTAACTATCTTCTCTATGCTACATTCTACATCACCATGTCTATTCTGCAACTATCCATTTGTACATTTTAATCTCTTTGCCTTTTTTTGTCCCCCTAATCCCCTTCTTATCTAGTATCACTCTAAATATTTTCTGTATCTATGAGTTCATTTCTGCTTTTTTTGTTGTTGATTTTATTCTTTACATTCCATATGTATGTGAAATCAAGCAATATTTGTCTTTATCTGATCCATTTCATTTAGTGCAATACCCTCTAGGTCCATCATAGCAATATGTTATTCCATCCCCTTCCTTTTAGTCTGTGTGTCTTTTAATTTGAAGTGAGTCTCTTGTAGGTAGCATATGTAGGGGTCTTGTTTTCTTTTTCATTCAGCTGCTCTATCCTTTAGTTGGAGCATTTAATTCTTTTCCATTTGAGGTACTTGTTGATAGGAATGTGGTTTTTACCATTCTTTATTCCTATTTTTGATACCTGTTTTTTCTTCTTAAAGAAGTCCCTCTGATATTTCCTGTAATATTGACTTGGTGACAATAAATTCCTTTAGTTTATTTTTGTCCGAGAAGTTCTTAATCTCTCCTTTGACTCTAAATGATAGCTTTGCTGGATAAAGTAGTCTTGATTGTAGTTTCTGGGTTTTCATTGCGTCGAATATTTTTTTGCCAAGCCCTTCTGTCCTGCATAGTTTTTTTTTTTTTTTTTTTTTTTTTTTTAGAAATCAGCTGCCAGTCTCATGGGTGCTTTCTTGTAGGTAACTAACTGCTCTTAAGTTTTCTTGCTGCTTTTAAGATTCTTTCTTTGTATTTAACCTTTGGCATTTTAATTATGATATGCCTTGGTGTGGGCCTCTTTGTGTTCCCAGGTTTTGGGACACTCTGAGCTTCCCCGGGGTTGTATGTCTATTTTCTTCACCAGGTGAGGGAAGTTTTCCGCCATTTCTTCAAATAGCTCTTCAATGTCTTTTTTTTTGTTTGTTTCCAGTACACCTGTGACAAGGATATTTTTACATTTAATTGTATCCCACAGGTTCCATTCTAATTGAGTGTCCTTGGCTTTCCCGTCCTCTATATAGGTCATTTGATTCTCTTCTTTATTCACTTTGTTTATTCCATTTAATATACTTCTCATCCCAAATAATGTGTTCTTCATTTCTGACTGGTTCTCTTTTATAATTTCCATTTCTATTTTTATGTTTTTTTTTTTATCTCTTTGTTGAAGTTCTCATTGAATCCATCTACACTTCCCGTAAGTTCATTGAGTGTCTTTATAACCAGTGTTTTGAACTCTGCATCTGTTAGATTGCTTGACGCCATTATTCCTGGATCTCTGTTCTGTTTTCTCATATGTTTTCTGTTACTTTGTCTTCTTGTTTTGGCTGCCTTTCTGTGCCTGTTTCTATGTACTAAGCAAAGCTCTTAAGTCTCCCAGTCTTTTTAGTGAGGCTTTGTGTAGTAGGTGTCCAGTGGCACAGTCCCGAGAGTGGTTCAGCTGTAGGCCAAATTTATCCCCTGCCTGTGCCCTTCCATGGCTACCTGTTAAGATTCAGCAAGCAATCCACAGATGCTGCGCTTATAGTTGCCTCAAGAAACCACACCAGAGATTGAGACCAGCTATCAACAGTGTGAGTCTTGGCCCTGCTCAGCAAAGAGCACCTGACTTGCTGAGGATACAACTGGATGTAGCTTAGGTGGGGCCATGAGTTGGGGGAGGTGGAATTTCAGAGAATCCTCTGGGCTGACCCACCTCTGTTATCCAGTTTGATGACGTCTTCGCTATGGCTGTGCTGAGTCCGCACACTGGCATGGGGGAAGGCTTAACAGAAGAACAATGGATACCGCTGGCGCTTCTGTACTGAGGGAGCCTTGCCTTCAGCCCTCACTCTAACAATTCATTGTCCACCTGCAAGTCTCTGGTGCCTCCTGAGCAGCCAAACATGCTCTGGTGCTCACCACCAAAATCCGCTCATGGAAATGGCCCCCCTTTCCTTCCTTCCTTCCTTCCTTCCTTCCTTCCTTCCTTCCTTCCTTCCTTCCTTCCTTCCTTCCTTCCTTCTTTCTTTCTTTCTTTCTTTCTTTCTTTCTTTCTTTCTTTCTTTCTTTCTTTCTTTCTTTCTTTCTTTCTTTCTTTCTTTCTTTCTTTCTCTTTCAGGTGAGGCAGCCCTTGGTTGGCCTCACAGATTGCAAGGACCTTGTCAGCTTACAATTCCTTATTTTTTATTTTTCATGCTTACAGCACCTGGTCTTCCTAGGTGGTCTCCCATCCAAGTACTAACCAGTCCTGACCCTGCTTGCTTCCAAGATCAAACAGGATAGGACTTGTTCAGGGTGGCATGGCCATAAACCTGGACGTGGCCCCTTTAAGAGGCGAATACTGCTACTGCAGCCTCCGTCTCACTCAGCCACTTGGGACTGGGCCTTCTGCCATTGCAGGGTGATTTCTTGGATTTCCCTTTAGCTGTATGGCTTGTTTATTTAGATCCCAGGCAATTTTCCTTGCTGTTTGCTCCTTGTTTCTGTCACAACTTTCATTTGGTTCCCAGAGGGATGAACAGAGCCTCCATCATCTACGCCATTTTTTTCCCCTCTGAAGAAATATTTTTAATGAAGCCCAATTATGCTTTATATAAACATGAGAGAAATATTTTAAAAGTTATAGTATTTTTAATGTAACTGTAAGAAATAAAATATGTCATTATTTTCTTCTGGTTTAGATTTTTTTCCCTAAAATTTGAATCCATCAGGTTCTCACTTGTTTTCAAATTGTCTGCAAAAACATTGAGATCAGAAAAAAATTTTTGTATTTATTTCTAGGTACTTGCAATTCCATAGCAGAATTTATTGACCTGTATTTTCTTTTATTTCCCAAGAAAAATAATGTAGCTTTCTAAATTTTATTGAAGATCTTTCAAGTCTCCCTAATGTTATAATAAATATTTTTTTCTTATATTACAGACATTTCATTACATGTAATCTTTAATCTTTATAATACACTGGAAGGTAAGTATTAATAGTCTTATTTTAATGTGAAAAATGAGAGTTTGGCGAGATTAAGGGATTTTCCCCAAGGTCAAAGCCAATAAAAATTAAAGTAAGATTTAAACCCAGGTTTCTGTTTAATCAAAGCCTCTTTTTATTTTTAGAAGTTCTATTTTTTCCCTTTTATTGGACTTATGAATCAGAAAGTCAATAATCTGATTAACAGGTGGTAAATTCTAAGAAGGAATCTGTTAATGAGTTTTACTTGTGAAAAAAAACCAATAAACTGTGCTATGTCTGGTTCTCAGTGTATATTGATAAATTTACTTTTTAAAATGAGTTCACGGATAATCTTTATCTTTAATATAAAGATCTTTTCTCTTTGGAAGAATCGCTGAACCCATATAACAATTATTTCATTTATTTTTGCTGTAATTAAAAGCAAAATTATTCTATATCAAAAGCTCCAAGGAAACAAAGCTAAAATCAGTTTAACTTGCTTGTGGATGCTTTCAAAAGAATCAATGCCAATAAAGATCAATAAGATGGAAGTTTATCATTTGTTTAGTCCACAGCATCTGAACTATTTTCTACTTGGGAAAGGCTACTCTTTTTGAGTGGGATAGAGATAAATTCTCCTAGAAAAGCTGAAAATGCTAGATATTCACTCTTGTAGCTCCACCATCACACACATCCATGAAAGACTTTGAGGAGATAGCAAAGAGAGAAATGGTAGTGAACTCTTTGTCAAAAGTGATATTAGAAGTGGTTAAAAGGTCAAATATCTAGTATAGGATATGCATCAATGTTGACAGCATTAGCAACTGGCATAAAATTTTGTCTCTGACAGAAAAGTTAGAGCAGTAAATATGGTGGCTTCTTGTGCTGGGTGGTGAAGGTAAAGTTTTCTTATCAGTCTAGGCCTGTGGTATATTATTTATTTATTTTGAGTGGGAGAAGATATTTATAATACAAATAAAAGATTATTTTCTAGACTCATTCTAGACTAAATCTCTAGAAAGATGTCTATATATCAATAAGGAAAAGACCAACAACCTAAATAAGAAATGGACAAAGGGTATATATAGGCAATTTATAGAAGAGGAAGCCCAAATGGCAAACAAAACAATTAAAATCATAACAATGAGATTATCTTTCACATCCTCCAGAATGATAAATGTTATATAGTTTCGGGTAACTCTAGGAGTTTGTGAAGATGTGGGATATGGACATAGTTAAACATTACTATTGAGAGTATCAATTAGGATAACACAATTGAAGAGTCATTAATCAGTATCTAATAAAGTTGAAGATGCACACACCAAGTGTAACTGTCCTAGGTGTATTTGCCTGAGAGAACTCTCAGACATTGCAGAAAGACATATGAAAAAAAGTTCATTGTTGATGCTTTTGTAGGGAAACAATATAATTGTCCATTAGTTGAAGAACAAATCAATAAACTGTGGTTTATTAGTACAGTGGAACACTGTACAAAAAAATGAAATGAACAAGAATCATATGTACTCAACATGGATACATATCTAATATATATATTTTTAAACTAAGTTCCAAAAGGTTTGGTACAGCATATTTATAATATAAAGTTTAAAACCACCCAAGACATGAGTATAAATTATACTATATGCAATCATTGTATAAAAACATACCAACCTCAGAATAGTTGCTATTTTGGGGGAGGAAAGGAAATGAATTATGGGGGCAATTATTTTTTTCTTTAAAGTCAAAAACTATAAGAAATTGAAGAAAAATGATAAAATATTACTCTCCATTTAAATTCGATTGTGGGTATAGATGTCTGTTAGATTACTCTTCTGTTTAACATAACTCAAAATTTTTTAAAAATTTGCTTTCAGTACTTCAGAATGTTAACCTTATTATTAATATAACTCTAATGGCTCTCTATTACTAGAGAAAAATTTATTCTGTTTTAATTTAATTTAGTTTTGTTTCGTTATTTTTAAATTTTTATTTATTTATTTATTTATTTTTTAATGGTGACATTGGTTAATAAAATCCAATAAGTTTCAGTTATACACTTTAACTGTAAGGCATAAATGTATTTACACTGTGCTTCACCTCCCATAGTTAGATTTCTTTCTGTCACCACATATTTGACCCCCTTTACCTCATCTTCCCCCTGTACCCTCTGTATTCTGTTTTTTTTAAAAAAATATATTTATTTTCTGCTTGAAAGATCACATTTATTAAATATATGGTGATGTTTAAATATAAATATTTGTTGTGTATAAAAATAATATATATATAGTTGTTTGTTTTAAATAGTGCTAAAAGTTGATAATTTGAAGTAAAGAAAACTGGATTTGAATCTGTATTATTAATGTTTTTGAGGGTTAACTTTCTTTATTTTGTTCTTTCCAACATTTTCTCCTACCTAATGAGAAAATGTACACTCTTACCTCAATATGTCACTTAACTTGTTGGGGATGCACTTTTCTTGTATATGAAATTTGAAGACCATTAAATCTAGAAATTTATAAGCATTAAATAATATCATAGATGTGAAAATACTTTTTAAACTTAAAGAAAGTTATGTTAAAGACAGATATTAACATTTTCTTTAATTCTGTTTCAGTGTCCCAGGCCTGACAAACCAAGAAATTCACATTTTTGTGTCTATTTATTTCATGTTTATTGCATAGAGCACAAAATTTGTTGTCATTATATCAAAATGAAACAAATGTAGGCATTACTCAACATTTTCCTCTGTAGAAAATCATAATTGTAATACAAGAATGGGAGTTGGCTTGTGTGATTCTTTTTTATTCATTTTTTTTCCCTAGAAGGAAACTGTGGACTATTTTATGGCCACATAAATTTCAGTTTGGTAATACAAACCTGCTTTTCTAACATAAATTTTAAAAGTGTAATGATTTCCTAGTGAACTGCAAGAATGAAATAAAAGGTTCTTTGAAATATCTCATATATATATTTTTTAGTGTGGGTCTTTTGATGATAAGTTCTCTCAGCTTATTTTATTATAGGAAATATAAGCAATTTGCTTTCATATTTGGAGGATATTTCTGATGGATAGTAAATTACAGATTAACAGGGTTTCCTCCCCTCTCAGCATTTTAAAGATGCCACTTTATTTTCTTCTGGATTCCATAGGGTTATTAAAAAATTAGTTGCTAGATTTCCAGTCAAGATGGTAGGGTAGGTAAACACTGTTCTTACCTCCTCTCATGAGCACATCAAAATTACAACTAAACTACGGGACACCTGTCATTGAAAATCATCTGAAGTCTTGCTGAACAGAAGTTCTACAACTAAGGACATAAAGAAGAAGCCACCTTTAGACTGGTAGGAAGGATGGAGACACAGAATAGTCTGATCCCATGTCTAAGTGTGGTGATTAAAAATTGGGAGGGCTATCTTGGCTGTTCAAGTCCCTCCTGAGGAGCAAGGGGTCCCAGACCACCAACAGGCTCCCCAGCCCAGGGTTCCAGGGTCAGGAACAGAAGTCTCAACAATTTTTAGCTGTGTAAACCAGCAGAGATTATAACAGTGAAACAGAGGGCTGCTAGAATCTTAGGAGTTCCTCTTAAAGGCCTTGTACATGACTTACTCACTTTTGGACCCACTTGCTCTGAACTCCAGTGCAGGAGCAACAGCTTTCTGGAGGGGCAGCTTTCTCCTAGAGAGAAGTGCTGGCAGCAGCCAGTTTCCTTGTTGAGCCCTCCTCCCACACAGCATACAGATTCCAGTGATGCCATATATGAGTTTCCATCAACCTAGCTAACACCATTGGCCTTGCCATGGTGATTCCAGAGACCTCTCCCCACTCAACTTGCAGTCCACCCTAGCCACTCCCACTGTCTTGGCTCATGCTATTGAATTTCCTAAAATTTCTGATAAGTTTTAAACCCCCAAACAAGCAGCATCTTGCCTCAGCATTACCTTACCACTTGCTAAGCAGCCCCAACCCAAGCACTAGTGGCAATTGGCCACATTTCACAACTTATGCTCTCCCAGGCACCTCCAAGCCCAGCGTGGGTGACATTCATTTATGGATTGCTTTGTGAATCATGTCAAGTGGCCTTGGGCTGGACACAAGTAATGGCTGAACTTGGCCTGTGTCAGGGCTCTTCCCAGAAAGCCCCGGGACCAGCATGCCTGGTCTCCAGCTTTGGATCATGCTGGAGCACCACCTGGTGCCTCCATAGACAACATACTCAAAAGGCAGACAAAGCAAGCACCAGAGCACTGCTAAAGTGACATTGCTGCAAAGTGTCAGCCCCTACACAGCATCTCCTCCATTTTAGTCATAGCTAGTACTCACAACCAATCAACCTGAGGGTCAATCTCTCCCACTGATGTGCAAACAGCAACCAAGGTGCAATATAACAGGCAAGAACATGTAACCCACACAAGGGACACACTTGGAGCATCTGGCGCAGATGACTAAGGAGATTGTGCCACTGGACCCCACAAGACATCTACTACATAGGGCCACTCTACTAAGACCAAGAGACATAGCAGTTCTACCAAATATATAGAAACAAAAATAGGGAGGCAGCCAAAATAAGGAGATAAAGAAATGTATCACAAATAAAAGAACAGAATAAAGCTCTAGAAAAGAACTAAACAAAATGGAGAAGAGCAATCTACCAGATGCAGAGTTCAAAATACTGGTTATAAGAATGTTCAATGATCTCAGCAAGAACTTCAACAAAGAGATAGGAAATGTAAAAATGAAGGAAAAAAAACATAAAAAGGAACTTGTCACAAATAAAGATCATAACTGAAATTAAAAATACATTATGTCCTTGCAAGGGAATCAACAGTAGATTTGATTAAGCAGAGGATCAAATCAGCCATTTGGAAGACTATGTAGCAGAAAACACCCAATCAAAACAGCAAAAAGAAAAAAGAATAGTTTAAGGGACCTATGAGACACATTAAACATGAGACAATCTTAAAAGAAGCGAGAAAAGCTGTCAGTTACTTACAATGGAGCTTCCATAAGACTGTTAGCTGATTTCTCAACAGAAACTTTGTAGGCTAGACGGAACTTGCAAAAAATATTCAAAGTGATGAAAAGTAAGGAACTACAACCAAGGTTACTACAGCTAGAAAAGCTATCATTTAGAATCAAAGGACAGATAAAGAGCTTCTAAGACAAGAAAAAGTTAAAGAAGTTCATCACCACCAAATCAATATTACAAGAAATGTTAAAGGGACTTCTTTAAAAAGTGAGAAAAAATATCAAAAATGTGAATAATAAAATAGCAATAACTACGTGTATATCAATAATTACTTTAAATGTTGATGTATTTAAAGGATTAAGTGCACCTATTAAAAGACATAGGATGGCTGAATGGATAAGAAAACAAGACCCTTACATATGTTGTCTATCAAAGACTTACTTTAGGTCAAAAGAGACACACAGACTGAAGGTAAAGAGATGAAAAAAATATATTTCATGAAAATGAAAATGAAAAAAATAGCTGGGGTAGCAATACTTATATCAGAGGACAAAGATTATAACAGGAGACAAAGAAGAATTCCACTTCTGGGTATTTACTCAAAGAAACCCTAAATGCTAAATCAAAAAGACACATGCATCCATATTTTCATTGCAGCATTATTTACAATAACCAAGATATGGAAGCAACCTCAGTATCCATCAATAAAAATGGATAAGGAAGAAGTGGTACATATGTATAATGGAATATTACTTAGCTGTAAATAAGAATGAAATATTGCATCTGCAACAACATGGATGGTCCTAGAAGATATTAAGCTAAGTGAAATAAGTCAGACAGAAAAAGACAAATGCCATATGATTTTACTTATATGTGGCATCTAAAGAACAAAAAAATGAACAAACAAAATAGAAACATACTCATAGAAACAGAACATGTTGATAGTTGCTAGAAGGGAGGGGTGCTGGGAGAATGGTTGAAAAAGTGGAAGGAATTCAGAAGTACAGATTGGTAGTTACAAAATAGTCATGGGGATGTAGAGCATAAGGATTATAGTCAATAATGCTTTAATACTGTACGATGTTATTACACATAGTGTACTAGATGTGTACTAGATTTATCAGGGTGATCACTTCATAAATTATGAATGTCTAATCTCTATGTTGTACACCTGAATCTAATATAATATTGTATGTCAACTTTAAAAAGAGAGAATTTAGCTTTTAGTCTTGCTGTTCTTCTTCTGGACATAACGTATCTTTTTTCCTTTGTTTTTAAGTTTTCTTTTTCCATATTGGTGTTTTAGCAGTTTGATTATCATGGGCCTTGGTTTTTTTACCTGTTTTATTTCATTTTTGTATTTGTCTTTTGGATTTCTGTGTGGGTATCTTTATTTTTTTTCATTTTGGAAAAGTCTTTACTATTATCTCTTCAATTTATTACTTCTGCCTTGATTTATTTTATCCTCATCTTTGGACTTTAGTTAACATTAGAGCTTTTAACTGTGTCTTATATGTTTCTTATACCCTGTGTTCTCTATCTCTCTCTCTTCCTCTCTCTCCCCTCCCCCCACCCACCTCTATCTTTCTCTCTCTATTCTCTCTTTGCCTCAGGTTGCATATTTTCTACTATCCTGTCTTTGAATTTAGTAATCCTGTCTTTTTCTGTTTCCTGTTTGCTCTTAAGTACCTATGACTAGTTCTTAATTTCAGATATAGTTTTCAGATCTAGAATGCTCATTTGACAATGTTATTTGTGCCAGAGATGATACCTCTTTTACTCTGTTAAGCAGATAGTAGGAGGAACTATCATTTCAATCTAATACAGGATTGGCCTGGGTTGGTTTTGGGTTGCAATTTCAGTAAAACTTAGTTGGCTTATCTTTGACCCTATTCCTTGGGGCATTGCCATGCCAAGTTTATGATTGAAAACCTGGCATGTCCCACCTTTTCAACCCTGAGAAACTGGGAGATTCAGTTGTGCCTCTCAGATTTTTTGAGCATAATTCATTAGTTTTCTATCACAAGTAGCTTCAAAATCAGGCAAAGTTCTTGAGAAAAAGACTTATAAAGTATTTGAGACAGGCCTTCTTGGTCTAATGGACTTTATCTTCTAATTACCATCGACTGTGGGGAATATTACTTTGTTTTTAGCCTAGAATATAAGGCTCTTATGCTACTCCAGAACTCAAAAAATATTCTTTGAGGGAAAATAGATCACTATTTCAGAGTTATTCTAGTTTCTTTTTTTTTTTAAATCAAAATTGTTGGGGTGACACTGGTTAATAAAATCATACAGGTTTTAAGTGTACAATTCAATAAGATATCATATGTATACTGTATTGTGTGTTGACCTCTCAAAGTTAAATTTCATTCTGTCACTATATATTTGACCCCCTTCATCCTTATCTACCTCCTTCCTCTCCCCATTTCATTTGGTAACTACTAATTCACTGTCTGTGTCCCTGAGTCTCTGCTTCTTTGTCTTGTTCATACGTTGCTTTCAGTTTTATATCCCACATATGACTGAAATTAAATGTATCTCAACTTTTTCTATCTGACTTATTTTACTTAACATGATAATCTTAAGATCCACTCATGTTGCCATAAATGGCAGCATTTCATTTTTTTATGACTAATATTCCATTGTATATATGTTCCACATCTTCTTTATCCAATTATCTATCGAAGAGCACTTTGGTTGTTTCCATGTCTTGGCCACCATATATAAACTACTATAAACATTGAGGTGCATATATCTTTATGAATAAATATTTTTAAATTATTTAGGTAGCTACCCAGAAGAGGGATTACTGGATCATATGGTAATTCTATTCTTAATTTTTGAGGAACCTCCATACTGTTTTCCATAGTGGCTGTATCAATTTACATTTCTACCAGCAGCATATGAGTGTTTCTTTCCCCTCACAACCCTTATTACTTGCCTCATTAATAATGGCCATTCTAACAGGTGTGAAGTGGTATCTCATTGTGGATTTGAGTTTCCTAATAGCTAGTTAAGTTGAACATCTTTTCATATACCTGTTGGCTATTTATATGTCCTCTTTGGAGAAGTGTCTGTTCAGATCCTCTGCCCATTTTTAAATTGGAGTATTTGTTTTTTATTGTTGAGTTATATGAGTTCTTTGTATATTTTAGATATTAGCCTCTCATTGGAGGCATTGTTTGCAAATATCTTCTTCCATTTAGTTGGTTGCCTCTTTTTTTTTGTTGATGGTTTCTTTTAGCTTGATATAGTCCTATTCACCTATTTTTGCTTTTCCTTCCCTTGTCTTTGAAGTTATATTTATAAAATCCTCTCTAAATCCAAGAAAACAGACACACAGACTAATAGAATAGAATTGAGAGCCCAGAAATAAACCCCCATATATATGGGCAAATAATTTTTACAAAGGTGCCAACAACATACAATGGAGAAAAAATGCATCCTCAATAAATTGTGCTGGGAAAATTGAAAAGCCACATGCAAATGTATAAAACTAGACTGCTATCTGTCATCATACACTGAAATTAACTCAAAATGGATCAAAGACCTAAATACAAAACCTGAAACAATTTATAGAAGAAAACATAGGCACTAAACTTGTGGACCTTAGATTTAGAGTTACTCTAGTTTCTAATACATAATTCTAGTCCATGTGAACTTCAAAGACTTTACTGATTTCTCTCTCTCAGGAGAATACCTTATTTAAGCTGGCTTCTTAGTCTGCTCTTAAAAGCAGCTAATTTTTCCCTCCACCTCTGCCCCAGGGACATCTGAATTATCATCAGCTTAATTAGGAAGGACTGGAATTATAGTTTCCTAGTCCTTTTTGTTTTTGTAACTTTATAATGTGTTTAAAAATATAATTTTTATTATTTATCCATTTTTTTAGCTCTTGCTGTAGCAACATTGGCTTGCTGCTACATACTACATTCTGCTTAGAAGTAGAAGTACTACGACACAATTTTAGATTATTTTTTAGGAATCTCAGACTCAAGTCTGGTTCTATAATCTTTTCAATATTTCTTCAATATACATAAAATTTTTTTATAGCTTTTTCCAACCTCTGGTTCAGGCAAAATACATTTCTGTTGCATGTAACAGAAAACGTTGACTGATGAAATGGATAATGAGGTCGGGAAAAGAAAGTGCTGAGAGAATCATTGGTTACAAGAAGACTGAGGTTGAGATAAGGAGTCCACAGCATTTGTGAGCATTTCAGGACTGGAAGAAAAGTAAACTTCCATGATTATTAGCAGCACTAATGGGCCCAAATCTAAATAGACTGAGTGAGAGGAGCCACATCTCTGTGGATACTACTTTAGGGTGTGGAGTGACTAGGCAGGTCAGGGTACATTGTAGCAGATTCCGTGAGAACAGAGGTCAATGTTCTGACCAAATGGGATAAATCATGCAATTAGAAGAAATCATAAGGACCAGACGTTTCCTCCTCTGCTAATTAAAAATTTAAATTTATCTTGTACCTACAAGCCGTGTTGGGAAGAAGAAATTAGAGGAAAAGCACAGATCTGGAAATGAGTAATTCCTTTAAATCGACTATTTTCAAATAAAGCCACAAGGATACACTTGGTTTGCAAAGTTGGAAAGGCAGTTTGAGATCCAAGATGAGGTAAGTAATTTAAAATACAGAAAATCATATTTCTGCATATCTGAGTACATAGACTGTATATTTCAAGTCCTTAACAATACGTGGTGAAACATAGTTTAATGTTGATACAGGAAATAACTTTTTCCTTTGGCTATGCTAGACAACAGGTAAAAATTCAGTTCAAGGTTATCAAAAATATGTAATTTTATTAAACGAATTTTACTCAAAATTTTTTTTTTGGCAAGATTTTCTTTTGGACAGTGAACACAAAAGAATTTGCTTACTATGAAGTGAATGATTATAGAAAACATTGCAAAGCCTATCTTCTGATAAGCTTCTAAATAAATGCATGAACTCTGAGAATACTCATAGTTTTCATACTTACTACTTTCTGTCATTTAAAAAATTAACTCGGAATTTGTTTTTCTGTCCCACCTTCAAAATAGCTGGTGAAAAGGAGTGTAGATAATCTTCCATTGAGTTAGATAAGAATTTGAATTTTAAAAAGGAGATAAGAGAAAACTATAACAAAATGTTACCTGTATATTTATCAAAGAAGTTACCTACACAATAGATAGTTTAAATGAAAATATCTAAACTTTTTGTTTGGGCTCTTCTAAAGAATAGAGAAACACTTAGCTTATATTAGTGAATGAAAGTTTATTCTATATGTAACATGTTTATTAAATGGCGTGGACTCAGTGGTGTACAAGTAGGAAATTACTACTCCTCACTCTCCACCTGCCCATTACAGCTTCAAATATGCTCTAACAAGTTTACCTTTTCTGTCCCTGGATGACAGCTTGAGAAGATCTCATCAACCTTTTAGTAACTTTCTGAGGATTTTTTTTTAATTTTCAAGTTCTATACTGAGGATATGTTATACTAATATACTAAAAGTATCTCCAGCCCAGACTACATCAAAGTTTTAATCTCATATACAATACAAAGATTCTCTTTCTCTTCTCTCAGCCCCAACCCTAATTCCTGCCCAGCCAGATCTAGAGCTCAAAGACTAAGAGTAATGTTTTCTTGATGCACCTACCACTCCACCTTCTGGTTCATTGATGATTTAGGTATAGAGAATGGAAATTAGGAAAAAAAAGGATAACACCTATGACTTAGCTGGGGCTCTTTTTTCTTTGACTCACATTAGCCTAACATTAAGCCTCCTTCATGGTAGGAGTCAAAATACTGTCTCCTCAGTGACAGTTCTTCTCGGACACTCCTCTTTCCACCCTGACCTCCATATTATCTCAGTCCCTGATGCAGGCCCTAATGTAGTTTATGGCTAACTTACTGTAATGCCTTTGCAGACCCAGCCCTATTTTATAGTAGACATCCCCGCTTGGCATCTACCTCCCTTGGACAAGCTCCCTCAAGACACTGTGTTAACTTTAGAGGTGTCCATTTGCTCTTCAGATTTAGAAAGAGGGAGATATTTAGAAAACTAGGGGTGACTTTGGCATGATAGGTATTTTTAAGGTAGATTTAAATTACCAGCAATGAAGATTCCACATTAATTCTGTAGTGACTGAAAAGCCCTTCTAAACCTTTCTACCTACTTTTCAGTTCTAAGATTGAAATATTTCTGTAATTCTATATCTTTAGTTTAAAAACTTATAAATTACTAAGGGGATAAAGGAGAAAACACAAAATTGGTCTAAAATCTAAAGAATAGGTATCCTGCCTTTTTTGGATGAGTGTGAAGAAGTAAGTTTCCCCAAATCTTAACACAATAAAATTTTGACAAGTATATGTGAATTAAAAATATCCCTACTTAATGAATTCACTTTTTGTTTTCCTATTCACTTTTAGACCCTGAACAATTACAAATAATAGGTGACATGTGGGTTTAAATAATATTAAATTTATCTGACAGAAGTTTTCACCCCAGTCACATTTCCTTTGGATGATGTTTTTACCCTTTTCTCACTAATTCCATATATGTTGCCACAAAAGACTTTTGCACATTTTTTTTTTCTAAAAATTATGCTGTATAGAATAAGTCTGGAAGAAGAATGTATTATTTTCAGCTTTGAAGCAAATTCCATGCATCAGATTTTCCTGTGGTAACGCCAGATACAAATACAGAGCTATTAAATGACAGAAACAGAAGTCGACCACGTGTATGGTGTTTCTTCTTCCCTGTGGGAATTTATTTAAGAAGTCACTAACTGGTTTTTGGAAAGAACACCTTCCACAGCATGAAATGAATTTATCATTCATGTGTCATGGGGGCATATTTACTTGGGCAAGGTGTTCTTTTGTGATATTCAAACTTCTAAGCCAAAACAAAAGTCTTAAGAAAGAAAATAAATCCACCAAAGGCTTTATTTACTTTTTAAAAATGATATGCTCAATTTAATTAGTTTGGAAATATATATTTATGCTTTATATTTATATATTTATATTTTGTTTTTATTATGTTTACATGTAAATGTTTTGTTTTTAATAAATTAGGACATTTTAGCGTCTATGAAAAAAATAGTAATTTGAAATATTCTGTAGCCTGATTTATTTTAACTTGAACCTAGTATCTTTCCAATTCTTTAAACCCTGCTCCAATGCTATATGAAAATACTGTTAATTATAACTCAGATTCTTGAATGCTTGCCATATGCTAGGAATTGTTCTTGGTATTTTGCATATATTTAGTAATTTAATCTTGACAGTGACTCTATAAAGTAAATACTAATATTATTTGAGTTTTAAGCTAAGGAAAATAAGGAATGAAGAAAATGTATTAGGGTCACAGAGCTAGTGTTGTGACTGAGCCTGGATTGGAAACAGGCCACATGTCTTCCAGGTCTATATCCCTAAGTGCTACACTACACTGAAGTTATAATATGGGAAGTAGATATGAAAAACATTATCAGTCAGAGTCAATAACAGTAAGTTTATACTAGGCCTTTGATTTCTAACTTTTATTTTCATTGGAATTGAAATTTTGATTGCTTGTTGTTATGGCAATTTTAGGACAAGACACACAACATAAATGGAGAACTAAAATACACGCAGAGCAGGAGTTGACAAAGGTTTCTTCTGAGACTAGTAGCACACTTATTTGGCAGCTTAGAGATGCAATTTAGGAATCTATGTTTGAAATCTCTGTTTGTAGAAAAATGATTCACCTTCTTTTGAACTGTTACATGGTTTTTGTTACAGTTTGCTAAACTCTATATTATTACTTAAACTGTAATCTGAAGTTTAAAATTTTAATTCATCTCTTTAAATAGAGTTGTTTTAAAAGTTTATTTAAAGAGATTAATTTGTGACCATTTTATTTGAAGGGACAAATGTAGGGTCGCTCTGGCAACAGCAATGTTTTAATGGAACTATACTATTATTTTTCCTCTATTCAAAGCCACTTTTGTTTTCTTTGCAGTCTTATGTTTCCGAAACTACATATCTATTATAGTTGAAGGGTATGCATAAAGCATCTCCCTCCACTTTTTATTTTTCTTGAATCAATGGTGCTTTTGACAGGAAAACAGATTACTTACACCTTCTTGTAATATGTACTTTCTCCCCACAAATATAGAAACTCTGCATGAGATTTGCATTGGGGGTTAGAATTATAGATGCTAGACTTGGTGTGGCAACATGGCCTCCTGAAACCAAGGTCAGTGATCCAAGAGGATGTATCTAGGGGGCAGAAATGAAATGCAGTCCAAGTAGATAACTAATTAGTTTATCACTCAAATAGAGAAGCTAAGAAAAAAAGAAATGAGAAGGAAATGGGAAAACTAGACTGGGATGAGAGAATACCAAGTGTAGAGAAGAAACCTGAGCCTAAAAGAATTTCTTGAGTAGCTAAAGATTTTTGAAGGTAAATTTTATCAGGTTGCTCTGGAAGAAAAGAAGGTCCTGGTATGCTTCAGGAATCCATTTAGTGGGTCGAATTTGCATAGATGGAGGAGACAAATTATATTGATAAAAATTACTAATCTCTTTATTTGCTACATGTGGAAACCAGTCACTCATTGTTAAAAGTATAATTGAACAAGATAGTGCTCATATTCATATAGCAAATAGAATAGTCATATAGTAGGTGGTAATAACAAGTGAATCTTGGGCCAAAGGAAATTTGTTTTCTGTATCACCAGTATTCTATTGGTGTGAGTAATTCTCACATTACAAGTTCCTTCATAACTTTATTTAATTTTTTTTCCATTGTGGAGTTTAGCTACCTACATTAGTGCTGATGGACTTTTCATATCATATTTTTCAGACTATGTAGCATTTGGAAATTTTTCTTACTCTAAAAGAATAAAAAGATTTTGAAATTAAACCATCTGTCTAAAAAGAACACAATGATTTTTACGTCTGCAGTGGGAGAAACATGTAATAATAATAATAAAAAAAGCTTAGATAAATTTGTAAAAAGGATTTGATTTTTTACAACAAAAACTTAAGAAATAGGCGGATTTAATCTATTAAATTCTAGTTAGGATTGTTTTTTCAGTGTTCTTTAATTCTGATCACAATCGATTTGTACTTTAGGGGGAGAATATGAAAAGGAAAAAAGTGAAAAAAAAGTCTTAAATTTCCCTAAGACTCTCTTAAGAAAAATAATTTTTTTGGCTGGTTAGTGTGTGTGTGTGAGTGTGTGTGTGTGTGTGTGTGTGTGTGTGTGTGTGTGTGTTTTATTCCTTATTCAGTAGAGAAAGAATGTATTTTTGATCAGTTATAGTTACTGCAAGAGCTGTCATTTTATGTATTATTTCAGTTATAATAACTGTTTATGTGATTCATAAACTTAAATATCATCTTTAAAAACCACTTATTCGTGTATATGATTAAAAGTTTACAGACACATTAAAATATAAGAATACATTTCTTATATCAATTTCTTTAAAATTTTGTTCACTTTATCTCTAAATCCTGAAGTGACTTGTCACATACATTTTTTTGTTTATTTTTCAAATTTTTGTATTTTTATTGTCTTATTTATGGCTGACATACAGTTTTACATAACTTTCAGGAGTACAACACAGTGATTAGACATTTATGTAACTTATGAAGTCATATACATTTTTTGTAAAATTTGTAACCATCTGGTATAAACAGAGTTGACAATGGAGATTTTTCAAATTTATATAATGTGTTAGTTAATAAGACATTTGACTTTAATATACATGTGATTACAGAATAGATTCTTTAGTGAAATTACTTAGATTCTAATTACTTATGTGTCTGGTTTCTATGTAGAATATTTAAATACCAAGTAAATGCTCTAGCTGTAGCTATTGCTCCTTAAAAGACAGAAATATTTACTTTTCTTTATTGATTGATTGATTTTCAAAATTTAGTTCTCTTGCTAAAGTTTTCACTCTAACGTTTGGCATTTCAAATAAAGCTCTTTTAGGTTCCAAAGTTTGTGGAGAGATAATAGCCTATGACTCAGAGATCTGAGAAAAAGAGAAAAGCCAGTAAATTTGCTTGCTTGGTCTCTACTCTCACTCTCTCTCTCTCTCTCTCTCTCTCTCTCTCTCTCTCTCCCTCTCCCTCTCCCTCTCCCTCTCCCTCTCTCTCTTTTTCTTTTTCTTTTTTGGAATGGATTGACTGTTTACACAGAAGTAACAGCAGCAATCTTTGCAGGACAATTTTGTGATGTGATTCCATGGGTTATTTCTAAGAAATAGAGCTCTAATAGTGCTGATTCTTGGATGAAGAGGTAAAAGGGTATTAGAATGTTGATTGTAGTAATTGATTCTGATTATGAAGGTGATATATGGATGCCCTCATAGCCCCAAAATAACTTGCTAGGATTTTAATTAGGATTGCATTGAACCTATAAATCAAGTGGGGAATTTAAAAAATACCAAGTATTCTATCTATGAACATGGAATATCTTTCTGTTTATATAGCTCCTCTTTGATTTAATTCATCAGAATTTTGAAGTTTCCCTCACAGAGATTTTCCTTTATAGATTTTGTTAGCTTTATACTTAAGTGTTTAATTTTGGGAGTTCTAATATAAGTGGCATTCTGTTTTTAATTGCAAATGTGACTTGCTAATTGATAGGAAAGCAATGGGCTTTTGTATATTAACTTTGTGTTTGGAAATCTAGCTGTAATTTTTAATTAGTTGCAAGAGATTTTCTTTTTTTTGGTTAAATTTTCCCCAGATTTTCTACCTACATGATGATGCGAACAAAAACGGTTTTATTTTTTCCTTCCCAAATTGCATACCTCTTGTTTCCTTTTCTTGTCACATTGCATTAACTAGTACTTTCAGTATGATGTTGAAAGGAGTGGGAGTGTACACACTTACCTTATTTCTGATCTTAGTAGGAACACTTCAAGTTTCTCATCATTGAGTATGATGTTACTTGTAGGTTTTTTGTACATATTCTTTATCAAGTTTAGGAAGTTCTCCTTTATCGCTAGTTTACTGAGAATTTATTTCTTTCTTATAATTTTTTAAATTAAATTTATTAGGATGACATTGGTTAATAAAATTATATGGGTTTCAAGTCTGCAATAAAAATATGTCATATATAGATTACATTTTGTGTTTAAAAAAATAAAAATGTCACTTTATGTAGATGACATGATTCTTCACATAGAAAACCCTGAAGACTCCACTAAAAAACAATTATAAACAACATAGAAATGAATAATAAGGATAGTATAACATCAAAACTTTTGGGACATGACAAAAATGATCATAAGAGGTAAGCTCATATCATTACAGACCTATTTCCAAAAACAAGAATGAGCCCAAATAAACCTAATGCTTCATCTTAAAAAACTAGAAAAGGAAGAACAAATTAAGCCTAAAGTCAGCAGAAGAAAAGAAATAATAAAAATCAGAGCAGAAATAAATGAAATTGAAAACAAAACAAAACAAACAAACAAAAAAAAACAGTAGAAAAAAATAAATCCAACAAAGAGCTGGTTCTTTGAGAAAGTTAATAACATTGAGAAAGCCCTGACTAGACTCACTAAAGAAAAAAGAAAAAACACACAAATAAACAAAATCGGGAATGAAAGAGGGGAAATTGTGACTGATATCACAAAAATACAAAGGATCACACAAGAATACTATGAAAAAGTATATAACACCAATTTAATGACCTAGAAGAAATGGACCAGCACATAGAAAAATAAAACCTTCCTAGACTGAATCAAGAAGAACAGGAAAATTTAAGTAGACTGATCAACAGTATGGAAATTGAAAC
>CM053508.1:77288271-77310612 GCA_028627145.1 Eidolon dupreanum | reverse complement strand
GGGAATGAAAGAGGGGAAATTGTGACTGATATCACAAAAATACAAAGGATCACACAAGAATACTATGAAAAAGTATATAACACCAATTTAATGACCTAGAAGAAATGGACCAGCACATAGAAAAATAAAACCTTCCTAGACTGAATCAAGAAGAACAGGAAAATTTAAGTAGACTGATCAACAGTATGGAAATTGAAACAATCATCAAAAACCTACCAAAAAATAAAAGTCCAAGATAAGGTGGCTTCACCAGTGAATTCTATGAAACATGCAAAGAAGATTTAATACCTCTTCTCCTCAAACTCTTCCAAAAAATCAAAGAGGAGGTAATACTTTCCAACACATTTTATGAGGCCAATATCACCTTAATACCCAAACCTGGTAAAAATAATGCAAAAAAAGAAAACTACAGACCAATATCTCTCATGAACATAGATGCAAAAATCCTAAATAAGATGCTAGCAAACAGAATACAACAACATATTAAAAAGATTGTACACCACAATCCAGTGGGCTTCATCCCAGGGGCACAGGGATGGTTCAACATATGTAAATTGATTAATGTGATATGCCACATAAATTTAAAAATAAGAATCATATGATCATATCAATAGATACAGAAAAAGCCTTCGGCAAGATACAGTATCCATTTATGATCAAAACACTTAAAAAAATCTGTATAGAAAGAAAGCACCTTAACATAATAAAGGCCATATATAACAAATCCTTAGCCAAGATAATACTGAATGGTGAAAAACTAAAAACCTTCCCTCTAAGATCAGGAACTAGGCAAGGCTATACACTATCGCTACTGTTATTCAATATAACATTGGAGGTCCTAACAACTACAATCAGACAAGAGAAACATATAAAAGGCATCCAAATAGAAAATGAAAAAGTCAAACTGTCACTATTTGCAGATGGCATGATACTCTATATAGAAAACCCTAAAGACTCCACAAGAACACTCTAGAAACAATAAGCAACTACAATAAAGTCGCTGGATACAAAATCAATGTTCAAAAATCCATAGTATTCCTATACTCTAATAACGAAGTGTCAGAAAAAGAAATGGAAAAAATAATTCCTTTTGCAATTGCAACAAAAAGAATAAAATATCTAGAAATAAATGTAAAGAAACATGTGAAGGACCTATATAATGAAAACTACAAGACCCTATTAAAAGATATCAAAGAAGATACAAAGAAATGGAAAGATATTCCATATTCTTGGATAGTAATAATCAACATAGTTAAAATGATGATATTACCTAATACAGATTTAATGCAATCCCCATCAAAATCTCATTGGCATATTTTAAAGAAATGGAACAAAAAATCATCAGATTGTATGGAAGCACAAAAGTCCCCAAACTGCCAAAGCCATCCTGAGAAAGAAGAATGAAGCTGGAGGTATCACTCTGCCTAACTTCAAATTATACTACAAAGTGACAGTAATCAAAAAGGCATGGTATTGGCAGAAAAACAGACACACGGACCAGTGGAACAGAATCAAGATTCCAGAAGTAAATCTATATTTATATGGGCAAATAATTTTTGACAAAAAAAGCCAAAAATATACAGTAGAGAAAGGAAAGCCTCTTCAATAAGTGGTGCTGAGAAAACTGGAAGGCCACATGCAAAAGAATGAAACTAAGCTGTTGTCTATCACCACACACCAAAATTAACCCAAAATGAATTAAGGACCTGAATATAAGACCAGAAACAATAAAATGCATAGAAGACAACATAAGAACAAAACTCAAGGACCTTGGACTTAAAGAGGATTTTATGAATTTGACCTCAATGGCAAGGGAAGTGAAAGCAAAAATAAATGAATGGATTACATCAAACTAAAAAGCTTCTGCTCAGCAAAAGAAACCGTCAACAAGGGGAAGAGACAACCATCTGAATGGAAAAATATATTTGCAAGCAGCGCCTACAATAGAGGCCTAACATATAAAATATACAAAGAACTCATATGACTCAATAACAACAAAAAACATAAAACAATCCACACAAATAGCCAACAAACATATGAAAAGATGCTCAACATCACTAGCTATTAGGGAGATGCGAACCAAAACCACAATGAGATACCATCTCACATCTGGTAGAATCCTATAATCAACAGGTCAAGTAACAACAAATGTTGGAGAGGATGTGGAGAAATAGGAACTGTTATACTCTGCTGGTGGGACTGGAAATTGGTACAGCCACTATGGAAAACAGTATGGAGGTTCCTCAAAAAGCTAAGAATTGATCTACCATATGATCCAGCAATCCCTCTACTGGATATTCACCCAAAAGACTTGAAAACCCATATCCAAAAAGATATTTGCACACCGATGTTCATAGCAGCATTATTCATAGTGGCCGGGACATGAATGCAACCAAAGTGCCCTACAATTGAAGATTGACTAAAGAAGTTGTGATACATATATACAATGGAATATTACTCAGCCATAAGATTAGATGAAATACTGTCATTTGCAACAACATGGATGGACCTCGAGATCATCGTGCTAAGTGAAATAAACCTAACTGAGAAAGTAGAAAATCACATGATATCACTTATATGTGGGATATATACCTAAAAGCAACAAATGAACAGGACAAACAAACAGAGACTCATGGACATGAACTATAGACTAGTGGTTACCAGAGGGCTATAGACTAGTGGTTACTAGAGGGGTGAGGGAGGAGGAGGGAAGTAGAGAGGGTAAAGGGGATTAAATATATAGTAGCTGAAGGAAACTGGACTTTGGGTGGTAAACACACAATAGAATACACAGATGTCAAATGATAATGTACACCTGAAAATTATACAATTGTATTAACTTATGTTACCCCAATAAACTTAATTTAAAAAAAACAATTAGAAAAAATAAACAAATACAGTAAAGTCATAGGGTACAAAATCAGCATACAAAAATTCATAGTGTTCCTGTACACTAACAATGAACTTTCGAAGGGAGAGATGAAAATAACAATTCCTTTTTTGAAATTGCAACAAAAAGAATAAAATATCTAAAGAATAAACATAATGAAGCATGTGAAGAACCTATACACTGAAAACTGTAAGACATTATTAAAAGAAATTCAAGAAGACACAAAGAAATGGAAATGTATTTTCCATTTATGGGTTGGAAGAATTAACATAGTTAATTGCCTTATTACCCAAAGCAATATACAGATTTAATGCAATCCCCATCAAAATACCAATGAAATTAAAAAAAAAAATGGAACAAAAATCACCTTATTTGTATGGAATCACAAAAGACCCCAAATAGCCAAAACAATCCTGAGAAAAAAAACAAGGCCAAAGGTAACACTCTGTCAGACTTCAAATTATATTGCAAATGACAGTAATCAAAACAGCATGGTATTGGCAGAAAAACAGACACAGAGACCAATGGAACAAAACAGTCCAGAAATAAACCCACATATATAGGGACAAATAATTCAATGAAGGATCCAAAAACATAACGTCTGGTGAAAGGAAAGCCTTACGCACAATACTGGTGGACTCATAAACTGATACAACCCCTTTAGAAAATAGTTTGTCATTGAAGATATAGATATTCTATGACCCAGTAATTCCACTCATACAAATATGTCTCATAAAAATGTAAGTACCAGAACATGTCCACAGATGTTCCTAATAACATTATTCACAATAGTAAAAAGTATAAAACAACCTAAATGTTTATCGACAATAGAATGGATAAAGAAATTGAAATCTATTTATACAATAATAATATTTAAGTAAACATTAACAAATGGCAACTACACAAAATGACATGGATGAATCTCACAAAATAACATAAGCAAAAGAAGCCAGACACAAAAGAATAACTATCATGCAATTTCATTTACATAAAATTGAAAAACAGGCAAGACTAGAGACTTGGTGTTTATTAATGCATATTAGGTAGCAAAAAAATATAGAGCAAAGCAGAGAGGTGATTATCACTAACAATGTAATGGTTATTTTAATCAATAAGAAATAGATTTGTGAGTAGATGAGGTAGTTACAATACTCGATCTTGACCTGGCTGATAGTTACATAAAGTTTTGCTTTAAAATGTACACTTGTGTGCACTTTCCCATTTATGCGAAATGTTTTCCAAAATTACTTAATTTTATAAAACAACGGAAATTTGTTATTTCATGGTTCTGGACTCCAGTGTTTAAAATTGGTTGGTAGGTTTTATGTTCCTTGTGGAGGCTCTAGGGGAAAATTCGTATGTTTGCCTCTTTAAGTTTCTGTCAACCACTTGCATTCCTTGACTTGTGGCTTCACATCACTCTGGCCTCTCCTTCTGTCTTCACATCTCCCTTTCCGACACTGACCCTCCCATTACTTATAAACACCCATGTGATTACATTGGGCTCACCCAGATAATTCATGATAATCTTCCAATCTCAAGATGCTTAACCTAATCATATCTGCAAAGTCCTTTTTGCCATGTAAGGTAACATATTCACAAGTTCTGGGGATTAGACATGGACATCTTTCGGGAGCCATTATTCAGCATACCACATCCTCTTTGGTCCACTGACCTTGCTATATTCTCAAGAAGATTTGACTTCTGCTAAAAATAGTGAATGAAATTAAAAATCTATCATCAATAATTACTTTTTTTCTGTATTAGTTTTAAAACAAATATTTCCTTGAACTGTACTGCTAAAATATTTTGGAAGTCTGCCTGGACAATTATTAGTGACCTTAATTTCTGGGCCATCTAGGCCAATACTACATAGGTGACAATACAAATTTTTGTCAGTTTGGAATATTTTGTACTTATACAGGCTTCTTTTTTTTATTTTAAATGTTCTGGGTTTGTTTAGTCATTATAATCATTTTCTGGGAAGGTTGGTATCTTTGTGTCTAACTAAAAGAAAATGGTAGCTTTTATTCATGGAAACTCATTTATCTATAAACAATCAATTTGTCCACCTGAGCTTCAAAATACTGCTGTATTTTTATGTACTTCCTAGTGGTGAAAGGGTAGAACACCTACCTTTTGATCTGGGGTTAAATACTCAAGTGGCCAATTGCAAGCCTGACATTTTATTGTGATCTCATATTTGAATTCTAAAAATGTTTGCATTGTTCTATATTATATTAAAATTTAAAATACAACAATACCATATACAACTATTTATAAATTATATTACATAATTTATGCCCTTTTCTAAGAATTTAAATATAATAAAAATTTTAGAAAGATAAATTACACTTAAACTATGGATTTTTGTATCACCTGTTATAACACTGAGAATACCAAATTTTTATGTGTGTGTGCTTTTTATTTTTTCACCTGAGGGTGAAAAACACAAGTGGAAAAGTATGGGATTTGAATTCAGAAGACCGAGTGCTGTATAAGCTTGGGGAAGTCATTTGCTATGGTCTGAATGTTTGTCTACCCCCTATATTCATATGTTGAAATCCAGTGTCTGATATGGTTTGAGGTGGGGCCTTTGGGAGGAGATTAGGACATGAGGGCTCTGCCCTCACGAATGGGATTAGTGCCTTTATAAAAGAGGCCCCAAAGAGTTTATTATCCCCCTTTCCCTCATGTGAAGATATAATAAGAAGTCTGCAACCCGTAGAGGGCCCTCACTCCATCATGATAGTGCTCTGATCTCAGACTTCCAGCCACCAGAACTTTGAAAAGTAATTTTCTGTTGTTTATAAGCCACCCAGTGGTACTTCTTATAGCAGAAAGTAATATTTTCTTATAGCAGCCTGAATGGACTAAGACACCATTTAATCTCATTTGTAAAATGGAAATTGTAGTAATACATCACGGAGTTGTTATGATAATGAATGTAGAAAAGGTGCTTTATTATTTGTAGTGGCTCTGATTTTTTATTCACCATTGTTTCTGAGAATGAAGTCTGATTATTAAGGGTTTTTCTAGGGTCAATAGATAGAAAATGCAATCCAAACTGGCTTTATATAAAAGGGGAGCTTATTGGCTCACACGACTCAAAATTCCAGAGAAACATCTAATTCAGGGGCAGTTTGATCAAGGGGCTGAAACGTTGTCATCAGAACCCACTATCTCTTCAGCCCGCTCTTTGCATAGTGGCTTCATTTTACTTTCATGTAGTATCAGTATGGCTGTCAATAACGTTAGACCTATAGCCTCCTAGGCTTAATTCCAATGAGGGAAAACTCTTCCAGAGTTTCTGTACAAACCCTAGGATTTACTCTAAATTGGACCATTTTGAGAGACATTTCTATCCCTGACATGGCCTGATTTGATCATGAGGCTAGAGGGACTGAATGAACACGAATCACATGGTCCACCCCTAAACTGGGTATAACTCCTAAACTACAAGCCCCAGGAGTGGCAAAGAGTTTTGGGGTATTACAATCAAAAAAAGGAGGGTGGTTTCTAGATGATGAAAAATCCATTTCAGGATACTTAATGTTTCTGGGAGGACGTCATTTTATCCTTAGTTTGCCCTACTTAGGAGAGAGAGTTTTCATGGAAGAAACATTGCCTTTTGTTTTAAAATATTCTTCCTCCTTTTGTTTATCTGAAACTCATAATTATAACATGCTGTATGTCTTTCTTTTCTTTCTGGCAGCCAATATTCCCCCATCTGTTTTTTATTGAATGATGTATGGGAAAGCCACATTTTCCTAGCTGGGAAAGCTTCATGAGCTGTTTTCTATGTCTTTGTGCATTCTGTTTAACTCATTCCTCTCTTTAGATTTTTAAGAAGATTTGTACATGTGATTGATAGCTAGTATTAGCTCTTGAAACTCTTCCTTAAATAATTTAAAGTTTCATTTATTTTTGAGCACTTTTCCATGGCTACTTAGGATATAGTGCTGTTTAATATTTTATTAACATAATATGATGAGTTTGTAGTTTTCTCTACCTATTTCTATTTCTATTTACTTATTTTATACTAATCTTAAGTGCAGACAAGTAAAACTTAAATAACATTTTTTTTTTCCTGAATAAGGCTGAAATTGATCATAAGTAGCCTCTAAAATTTTGAGGTATTGGTTTTACCAGGGAAAAAGAAAAAGTAATTCACCTTTAAAGATTGGACACTATTATATAGCATATCATTATACTCTAAAGTTTCAAATGATAAAGCTGAAAACTTACTTACAGAAAGAAGCAATTAGAATCTTCAAACTCTATCATACATTGTTATTGCTGGTAAATTTTACTGAAAGTTAGCAACATAATTAGGTTATCAATAATAATACTTTTCTTCTAGTGCATTTCCAAATCCTTATATGAATAAGTTTTTGGTATTTTTGGCCAATTAGTATTTCAATTTGATAATCTCACTCAGTTATTAATACTCTTTTGGTTATATTGAGTATTTGTAAATAAATGCATAAAAAGATCAATTGATCAAAATAATTTCAATTTTTATAGAAATGTAATCTTAATTTTTTTTTTTACTTCATTGAGTTGCATTAATTCAGTTGTCTCTTCAAGATTAAGTTAATAAAGCAGGCCCTTTGGTTTAATTTCCTTTTGCTTGCCTATTTTTAGCACATGTAAATAAATATATGGCAAATGTCTAGGTAAGTTATTATGTTCGTAGGAGACAACATATGAGATGAAAACTCTGTTCAGTCCCCCTCAGACCACCGTGTTAGAATCTTTGGCAAAAGGGTAGGAGAAAAAACTTGAAAACTACTCTAGAATTTTCCTTATCTAAACATACTAGTTAAAAGTCAGGTTCTGTGTGTTGCTTCTGTACTGTTGATTTAATATACTTTGTTTATAATCCTGGGTCCACCAATTCCTATCACGTGGCCTTGTGAAATTACATACTTTTTCTATCCTCATTTTTTACATTTCCAAATAAGAATTATAATATTACAACACCCTAGTGCTATTGTTAGTCATACTTATATGGTACTGAGATAAGTATCTGAATAGTACTGAGAAGAGATAGTAAGTATTCTGTAAATGTTGATCATTATTATGGAATGGAGTACAGCATAGAAGAAAAGAGAAAGAGGCATTTAAACAACAATAACCAAAGATTTAAACACTTTCGATAATTAATAGGACAACTAGACAGTAAATTACCAAGGTTAAAGGAGATTTGAACAACACTCTCAAGCAACTCAACCTAGGTGTTGAATACACCCAATGACTATGGAATACACAATCTTTTCAAGTGCACATGTAACAGTCTCCAGGACAGGCCATATGATGGGCCAAAAAACAAGTCTAAGTTTAAAAAATACTGAAATCAAGTATGTTCTCTGACGACTGTGGAGTTTCATTAGATCTTTATAATAGAAAAATCTGAGAAACCCACACATATTTCAAAATTAAACAACACACTTACTTATAACCTTGGGTAAAAGATAAAATAGCAATGAAAATTAAAAAGTACTTTTAAATGAAAAAAACAACAACAGTACAATATTTTAAAATTTATAAGATGCATTTAAAGCAATGTTTAGAGGAAAATTAAAATTTCAAATATCCATATCAGAAAAGAAGAAAGGTCTTAAATCAATAGCTTAAGTTTTCACTTTAATCTTAAAGATATGCAAATGAATATAGAAATGCAGAACATAGACAAATAATATGGAATATATATAGAAATAGAAAAATATAATATAGAAATACAGAAAAAAACCTAACACTAAACAGAAAGAACAAAATAATACAGATTAGCATGGAAATCAATGAAATAGAAAACAGAACAATAGAGAAAAATGAATGAAATCAAAACTTTGTTCTTTGAAAGGAGAAACAAAATTTCAATAAATGGTGCTTGGAAAATTGGAAAGCCACATGCTAAAGAATAAAACCAGACTGCTATCTGTCACCATACACCAAAATTAACTCAAAATGGATCAAAAATCTAAATATAAAACCAGAAACAGTAAATCGCATAGAAGAAAACTATAGGTACTAAACTCATAAACCTTGGATTTAGAGAAGATTTTGTGAATTTGGCCTCAAAACAAGGGAAGTAAAAGGAAAAATAAATGAATGGAATTATGTCAAACTAAAAAGTTTCTGTACAACAAAGAAACCATCAACAAGACAAAGAAGCAACCAACTAAATGGAAGATATTTGCAAACAGTGCCTCCGATAAGGGGCTAATATCCAAAATACATAAAGAACTCATACAACTCAACGACAAAAAAAAATCCATTTTAAAAATGGGCAGAGGATCTGAACAGACATTTCTCTCAAAAAAACATACAAATGGCCAATAGACATATGAAATGATGCTCAACTTCACTACCTATTAGAGAAATGTAAATCAAAAACACAATGAGATACTGCCTCACACCTGATGAAATGGCTATCATTAACAGGACAAGTAAATAACAAATGATGGAGAGGTTGTGGGGAAAAAAGAACCCTCATACACTGCTGGTGGGAATGTAAATTGGTACAGCCACTATGGAAAACAGTTTGGAGATTCCTCAAAAAATTGAGAATAGAATTATTCTCATATGACCCAGCAATCTCTCTTCTGGGTATTTACCCCCCAAATTTGAAAACATTTATTTGTAAAGATATATACACCCTGATGTTCATTGCATCACTATTCACAGGGGCCAAGACATGAAAACAACCCAAGTATTTTTTGATAAATGATTGGGTTAAGAAGATGTGGTACATATATACAATGGAATATTAATCATAAGAAAATATGAAATACTGCCATTAGTGACAACATGGATAGACCTTGAGATTATTTTGCCAGGCAAAATAAGTCAGACAGAAAAAGCTGAGAAGCATATGATTCCATTCATATGTGGGATGTAAAACTGAAAGCAGCAAATGAACAAGACAAACAAACAAAAACTCATAGACACAGACAACAGTTTAGTGGTTATCAGAGGGAAAGGGAAGAGGAGGAGAGTAGATAAGGATAAAGGGGGTCAAATATATGGTGATGGAAGATTTAACTTTGGGTGGTGAACACACAATGCAATATACCAATGATGTATTATTGAATTTGTACACTTAAAATTATAATTTTATTAACCAATGTCACCCCAATACATTTAATTAAAAATAGCCTTAGTTAGAATGAAAAAGAAATGAGAAAGCTCAAAATACCCAAAGCATGAATGAAAGATATAGCATCACTACTGATTCTACAGAAATTTAAAAGAATTATAAAGGAATATTATAAAATACACTATACCAATAAATTAGCTTAGATAAAACACAAATTTTTAGAAATATACGAATTACCAAAATGCACTTAAAAAGAAAATCTGCATAAATCTATAAGTATAAATATTGAATTAGTTATTGAAAATCTTTCTATAAAGAAATGTCTAGGTTCAGATTGGCTTCATTAGTCAATTCTATCAAATATTTAAATAAAGCATAATAACAAATACAAACTTTCAGAAAATAGTGGTAGAAGGAAAAATTCTCAAGTCATTCTCAAGTCAGCATTACCCTGATACCAGAGTGAAACAAAGGCAGCACAAGAAAAGAAAACTACATATGAATATTTTTCATGAACATAGAAACAAAAATTCTTAAGAAGATATTAATTAACTAAACATATAAAAGAATACACCTGGATTATATTCTAGGATTTATTCTATTACTGAAAAATTGGCTTAATATTTGAGTGTCAGTTAAGGAAAAAATCCTACATGACTATCTCAATAGACATGGAAAAAGCACTTCACAAGTACTCTATAACATTAGTCATGATCAAAAATTAAAAAAAAACAATCAAACAAAAACTAATAATCTGGATATAGAAGAAAAATTTCTTTATCTGTTAAAAGCACTTATGAAAAACTTATTGCCAGAGCCAGTTGCATGGGCATGGACCTGTGCAGTAACACAGAGTCCTCTGTTAAGGTTCTGAAGTCAACTACTTGAAATTGTTAATAATTTTATCTTTGAGACTGTGTTTTGCAAGTTAAGTCTAATGGGGCAATGGAACATACATGTGAGCAGATCTTGTGCAATGTACATATCCACCATACTGGCTGCCCAATTCACATATAATTTGTGTGATGCTCTAACGAACATAGAATTTTTGTGGATTCACAGTGGGTGGCAGGCAGGTCAGTGAGACTCTAAGCAAATACAAGATAAATGTATTCTTTTTACATCCATGACCAATGTAAGTAGGGATGCCGACAGCCCTGAGGGGCCATACTTTGCATTTGAACCAGAACTTGCTTCAAAAACAGAAAAGTGTCAATGTCGGTCTAAGAAACATGAAGAACCAAGGAACTATATTATATCTTTTTCTTACTCATGTTACTGCCAAACGCTTATGCTGAAAATGGTGACATAAGAGGAAATTTTAGAAGAAAACATTGAAGCAAATCTTTGTGACCTTGGATTAGGCAAAGATTTCTTAGATATGAGACCAAAAGTTTGAGCCATAAAATAAAAATTGATAAATTGGATTCCATCAAAACGAAAACTTTAGTTCTTCCAAATATATTATTGAGACAATGGAGAAAAAAATATAGACTGGGAGAAAATATTTGCAACTCATATATTTGACAAAAGACTTTATACAGAATATATGAAGAACTCTTATAAATCAAGGATAAGACAAACAGCCAAATTTTAAGAATGGGCAAAGATTTGAATAAATATTACACCAAAGGATACACATGAATGGCTGAGAAGCACATGAAAATGTGCTCAATGCCATTAGTTGTTAGGGAAATGCAAATGAAGGTCACAATGAGGTACCACTACATACCTAATAGAATGGCTATGATAAAAAAAAAAAGATTGATGATTCCAAGTGTTAGGAAATTGTGGAAAAATAGGAATCCTCTTATGTTGTTGGTAGAATTATAAGGTGCTATAGCCTTTTTGGAAGTTTATCAGTTTCTTGAATAGTTAAAAAATTATCATGTGACCCAGAAATTTTATTTCATCTCTATACTCAAGAGAAATGAATACCTATATTAAAACAAAGACTCATGTACAAAAGTTTATATCATCATTAGTTCTAAAAATATTGGAAACAATACAAATGTCTATCAAACAGTGACTGGATTAAAGAAATGTGTTTTATCCCTACATCAGATGGCTATTTATCAATTAAAAGGACTGAAATACTTTCACATGCTACAGCATGGATAAACTTCAATAACGTTATGCTAAGGAGAAGGCAGATGCAAAACATTGCATATTGCATGATTCCATTTATTTGAAATGTGCAGAAAAAAGGAAAATCTATAGTCATTGAAAGCAGATCAGTGGTTGCCTGGGCTTGGGGTGGGTGCACAGATTAACTGTAAATGGGCTTTAGAAAAAAATTTGGAGCAATGAAATTGTTCTAGAATTGAATTGTTTTATTGGTTGTATAACTCCATAAATTTCCTAAA
The DNA here is from genome assembly GCA_028627145.1 of Eidolon dupreanum. NCBI lineage: Eukaryota > Metazoa > Chordata > Mammalia > Chiroptera > Pteropodidae > Eidolon > Eidolon dupreanum. The sequence goes on along the minus strand of CM053508.1, from coordinate 77,298,254 downwards.
AAAAATTCTAAAAATCACTGAATTCTGTACTTATAATGAATAAGCACAAAATGCTAATATTATTGATATGACTCTAGTGTTTACTCTTTTATGATCCAATTAGGAAGATACAGAAAACATTTTGAGAAACTACAATAATACAAATTAATGAATCTCTTTATTAATTACTTTAAAAAATCTTTATTTCTCACTTAGAGTTGACACCCAATATTATTTTATATTGTTTAAGTTGTAGAGCATAGTGGATATATATATATATATATATATATATATGTATATATATATATATATATATATTAGCTATAATTTACGAAGTGATCACCCTGATTAGTCTGGTACCCACCTGGCACTATACATAGTTATTACAATATTATTGACTATATTCTCTATTATATACAGCACATCCCACTTCTATTTTGTACTACCAATTCGTACTTCTTAATTCCTTCCCTTTTTACACCCAGCCTTCCAAACTGGTAGTCACCAGTTTGTTCTCTGTATCTATGAGACAGTTTTGTTTTGTTTGTTCATTTATTTTGTTTTGTTTTGTTTTAGATTCCATATATAAGTGAAATCATATAGTATTTGCCTTTCTCTCTCTGACTTATTTATTGCACTTAGCATGGTATCCTCTAGGTCCATCCATATCATTGCAAAAGGTAAGACTTCACTTTTTTATGGCTGAGTAATATTCCACTGTACATATGTACCACTTCTTTTTTATCCAGCCATCTATTACTTAGCTTGCCTCCATATTTTGACTATTGTGAAGGTTGTTTCTATATCTTGGCTGTTTTAAATAGTGCTACTGTGAACCTAAAGGTGCATAAATCTTTTTGAATTAACGTTTTGATTTTCTTTAGATAAATATCCAGAATTACAATAATTGGGTCATAAGGTAGTTCAATTTATAATTTTTTGAGGACCCTCCAAACTGTTTTTCATTGTGGCTATAGCAATTTGCAACGCCAACAGTGTAGGAGAGTTCTATTTTTTCTCCACATCTTTACCAACACTTGTTTTTTGATTTATTGATCATAGCGATTCTGACAGGTATAAAGCAATATCTTATTATGGTTTTAAATTGCAATTCTCTAATAATTAGTGATCTCAAGCATCTTTTCATATATCTATTGTTCATCTGTACATCTTCTTTGGAGAAATTCCTATTTAGGTCCTCTGTCCAATTTTTAATTAAAAAAAAGTTTTTTGGTGTTGAGTTACATGAGTTCTTCATAAATTTGGATATTAACCTCTTATCAGATACATCATTGGCAAATATCTTTTCCCATTAAGTAGAATGTCTTATCATTTCATTGATGGAATCCTTTGCTATGCAAAACCTTTTTAGTTTAACATATTTCTATTTATTTTTCTTTTGTTTCTCTTGCTAGAGAAGATATATCAGAAAAAATATTACTAAGAGTAATGTCAGAGAGTTTACAGCCTATGTTTTTCTTCTAGGAGTTTTATGGTTTTGGGTTTTACATTTAAGCCTTTAATCTATTTGAGCTTATTCTTGTATATGGTCTAAGAAGGTGGTCCAGATTCATTTCTTTTTGAGCGTATCTGTCTAGTTCTCCCATCATTTATTGAATAGACTGCATTTATCCTATTGTATATTTTTGTGTCTTTTGTCATAGGTTAAAGAACTGTACAGGTGTGAGTTTATTTCTGGGCTCTCTATTCTGCTTCATTAATCTATGTGTCTGTTTTTATGCCAGTACCACACTGTTTTGATTACTATAGCCTTGTAGTTTAGTTTGATATCAGGTAGTATGGTACCTCCAACTTTGTTCTTTTCAATTTCTCAAGATTGCTATGGCTATTTGAGGTCTTTTATGATTCCACGTAAATTTTAGGATTATTTGTTTTAGTTGTGTGAGAAATGTCATTGGTATTTTGATAGGAATTGCATTGAATCTATAGATTCTTTTGGGTAGCATAGACGTTCTTATGTTAATTCTTCCTATCCATGGGTGCATTATATACTTCCATTTATTTGAATCTTTTTTTAAAACTTGTATCTTTTTTGATTTTTTTCTTTAGTGACATAATTTCTTGAGTACAAATCTTTTACCTCCTTGGTTAAATTGATTGCTATGTATTTTATTATTTTTTTGATGCAGTTGTAAATAAAATTGTTATCTTAATTTCTCTTTCCGATAGTCCATTATTGGTGTAAAAAAATTTAACCGACTTTTGAATATTAATTTTGTATCCTGTACTTACAATGGATAAATTGGAAAATTGTATGTTTCTAGAAATTTATCCATTTTTTTTTTCAGTTTGTCCAATTTGTTGGCATACAATTGTTTGTAGTGCTTTTTATAATCCTTTGTATTTATGTGAAGTCAGTTGTCATGTTTCCTCTTTCATTTCTGATTTTATTTATTTGAGTCCACTCTTTTTCTTGATGAGTCTGGTTAAAGGTTTATCAATAGTGTTTATGTTTTGAGAGAACTGGCTCTTGGTTTTATTGATATTTTGTATTTTTTAGATTCTATTTTATTTACTTCCACTTCGCTCTTTATTGTTTCCATCCTTCCACTCACTATGGGCTTTGTTTCCTATTCTTTTTCTGGTTCCTTAGGTGTGAGGCTATATAGTTTATTTAAGATTTTGTCTGTTTGTTTTTTAAAGTAGGCCTTATTGCTATGAATTTTCCTCATGGAATAGCTTTTGCTGTGTTCTATAGATTTTTTTTAAGCCATCATATTTTCATTTTTCTCAAGGTATCTTTTAATTTCTACCTTGATCTCATTGTTAACCCATTCATTGTTTAGTAGCATGTTATTTAGCTTCTATGTGTTTGTGTACTCTTCAGTTTTTTATTTTTATTTTTGTAATCAATTTCTAGTTTTATACCATTTTGATCAGAGAAGATGCTTGGTATGATTTCAATCTTCAGTCATTATTTTTTTAAAATAAGTTATCAATTCCTTGCTCTCTCTCTTCTCTTTCAGGTACCCTTATGATGCAAATGTTGGCATGGTTGATATTGTCCCAGAGGACTCTTAAACTATCCTCATTATTTTTATTTTTTTCTTTTTGCTCTTCTTGTTGGTTGTTTTCTTCTACCTTGCCTTCCAAATTATTGATTTTTTTGTGGTTTATGTTCTTTTTAATGCTTACCATTTATTTGTCGATCATCTATTATTCCCATAAGTTCATTGAGCATTCTTATAACCATTGTTTTCAACTCTGTATCTGCTAGTTTGCTTGCCTCTATTTTATTTAGTTCTTTTTGTAGAGTTTTCACCTCTGCTTATATTTGGGTCATGTTAGTGTTGTTGTTTTTTTTTTTTTTCTCATTTGGCTGCCTCTTTGTATTTGCTTTTATGTATTAAGAAGATCTGCTACATCTTCCAGTCTTAGCCAGATGATTTTATGTAGTAGGTGTCCTGTGTGGTCCAGTGGTACAACATCCCTGATCACCTGCACTGTGAACTCCAGTAGTGTCCCTTGTGTGCTTTGTGGTTTGTATGCTCCCCTATTGTAGTTAAGCCTTGATTGCTCTTGGCATGTCAGTGGGTGGAATGACTCACAGTATAACTGGCAATGAGGATCAGCCATACCCATAGCACATAAGTTGCTGTGCGGGAACTGACTCTATGGAGTGGGATATGCCCCAGTGGGCTTGTGAGCCTATTGAGACCATCCTTTGGGTATGCCACTTGTGGGGCTAATCAGGTGGTGCTCTGTTGTGATTTGATGCCAGCCTTCTGGTATATCGGTTCTGGGGCTCCTTGAGAGGGGCTCCTGTGTAGACCAAGGTCAGCCTCTACCTGTGATTATCCAGGGGCTACATGGTAGGAGCTACAAAGTCTTTGGGGGTGGGTCTCTGCCTGTCCTGGACCTAGAGGTGTGTGGGAAAGGCCACACTGCAAATTGAGGCCAGCTGCCACTAGTACTGAACCTGAGAAAGCTCAGTAAAATGCCCAGAGTATTTTAAGGTCTGGGTGCCTGCTGGCTGCCTATAAGGCTCAGCAGCTAAAATAGCCTTGGGTAATATAGAAGTTGGATGAGACCAGGTCCCAAGGAGTCACCAGGGTGGGGTAAGTAGTGTTCCCCAGGTTAGTGCAGATTTATATTTGGTGACAGTGCTGAGCCTGTGGCCACTTGCAAAATTGTCATACCACACCACAGCCAGCTGCCGCCTGCCTTGGGACTGTAGCCCCATGAGATTTATTCAAGAAATATTGCAGTTTGAGCTGGGGCTGGTTAACAGCCACTGAAAGTGATTCTGAAGGTGAGTCAGCAGAAGCCTGTTTATTGCTGCTGTAGGAGCTTCCTGTCAAGAGCTTGGGGTGATGCTGGTTGCCTAGCCATGAAAATGCCTTCTGCAATGCTCGAGTTTGGTTCAGCAGGGTCTTAAGGAGTGACCACAGTGGAATGAGTGGAGTTCACCAGCCCAGAGCAGGTTTAGATCTCTCTGTGACAGGGAGAGCTCAACACAGGCAAGATAGTGCCCACCTGCAGGCTGCACAGGAGAAGGGCTCAACACAAAATAGTGGCAGCTGTTCCAGCCCTCCCCCTGAGGCCAAACAACTCAGTCTTTCCCTATATGCCTTTGGCACTTCCTAAGCTGCTGTCCCTTTACCGAGGCCCAGGGTAAGTGGGTGTGAGAGAGTGAGTCTGTGTGTAGGATCTTTAAGGAGATGTCTGGCTTTCCAGCAGCCCTCCATCTCACCAGTGTAGTCAGAACCTGTGATTTTCACAGCAAGATTTTGTGGTGACTCCTTTTTCTGGCACTGGAATCCTGAGCTGGGGAGCCCTAGTGTGGAGCTGGGGTCCCTCACTCCTCTTGAGGGGAGAACCTCTGCAGTGTGACGTTCCTCCCAATGCTAAAATACCATGTGTGGGTGTGGAATCAGTCCATTTTGCATTTTCTCCTTTCCTACCAGTCTTGGTGTGGCTTCTTCTTTATATTTTTAGTTATAGGAGTTTTATTCAGCTTGTCTTCATATAGTTCTGCAGGCAAATTATTTTATAATTTAGTTGTAATTTTAATGTGGTCATGGGAGAAGGCAAGCACAGTGTTTACCTACTCCACCATCTTAGATGGAACATTTTTATTAATTATTCTTAATTCTTATTAATGAATCCTCTTGAGTAGCTAATATTTTAATTTTTCTACTTTGAATGTATTGTTGTTTCTACTTTGATACTCAAATGATATTTATACCTGTGATGAAGTTCATGCTACTGGAAAATTTAAGTCTCTTAGTATGCCTTAGAAGTTGATACATGTAGATAATGGGAGTAAATGAATAAACATATTCACTCAGTAAATATTTATTGAATGCTCACTATCTGCTAAGCTCTGGAGGGATATAAACCATAGATTAAGAAAGCTTAGCAAGGTTCAGAAAATCTTCAGTCACATCTGAAATTTATAGTTTGTTCATGAGGTGTGTATGGTTGAAACAAGAGCAGCAGGATATTCTGTTTAAATTATGATTTTGTAATGCAATGAGTGGGTGTATGAATTAGATTTTCTAATATTTAAATAGACTATTCATGCTATTGTCATCATTTACAGAGAAAACTTAAAAAAACACATGCGTGCTTTTCCCCAAAATATCTTTAAACTTCAAAGTTAAATCATAAGTTTCAACAAAAAAAGATTCTTAGAGGTATTTATATAAGATATTCTTAGAGGCATTAAAATAAGAAAACCAGAAGTATTGCATTATTTATGAATTATGATGGAGTATAATGTTGATTACTACAAAACATTTAATTTATATAATTTTATGTTTTGACAGTTCATTCTGAAGATAATAAAGTATTGTAAACTTATCATTCCTAGAAGAATTTAGATGGAAAATTCTGCCAAATGTTTGATGTATATATTTGAAATGTTTATAATTCAAATATTAAGTGCTTAGAAACAATTAAAAATTAGGAAAAGCTATATATCAGTCATACACTGGTTCTGGCCAAATAAATGATTACTGCTTGAATATCTTTTTTTTATGCATAATTTCTTTTTTTTGCACTAGCTATTATTATTATTTTAAAATAATTTTTTAACTTTTCAGTTATATTTGACATGTATTCTAAAACATGTATTAGTTTTGGGTGTACAATATAGTGATTAGACATTTATATAACTTATGAAGTGACCACCCCATTGAATCGAGTACCCATCTTACACCATACATAATTATTACAATATTATTTTACTCTATTCCTCATTCTATATTTTACATCCCTAGGAGTATTGTCTAAGTACCGATTTGTACATCTTAGTCTTATCTCCTTTTTCATCCACTCTTTCAACCTTCTTCCCAGATGGGAACCATCAAAATGTTCTCTGTATCTATGAGTTTGTTTCTGTTTTGTTTATTTTGTTATTTAGATTCCAAATGTAAGTGAAATCATACAGTAGTTGCCTTTTTTCTGTCTGACTTACCCCACTAAGCATAGTATACTCTAGGTCCATCCATGTTGTTGTAGATGTCAAGATTTCATTTTTTTATTATGGCTGAGTAATATTCCCTTGTATATATGTGCAACTTCCTTGCTCTGTTCATCCACCCATTGATAGACATCATAATTTCTTCTTTATGTAATTTCAATCATTTTACACAAATGATAAACAGCTCTTGTAAATTAATCATAATTGCTTTTCATGTCATCATGTGGACTTCCTAAGCCATCTGTAAAATAGTTGGATAATCATTGAGTCAGTTTCCATAGTTTACTTAACTATTTTTGTACCTCTAATCATTTAGACAGTTTTTGAACTTGTGCATATGCTATACATAAGTCTTTGCTGGTATTAACATTATTTCATTGAGATAAATTTGTAATGTTAGTGAATATTTTATTGTTTTGATACCTGTTGCCAAATCACTTTGCACAAGATAGTATCTTCTATTATCACTAATGTATATAGTTCATTTTCTCTTTTGCAAATTATTTGTTCATGTACTTTTAAAATTAGACTTTTAGGATTTTAATAAATTCTCTCATCAATTTATAGGCCATTTATATGATTAAACTGTAAATACTTGCTACAAATACATTTATTAATCTATTGTTTATCTTATAATTCTGGTAGTATTTTTAATTTTGTCAGAGAAATGTTCACATTTCTATATAGTAAAATCTTCCAATTTGTTTTCTTTGTTTTTTTTTTACGTACCTTTCCCCCGCCCCCAGTAACTAATGAATTTCTTGCTACTTGAAAACTCTTTAAGGAAGATTGATTACTATTGTGCGTCTTGATTTTTCTATGATTCAGTTTAGAATATACTCTCTATAGTACTGCATGGTGTTAAGTTGAAGGAATATTTTTCCATTCAATTGCTAGCCCATTAATAGCCAAGGCCATCCACTTCACAATTTTTTCTCCTCTGTGAGTTCTGATGACATCTTTGCTATTTGCAAAATATTTACATGTAAAATAATTTGTGTTACTTATTACTTTTTATTATCATATCTGTCTTTCTATTCTTACACTGGTATAAAAATATTTCTAAAGTCTAGCTGGAAAAATGAATGGGTAGAAACAAGAAGAAAAAGCCCCTAGGAATTGTGTTCATTTGTCCTTTAACTCATTCTATTTATGCCTAGAACATCATCTTGCACAAGATAGGTACTCAGTAAATACTGGTTAGTAATTGAATAAATGAAAAATAAGTTCAATGGAATGGGATTAATTTAGCATGATTTTGGTTCCATCAAGATGATGGGCTAGGTAAAAGCAAGGTTTGTCTCCTTTCACAACCTCAAGAAATTACAACTAAATTATAAAACAAACAACTTGGAGTACCATGTAAAGTCTAGATGATCATAACACATACATCTGAAAATATTTTTAAAAAGCCACATTGAGACAGTAGAAGGAGGAAAGAAGAGACAGAAATGCAAAGCAGGTTGGCCCCACATCCCTGTGTAGCAGTTGAGCAGCAGGAAGGATAGTGTGGCTGCAGAGGCTACTCCCATGAAGGAACAAGGAGCTCCCAGCCCAGGGTTCCAGTGCTGGGTAGAGGAGATTTCACAAAATATAATCTAAAAACAAATGGGGACTCCGGCCATCTGGGTGAGATGGAAAATACCTGAAAACCCAAATGTCCCATTGAAGAGCCTGCACACAGACTCACTAACTCGTAGACACTGGCACTGGGCTCCAGCGGAGGGTTGGAAGTTTCAGAAGTGCTAGAAACATATGGAAGAAGACTGAGGTATGTGGCACTGGTGTGAGGGCTGGAGGGACAGCCACCATTGTTCTTTTATCAGGCTCCCCTCAGGGGCAGTCTACAGGTGAGTGCCATCTTGCCTGTGTTGAACCCTCTCTTTGCATGGCCAATTCCAAAGCTGCATTGGCTGGGTGAGATCAGCCCACTCCACCCCTTGTCTCTCTCAGATGCTGGCCCATCCAGCCCTCAAATTGCCTGCTGCAACTCATTGCCGGGAAGCCAACCACACCCAGTGGCTTCCCTGGGCTGCAACCCTCAGGCCATGTGGTTTACATATGGACTACACATTTCAAGGGAAACTTTTGGTGGTAAGCCACTGGTGCCAGCCCATGCTGAAATATCTTTTGAGTAGATAACAGGGGCCTGAGGGCCTGAGGAGGAGAGTGGCTGGCTTTGATGTGATCTGAGGCTTTTACAGGAGGTTGAGGATTCAGCACTGGCATGAAACTTGACTCTGTATTGGCCAGGTGAAATTTGTTCACCTTACCCCAATGACTCCCTGAGTCTCTAACCCACCCAATTTGCATACCACTCAAAGGGTCTTCTAGCTTCAGAGGCATACAGGCAGCTGTCAGCCAGCCCCAGTCCCTAAGGTGCACTGGTCCTTTTGCTCACAGTGTGGTCTCTCCCACATGCCTCTAGATCCAGCATAGGCAGCAACCATCACTTTTAGCTCCTACTAGGTAGCCTTGAGCAATCAAAGGCAATGACATAATGTAGCCTACAGGTGAGTCCCTTCTGAGGGGCCACAGGACCAATACACTGGAAGGCTGGTGTCAGACCACAACAGAGCATGGACTGACTAGCTACATAAGTGATACGCCTGAAGGGTGGTCTCAACAGGTACACAAGACTCCTGGGGTGAATTCTGCTTTGTGGGGTCAGCCCCACACAACAACTCACACCCTATGGATGTGACCAATTCCCATAGCCCATAAGTCTGAGAAACAATCCTATCCACTGATGTGCTAATAGCAATCAAGGCTTAGCTACAACAGTAGAACACATACAATGACATGAGGAACATGTCCAGAGCTCTCGGGCTAGTGACCAGGGAAACTATGTCACTGGGCCACACAGGCCACATGGCCAAGGCTGGGAGACTTAATAAGTCTTCTTAATACATAGGAATAAACACAAAGAGGCAACTAAAGTGAGAAAATGGAAAAAAATGCCACAAATAAAACAACAGGAGAAAACTACAGAAAACAAACAAACAAACAAACAAACAAACAACTAAATGAAATGGAGGCAAACAATCTACCAGAGTTCACAACACTGGTTATAAGGATGCTCAATGAACTTAAGTTGAGAATAAATGATCTTCGTGAGAACTTCAATAGAGATATAGTTAGTATTAAAAAGGACCTAGAAACTGCAAATAAGAACCAGTCAGAAATGAAGACTACAATACTGCAGTGAAGGATATACTAGAAGGAATTAATAGTAGATTAGATGAAGCAGAGGATCGAATTAGCAAATTGGAAGACAAGGTAGCAGAATATACCCAATTGGAATAGCAAAGAGAAGAAAGAAAAATAAATGAGGAAAGTTTAAGAGACCTCTGCATCATAGGAGTACCAGAAAGAGAAGAGAGAGAGAGAAAGGGATTGAGAATGTGTTTGAAGAAATAATGACGGAAAAATTTTCTAATCTGGCAAAGGAAATAGACATACAAGTCCAGGAAGCACAGAGAGTCCCAAACAAGAGGAACCCAAACAGACCCACACCAAGAACACATTATCATTAAAATGTTAAAAGTTTAAAACA
>CM053508.1:77157572-77287771 GCA_028627145.1 Eidolon dupreanum | reverse complement strand
ATTCAAGAAGTCAGTAGAACACCCAATTATCTCAAACCAAAAAAGCCTTCTCCAGGACACATTGTATTAAAATTATCAACAATCAATGACAAAGAATTCTCAGGGCAGCCAGGGAAAAGAAGATGGTAGACATGAAGGAGAAATAAAGACCTTTCTAGACATACAAAAATACGAGGCCTTCACTACAGAAAATATTAAAAGTGATCAGCTCACCTAAAACAAAATGACAAAAATACATAACTAGGAATAAGGCCTTTAGCAGGCTGATAGAAGCATAAGAGTACTAAGAACAGAGCATTATAAACTTAAACAATGAGAAGAGATTTGCTATAGCAAGATAGTAATGAATGTACAGCAAACATAGGGACAAATTGAGACAATAATGACTGAAAAGGGAAGGATTCAAAGATCCAAATTTGCAAAGTGGAATGGAGATAAGACAAGCTCAGAAGAAAATGGAAAACTGTATATATATTACTATCCTTTACATATTCATAATGCTAACCACACGTCAAAGATGCAGAACTGAAGTATATAACATAAAGAAGAAGGACCAGAGGGAAAACCCACAAAATCTAACCAAAATAAAGAAAACAGAAACACAGAGACAAGACAACAACGGAAACACCGAGCTACCAGAAAGCGAAAGATAAAATGGCTATAAGAAGACCTCATATTTCAATAATCGACATAAATGTAAATGGACTAAACTCATCAATAAAAAGGCACAGAGTTGCAAATTGTATAAAAAACTCAAAACCCAACTATATGCTGCCTCCAGGAGACACATCTCAGTTCCAAACACAAATATAGATGCAAAGTGAAGTGTGGAAAATGCTATTGCAAGCTAATGGCATTCAGAGAAAAATGGAGGTAGTGGTACTAATATTGGACAAAATAGACTTCAAAATGAGAAAGATAAAGAAAGATACTAAGGGACACTTCATAATAATAAAAGAAATCATGCACAAAGGAGACATAACACTTATTAAAATCTATGCTCCCAATCAGGGAGCCCTGAAATACATAAAGCAATTACTAACAGAACTAAAGGGAGAAACAGATCAAAACAGTATCATAGTTGAAGCACACATGGAACATTTACAGGTCTGAACACATTTTTGGCCACAAAAATGTCTTAACAAATTTAAGAAGATTGTAATCTTATCAAGCATACTCTTAGATCACGATGGTATGAAATGGGAACTCAATTAAAAGAAGAAAACTGAAGAACACAAAAGCATATGGTGGCTCAACAATGTGCTTCTAAACAATAAATGGATTAACCTCAAGATCAAGGAAGAAATCAACATACTTTGAGACAAGGGATGTGAAAATGAAAATTCAATGACTGAAATTCAGAAAACACAGCCAACAAAATTCTAAGAGAGAAATTTATAGCAATACAGGCCTACCTCAAGAAACGAGAAAGATTTCAAATAAACAATCTACACTTACAACTTATAGGAACCAAAACCAAAACAAAAACAAAAACAAAAAACAAAGCCCGAAGTGATTAGAAAGAAGAAAATGAGAAATGAACAGAATCTAAAACAATACAAAAAATCAATTAAATCAAGAGCCAGTTCATTGAAAAGATAAACAGAATCAATAAATATTTAAGAAGATTCATCAAGAGAAAAAGAGAGAGGACCCAAATAAATAATATTAGAAATGAAAGAGAAGTGACAACTGACACTCCAGAAATACAAAGGATTATAAGAAAATATTAAGAACAGTTATATGCCAATGAATTTGATAATCTGTAAGAAATAGATAAATTTCTAGAAATAGAAAGTCTTCTAAGATTGACTCAAAAAATAATTAAAAATTTGGAATAGATTTATTACTATTAATGAAATTGAATCAGTAATCTTAAAACTCCCAACAAACAGAAGTCCTGGAAGGGGTGGCTTTACATGTGGATTTTGCCAAACATTCAAAAAAGAATTAACACCTACTCTTCTCAAACTATTCCAAAAAATTTATGAGAATAGAAGGCTCCCATGCTCATTTTACAAGGCCAACATTACCCTGACATCAAAATCAGACAACGACATTACAATATGAGAAAATTATAGGTGAATATCCCTGATGAACATAGATGAAAAATCCTCTACAAAATATTAGCAAACCAAATTAAGCAATACATTAAAAAGATCATCATCAAGTGGATTTCATTCCTGGTGTGCAAGGTTGGTTCAATATCCACAAATCAATTAATGTGATACACCACATAAAGAAAAAAAAGAATAAAAATCATATGATCATATCAATAGGTGCAAAAAAATCACTTGAGAAAATCCAGCATCCATTTAAGATAAAAAAAAAAAAATCTCCCTGCACAGAAAGAATAGATGGAACATACGCCAACATAATAAAAGTCATATATGAGAAACCCACAGCTACCATCATACTCAACAGAAAAAGATAAAAGTGTTTTCCTTAAAATCAAGAATGATACAAAGATGTCCACCCTCATCACTTTTATTCAACATGGTACTGTAAGTCCTAGTTGCCACAATCACACAAGAAAAAAAAGGCATCTAAATTGGAAAGGAAGTAAAGCTGTCATTATGTGCAGATAGTATGATACTATGTAGAGAGAACCCTAAAAATTCCACCAAAAAATTGGTAGAGCAGATAAATGAATACTGTATAGTAGCAAGATACAAAATTAATATTCGGAGATTGGTTGAAATTTTATACACCAATAATAAAGTATTAGAAAGATAAATTAAGAAAACAATCCTATTTGCAATTGCATCAAAAAATACCTAGAAATAAATTTAACCAAAGAAGTGAAAGACCTGTATTTGAAACATTGTAAGACATTAAAGAGAGAAACTGAGAAATATAGAAATAAACGAAAGGCTGTACCATGCTCATAGATAAGAATTTACATCTTTAAAATGTTTGTAACCCAACCTAATCTATAGATTCTATTCAATCCCTATAAAAATAGTAATGGCATTTTTCACAGAAATAGAACAAATCAACCTAAAATACATAAGAAACAACAAAACACCTCAAATAGCCGCAGCAGTGGCTATAGAAATCAAAACAGCATGTTACTGGTATAAAAACATACAGATAGATCAATGAAACAGAAGAGAGAGCCCAGAAATAAACCCATGCCTATATGGTCAATTAATCTATAACAAAGGAAAGAAGAATATACAATGAGGTAAAGTTAACTAATAGTGTTGGGAAAACAGGATAGATACTTGCAAAGATAAAACAAGACCACTTTCTTACATTATATATAAGAATAAACTCAAAATGGATTAAAGGCTTAAATTTAAGATCTCAAACCATAAAACTCCTAGAGAAAACATAGACAGTAAACTCTTCGACATTGCTCTTCACAATATTTTTTGGATATGTCTCCTTGTGCAAAAAAACAGAGAAAAAATAAACAAGTAGAACTACATCAAACTAAAACTTTTGCACAATAAAAGAAATCATCAAAAAACTCGAAAAGACAACCTACTGAATGGGAGAAGATATTTGCCAATTACACATTTGATAAGGGGTTAATAACCAAAATTTATGAAGAACTCATACAACTCAACATCAAAAAAATAAATAATCCAATTAAAAAATGGGTGGAGGACCTGAATAGGCATTTCTCAAAAGAGGACATGCAGATTGCCAATAGACATATGAAAAGATGCTCCATTATTAATCATCAGAGAAATGCAAATTGAAATCACAATAAGACATCGCCTCATACCTATCAGAATGGCTATTATTAATATCAAAAAACACTCTATGAGTTCCTCCCCACAGTGAGAGAAGTAGTTTTATGTGTGTATATATGCATGTATTTATTTATTTTTAAAATCAAATATAATAAAATTAATAAGATTAATAAAATTATCTAGGTTTCAAATGTACAATTCAATAATACATTATATGTGTATGGCACTGTGTGTTCACAATCCAAAGTTAAATTTTTATGATTGGATCAGCATTAACAAAAGTATATAGAAAGAAGTATGAAAGACATAGTAATGAATATATTACAATACAATATAATAAAATCACAATAATTGAATTACTGGCTGTACTTTATCTTTAGCTCTAAAATCTGAGACCAAGTAAATAGGAAAATATGATGAATTATGAACTTTCTCTTATCATGTCAAGGAAAGCATATTAGTTCTTGAAGAGATACTCTTTATGCTTCCAGTTAAAATATTTATGGGTCTATAGTCACAGTGAATCATATAAAAATGTTGAATCATATAAAAATGTCAAAGAGCCACATACCTGTTTTTTAGAAGTAATGAACATTTAAAAATAGCCATATCTCTTTTTTGCTTCTCTCTCTATATGTATATTAAATTTTATTTTATTATTAGTTTTAAGTATACAGTACATTGGTTAGACATTTATATAGTTTATAAAATGATCTCCCTAATTGTTCTTTCTCTCCTCTGGCTCTCCATCTAGCCATTACATTAATGCTAACTGCATTCTCTATGCCATGCTCCCCATCCCCATGACCATCTATAAACTACTAAGTTGTACTTCTTTAACTGTTCACCCCATTATCCCAGACCCCCAACTCTCTCCCCTCCGAAATGGCCATATCTTTTAACTCTTGACAAAAGATCAGCATGTGAAATGAAAATGTAATTCAGTAAAGACATTCGACAGAGTGCTCTATTGATCCAAGCCTAAGATAAAGTGATAATTCTCTTCTATAATAATGAAATTTATTAAATATATTAATGTGAACAGTATGTTACTTGTGTATTGTTACAAAATTCATGTGAAACAAAGAAAAATCATTCAAAAATACTTAATTTTGAAACAAAAACAAATAAATAAACAATAAACAAACAGTAAGTGTTGGTGAGAATGTGGAGAAAAATGGAACCTCTATATATTATTGGTAAGATTGCAAATTGGTACGGCCACTATAAAACAGTTTGGAGGTTTATAAAAAAAAAATAGAACTACATTATGACCCAGCAATTGCACTTGTGGGTATTTATACAAAGATATTAAAAACACTAATATGAAAATATATGAATCCCTATGTTCATTGCAGCATTAGTTACAATAGCCAATATATGGAAGAAACCTAAGTGTCTGTCAACAGATAATTGGATGAAGAAGTCATACACATATAGAATGTAACATTACTTGGCCCTGGAAAAAAATGAAATCTTACTATTTGTGACAACAAGGGTATTATGCTAAGTCCAATAAGTCAGACATTGAAAGACAAATGCCATATGATTTCATTTATATGTGTAATCTTAGAAAACAAAATAAATGAACTACCAGAACCAAAAGAGACTCAGATGTAGAGAACAAACTTATGGTTGCACATGGGAAGGAGTTGGGAGCTGGGTGAAGGGATTAAGAAGTACAAATCAGCAGATACAGAATGATCACGAGATGTAAAGTATAGCGTAGGGAATATAGTTGATAATATTATAAAAACTGTTCATGGTGCCATTTGGGTACTAGACTTATCTGGGGGAATCACCTCACACATTATATAAATGCCTAAACACTATGCTGGCACCTGAAACTGTAAAAATAAATTTCCAGCATATTTCTCAGCAGGTCGCCAATCTTGTTTTTCAACTACTTTTTTACTTTTTAATATTGTCCTTAAGAGTTCTACATCATATTTCTGTATGTCAATGATAAAGGGGTTCTTTAATTAATCTGCAGTGACTGAAAGTAACCTCATATAGTGATCAGATTATCAATTTCTAACTGAGCAAGTCATGGTGGATAGTAGTGCCTCAGACTTCTAACTTTCTTTTATTAAAAATTATTGGAGTGACATTGATTAATAAAATCAAATAAGTTTCAACTATATAATCAAATAGTATGTTGCACACATATTTCATTGTGTGTACATCATCCAAAGTTAGATTTCCTTCTGTCTCCAAATATTCGGCCTTCTGTCTCTATTTACTTCCCCCTTCCCCCTTCTGTCTGGTATATTTGTCCTAAACAAGCCCTGTCCTTGGTTTTTGTGCATCCAGGTTAATACATCTTTGAAATGCCAAAAATAATTCCCTTTTTCAGACACTTTGGAGGTGTAACCACCCTCAAGGGAGCACATAATATTGTTAATTATCCCTTAATCAAATTGTGGGAATTTCCCTGCTTTGCTTCATGTAATCTTCCTTATGTTTCCTCCTTAATTCCAAATGTATAAAAACTGCAAAACTGTCATTCTCCAGTGTATTTGAAATCTTGCTTTCTGGTATGTTGTCAATGTGGCTGAAATAAACTAATAAAATTTCTCTACAGGTTAGACTATTTTTAAATTGACATGTAGGTGACCACTAAATTCCCATCTCTAGATTTGATCTGTATCAGTTTAAATTTTTACATTTCCTGTCCAATATTGGCCAAGAATGAGCAATTTCTTTTATTTCCAAAGCTTTTTAAAAATTGATGTTTAAAAGTCATGTTTTCAAGAGATAAAGAGTGACTCAGTCATCCCACTTCTCGGTATTTATCTGAAGAAACCCAAAACACTACTTTGAAGGGACATGTGAATCCATATGTTCATTGCAAAATTATTTACAGTAACCAAGATATGCAGGCAACCTGGGTGTCCATCAATAGAAGAGCGGATTAAAAAGAGATGGTACATATATACAATGAAGTATTACTCAGACATTCAAAAAGAATGAAATCTTACCATCTGCAACAATATAGATGGATCTAGATAGAGGTTATTATGCTGAGTGGGGTAAGTCAGACAGAAAGACAAATGTCATGTGTGGAATCTAGAGAACAGAATAAACAAACAAGCAACAGAAATAAGCTCATAGATACAGAGAGAGCATTTTGATGGTTGTCAGATTGAGAGATGGAGGGATGCACGAAGGGGGTTTGGGATTAAGAGGTATAAATTGGTAGTTACTAAATAGCCATGGAGATGTAGGGTATAGCATGGAAAACATAGTCAGTAGTATTGTAATAACTATGTATGGTGTCAGAGGGGTACTGGACTTATTGGGGTGATCACTTCATAAGTTATATAAATGTCTAATCACTGTGTTGTACACCTGAAACTAATATAATATTGTATGTCAATTATAATGAAAAAAATCTAGTTTTCTATCATTTTTCAAAATAACAGCCTTGAAGTATTTAAAAAGAATTTCTACTTTAAAATTTATATGTATACAGGAAAAAATAACTGGTCTAGAGCTTTTAATATCTATTTTTGAACCCATAAATCTTAAAAATGTTTTAGTAAGTGGCATCTAGGACAAACTGAAATGTATCATTTAATCTTCAGAAAGAAAATGTAAAATGGCTGTATATTTCAACATATGGTTCAGGTATTTAGGCTACTCTCATTACCCATGGGATTTTCTACACATTTGAGTTGCTGTTGGAACTCATATTTCAGAGCCTCATTCATTTTTATAAATTTCACGTTTTATTTTTAGTTATCCACATAAGTACTGAAACTTTCCTTTCTACAGGGCCAAAGCAAGGATAAGTTACTTTAAAATACCTCTAAGATAAAATTTAAAACAACATTTTAAAAAGTAAAAATACTTTTCTTTGAGAAGTAATATGCCTAAAACAGTGCTCTTTAAAACCATATAACAGCAAAAAACTGTGTGGAGGCTGAGATTTTATTCTCTAAATAGTCTTAAAACATTTAATACACTGAAATACTGACAAATTAGTTAGAGTATCACATAACTGTCTGAACTCCAGAGTTTCCATTATTATAGATGACACATACATTTGGTTTTCTTTACATAGATCTTTACTCCATTTATTCCATTGTACTTGAGTCCATCTAATGAGCTTCTGGTTATCCCCAAGAGCAGTGCTTTGAGTGGCTTGCCAAATTCTTACTGAATGCTTAGGTGTTTGCTGAGCCCTGTCTGACAGCTGCTGTTCTCATTTAATAATTTTGCCAGGAACTCAGTTACTCACTTTGCCATTGGCTTTAGTTTGCATTTATTCTTACTTACAATTTTCTAAGAATAAAAAAATGTCCTTCTATCTCAAGTGAAACCAAAGGAAGAGGAACCTTACCCAAAGGAAAGATGGGAAATACTGCACGTAGAAATTTGCTAGAATTATTGATATATCTATGAAATGTGAGAATCTTTAGAAATGGGGGTTAATAAAATAAATCTATCAAAATGGCATTTGGGTAGAGATAAGGCTTAAATTTGAATTTATTTTTCTCCTTTTCTCCTATAATCTCATTATTAGAGAAATTGACTAAAAGAATGATGACCCAATTTCAAGCCATTTCTTCATGGAGATAAAAACCTTTACATTTTCTTTATAAGTATGGGGATACAACTGAATAGATTGTTTCTGATGCATGCAAACTAGGTATGGTAGACTTATTGAACTGATTATTTACTTTTATGACTTTTAGGAAACAATTCTCTATAGATCTCTCTCCTATGTCAGCACATTTGTGAGCAGAGGAACTTAACTGTAGTTTTGTTCCACATTAGATTTTCAAGGACATTTGTATAGAAGAATAGCTTTAAAAGATAAATATAATGTCTCCTTCGAGGGCAAAGATCAGGCAGGTTTGCTTACTGCCTGTTATAAAGTATCTGGGTTAACTAAGTTTAGTGTTCTTTAGCTGTAACACTAACCCACTATGTAGGTAGTATCTACCTGGCCCACTCTGTATCATTCTCATGGGAGTGGGGGGCAGGGAGAATAGACACAACCATAAAGCTTAGTTTCCATGAGTGAAATAACTTATTTCTCTGACCCAAAGTCTTTCCTTAAATTAATTATTTGTTAGCTCTTTAGACTAAATTTCAAAAGAAATTTCACTTCCCCTATTTCTAAGGTTTCAGGGGACCATTCATAATTGTCCTCTTTGCTTTTCATAGTACTCAACTCAGATTATTAACAGTGTTTTTTAAATCAAAAGACACCAGTATTATTCCTTATTCATTTTATTAGGCTATTTATGCTGCGATAACAAATTAACTCCCCGGTTTCAGTGGATGAACACAACCAAGATTTATCATAGTTCGCACAGCATTTAACGACAATTGGATGACTCTTTGGGGCACCTTAATTCTTCATTCTCCACATGATGATTGATTCAGGCTGTTCTCATTTTGGGTGTCACCATCTGAATTTGTATATTCTTGATGGCAAAACAGGGCTGATAGTAAGTGGAGAATTCCCACCCACTCACTATGCCTCAAATTCCATCACTTCTTGTTGATTGACTATAGTCACATGAGTCCATCAAGATGCAAGTCGATTGAGAATTACAGGGGAAACCACAGACATTCAGTAAATTTTAATGTTTCTGTCACTTTCATAGATATCTTTGCAAATATTTTTAAAAAGTAGGTTAACTTACCTACTTAGTCTCATGCTAACACTCATTTAAAAAATTCTTATAGTCTCATAACAAATTTCAATAACTGTTATGTGTGAATCCTACTTCCTTTACAAAAAAGATTTTTGTTATTTTTGTATAATTTTTCTTCCAGATAAAAGACAAAATCCCTTTTAGGTATTAAAATTTAATTTTTTTTAGTATTCTTATTAGAAAAAATTAAAAATATAAAGTAATTTAGGAAGAACTGCCATTTTTTAACATTAATCTTTCAATGCAGAAATAGGACTATAAATCTAGTAGCAATAAAGATTTATAATTTTCTTCATAAGATTTAAATGAATTTCTAAAATAATTATTCATAGGAAATTTTAGTTTTTTAATTGTTTCTTCTGAATGGTATTTCTTTCATCTTATTACCTCATATATTTGATTATGAGAACTGAAAAAGTTTCTTTGAAATGACTGATAAGCTAATAAACCTATGAAAAAGCTTATCAAGAAAAAGTTGATGAAAGAAAAACAAAATATAGAAAACAAAATATAAATAATTATACACATATGTATGAATAATTTAAAAATTGGAAGCAAATATTATGAATAATTAAAAACCTAAATGATCATTTAAAAACTATATAAATGTCTAATCAATGTACTGTATACATGAAACTAATAATAAAATAAAATTAAAAAAATTCCAACAAAATGGTGTAGTTACATTTCTGGAAAAACTATAGAATGCTAAAGTTACTTCCTAGTCAAAGAGAAATATAAGCAGAAAAAAAAATCAAAAACTTGAAAAGATAATGACAATAAAATAAATAAAAATGTTAATAAAACCATCCTGTTTATAAAAGCACCAGGTTCATGCTACCCAACTTTCAAGTAACACATAGCCAATATTATTTTAGGTTGTCTAAGAAAATAGTAAAACAGGTAAAAATTGCATGATAACTTTTACGAGGCTAGTATAACTTAGACATCAGATAATAAAACCTTGATGACAGAAAGAAAAGAAACATTGTAGGTCAATTTCATTTATGATTAGTGATGAAAGACATATAATAGACTTATATGATAGTAACTGAATAAGCTAAACATACAGCTTTGGCATTTTGACAAGTAATTTAAAGCATGTAGTAAGATAAATTTAATGATAAAAGTAGATTGGAATTGCTAATATCTTGATTCCTCAACCCTTTCCACCTATGTAGAATTAACCAGGTGTCTCTAAATGAAAGAATAATAAGAATAATGGGTATAGTTAATATTAATGTGATAATACTTCTCATATTTGTGTGGCAAATCCTTTTGAAATCAACTGGTTTCTTTGTTTTCAACAGTATTGAGGAAAGACCTAAATGAGGTTTCATCTGATTGATCATGAAAAATAATTTTTGATTTTATATCACTATATAGCTTTGATGAAGGAGTACAAAGAATTGCATGACATTTGCTAAACAAATAAACTTCTCCATTATCATATATTTATGTGACTGAAGTTTCTTAGCACTTGTACCTATAAAAGCAGAAAATAGAAACAGAATTGATGCTGACCATTATCTCATTCCAGCAGTAATTAATATTTTACCAAGGATGCATTAAGTAATTGGGAAACAAAAAATACCCTCATCTTTTAATTAAGAGGTGTACTTCCTATAAAATTTACTTTTATGTTTAAAAGAGATTTATGAAAATTCATAATGTTGTTTTGATAAATTGTGCATTAATAATAATACTATTAACAAATCAATTCAAAATAATGTTTTAAACTCAGATTTGTTCTCTGTAAGCTCCCATGTGTTGCTGAAACTGGTGATCTGGGACCACACTTCGAGAAGCAGATCCTTATATGCTTGGGAAGCTAGTAGCTCAATGGAAAAGCCCTGTCCGACAGAACGAGGACAATAAGAACACCTTGTCCCTGTGTGTTACAACTAAGTAAAGCACTAAAGAGTCATTCAGAAGAAAAGGAAATCATAAAAACTGAAGGTTAAGTCAGATCCCATTGTGCAGTCAGGGTGACATGACGTTGACATGATCAGAAACAGAATTTAGCCTTCTGGAATCAATATCTCATGACTAAAACCTAGAAATGAGGTAAATTATTACATTTTCACACCCAACTAATTTTTCTCTTTGTTTTCTAAAATCGTTTTTGAAGTACAATCTTACCATCTGCTCTTAAAACTGGGTCAAAAACTTGCTGTATTTAGTGATACCCTAAATGTAAGATTATTGAGTGGTTTGGCTCAAAGCTTTTAATCATGATGAAAGTCTGAGTACACATTTAAAACCTCATTACTCTGTACAAAAATTCACTGTATACATATCATATTGAATTATTAGGTTTGTGAAATTGGGTTATAAACAAAAATTTTATTTAAAAATGAACTGGAACTATAGTTAGTAAGGAATAAAGTATATTTGCTAAATTATGTCAATGATGATCCAAAACAATTTGTGTCTTGAAAATATTTACTTGTGATGTCCCCAGACTGGAAGGAATCCTGAAAAAACTATCCCTGCCTTCAGACAATCTATACTTAACTAGTTTCTGTGAGACATTTAGCATTTGTCTATTTCTGTGGGGCAAATTAAACTTTTGACATTTTTACTCCCATGTTGGATTTTTTGCTAAATTACTAGACATAGCAGAAATTTGTTCCATCTGCTTCATGAGGATAGTCTCATTGTGAATTGTGTAATATCAGATTGAAAATTACATTATTCATTCATGATGTGGTCAAGAGTGCATGCTCCCAAGTCAGACTGCTAGTGTTTAAATTCTAGTTCTACCATTAAATAATTGTTTAATCTAGGCAAGTTCCTTAACTTCTCACAATTTCTATTTTTCTCATCAGGAATAATAATTAGGTTAATTAAAATAACACATAATACACTTAACATAGTGGGTGTCTTAGGTAAATTAGTCAATAAATGTTAGCTATCATTGTTATTGTACGTAGTTATCTTTCATTTATTCATTCAACCTATATTTATTGCAGGACCAGGTGTGAGGTGCATGGAAATCAGAGATAAAGACTTTGCCCCAGTCATCAGGGAACTCATTATCCAGTTGGAGAAAGAGACAAATAAATAAAGACAATTCAGTATCATAAGTGGTAAAACAGAGAATATTATGAGCCATCCAACTTGGGTGGAAGTGGGGTGGAAAATTACTTGGAGAAGGTGATATTTGGATTGAGGTTTAAAGGTTAGGTGAGATTTACTAGAGTGGTAGGTAGTGTTATTGGGGCAGAGGTAATAAGGTTGGTGACTGAAAATATATCTGAATGTGACTCATCCATGTAACATCTTGTTTTAAAGTTTATTAATAGCATTTGAATTTTTTTAAATTTTAACTTCTGTCTTTCTCTCTCCTACTTTAAATTTGAATCCTACCAGACCACGAGGTCCTTGAGAATAGATGGTACCTCAGTGACTAATAAAATGGTTGGAATGTAGTAGGAGATAATAATGTTTATTGAATTTAATGGAATGAAATTAAATCTAAAGAGGGGAAGTCTTTTAGAATTAAAAATATAAACCAGGATTTCTAATCCTAGGAAAGAGTAGCAAGGGAGATATTAATCACAAATATGTAGTGTGTTGTAGTAGATAGGTAACTCTAATTCGGGTCTGAAGAAGCAGCAACTTTCTCTTTTTGAGGCGAGGCAATCAAAATACACGTTGGGAATATCAGGTAACTTTAAGTATTACACATAAAAGATTTTAAGGCAATTCAAAGTATTTTCAGTATTTCGCTTGCTTCTGTTTATTAGTATAAATTATTGAGAAATATGTATAGTTATATATTTGATATCAAAAATAAATATCAGAGTCTAGTTTCAAACATGTAAAAGAGTATCTAAGTGTTAAATGACAGCCACATTTAGGAACAATAACCTGAGAAGCCTTGAAAACTCTTTGTTTTTGAACAATAATACTTGATCACTGAGGAATAGTTTTTAATGTCTATATACATTCTGAACACTACAGAGTCTAAATAGATAAATCTCAAGTTTCCCAACTGAGAAATTGGGAACATTTGGATGTATTAAATATGAAAGTCTAAAATAGTAAGTTGATCTTCAAAGGAAATTTTTAGACTTTGATTTTTCTTAATTCAGGAAATTTGTACCTCTCTTTTTATCTATTTGGTGTTACCTATACCCGTATAATTGTTTCAACACCTGAGAATATTCATTTAATTATTTTTGTGGCCTTGATGATCAATCAGTTGTATATCAAATTATACAAAGTATGGTAAGCAAAGAGAGTAGAATAAGAATTTGGATGCCTGCATTTCATATACTGTCATAGTTGATGGCAAGTAAGATGACTAAGTTAAGCTTATTGCTACCCTGAAACTTGATCAGATTTTAGGCAGGTTTTTCTTGACACTAGGACTCTGAGCTTCTTTTTCTTAGACTACTTACTTTGGAAAATTTGTATTGTCGATTCTTTCTCTGCCCCTTTGAGATGTGTGTAAATCTTTTTTAAAAACCTCTTGCCAGTTTTATAATCCAGGACTGTCTTTTTCAAGGACCTTGGAGCTCTCATCTATGGCCTGTTAAGAGAAGAATACATAAATTTTTATTTAAGATAGTGAAGTAAAGCCAGATTTTAAAATCTTTCCCCTCTAAAATATAATAGTATAAATGAAAATCATTATGGAGAGAAAAGAATCTGGCAAAAAAAGTGCCAGCATGAATTAATGCAAAGAAAGTGCTTGTGGCTAATGAAAGAACAAGCAACATTTCCAAGAGTTAGCACACATTGCTTGGAGCAGCTTAACAGCTTCTAACTTTCTCATAGAGAAGCATTGGCAGTGGAGGTCAGGGTGGAGATGGAAGTGAGGAAAGGGCTGTGGATAAACAGAATCCTGAAAAATCTAATACCTCATGTAGTAGTGGCAGAAGGAGAGACTGAGAGATTTAGGCAGCCATGGAGATGTGGAAAACACTGGAAATTAAAAACCTCTTCCCTTGATTTCTGTCTGCCCTTCAGTGTCAAGGAAAATGAGTTTACTATATTTGGAGCCTTCTGTTAAGATCAAAGAGGAAGAAAGAAGACAAAATGATTATAAAAATACTAAATACCCATTAATACAGAAATAAACAGAAATTAGAAGAACAGGCAGAAGAGGAAATCTAAGACTAGATTTTCTGAGGGAGGAAGGGAAAAAGATGAAAAGTTCCCTTCACCAAACTGTGGGCTCTTAAGGGGCCAAGAAACAACCTCCCCCTCCGCAAAAAACAAAAAAACACCCCCCCCCCAAAAAAACTAACAAACAAAACAAACAAACAAACAAACAAAAAAACACTTTCCTCTCTTCTTCTTTCGTATAATAGAAATGGCTGGTGGAAAAAGGAAAGGTAAAATGGGGTTGGGAAAAATTCAGGCTGACCTTAATGGAGCTAAATCTCCAGGGACTTACATTGAATTGGAGGAATTATTTGAATTTCAAATTATTCACACTGTATTAAGGCAAAATCAGTATTAAAGTCATATATTTAAAAAAATCCCAGAGGACAAAAAAAGCCCAATCTTGCTAACAAAGATTGCTCTAGCTTCTTTTACAAATCCAAATTATAAGGCCTGAGGCTGCAGTAAAATAGAACTATGAAAGCACAGTGTGGAAATGGAGTCAAGAAGAGTTCATCCAATTCTATCAGATCAAACAACAGATGTTGACTCAGTTGCTAGTCACTTTATTGAATGAGCAACATACAAATGAAACAAACAAAAAAACAGTGTGTTAACATAAAATCTATATAAATAATATATATAGATATATTAGGAAAAATCTTAGAGGAAAAGAAAGAAAAAAATAATTGTGGGCAAAATACAGTTTAAAAAAATTATTCTAAAAGTAAATATAACCTGGGGAAAAGAAGAGACATCTCCATGAAATCATCTCATCATTAAAGAATTTACAAAGAATATGAGTTTAACAAGATAACTTCAAAGAAAAGAAATAGAAATCAGTAAGCATGAAAAAGAAAAAAATTGTCTAGAAGACGCTTTGAAAACAAAGACCCACTATTGCAGAACTAGTAAAAATTACAAACAGAAAAGATATGACTTGAAGTTTATTTTCACAATAAAATATTTAAGATATAACATAAAGGTAAAGGAAAAGACATGAAGATTAAAGCAATTAAAGAGAGCTTAGTAGATACAGAGAAGAGATAAAATAATTACTGAGGGGAAAAATCACCAATAAATTATTAAATTATCAGCTAATATTTGAAATATAGATTTGGTGATTATATTTTCTGGATCCAAACTAACATGCTAGCTCTCATATATATGTTCACATTATTTTTGCTGTTCTTTTTGGTCTTTAAGTGTTGTTAATCAACCATTTTAGAAAGAGATTTATCTAAAAGTTGAGGAGTTGTGTTAATTAGAAACTCAAAGACAAGTAAATTATTGATGGATTCGGTCATTCAAAAATCCTTTGCTTGATGCTTACTATGTACAAGACTTTGTGTTAGAATGTCTTCCACTAGTAATCTTATAATTTAATATGGGAGGCAAATCAAGAGGCAGGTATAATGCTGTGTAATAGGTAGCAAAGTATGCTATGAGAGGATAGTGTTCCAGGATATGCTTTCTCCTAGAGAAGTTGACTTCTAAATCGAATATTATTCAGGATACTCTTTCCATTATACCACCTTGCCTCCTTTAAAAACTAACTTTAAAAGGATATCTATTGGGTTAACATTTAACTGAGGGATTGACTTTCTAAAACTCAATGAATTTTTGTATAACCAAAAAATAATAGATTTCCACTTATTTTAGAAATAAACTAATATAGATTTTTTATATGTAAGATAAATCTTTCTTTTCCTTTATCACTTAAAGGCATACAATTAAAAATTAATTTAATTATGGAGTAGTTACTGACGATAACCCTACTAGTCCTTGAGAACATATTGCTCACTGCATAGTGTTTTTACAGTATTTCGTTCATTATTCTTCGATAGCACTTATAGGTTGTATTTAATTATTTATGAACATATCTTAATTCATCTCCAGTACCTTCATCCACCAAAGACTGTGAATGCTTCCAAGGAAAGGAAGATATCATATTTAATACTGTATTTTATTTCATTGTAGAGAGCCTTGCACAAAATTAGTTCTCAATATTGTTTGCTAATTAACTATTGAAAGCTTGAATGGAGAATAACAGAATGTTAAAACTGAAGCTTCAATGGAAGCAGATATCAAAGTGAGTGTGAGACACTCTGAAGAAATCTTCAAAGTTGAGTATTCAAGGACCAGCTTCATAACTCTTAAACTCCATTATTCACTTTGAGAATATAAAAGAGCAGAGTGAGAAAGTGGATGTAACTACAGTACTATCAACAGCAGAGCAAGAAGGGCAGGGAAGCTGCCTCAGAAGACCACCTAGGAGACTTCACACTTGAGAGTTGATATGGGGAAAATGGCCAATGGAAAGAGAAGAACAGCCTATATCAAGGGAATTGTGGTCAGAGGGACCCACCAGAGCTCACAGAGGAGCCCATTGGAGAGAGAGTAAATTTTTGACACATCACAGGCCCAGGGAGTACAGATTAATTCTAAGACCCACTTTCTAAGTAGGAACTTATACTAAACATATTACATACCTGTAGTACATTTAAGTGACCATAGAGTTATTTTATATATAAAGTGAAAAGAAAATTGTCTAGACTAGTGAATTTTTATCCAGTGGCTGGGAAAATGTTTCCCCGTTGGAGTGGAAGACCAAGAAAGTTGTGTTTTCATTATATTTCAAGTTGTTCTTATTCAATGTAACATAATTATTATCACTCATCTCTTGATAAATTTTCTGTTCTCCTTTCCCTCCTCTCAATTTGGCCAAAGCTTCTTTGAGGAGACTGTATAGATCTTATCCTGTTTCTATTGAGAAGAGAAATGATAACCACTGTGTTATCATTCAGTTGTGTTGTTTTGAGTATGTAGGAAACCCAGTGGTTATATCTGTGTGATCAGATATAGAAACAGGAGGCCAATTTTCCTAAACGCAGGACAGAGGAAGGAGGAAGAAGCTTTTATGCATCTAGCATACTTTTTTTTTTTTTTTTGTAGCCAACTCCCTGAGTCCTAGATAGACTGCAATAAACTCCTAATCTCAAGTTTGGAAAATAGCTTCAATAACACTTTTGAAATTAAGATTAAAGACTAGTAGCAGAGGAGGGTCCTGTCAAGATGGTGTAGAAGGTAGATGCTGTGCTCTCTTTCTCTCATGACCACACCAAAAATTACAATGAAACTACTGAACAACCATCACTGGGAGTCACCTGAGGTCTGGCTGAACAAATGTCCTACTACTGGGAACATACATAAGAGGTCACCTCAAGACTGGTAGGAGGGATGAAGCTGTGAAATGGGATGGTCCCATAACTGCATGTAGTGGTCGAGACTCGGGAGGGTTATCTTGCTGCAGAGCGTCACCTCCCCACCTGAAGCTAGAGGTCCTGGCACCACACTGGGCTAACCATCACAGGGTTCCAGTTCCAGGAAGAGAAGTCCCCACAACCTCTGGTTGTGAAAACTAGTGGAGATTGTGGCTGAGTGAGACAGAAGGCCGCGGGAGTCACAGACCTTCGTCTTAAAGGACATGGGTGTGAACTTGGTGACAGACTCACTCACTCTGAGCTCCTGTACTGGGGCAGCAGGTCAAAGAGTGCCAGGGACACATGAAGAATAACTGAATTGCAAGGGTTCAGGGTGAGAACTTGAGCGGCAGCTTTCTCCCAGACAAAAGTGTTGGCAGTATCCATTGATCCTTTTGTAGCCCTCCCTACTCTTGGTGGTAGATGCAGGCAGCCACCTTATCTGAGTCTCCACCAACCTGGTTAACACAGGTTGCTCTGCCCAGGTGATTCCCAGTGACCCTGCATCTACCAATTTGTGGGCCCACCCAAGCTTCCTCCAGTGGTTCATTGCATTCAAATGGCCTGTCTGGCTCATGCTGTGGACTTTCCTAAACTCTCTCAAAGGCTCACAAAACCCAAAGCAACAGCATTTACTCTTGGTGTGCTCTGTACCTCTTGCTGAGTGGCCCCAAGCCCAGCATTGAGCAGCCCCAAGTGGTAGTCAGCCTCAGCTCATGGCTTAGCCTCTCAAAGCACCTATAAGCCAGCACAAGTGGCAGTCATCTGCAGATTGCTTGGTAACTCTTATCAGGTTTCCTCAGAAGTCCACGGGCTGTGGCTGAACTTGGTCTGCAGCTGGGCCCCTCCTAGGAGGCCCTTGAATTGGCACAACCAGTGACCTGCTTTGAGTGGTGCAAGAGCCGGAGCATCACTCAGGGGAGCATCTGAGGAGGATACATCCAAAGTGAATTCTGCTCCATAAGATCAGCCCCTCACTGGTCATTCCTTACAACCTATCAATCAGCCCAAGAGTCAATTCCTCCTGTCAATGAGCAAACAGCAACCAAAGCTCAACTACAACAGGATGGCACACACAACCCACACAAGGAACACACCTGGAGCACCTGGCTCAGGTGACCAGGGAGACTGGGCCACTGGGCCCAAGAGGATACATACTGCATTTGGCTGATATAATAAGACTTGGAGACACAGAAGTCCTACCTAATACATAGAAACAAATACAAGGAGGTAGCCAAAATGAGAAGACAAAGAAACATGTCCCATATAAAAGAACAGAGCAAAGCTTCAGAAAAAGAACTAAACAAAATGGAGACAGACAATCTACCAGATACAGAGTTCAAAACACTGGTTATAAAGATACTCAATGAACTTAGGGGAAGAGTAGATGAACTCAGTGAGAACCTTAACAAAGAGATAGAAAACATAAAAATGGAGATGGGAAACATAAAAGAGAACCATTCAGAAATGAAAAATAGTATCTGAGATGAAGAGTACATTAGAGGGAATCAATAGATGATATGAAGTGAAGAATCAAATCAGCAGTTTAAATGATAGGGTACTGGAGGATACACAATTAGAACAGCAACAAGAAAAAAAGAATAAAAAAAATGAGGAAAGTTTAAGAGACCTCTGGGAAAACATCAAACTTACCAACATTTGCATCATAGGGGTAACCAGAAGAGGAGAGAGAGCAGGAAATTGAAAACATATTTGAAGAAATAATGATGGAAAACTTCCCTAACTTGGTGAAGGAAATAGATATACATCTCCAGGAAGCTCAGAGAGTCTCAAACAAGATAAACCCAAAGAGGCCCACACCAAAACACATCATAATTAAAATGCCAAAGATTAAAGACAAAGAAGGAATCTTAAGAGCAACAAGAAAAAAGCAATTAGTTACCTACAAGGGCACTCTCAGAAGACTGCCTGCCACTTTCTTGACAGAAACTTTGCAGACCAGAAGGGATGGCACAAAATATTCAAAGTGTTGAAAAAGCAAGAACCTACAACCAAGATTATTCTATCCAGCAAAGCTAATATTTAGAATTGAAGGGCAGGTAAAGAGCTTCACAGACAAGAAAAAGCTAAAGAAATTCATCACCACCAGCCAATATTATAGGAAATATTGGAGGAACTTCTTTAAGAAGAAGAAAATATGTACCAAAATATGAATAATATAATGGCAGTAACTATATATTGATCAACAAGTACTTCAAATAAAAAAAGAATTAAATGCTCCAATAAAAATATAGGGTGACTGAATGAATAAGAAAACAAGATTAAAACATTAGCTGCTTATAAGAGACTCACTTATAGGCATAGATCGAAAGACACACAGATTGAAAGTAAAGAGATACTAAAAGATATTCCACGAAAATGGAAATGAAAAAAATCTCTGGTACCAATACTTATACCAGACAAAATAAGCTTTAAAACAAAGGCTATAATAACAGACAAAAAAGGATCCAGTAATACCAATTCTGGGTATTTATCTTGAGAAACTCAAAACACTATTTTGATGGGTCATGTGCATCCATAAGTTCATTGTCTCATTATTTACAATAACCAAGATATGGAGGCAACCTGGGTGTGGTCCCCATCAATGGATGGATGGATAAAGAAGAGTTGGTACATATATACAATGAAATATCACTCAGCCATAATAAACAAACAAATAAAAGAATGAAATATTTATATCTGCAACAATATGGATAAATCTAGAGGGTATTGCGCTGCATGGAGTAAGTCAGATAGAGGAAGACAAATGCCATACAATTTCTCTTACATGTGGAATCTAAAAAGCAAAATAAACAAATAGGACAGAAACAAACTCATAGATACAGGAAACATTTTGCGGGTTACCTGATGGGAGGGGGTTGGAGGAGTAGGTGAAAAAGGGGAAGGGATTAAGAAGTATGAATTGGTAGTTATATAAAAGTTATGGGATATAAAGTATATCATAAAGAATATCACCAATAATATTGTCATAACTATGTACGATGTCACATTGGTATTAGATTTATCACTTTGTGAGTTTTATAGATGTTTAATCACTGTTATACACCTAAAATTAATATAATATTATATACCAAGTATAATTGAGAATAAAAAATATTAAAAAACAAAGCAAAAACAATGATAAAAAAGTAAAGACTAGTCAGGCAGAGTACTGGGTAATTAAATTATTCCTCAAGCTGTTTATTATTTTTTTTGGAACTTTAGTTTAATTTGTAGACAAACTGTCTTATCGAAAATTAAAATAGCAAAACTCCTGTTGAAAAAGCATTTGTATACTAAACTAATGGTAAGATAGAGCACATGTTGCCCTGGGAATGCCAGTGTGCTCATGTTCTATCAGCCACATGAGTACTTTGGCGATTTTATCTCATGCCAACTTCTGGCCTATATCTTGCAGACTAGGAAATGTGATTTTAGCAGTACCAAGATCAGATTCATTTCACAGGAGAAAATTCTTAGAAATAAAGTTTAAACACTGATATCTAAAACCAAAATGATAACAATAGTTTACAATGAGAAAAAAAATCTCGTAAGGCATGGACTACTTGCACTGATATCAATGGTCTTTCTCCCTGTGATCAGGCAATCTGGGTAATAAAATCATAAGCAAAAGTTGCATGATGAGAAGGAATTAGCATGAAGGGATATTGACTGGGGGCTTCTGCAGCCCCAGCATAGCTGGAAAAGGGTGGTTATGAGGGTTTTCTTTTCTGTTTGTTAGTTGTACAGTTGTATGCATTTTTCTGTATGCCTAACATTTCACAAAAACAAATGTTATAAAAAGGAGAGTATATATATTTCAAATTGTAAAAGGTAGTGTTATGTATGAAAAAACTGTAAAGAAATATATTAACATAGTACTGCCAAGTACCTCTGCTGGTATAACTATTTTCTTTCTTATTATTTTCAGAGTATTTAAAATTATTTTATGTGATTAAAATCATTTTGCTATAGTTTAGCTTCATTTGTTTCTATTTGTAAAATCCTATTTAAAAAGTAGAAATGAGTCTAAAATTTTTCAGCAAAGGAATTTTATGACATTTTTGTATGCCTTTATGTTTTACAAAAAAAGCACAAAATATTTAAAATATTATTTGAAGGCATGAAGAAAGAAAGCTTTATACTATTCTTCATTGCAGATGAACAGCATGCTAATTTTAGTTCTGTGTTTACTCAAATAATTCTTTCACATTCATTCAAGTTCATTTTTTTTTTTTAAGGCTCACACTATGTCCTGAGTCATAAAAACTATAATGAAATAAAATAAAATAATGGAATAGAATATAGCATTCAAACACTCTTTAAAATGCCAAAGCTTTTATTTTTAGCTGTTGTATAGTTCTTTAATATCTCAGTGCTATGGGTAGAAATGGAATTCATAAACAAGTTAAGCCTCTTAACTGGCAGCCAACTTTTTTGCCTAATGTGATTCCCTTTTTACCTGACTTATATAAATAACTGCATTTATATACATTTCTTCCTTCAAATAGCACAGCCTCAAGCCTGCAGCTCTAAAAGTGGGAAGGAAAAACAAAAGATAAGAGAGTCTTCAAAGCAGCCTTTGTGTTGGGTTATGCTCCTTCCAATTAGTCTATTTCTGGCAGGTGGAATTTCTGAGCTCTGCAGGGCCTCTGCTTTGTGGCATCTAGGTTAGACAGACAACAGACTCCCCACCTGCTGTGAATCCCTCAGACTGAGACAAACAGTAGCCCCATCTGTTCTCCACAGGAGTCTGACTAGTTGGAGAACTCTCCTCTTAACTCAGTTTTCTCTGGATTAACTTTGGTTCTCAATAGAGAACAGGCCAGAGAAAAGAAGGGGGTGAAAGATAGAAAGAATCAAAGAATGTCAAGGAAAAAGAAAAAAGAGGTATTGATGGGAAGTTTGTCCCATCTCCCTCTTCCTTCATTAAAACAACGATTCTTCTAATTCTTTTATTTTTTTTTGAGCTGACAAAAAATATAAATGCTAAGCATAGATATTTTTATTCTGAAAACCAGAAAAAAAAACCTGAGAAAGTTTAGTGTTCCTGAGCCTTCTCAAGGAAGGGCTGCTGTCTTCTGCAGTTAGTTAACCTTTGTCTGGCAGTGCCCTTTTGAACTTATCCTTAAAAATGAATCCAGTTGTTTCGCAGATAAGATATGGTGCAGCGGGTACGATGGCTAGTGATTGGCGAACTGGCGAACTGGCTCACTGACTCCTGCAATAACATAGGGGTTTGCCTCTCTGGGACTTTCTTTTTCCTGTGCCCTTTGTGTCAGATTGCCTCTGACATGAACGAACGTTGCCTGTATGCATCAAGTGTTGCCATGAAGACCATGTATGGAACCCGATACAGAATCCCAGGATCTATTTGGGGTGAATTCTTATGGCTGACGTTTTTCCCTCTTTGCCAACCCAAGTGAGATATTGAAAAAAGAAAAGAAATGAATGCTTTATAAAAAATGCTTGGTAAAATTTACTTTGTGATGTAAAAATAAATGCTGGAATGAGATACTACATTTATTAAGTGTTATCTTGCCTCAAATCTTAGAAACTAATTCAACTAATCATACGGTTTCAAATGACTTCAAAACATTTTAATTTCCAGTTTATTTTGAAAAAAAAAAAAAAAAAGATACTTCCAGTGCTGTTCTCTAAGATGACTGCCATTAAAAAAATTAACTTCCTCAAAAAAAAATTTTTTTTCAACAAAAATAGTCTAGCATATTTAATGACAAACATAATGACATTGTACTGTATGGTAATTCGGAATACATGGTAAACAGTTCATAAAAGCTAATGTAATTTTTGTTATTTTTATAATGCCAAAGTATTTTTATCTTATATCTTTTAATTTTGAGATTTCTCTGGGTTCTGTCACTATTATTAATATTCATAGTATTCCCTGAATACCTTGTGACATTTAATCACCCTATGTGTACGTGCACGCACATGCACGTGCACACACACGCACACTCCACACCACACACTACACATAGTTTTCTTGGCTTCTGTATTTATTTACACCACATTTCAGGGCATCATCCTGTATGCACATGTCCATGGTCTGTACTAGCCATTCTGTTCCCTCCGAGGATTTTACTCCATGTAGGAAACTGGGGAGATGCTCAATGACTGGGGAAGCAGAAGCACAGATCATGGAACTGTGTATTCCCTGATCATAAACTAACAGCATGATCACCTTGCTTCGGGTTGGGAAGAGATTTGGGTGGAGTGATGACACAGGAGAGAGGAGACATTTGAGGAGGTCAAGTAGGGAAAACAGGCATTCAGTTCAGGAAAAGGGCATGAACAAAGGCCAGGAAATTTTAAGAGTTTGTCCTGTTCAGATGATAAGTTGAGCTGTGTTACCTTCAAAAAGATATATTGGAGTTCTAACATCCAGTGCTTCAAAATATGACCTTATTTGGATATAAGGTTTTTATAGAGATAATTAAGTTAAAATGTTATCTTTAGGGTGGACCCCAGTCCTATATGATTAGTATCCTCATAAAAGGGGAAATTTGGACACAGACAGATACACATGAAGAGACACAGAAAAAAACATCATGTGAAGACGAGGGCAGAGAATGGAGTTATGCTGCCATGAACCAAGGAACATCTGGAGCTATGAGAAGCTAGAAGAGGCAAGGAAGGAGATTTCCCAAGCACCTTCAGAGGGAGCAGGTCCCTGATGAACCTTGACTTCTGACTTCTAGTTTGCAGATCTATGATAAAATTTATTTCTGTTGCTTTAATTCACTCAGTTTGTGCTACCCCTTTAGAGTAACCCAAGGAAGCTAATGCATATACTATAGGTGGTATTCTGTTGTTAGAGTATAAGACATGCAGGGTCAAAGTCTTAAGAGCTTTGAATGCCATGCTAAGGACATATTTTACTCTATAGGCAAAAACTGGATGGGAAAGAACTAAAGCAAATGTTGAACTATTAAAGGTATTAAAGAGAAGAATAGCATGGTCAGATGTGTCCAAAGAGCTATATTTGAAGGTGCTCTGGAAATGGTATGTTGCATAATGTTGACGTTATCATCATAGACCTGGCAGCAGATAGTGATTCAGAAAGGGTATGTAATGGTGAAACAAAGCCTAGTTAAGAAGGTTTTGCCATAATTCATGAGGAAGTGGCTTTGTACTAAGGCAGTGGCCATTAGAATGAGTAGGAAAAGGCGGTTTTCAGGGACATTATATAGGATGATCTAGAAAACTTGGTAACTAATGGATGGTTGATTTTAAAAGAGTCTGAACTGAAAATATGTCAAGCAATTCAAATTTCTTGGTTATAAGATAATGATTAAAATCAGCGCTCAAAAAAGAAGGAATATGTTTGAAGAACAGATGAATTCAATATTAGGCATATTGAATTTGAGGTGACTATGGGACATAATGACATTTAGCTGGCTTCGGAAACTTGAATTTTGGAAATACTGGTATTCAGACCTTCTTGTTGCTGGCCTGAGGCACTTACAGTTTATCTCAGTGGCTGTGAGAGGAACTACTGGACTTCTACTCTATGGTGGAAAATATATGTTGGAAAGCAGGAAGGGTTGGTGTCTAAAAGCAATTGTAAAACAACAAGGGAGAACTTCTTATACTGAGAAGTAGAAATTTATCTTTTATATTCAATAAATATTTACTTTTAGGTTTCCATATTGTGATGAAAGTATTAGTGTATTGAGATGCTGTGAATATTTAAAGCACATGGATTGATCCCTAAACATTAATTGCTTTTGGATGTATGGTGAGACATATAAGCACATTTTAAAGTTGTATGTTTATTTTTTTCTCAAATGTACTTCAGATATGTGGTAAATAAAGGTAAGGAGCTAAAAGTATTTATGTGAAACCAGAACTAAAACAAGTAGTAAGATCAAATGTAGGGGATTTTTGGTTAAAAGAAAATTTTGAACTTGAAAACTATGAAAACCTAAATGTGGTTTTCTTTCTTGCCTTTTGCTCTTGTTGGCCCGAAGTACCCTTCTACTTGAAGGATGTCTGAAGAGATAGCCTCTGACATCCAAAATAAGATATTGCAACAAGCAACTAGTTTTGCAAGGTAGATCACTCTCTTGAGGCAGGCTTTAAGAAATTCTGTTTTCACTCTCTTTAGGTGATAAACAAGAAAGTCTGGAGAATACAGGCTCACAGAATTGCATTTCCATACAGAGATAATATTACTCTGCCTATGACAGTAAAGCTATAAAGCCTCTATTCAGTGGAAGAGGAGGATGTGATACAAGGGAACTGAAATAAAAGGCATTCTGCTTTCCACCATGAGGAAAGTGTGGGACAGGTAAAGAAGGGAGATCAGTCAGGCAGATGTTCTGATGTTCTACTTTCCAAGTTTTGGCCTCTAATTGAGTGGAAATAATGTGGAGAGGGGAGGAAACTTTCCTCAACCTACTTCCACCCTATTCCCAGACACTACCTCTCCCCATCACAATGTCCATTTAGAATTCTGGGAAGTGATCACCTTCGAGTGGAACCAAACTGACTGTGTGGTACCTTAGGGAAGCAAAAGGGATACTTGAAATTGAATTTTTTTGTTAGTGTCGATGGGGATTGAAGTGACTCTGGGTAACCAGGCAGTGCTAGTGGACCACAGAAGTAGAGAGATGATGAATAGACCCAGGAACAGACTTTTACAAGGAATGCCAGGAGGCAAGCAGTGCCCTGGAAAAAAGGGGCATTGCTGCAAGGATGAAGAGGACCACTGAAGGTGATAAGTTCCACTGCCTTCTCTCATATGTCTCTACCAAATCTTAGGGAACCAGGCCAGGGAAGAGGAAGGCTTTCTAAGACACTGAGTATGAATGTTCAAAGGAACAGTGCAAGTGTTCAGATTGGACTAACTTTAAACTGGACTGGACATTTGTTTCATCCTCCCATGTTCTTTTTTTGCCTAGCCTCTCACCAGAGGGTTTAAAATAACCGTGAGGAAGATCAGATGATCTAAGGACAAAATTAAGAAGTTAAATTTTCTGAACATGTATGAGTTGTACTTGATAATATTTAATTTATTAATTGTGCTCATCAAATTTGCATTTCCTTCATTAATAATATGTCCAATTGTCTCTTTCTAGTGATTTCCCTTGTATTCCCTTTTATGCATTGCTTATTCATGTATAAGCAATGCTCTATTTTTCTGTCGACTCCTGCCTTTTTCTTGCTGGGTTAAAAGATTCTTTTGCATGTTTGAATATGAATCCCACATCAGCTTAGATGTCACAAATATTTTTTTCCAACTGGTATGTTAAATTTTCTTTGATGACCTTTATTTAATACACATCTTTAAAGTATGACTTTTATCTTTCAGTTTGTTAATGTGGTATATCACATTAATTGATTTGCACATATTAATCCAACCTTGCATCTCAGGAATAAATCCAACTTGATTATGGTGTATAATATTTTTAATGTATTGCTGAATTCAGTTTGCTGATATTTTGTTGAAGATTTTTGCATCAATGTTTATTAGGGATATTGGTCTATAATTGTCTTTTTCTGTATTGTCATTGTCTGGTTTTGGTATCAGGGTAATTGTGGCTCCGTAAAAAGAGTTAGGAAGACTTCCCTCTTCTTGAATTTTTTGGAATAGTTTGGAATAGGTGTTAGTTCTTCTTTGAATGTTTGGTAAAATTTACCTATGAAGCCATCCAGTCCAGGACTTTTGTTTTTTGTAAGTTTTTTGATTACTGATTTGATTTCGTTGGTGGTGTTTGGTTGGTTCAGATTTTCTGTTTCTTCATGACTAATTTTTGGGAGATTGTTTGTTTGTAAGAATGTATTTCTTCCACATTGTCTAATTTGTTGGCATATAATTGCTCATAGTTTATTATATTCCTTTGTATTTCTGTGGAGTCTATAGTTACTTCTGTTTCATTTCTGATTTTATTTATTTAGGTCCTCTTTCTTTTTTCTAAATAAGTCTGGTTAAAGTTTTATCAATTTTCCTTATCCTTTCAAAGAAACTGTCCTTGGTTTCATTGATCTTTTGTAGTGTTTTTCTAGACTCTAATTTATTTCTGCTCTATTTTTTATTTTCTCCTTCCTTGCACTCACTTTGGGTTTTGTTTGCTGTTTTTTTTCTAGCTCTTTTAAGTGTTAGGTTAGATTGTTTATTTGAGATTTTTGTTTCTCGAGGTAGGCCTGTATCGCTAAAAATATCCTTCTTAGGACTGCTTTCGCTGTGCCTCATAGATTTTGAGGAATTATATTTTCATTTCTATTTGTCTTTAGGTATCTTTTGATTTCTTCCTTGATATCATTGTTAACCCATTCATTGTTTAGTAGCATGTTGTTTAGCTTCCATGTGTTTGTGTATTTTTTTCAACTTTTTTTTCTTAGAAAAGACACTTTACATGATTTCAATCTTCTTAAATTTTTTGAGACTTGTTTTGTGGCCTGATGTTTGGTCTATCCTGGAAAATGTTACATGTACACAGTGAGAAGCATGCATATTCTGCTTTGGGGTGAAACACTCTGAAATATCAATAAAATCTATTTGGTTTAGTGTGTCATTTAAGACTGCTGTTTCTGTTGATTTTCTGTCTGAGAGTTCAGTCCATTAGTATTAATGTTCAGGTCTGCTAGTATGAGTGTATTACTGTAGATGTCTCTCTTAATGTCAGTCAATAATTGCTTTATATATGTAGGTGCTCCTGTGTTGAGTGTGTACATGTTTACTAGTGTTATGTCCTTTTGATTTATTGATCCTTTTATCATTATATTATGCCCTTTGTTGTCTCTTATTAGCCTCTGTTTTAAAGTATATTTTGTCCAATAAGTATTGTTACTCTGGCTTTTTAAAAAAAATTTTCATTTGCATGAAATATCTTTTTCCACCCCTTTACTTTCAGTATGTGTGTGTCAATTGATCTGAGGTGGGTCTCTTGTAGACAGCATATGTATGGGTCTTGTTTTCTTATCCATTCAGCTACCCTATGTCTTTTGTTGGAATATTTAATCCATTTATAGTTAAAGTGATTATTAATAGATAGTTATTTCCATTTAATTATTCATATTTATAGGTTTTTCCTCTACTTCTTTTATTGAAGTTCCCTTAACATTTCTTGCAATTCTACCTTGCTAATGATGAATTTCTTTAGCTTTTTTTCTCTCAAAAGCTCTTTATCTTACCTTCTATTTTAATTAATAGCCTTGCTGAATAGAGTACTCTTGGTTGTAGGT
The DNA here is from genome assembly GCA_028627145.1 of Eidolon dupreanum. Classification (NCBI taxonomy): domain Eukaryota; kingdom Metazoa; phylum Chordata; class Mammalia; order Chiroptera; family Pteropodidae; genus Eidolon; species Eidolon dupreanum. The sequence goes on along the minus strand of CM053508.1, from coordinate 77,258,803 downwards.
TCTTGTTTTCCATAATTTTGAATATTTTGTGCCAATTCTTTTTGGCCTGCAAAGTTTCTGTTGAAAAATCAGCTGATATTCTTATGGGAGCATCCTTGTTGGTAACTAGCTGCCTTTCTCTTGATGCTTTTAAAAATTTTTTCTTTGTCTTTAACCTTTGGCATTTCAATGATGATGTGTCTTGGTGTGGGTCTGTTTGCATTCCTCTTGTTTGGGATTCTATGCTTCCTGGACTTTTTCCTCTATTTCCTTTGCCAGGTTAGGGAAATTTTCTGTCATTATTTCTTCAAACATGTTCTCTTCTCCTGGTACTCCTATGATGCAGATGTTGGTACATTTGATGTTATCTGAGAGATGTTATAAATGTTCCTCATTTTTTTATCCCTTTTTTTCCCGCTGTTCCAATTGAGTGTTTTCTGCTACCTTGTCTTCCAACTCACTGATTCAATCCTCCCTTCATCAAAACTACTGTTGATTCTTTCTGGTGTCTTCTTCATTTCTGACTATTTTTCTTTGTGGTTTCTGTGTGTGTGTGTGTGTGTGTGTGTGTGTGTGTGTGTGTGTGTGTGTGTGTTTCTCTGTCAAAGTCCTTGCTGAGATCATTTATTCTCCCCCTAAGTTCATTGAACATTTTTATAACCAGTATTTTAACCTCTGTCTTTGGTAGGTTGGTTGCCTTCATTTTGTTTATTTTTTTTTCCTGGAGTTTTCTCTTGTTTTATTTGTGGATTGGTTTTTGTTTTCTTATTTTAGTTGCCTCTTTGTGTTTGTTCCTATGTATTAGGAAGATTTGTTAAGTCTCCCAGCCTTGACCACATGGCTTTATATAGTAGGCATCCTGTGTGGCCAGTGGTGCAGTCTTCCTGATCACCAGTGCCTGGGGCTCTGGGCATGTTCCTTGTTTGGTTGCATGTGTGTTCTCCTGTTGTAGCTAAGTGTTTTCTCCTGATTGCTATTAGCATGTCAGTGGATTGACTGACTGTGGGGTTTGGCCATGCCCACAGTGTGTTAGCTGCTGTGTGGGTCTGACCCCATCGAGTGAGATTCACCCCAGGAGTCTGTGTACCTGTTAAGCCCATTCTTTGAGTGTATCACTTATGTGACTAGTCAGGTGGTGCCCTGTTGTGGTCTGATGCCAGCTTTCTGGTGTGTTGATTCTGTGGCTCCTTGGGAAGGGCTCCCTTGTAGGCCACATTAAGCTTCTATCTTTGATTGCTTGGGGCAATCACCTGGTAGGAACTACAAAGCAATCCTGGATGGTTGCTGTCCGCTGGATCTGGAGGCAAGTGGTAGAGACCATATCATGAGCTGAGGTTGATTATCCCTTAGTACAAGGCCTTGGGTGATTTAGTCAAAGGACTAGTTCACCTCGAGGCCTGAGGCTTCCTGCCAGCTGCCTGTATGGCTCTGCAGATGGAAGAGACTTTGCGAGTTGGGTGGGGTGGGGACCTAGGGAATCACTGGGGTAGAGTGAACGAATTTCGCCTGTCCAATTCTGAGTCAGGTTTTACGCCAGTGCTGAATCTGCAGCCACCTGTAAAAGTCTCAAATTGCTGCAAGGCCAGCCACTACCCTTCTCAGGCCCTCAGATCCCTGTGATCTACCTAAGAGATACTGTAAGCTAGTGCTGGCACCAGTGGCTTACCACTAAAAATCTCCCCCCAAGTGTGTGTGAGTCCATGGGCCACATGTGCTGAGGGCTGCTGCCTGTCAATACATGTGTGGCTAGAGTAAGGTTTAGGATAGGGCTGGCTGCCTGGCAACAGGCCGCAGCAGGCAATTTGTGGGCTGGTTTGGGTTGGGCCTGAGAGAGACATGGAGTGGAGTGGGCTTTCCAGGCCAATGCAGTTTCAGAATTGGCAGCTTGGGGAGAGGCTTCAACACAGGCAAGAGGGCACCCACCCGTAGACTGCCCCTGAAAAGGGCCTGACAAAGGAACAATGGTGGCTGTCCCTCCAGCCCTTGCTCCAGTGCCAAGTAAACTCAGTATTGCCCTATATGTCTCTTGTACCTCCTGAGCTGCTGACCTTCCACACGGAGCCCAGGGTGAATGTCTGCAAGTGAGTGAGTCTGTGAGCATGTCCTTTAATGGGTCCTCTGGGTTTTCAAGTATTTCCAGTCTCACTGACACCGCTAGAATCCCCACTGGTTTTTACAGTCAAATTTTGTGGTAACTATTATTCCTGGGACTGGTACCCTGCTCTTGGAGCCCCTCTGTGGGGCTAGAGACCTTTGTTCCTTTGGGGGCCTCTGCCGTTGCACACTCCCTCCTGTTGCTCAACTGCTTCATGCAGGTGTGAGAGCAGCCCACTTCATTTCTCTTCCGCCTCTCGATGTGCCTTTTTATTTATATCCTCAGATATATGTGTTGTGATCAGCCAGATTGGGTGGTTCTTCAAGTTGTTTTATAATTTAATTGTAATTTATTGTGGTCATGAAAGGAGGGAAACCCTGCTTTTGCCTAGCTCCCCTTCTTCACCAAAACGCCCACATCTACAGTCTTTATGCACATGTTGCTATGTTCTTAGTCTGTTTGGACTCGTATAACAAATACCATAAACTGGGTGGCATATAAACAAAGTGTATTTCCCACAGTTCTGGAGGTTGGAATCCTGAGATCAGGTTGCCAGTATAATTGAGTGAGGGCCCTCTAATGGGCCCTAGACTTCTCCTTGTATCTTCACATGGTAGAATCTGTTTTTTTTTTTTTTAAATAAGGTAGTAATCCCATTCATTAAGGCTGTGCTCTCATGACTTAATCACCTTCCAAAGGCTTCACTTCCAAATGCTATTACATTGGGGATTAGGTTTCAAATATACAAATTCTCTGAGAATCTTCTGTCTCTACTCTCCTCACCACTGGTCTCTGCTAAATTCTACCAGTTATGGGTACCTAACACTATAAAGTTTCCAGCTGTAAGTTTTCCAAGAGTCAAATGTCATATTTGGCTTTTAGTAAATGACAGTCTAATAAAGATGGTGAAGAAGTTCAGGACTACCATCCCCAACAATGCAATGTTGATGTATTGATTATTTTGAACAAAAGGCACTTGGACATCGTCAGGTGCAAGAAGGGCACTTTAACTCTCCTTTTTCTTCCAGAAAGTGGGAGATGAAACTGTCATATGAAAGGTGCCCACCATTTATCAGGAGGAAAGAAACATTTTTATCATTATATATGGAGTCCAAGTGAAGAGAAATCTGTACAAACATCTTGTTAAAATAACTTATCTTCCTTTAGTCTCCCCTATATTTTAGTTACTTTTCTACAATTGCCATTCTTTGTTCAATCTGGTATATGAGCACTTAGGTCTAATCACTTCTTTGAGTCTTAATTTTTCTTGTGAAAACTCCCATGCACATGTAAAAATTGCTAAATAAATTTTATATGCTTTTCTATGGTTAATGTCTTATGCTAGTTTAATTGTTAGGCCCAACCGAAGACCCTAAGAAAGTAGAAAAGAAATTTTTCCTCCCTTACAATAAGACAATCCTGGATAGTGAAAATAAGTTCACAGTCAGATGGTTTAAAATTCTTTTATTTATTTATTTTTTATTAAATTCATTGGGGTGACAACGGTTAATAAAATTTTATGGGTTTCAAGTGTACAATTCAATTATACATCATATATATATTGCATTGTGTGTTCATCTCTCAAAGTTAAATTTCATTTTGTCATCATATATTTGATCCCCTTTACCCTTATCTTCCTCCTCTCCTCTCTCCTTCCTTCTGGTAACCACTAAACTGTTGTCCATGTTCAAGAGTCTCTGTTTGTCTTGTTCATTTGTTGCTTTCAGTTTTATATTCTAATCTTAATTCTACCACTTGAGATTTATAGGTCTTGAATAAGTAACAAAATTTTCTGAATGTCTGCTTACAACACTGATTATGGTCAAGTGGTGCAGGTTGTTGGAGTTTGTGGGGGAGGGGAGGATACTTATTCCATTCTCTAATAAATTCTACCAGGTGAAAAGGTCTTTATTAGTTGATAGTCTCTCCTTCCCGCTAACACCTCTCCAGGGAAGGAGCAGCTTAGGGTGGGTGGATTAGAGAAAGGAAATACATGTGCTTAACTCAAGCCATTTTTCCCACTTCCCCTACCCCCATCACTGGTGGGTAAATCTAATTCCAGAGCTCAACACACCTACTCATGTTCTTATATAGCCTTTGTCAGTAATAAATGTCGTATTTCAATCTTTTTATGTCTTAACTGTTTGCTGTTTAATTGGTTCTGATCATTGGCCAAGAAAGGGGGAAGTGTTTATTGAGTCTCTTAAAATCTAAAAGAGCCAATACATTTATGTGATCAGTTTTTTAAAAAGTGCTTTTAAATGTTAGTGTTACCTCTCTGTCTCCTTTTCTGATTGGTCTTCTGTCTAACTTATTTATTATAGTGAATCCTGATATATGTCTAAGCCGATCTTTATTTGTCACAGTCTGTTTTCTCTTGTTCAGTTTTCAGAGATAAAAAATTGATGGTGGAAGGAGCACAGCTGGTTGCAATTTCTTTGAATTTTTTTTTTAATTAGAAATTTCCTTTGGCTGCTTCCTGGGTCATAACTATTTAGACTGAACATTTAAATATCTTTCTCAAACTCTCCACCAAAGTTGCGCAAGCCAAAAGATATGAATTTATAAATTAGAAATGCTGGTAGAGTTGAATGGTAAACCTTAAAAATAACTAATTAAAGACCCCTCAGTTTATTTAAATCCAGCCTTTATACAGCCTCAAGAAACTAGATGTATTTGTCCTTGGGGACCATTGTACTAATGACAGGCTTCTGCATTCCAATACACTGAGGGAGAAAGCAAGTGAATAACAATTACTATATCCCTGGGAACTTTGTTTCCAGAGTTATTTCTATGTCATAGTTGAAACCTTTTTATTACTCATATTGCTTTGGTTTACATTTTTGTCTTAAATGCTTCTCACTTTTATAATATAAATTTATCATGTGACTGTCTCTTTAGGTCAAGTGAAATAAAGAAGTGATAGGCGATTGAGAATTAAATAGATTTCTTATTTGGGTTTATTGAACTGACAGTACCTCTTACATTTATACTGTAACTGTTAGTACTCTACCCAGTATACTTTATACTGATAGAAACTCAATAAGAAAAGAGCAGAAAAAAATAAAGTCTCACAGGAAATCCGAGTGTTACAAATTCTTATGTTTTAATGTTCTCTCCTTCTACTTAGTTTTAGCCCTGCAACCTGATCTCTAAGTTTACCAAGTGATTTTTCCAAGGTTAATCTGTTTATGCCACTCTCTGGCTTGAAGCTCTTTAGTGACTTCCTGTCTCCCACAGGGTCCAGTTTCAGTTTGTTAATTTTGAAAACAAAACTATGCAGGACTGACCTCTCTCATCACCACATCTTCCCCCAAACTTTAGATTGTTAAAGTATTTGTACTTCACTGTGTTAGTTGTGAGGAAGACAAATATCCTTGGTTCCTTTAATCAGTAAGGTTCTGTGGTAGGGTTTGGGGAAATATGGGAAACCTTATAGTCTCTTAGCTAGCCTCATGGGCACCAGGGACTGTTGTCCCAGATCAGCCCAGCTCACTCAACAACAGCTCCATAGTCAGCTCCTCAGAAAAGGGCAATTGTGGTCTCTTTTCTAGGGTCTACAGTCTGGTTTCAGCTTCTCTGTCCATGCTTTTCTTTCTACCTGCTCCTTCTTCCTTCTCTTTTCCTGACTTCCTTACTTAGGGTCTCTCTGTCTTGCTTTGCCGCTGTCTGCACATGACCATCAGAAAGACCAGGCATCTTCTCCTGGGTGACTTGAACAAAGACCTTGCCCCCAAAATCTCCGGATTTGGTTACTTGATAACTCAAAAAAGGACATTGATGAGCTTTCTACTAGGGAAGCCATGACTGGGTACTGGACCACAGGGTCCTGATAGATAGTTTGGCTGAGGTCCACACGATGACAACTCAGGGACTGACACAGTGCTATTCTCTCCTCCTCTCCCAGTGAGTCTGGAGATGAATCGGAGAGTCCCAACTTTACCCAGAACTTTTAGCTTTAAATATAAACAGGAATAGGGATTAGGCTGAGGTCTCTCTCTTTCTAGGGAGGCCTGAAGTTTCTGTGCCAAGGCTAGGGTTCAGTGGGAAGATGGAGGGGGGAATTGTACTTATTAGGCCTTTCAGATGCTGATTCATAGGTGATTGTGATTCTCCACAACCCTTGGCAACAGGTTGAGGGGGAAACATACTCTCTGGTTTTAGTTTGAGGTCAGTTCACTGAGACCCTTGCCCAGGCTTGGCTATGCATGAATGCTTTTGGGTGTCTATCAACTTCCATTGTTATGACTTCTGCTACTAAAGGTATTATTGGTATAGATGTGTTATCTGTATGCACTCAGGATCTCTACCCCAATTCCTGATGAGAATTTTTTCAAGTAAGGACATCTTAGTAGGACATGTGGAAACCCCTAAACCTACCTAACTATCAGTGTTTGGTGCCATTTTCCCTCCAGAACAATATCGGCTGCCTGGGGGAGAAAAAGAAATAACAGTCCTCATTGCCAATTTTAAGGAAGCCAAAGTGAAACTACTTCTACATTAGTAGTCCCATCTGGACTGTGTGCAAGGCCTTGGGTAGCTGGAGAATCATCATTGAGGTGGCTCAATATCAGAGCACTGCCTTTGGGGTTGTAGACCTTAAATTGTGAGTCACAGAGGCTATTGCCCAAGCCACGGGAACTTGGTATGTAGCAATTGATATTGAAATGCATATTTCAGCATCACTCTCATCTGAGTCATTTTACCTTTATTTGAAATGGGTTGCAATACACCTTTGATGTTCTGTTAGGAAATATTTACTCTTCTTCAATTTTTTGGAAGAGCTTAAGAAAGATAGGCATTAAATCTCTTGAATATTTAGTAGAATTCACCTGTGAAACCATCTTGTCCTGGGCTTGTTTTTTGGATAGTTTTCTTTACCAGTGGTTGATCTATTTAGATTTTTCAATTCTTAATGGTTCAGTCAAGGAAGGTTATGTGTTTCTGAAAATTTGTCTATTTTTTCTAGGTTATTGAATTTGGTGGTGTATACCCTTTCACAGTACTCTTCTATAATTTTTGTATTTCTTTGGTATCTGTTGTAACTTCTGTTTCATTTCTGATTTTATTTATTTGAGTCTTTTTCTTTTTTTTTTTTCTTAGTGAATCTAGCCAGAGGTTTGTCAATTTTGTTTATGTTTTCAAAACACCAGCTCTTTTATTCATTATTTTTTTCCTTTGTTGTTGTTCTCTATATCATTTATTTCTACTCTGATTTCTATTATTTCCTTCTTTCTACTGATTTTGATATTTTCACTTCATTTTCAAGTTCCTCAAGATTTAATGTTAGATTATTTACTTAAGATTTTTCTTATTTCTTGAGGTAGCCTGTAATGCTATTAACTTCTTTCTGAGTACCACTTTTGGTGCATCCTAAAATTTTTGATATGTCATATTTTCATTTGGCTCTCTGTAACTTTTGATCTCTTCTTTTATTTCTTTTTTGACTCAATAGTTATTCAGTAGCATGTTGTTTAATCTTCACACTTTTTTCTAGCTTTCTTCTTTCAGTTAATGTACAGTTTCATACTGTTGTAGTTAAAACTATCCTTAGTATGATTTCAATCTTTTTAAACTTATTGAGGCTAGTTTTGTGCCTTAACATCTGGTCTATTCTTGAGAATATTTCATGTGCACATGTGAAGAATGTATATTCTGTTGTTTTGGGGTGGAAAGTTGTATAAATATCGATTATATCCATTTGGTCTAATGTGTTCTTTAAGGCCGATATTTCCTTATTGACCTTCTGTTCAGATGATCTATTAATTTCTGTCAATGGGGTATTCAGGGTTTCAAATATAGTTGTATTTTTGTGAGTTTCTTCTTTTAGGTCTGTTATTACTTGCGTTATATATTTTGGTGCTCCCATATGGGTCCATATATATTAATAAATGTTATGTCTTCTTAATGAATTGTTCCCTCTATCATAAAATGTCCACCTTTGTCTCTTATTACCTTTTTAAAAATCTTGAAATTATTTTTTTTCTATATAAGTGCAGCTACATCTGCTTTTCTCTGGATGCCATTTCCTTGGAGTATCATCTTCCACCCCTTTACCCTGAGCCTGTTTGTCTTTGTACCTGAGATAGTTCCCTGAAGGCAACGTATAGTTGGGTCTTGTTTTTAATTGATCCCAACTCTATGTTGTTTAATTGATGAGTTAGGTTCTTTTACATTTAGGGTAATTATTAATATATGAGGATTTAATAATATAGCCATTTAATCTTTTGTTTTTGGTTGCTCTGTATCTCCACCATATTACTTCTGTTCTGTTTCTATCTGTTATTTTAGTTTAGTGACTTCCTATAATTTTTCCATTTTCTCTTTTTTATGTTATGTGTCTCAGCTCTAAATTTTTCTTCTGTGGTTACCATTAGGTTTTATGTAAAAAAAATGTTTTTTATACACTATAGTTTTTTGTTTTTCCTTCTGATTGCATCTTATCTTCATTCACCTGTGCAAGTTCAGCCCTTTTCTTCTTCCCCATTATGTTTTTGTTGTCACATTTCCCCATTTTATTCTGTGCATTCATTTCCAAATTGCAAAAGTTATCGTTTTATTAAATGTTTTTTCCCTTTTAACCTTTATGTTATAATTAAATGTTAACATCCAGTTGCAATTTACTGATTCTGTCAGTCTTTTAGAAATCTTACTCATGTTTACTATATTTTTGTCTTTTTCTTTTTGGTAGAAGAGCACCTTTCAATATTTCTAGTAATATTGATCTCATGGTGGTAAATTCTTTCAACTTTTGTTTACCTGAAAAATCTTTATTTCTCATTCATATCTAAATGATAGCTTTGCTGGATATATTGTTTTTGGCTTATGGTTCCTTTCTTTCAATATATTTAAATATTTAATTCTACTCTTTTCTAGCCTTTAAAGTTTCTCTAAAAAACTGATGATAATATAATTGATATTCCTTTGTAGGTTATAGTCTTGAGAATTCTTTCTTTGTCATTAACTTGTGACAGTTTTAATATAATGTGCTTGGAGAATGTCTTTTATAAAAATATATATTTTTTATTTTTCATTAGATTTGGCATACAATAGTATATTAGTTTCAGATGTACAAAATGACTAGACATTTATCTAACTTATGAGGTCATTATCTTGATAAATCTAATACCCATCTTACACCACACATAGTTATTACACTATTATTGCCTATATTTCTTATGTTATAATTTACTCTCTCTCAACCATTTTTTAGCTACTAATTTATACTTCTTAAACCCTTTCCCCTTTTCACCCACACTCTTCAAACCCACTCCCATCTGGCAATGATCAAAATGTTCTCTGTATCTATAAGTTTGTTTCTGTTTTGTTTGTTTATTTTGTTCTCTAGATTCCACCTGAAAGTGAAATCATATTGCATTTGTTTTTCTTTGTCTGACTTTAATCAGCACAATATCCTCTCAGTCCATCCATGTTGTTGCAAAAGGCAAAATATATTCTCTTTTTTTTTATAGCTGAGTAATGTTTCATTGTATATGTGTACCACCACTTTTTTATGCATTCATCCACTGATGAACACCCAGGTTGCCTCCATATCTTGACTATTGTAAATAGGCTACAGTATGTATGCACATATCCCAGATTATGTCTCTACTGGCTTCCATCATGATGGGTGTATGAGGAGTAGGTAAAGAAAGGTGGTTTGAAAGTCTGCGACATTGCCTACTTGATAGTAATGGCAACTGCTAATCTGCAGCTATAACACCACTGTGCCATGTTTCCCCCATCCTCTACCATGACATCAGGTTTAGCAACAATGTGCACTAGTTACTCAGGCTAGAATGTTACTTCTGTTACCTCTATATGAGGGCTGCAGTTCAACTTCTCCCCCATTACTGCATTAGCTGGGGTCGCTGTAGTGCCAGACTATGCCTGCGGTCACTGTCTCCATTATTTCCCCACCCAATCTTCCTTGCTCATTCCAATATGTCCTTCAGATATCTCAATGCCTGGATCTCTTATACATGTTTGTGTATTGAGCAGGGGATTCTTTGTTGAATTATAGTTGTCTTCTTTGTTATAACTTCAAGGGGAGAAACAAAAGGAGTTTCTCACTCTGACATAATGCTGACATCACCCTATAATTCATTTTCTTGTAATTTTTTCTTTGACTCATTGATTGATTAGCAATATGTTGCTTATTTCTACATATTTATAATTTTTCCAAGTTTCTTTCTATTTATGATTTGTAATTTCATTCCATTGTGTTGGAAAATACAGTACAATTTTATTCCTTTTAAATTTATTAAGGCTGTTGTATGGTTTAGAATAAAACATATTTTTGAGAATGTTTCATGTTCACTTAAGAAGACTATTTGAGGATGTGGAGAAAATGGAGCTATCATATACTGTTGGTAGGATTGCAGATTGCTATGGCCACTATGGAAAACAGTCTGGAAGTTTCTAAAAAAATTAACAGTGGTTCAAAATACCTTTTGAACCAGCAATTGCACTTCTGGGTATTTGTCCAAAGAAAACCAAACCAATATTTCATAAAGATCTATGCACCCTGATGTTCATGGCAGCAAAATTTACAATAGCCAGGGTATGGAAGCAACCTAAATGAACATCAACAGATGATTGGATAAAGAAAATGTGGTTCATATATATATACAATGGAATATTACTCAATCATTAAAAAAATGAAATCCAACCATCTGCAATGACATGGATGGACCTAGAGGTTATTATGCTGAGTGAAATAAGTCAGACAGAGAAAGATAAATACCATCTGATTTCATTTACATGCAGAATCTAAGGAATAAAAAGAACAAACTAATCAAAAACAGACTCACAAATATGGAGGACAATCTGGTGACAGTCAGAGAGGAGTGAGGTTAGGAGTCTGGGAGAATGAGGGGAAGAGTTAAAGAAGTACAATTTAGTACTTGATAGATGGTTATGAGGATGGGGAGCATGGTATAGGGAATGCATTTAGCATTAATGTAATGGCAAGGTGGAGAACTAGAGGAGAGAAAGAGCAATTAGGGGGATTATTTTATAAACTATATAAATGTCTAACTAATGCACTGTATACGTGAAACTAGTAACAAAATAAATTTTAAAAAAATACACAAAATACACACACACACACACACACACACACACACACACACACACAGAAAGTAAAGGTCAGTAGTCCCATGGGAAATAATTTAAAAAAAAATTCCCAACATGTACAGAGGCAGATGTGCTGAAGTAAAGAGTCTTGCATAATGATCAGTAAGAATTTAAAACTTGATCTGCTGGCTATTTCGACATGGTATGCATGTGTGCACAGATATGCCCCCCCACACACACTTTTGAATATCTGTACTATTTTGTAAAATATAATTGTATCTAAAATTCCAAAAAAAAAAAAATACTATGTATTCTATAGTTATTGGATGGAGTATTCTATAGATGTCTGTTAGGGCCAGGTGGTTTATAGTGTTTTTAAAGTCTTCTATTTACTTATTGATCTAGTTGTTCTATTCATTTTTGAAAGTAGGGTATTGAGGTCCTCAACTATTGTTAAATTATGAGTCTTTTTACTTCAATTCCATCAGTTTTTTTTTATCATATATTTTTGAGTCTCTTGTCATTAGGTACATATATTTGTATAATTGTGATGTCTCTCAAATAGAGTGATCTTTTTATATCATTATAAAATATTCTTCCTTGCCTTGAGTAACAATTTTTTTAAAGGTCTTACTGCTTCGCCATGAGTATAGCCATCTTTTTTCTGTTTTGGTGATCATCTGTATGGGTCACATTTTTTCATTTCTTTAATTTCAATCTATTTTTGTCTTCAGATCTGTCTTATAGACTGCTTACAGTTTGATCATGTGTTTTTATCCATTTATTATCTGTGCTTTTGATTGGAATGTTTAATTCATTTACATTTAATTCATTTACATTTACATAAGGTTTACATCAGCTATTTTGCCATTTCTTTTTCTTAAGAAGTCTCTGTCTTTGTTTCTTTATTCTTATGTTAATGCATTATTTGGTGCTATATAGATATTTTCTATTGTATAATTTTAATTTCCATTTTATTTCTTCTATTATTCCCTCATGATTCCAAAGACGACAATTAACATCTTAATTCTATCAATCTCATTCAGAGTAATGCTATCATAATTCCACTAAAATACAAAAACTTGATCCTGTACAGCTCTATTACCTCCCCACTTTTTGTGTGGTTATTATCATTTATGTTCCTACACATTACAAGTTCATTAATACAGTTTTATAATTACTGTTTATGCAATTGTCTTTTAAATCAGATAGTAGAAGAAAACAATTGCAAATAAAAATATATTTTTTGTCAGTTTTATTGATCATATATCCAAGATTCATTATATAAATATTTCAAAATAACTAGATTTTATAAGAATAGTTTAAAAGTCAGCTTTGACTGCACAAATATTTGACACCGGAAACCATTTTTACATATATATATATATATATATTTTCTTATAAGAATACTTTAATAAAGAAAATTAATCTCTATACATCTCACAGCAAATTTTATGCAGTTTTTCCCATTCAATTATTATTTCAGGTTTTCCATCACAGTATGTCTGCCACATTCATAAACTAAATTACAGTTTGCTGTTTCTCATTTTCAACTACTTTGAGATTTGTAATCTCTTCTGATCATGTATTTAGGCTAGAAGAAGTAATTTAATCAACACTCCTTCTAAACATAACTTGTATAAGGTGAGTGATTTTTTTCACTTCTCACTTAGACAAGAGCAACTAGTAGTTTTACTCCCACTATATCAAGCAGAAGAATAAATACATTCATAATAGTTTCTAAACTGCAAAAATGAAATCCTAGAAACAAGAGTTTAGTACAAATATTAGGAAAAAAATGTTTGCTATTGATTAGAGAACATTTTAAATTTAAGATCTCTTGCAAGTTGAAGAAGACATAAAAAAATAAAGTACTAGGACGTGGCAGAAATTTTATAAAATATTGAAAAACTGAAAAATGTTAACCACTTATATCAGTAGTATATCATATCTGAAGTGCCAGGAGATACAGACTCTGGCTAGCTGAACTCAGTATTTGACATTCTTATGCTGTGGCTTTGAAATAGTTTAATTAATACTCACTTGCCCAAAGCAAGTAATCATTTAGGTCAGGGGAAACTTTAAAGAATATTGATCATGTTTACCTGAAGAAACAAGATCCAAAAGGGAAATACTTGGCATTCATTCCATTCCTTCACTGTTACTGAAAAGTGTGTCTAGTTGTCAAATCTTGTCTTACTTTTCAGATACCTTGAATTAAAACCAAGAGACTAGCAGTATTTTACAGTCATGTTCCTGAGTACTCAGCTCCATTTATACAATATCTTTAAAACAATTCTTTTTTTTTAAGATTTTACAATTAAAGCGACATTCAATATTATTTTATAAGTTTCTGGAGTGCAGCATAATAGTTGGAATCTACATATTTTATGAAATGATTAACCTGATAGGTCTAGTAGCCACTTGACACTTTACATAGTTATTGCAATATTATTCACTATATTTCCAATGCTGTACTTTATACCCCTGTGACTATTTTATAACTACCAATTTGTACTTCTTAATTCATTCACCTTTTTCACCCAGGTCCCTCACACCCTCCCATCTTGCAATAACCAGTTCATTCTCTGTATCTATGAGTCTGTTTCTATTTTGTTTGTTCATTTATTTTGTTCTTCAGATTCCACATATAAGTGAAATCATATGGTATTTGTCTTTGTCTGACTTATTTCACTTAGCATAATACCCTCTAGGTTCATTCATGTCTTTGCAAATGATAAGATATTATTTTTCTTCTGGCTGAGTAATAGTCCATTGTATATATGTACCAACTGTCTATTCAACTGTCTATTGATGGGCACTTAGGTGCTTTCACAGTTTGGCTATTGTAAATAGTGCTGCACTGAACATAGGGGTGCATATATTTTTATGAAATAGTGTTTTCATTTACTTCAAGTAAATACCCAGAAGCACAACTGCTGGAATGTCCAAACTGTTTTCCATAGTGGCTGTATCAATTTGCAATTCCACCAGCAGAGCACGAAGTTCCCTTTTCTCCACATTCTCACCAACGCTTCTTCTTTTTGTCTTAATGATGGTAACTATTTTGACAGGTGTGAGGTGATATCTCATTGTGATTTTAATTTGCATTTTTCTGATGATGTTGAACATCTTTTCATATGTCTATTAGCTAAAAGTATATCTTTTTTGGAGAAATGTCTATTCAAGTTCACTGCACATTTATTAATTGGATCTTTCTATAAATTTTGGATATTAACCCTTTATCAGATGTATCATTGGCAAATATCTTCTCCCATTCAGTGGATTGTCTTCTTGTTTTGCTGATTGTTTCTTTCGCTGTGCAAAAATTTTTGGTTTGATGTAGTCTCATTTGTTTATTTTTGTTTTTGTTTCCCTTTCCTGAGACAATATATCAGAAAAAAATGTTATGAAGAGCTATGTTAGAGAGTTTACTGCCAGTGTTTCTTCTAGGAGTTATTGGTTTTGGGTCTTAATGTTGAAGTCTTTAATTCATTTTGAGCTTATTCTTGTATGTGATATATGAAGGTGGGTCAGTTTCATTTTTTTTTTTTTGCATGTATCTGTCCAGTTTTCCCAACACCATTTATTGAAGAGACTGTCTTTACTCCATTGTATATTCTTGCCTACTTCATTGTAGATTAAATAACCGTATAGGTGTGGATTTATTTCTGGGCTCTCTATACTGTTTCATTGATTTAAGTGTCTGTTTTTATGCTGCTACAGTGATGTTTTGATTACTATAGCCTTGTAGTATTATTTAATACAGGTAGTGTGACATTTCCAGCTTCATTCTTCTTTCTCAAGATTGCCATGGCTGTTCAGGACCTTTTATAGTTCCATATAAATTTTAGGATTATTTTTTCTAGTTCTCTGAAAATTGTCATTGGTATTTTGATAGGACTTTCATTGAATCTATAGATTGCTTTGGGTAACATGGACATTTTAACGATGTTAATTCTTCCGATCCATGAACATGTTATAGGCTTTCATTTATTTGTATCTTCTTCAGTTTTCTTCAATGAAATTTCTTCAATAACATAGTTTTTCAAGAACAAGTCTTTTACTTCCTTGGTTAAATTGATTCCTAGGTATTTTATTTTTTTGATGCAATTGTAAATGGGATTATTTTCTTAATTTCTCTTTCTGTTAGTTCATCATTGGTGTATCAAAATGTAAACTGATTTTTGAATATCAATTTTATAACCTGCTACTTTCCTAAATTCATTTTTCAATTCTAGTGTTTGGGTGGGACCTTTAGAGTTGTCCCTAGATAGTATCATGTCATCTGCAAATAAAGACAGTTTTATTTCTTCCTTTCCAGTTTGAATGTCTTTTATTTTTTTTTTTCCTTGTCTTATTGTTATGGCTAGGATATCCAATACTATGTTGAATAAAATTGGTGTAAGTGAACACCTTTGTCTTGTTCCTGATCTTAAGAACAATGTTTTTTAGCCTCATCTGTAGGTTTGTCAAATGGGGCCTTTATTATGTTTAGGTATGTTTCCTTTATTTCCAGTTTGCTGAGAGTTTATATCATAAATAGATACTGGATATTATCAAAAGTTTTTTTCGGTATCTACTGATTTTTATCTTTCAATTTGTTAATTTGGTATATCACATTAATTGATTTGCAGATATTGAACCAACTCTGAATCTCTGGAATAAATCTCACTTGATCATTGTGTAAGATCTTTTGAAGGTATTGCTAAATTTGGTTTGCTAATATTTTGTTGAAGATTTTTGCCTTATGTTTTTCAGGGATAATGACTTAAATTTTTTTTTTGTAATGTCTTTGTCTGGTTTTGGAATCAGGGTAATGGTGGCCTCATAGAATGAGCTTGGGAAGCTTCTCTCCCAAGAGAATTTTTTGGAATAGTTTGAGAAGAATAGGTGTTAATTCATCTTAATTCATCGTGAAGCCACCTTGTTCAGGACTTTTGTTTTTTGATTACTGATTCAATTTTATTAGTAGTAATTAGTAAGTTCAGATTTTCTGTTTCTTCTTGATTCAGTCTTGGAAATTTGTATGTTCCTAGGAATTTATCCATTTCTTTTAGACTTTCCAATTTGTTGGCATATAATTGCTTGTATTATTTTCTTATAATCCTTTGTATTTGTGTGTATTTCAGTTATCACTTGTTTCATTTTTGATTTTATTTATTTGGGTCTTTTATTATTTTTTCTCTTAATGAAGCTGGTAAAAAGTTTATTGATTTTGTTTATCTTTTCAATGAACCAGCTTTTGGTTTCACTGATTTTTTTTTTTTTTTGGTATTTCTTTAAGACTCTATTTTGTATATTTTCACTCTGATTTTTATTATTCCCTTCCTTCTACTCATTTATGGCTATGTTTGTTGTTCTGTTTCTAGTTCCTTTAAACGTGAGATTAGATTATTTAAGTTTTGTTTTGTTTTGTTTTGTTTGTTTCTTGTGATAGGCTTGTATTGCTATGAATTTCCCTCTTAAGACTGTTTCACTGTGTCCCATAGGTTTTTGATTTCTCCCTTGATCTCCTTGCTAATCTATTTATCATTTAGTAGCATATCATTTTGCATCCATGTATTTGGATTTTTTTCAGTTTTCTTGTAATTGATTTTTAGATTTATATTATGGTGGTCATAGGAGACACTCGATATGATTTCAGTCTTAGATTTATTGAGACTTGTTTTGTGGCCTAACATATGGTCGACCTTAAAAAAAATGTTTCATGTGCACTTGAAAAAAGTGTATATTTTGCTGCTTTGTGGTGAAATGTTCTAAAAATATCAATTAAATTCTCTGGTCTCATGGGTCATTTAAGGCCTCTGTTTTTGTTGATTTTCTGCAAGTACTATTCATTAGTGTCAGTGGGGTGTTAATGCTTCCTGTTATGACTGAATTACTGTAAATCTCTCCATTTATATTGGTGAATATTTGCTTTATATATTTAGGTGCTCCTACATTGGGTACATAAATGTTTACTAGAGTTATGTCCTCTTGTTAGAGTTATCGCTTTATAGTTATCGCTTTATCATATGCTTTTTTGTCTCTTGTTATAGCCGTTGTTTTAAAGTCTATTTTGTCTGATATAAGAATTGTACCCAGCTTTTGTTTCATTTTCACTTGTATGGAATGTTTTTCCATCCATTTACTTTCAGTCTGTGTGTGTGTCTTTCAATCTGAAGTGAGCTTCTTATAGACAGCGTATGTTTGGGTCTTGTTTTTTATCCATTCAGCCACGCTATGTCTTTTGATTGGAGCATTTAATCTCTTTACATTTAAAGTAATTATTGATAGGTACATAGTTATTGCCATTTCATTATTCATTTCTTCTCCCTCCTCCCCCTCTTTATCTTCTTTTTCTTTAGTCCCTTCAACATTTCTTGTAATTCTGGCTCGTTGATTAATTCTTTTAGCTTTTTTTTTTTTTTTCTGTCTGGAAAGCTCTTTATTTCACCTTTTATTTTAATTGATGGACTTTCTGGATAGAATAGTCTTGATTGTAGATTTTTGCTTTTCATCATTTTATTATTTTTTACCAATTCCTCCGGCTTGCAAATTTTCTGTTGAAAAATCAGCTGTCATTCTTATGGGAATGCCCTTGTATATAACTAGTTGTATTTCTCTTGCTGCTTTTAGAATTCTCTTTGTCTTTTAACTTTGGCATTTTAATCATAATTTGTCTTGGTGTGGGCCTGATTTGGTTCATCTTGTTTTGAACTCTCCGAACTTCTTGGACTTGTATGTATATTTCTTTTGCCAGGCTAGGAAAGTTTTCTGTCATTATTTCTTCAAATAAGTTTTCAATTTTTTGCTACCTTTTTTCTCCTTTTGGTACTCCTATTATGCAAATGTTAGTACCCTGGATATCCCAGAGTCCCCTTAAACTGTCCACATTTTTTCGATTATTTTTTCTTGTTGTTCTGATTGGGTGTTTTCTGCTACCTTATTTTTTAAATTACTGATTCGATCCTCTGTTTCATCCAATCTACTGTTTATTTCTTCTAAGTTTTTCTTTATATCAGTTATTATATTCTTCATTTCTGACTTCTTAAAATGTTTTCTATCTCTATTTTATGCTTTCTATCTCTTTGTTTAAGTTCTTACTGAGTTCATCTATTCTTCTTCTCAGTTCATTGAGCATTCTTATAACCAGTGTTTTGACCTCTGCATCTGGTTGATTGCTTGTCTCTGTTTTATGTATTCTTTTTCTGGAGAATTTTTTTTTTTCACTTGGGACATGTTTCTTTGTCTACCTATTTTGGTAGACAAACCTCCCTGTGTTTGTTTCTATGTATTAGGTAGGGCTGCTATGTCTCTAGATCTTAGTAGAGTGGCCTTATGTAGTAGGTTTTTAATGGGACCCAGTGGCACAGTCTTTCTGTTTACTTGAGCTGCATGCTTCATGTGCGTTTTCATATGGGTTGTGTATACCCCCTTATTGTAAATAACCTTGGTTGCTGTTTGCAAACCAATGAAAGGGGTTGTCCCTTGGGTTCATCTGTTGTGAAAACTGGCCATGACTACAGTGGTGGAGCTGTTGTGCAGGGGCTGACCCTAAAGAGCTACTTTAACTTTATCAGGGCTCTGGTGCCTGCCCAGTCTGCCCTTTGGGTGTGTTTTCCTTGGATGTGGCCCCAGGTAGTGCTCCAGTAAGCTGGCTACTATTGTTCTCAGTTTTTTCCTGTTCTTTCATTAAGACATATTTGTTTTCTCATTTTGGCTATTGGTCTGTGTTTGTTTCTTTGTATTTGGTAGACATTTGCTATGTCTCCCAGTCTTGGCCAGGTGCCATTATGTAGGAGGTGCCTTGTGGGGTCCATTTGTGGAGTCTTCTAGATCATTTGTGCTGGGTGCTTCAGGAGTGCCCCTTATGTTTGGTGTGTGTGCACTCTTGTTTTAGTTGAGCCTTGATTGTTGTTGGCACATTAGTGGGTGGAACTGACTCTCAGGTTGACTGGTTGTAGGAATTTGACATGCCCCCAGGGCATGAGTTTCTGTGTTGGGGTTGACCTCATGGAGTAAGAATCCTCTCAGCTGGCTCATGTGCTTGTTGAGACCACCATTTGAATGTGATGCTAATCAGGTGATGCTCTGTTGTTGTTCAACACCAGACTCTGGGCGTGTTTATTCTGGGGCCCCTCAGAGGGTCTCCAGAGCAGGCCAAGCTCAGCCGCTGCCTGTGAACTGCCAGGGCTACATGGTAAGAGCTGCAATGCATTCACAGTTGTTCTCTGCTTGTGTTGGACCCAGAGACATGTGGGAAGGCCTCACTGTTAAACAAAGCCAGCTGTCACCAGTAATGGTCTTGGGACAGCTTAGCTAAATGGTCTGGGTACCTTAAATCCTGAAGCAGCCTGCCAGCTGTCTATAAGGCCAGCAGGTGAGAGAGCCTCCAGCAGTGTCAAGTTTGGTGAGGCAGGGTCTCTTGTCACCATGTTGGGGTGAATCTTGTTTTTCAGTTTAATGTTGATTCAGATTTCATGTCAGTACTTAGCCTATTGCCACTCTCAAGTCTTATATCACACTGAGGCTAGCCTTTGTCCTTCTCAGTTCCACTTGTCCCTGAAATCTGTTTAAGAAATACTATACATTGGGCCAGGGCTAGTTGCCTGTCATGGGAGTTCTATTGATTGTTATTGGAAGAACCTTCTGCCAAGAGGGTTGTGTGGAGCTGGTTGCCTACCCAGGATTATGCTTCTAGCAATTCATGAGTTCAGTGTGGTTGGTCCCAGTGAGTTCCTGGGATGGGGTGAATGAATTTCACCAGGCCAATTCAGATTTAGATTTGGATATGCTGGGGAAGGGTTCAACACAGATAAGATAGTGCTTGACTGTAGGCTGCACAGGAGGAGGGCTCAACACAAAGAGAAGGCCTTTTTTGAATTGAGATAATTAGGTGTTCTGTTTGCTTCTTGGATTCCAGGTTCTAGTTATTTCCATACATTTGGGAAATTCTTTGACTGTTCGAACAGGCTCTCTTGTTTTTTATTTTCTTTTGGTATATTCATTATTTTTATATTACTTTTTCTGATTGTATCAGATAGCTCTTGTAGAGTTTTCATTTTTTTCACTCTCAAGTCTTTCTTCTTCCATCCGTGTCATTTCCAGATTTTTGTCTTTGATATCATTAATTCTTTTCTTCATCTGGTCAGTTCTAATTCCTAAGCTTGGTATTTTATTCTTCATCTCTTTTATTGAGTTTTTCAGCTCCAGAAGTTCTACTTTTTTTTTTTAAGGTTTAAGTCTCTTTGGTAAAGTGTTCCTGTTGTTCATTGATTTTGTTTCTGGATCAAAATTTTCTTGCATCTCATTGAATTTTTTTTTTTTTTTATCAAAACTGCATTCTTGAAGTCTCTGTTATTTGAATTGCATTTTCTATATCTTTAAGTTTATTCTGGAGATTTTTTCATTTCCTTTATGAGCTGCCTTCTTGCTTTGGTTATTCATAGTGTTTAATGAACTATTTCTCTGCCTAGGCATTAATGGCAATGTATTCTCCTTTTTTTTTTTTAAAAAAAATGTTATTATTTAGTGACCCATGAGAGAATGTGAAAGGCAATGACCATCTTGTCAGAGAAATTTTGACAAAAAAGGGCATCGAAAGATAAATTTTAAAATTTGAGCTACATCATATTCTTCTCATCTTCTGAAATCTTTAATAAGATTTCCATTGCTCATAATAATTTTTTTAAAAAAGATAATACTTATTTTAACTTTTTTGAAACCAGTAAAAGGTATGATCTCATATCAGTTGGCACAGTGAAACACTGAGACAGCATATGTGGAAGTAGAAGATGAAGGCAGAAGGGAACCTTGGGAACACTTAACACTTCCATAAGTTGTGGGAATTGTGAATTCAGCTCTCATTCATACCCAGTAAGTCAAGAAACTCACTGATAACTTCAACTCACACAGTTTGCACAGTTAAAAGAGATCATAAGCTAAAATTGCTTAATAATTTTTCTTTCCAATTACAATCAATTTTCAGACCATGGACTTTCCCATTTTGCTTGATAATAGTGTAATTTTCTTTACAAATCTCTTTCAAATTGTCATGTCCTTCAGCAGTCTTGCCATTATACTACATATTCTATTTAAAAGTTTTTGTACTTGACTATATTAGCAATATTATTTATTTACCAGTTACAAGCAGCTCTTATGTAGAGCTATCGTTAATATGACAGAAAATATATTGTTTTAATCATAGACTTTTCTTTTTGTAGCACCAGTCGTACTAATGATACAATGGTTTTCATTTTTAAGTGGTTGAAATGATCTCTTTCATACCTTAGAGTTTCTTTGTCTATCAAAACATTTCTTTCATAGATCTAGTCAGAATTTCTAAGTATCTTTTCAGGCTCCATTAGCATCTCTCTTCCTTTTAAATCATGTATGTTCTTTATTCACCTCACCTGAGAGAAAGAAATTCTAAGAAGCCTCATCTCTTTTTTTCACGTATTCAATACATTTGTGGCCAAGAGGAAAAAAAATTTTGTGCTGGCAATCAGGGGCTTAGATTCAAGTTTTAACTTCAGTTTCTGCATCTACAAAATTGTGCTGTGCTGGTGAGGGTTAAACAAAATGTGGGGCAGCTCTTTGTAAACTATAAATAGCTGTAGAAATTGGCTGGAGAGATACCTACAAATTGTAGGTTTTATTTTAAAGAGAAAAGAGAAAAATATTTCAGTCAGAAATATGGAACAAAATAACTGGTCTTTTCTCTCTCTTAAATCTTTTACCACTGGAAAATGGGTATTGGGGGAATCTTAGCTCCTTGGCAAGTGAATCGATATAAGATGTAGACTTTCACTCTTCCTTGCCTCATGTGAGAAGGGCTGGAATCTTTAGATTTTTACTGAGATGAATGAATAAATAAGATTGCAAAGTGGGGTAATGTAGAGTTCTGAGAAAGCAAGAGGAAACACAGCAGAAGGTAACTGACCTCTATTAGAGTTAACATATTATAGTCATTTTGGCTCTTTCCTTATTGTTTGTGTGATAAGGGTGGACAAATGTGATTTTATTTAAATGAATGTGAATATAATTACTTGAAAAACTATGCTGTTCTAGTTATAAAATTTTGCGTTAAGAAATGTATATTTTTTTGGGAAATTGGATGTAAAGTGCCATTATTAGTCATAGAGATATTAGTTCATGTAACATAATTAATCTGATTTACATATCTGTACAATGCTTTAAATTTCACAGAATTTTAAAAATTAATACTTTTCTCCATCTTTCTGTCATCTTCAACTGCTCTGTGAAGTCTACTATAATAAAATGTAAGTAACATATTTCTTACCTTTTTGGGGGAGAGTATCTTGTTCTGCATTTCCCACGTACATGCACCATCATACTGTCCAGTTTTAGAAACAACAGATAAATGTCACATACTTTAAAAGTAAATATACAAACAACTCTCAATTATTTGTGCCAATGAAGAGAAGTAATATGGAAATTGTGGCAAGTGCAGGTTTACATATGATGAATCAATTTGTTCTTTCTTATGAAAGGTTTATTATTGGAGACACAATTTGAAGAGGTAGTTCACAGCATCTTTTACAGTTTTTTTAAAAAAAATTTAATTAGTTTCAAGTATACAATACATTGGTTAGACATCTATACAGTTTGTAAAATGATCCCCCCAATTGCTCCTTCCCTCCCCTGACCCACTAATCTGGCCAACGTATTAATGCTAACTGCATTCCCTATGCCATGTTCCCCATCCCTGTGACTATCCATCAGTTACTAATTTGTACTTCTTTAATCCTTCAGCTCATTCTCTCAACTCCTCAAAACCCCCTTCCCTCTGTCCGTCACCAAATTGTCCCCTATATTTGTGAGTATGTTTTTGATGAGTTTTTCTTTTTATTTCTTAGATTCCACATGTACGTGAAATCATATAGTGTTTATCTTTCTTTGTCTGACTTAAATAGGTTCATCAAAGCAATATCTTTATCCATTCTCTTTCTTTTAGTTTGTGTGTATCTTTTCATCTAAGTGAGTCTTTTGTAGGCAGCACATGTAAGGGTCTTGTTTTCTTATCCTTTCAGCCCCTTTATCTTTTGTTTGAAGCACTTAATTCTTTTCCATTTGAGGTATTATTGATAGGAATGTAGTTGTTATCATCCTTTATTCCTGTTTTTGATATATGTTTTTTCTCCTTGAAGAAGTCCTCCAACATTTTCTGTAATTCTGGCTTGGTGTTGATAAATTCCTTTAGTTTATTTTTGTCTGAGAAGCTCTTAATCTCTCCTTCAACCCTAATGATAGCTGTGCTGGATAAATTAGTCTTGGGTGTAAATCCCGGGTCTTCATTTTGTTAAATATTTTTTGCCAAGCCCTTCTGGCCGGCATAGTTTCTTTTGAGAAATCAGCTGCCAGTGTTATGGGTGTTCCCAATAAGTAACAATCTGTTTTTCTCTTGCTGCTTTTAATATTCTTTGTTTGCATTTAACCTTTGTCATTTTAATTATGATGTGGTGTAGGCCTCTTTGGATCCCTAATTTTTGGAATTCTCTGAGCTTCCTTGGGTTTTATATTCATTTCCTTTACCAAGTGAGGGAAGTTTCCCATCATTATTTCTTCAAACAGCTGTTCAACATCTTGATTTTCTTTAATTATGCCAATTAGATAGATATTTGGACCCTTAATAGTGTCCTATTTTCTCTTTAAGTTATTTTTATAGTCTTAGCATCTTATCTCTTGCCATTCTGATTACATGTCCTTGGCTTTCCTGTCCTTGTCCTTTAGATAAGGCATTTTATCCTTTTCTTTATTCCCTTTGTTTATTCCATTTAATATACTCCTCATCTCAGATAATGTGTTCTCCATTTCAGACTGGTCCCTTTTTATAATTTCCATTTCCATTTTTATGTTTTTTATCTCTTCGTTGGAATTCTCTACACTTCCCAAAAGTTCATTGAGCATCTTTATAACCATTGTTTTGAACTCTGCATTCGTTAGATTACTTGACTCCATTGTTGGGAGCTGTTTTCAGGTTCGAGAGCCAAGCAGGATATTTGCACAGTAAAGCTAAGAAGTCTGCTGATACAAAAGAACACTTGGAGACGGGAACAGAGAAGTTGATTGTTCCTTGGCCTTAAAAAACGGGATGCGGAATGCCGAGATAGCGTTAAGCTCCCTGTGTAACGTTAACGAGGTTATTGTGCATAACTAACATTTTGTGAGCTGTTTCCCATGCTTGCTGGGGTATATAAGGATGGTGCTAAATAAACTTGGGGCTGCTGCAGCATCGACTGCCAGCCCTCCTGACACTATCCTGTCTTCTTGTCTTTTCTTTTAATCCTCACTCCACCTTTCAGGGACTGTTCATCTTGGACCGGCTGGCTCCGGCACTCCATTATATCTGGATCTCTGTTCTGTTCTCTCATACGGTTTCTATTTCTTTGTCTTCCCATTTTGGCTACCTTTCCATGTCTGTTTCTCTGTCCTAAGCAAAGCTCCTAAGTCTTCTGGTTTTATTAGTGTGGATTTGTGAAGTAGGTGTCTGTTCAGTGGCAATATCCTGAGAGGGGTTTGGCTGTAGGCCAAATTTAGCCCAAGGCTCTACCCCTCCATAGCCACCTGTTAAGATTCAGAAAGCAATACACAGATGTGTGCTTATAGTTGCCTCAAAAGACCACACCAGAAACTGAGGACAGCTGCCTCCTCCAGTGTGTGTTTCAGCAAGGAGCACCTGACTTCCTGAGAATACACCTGGATGTGGCTTGGGTGGGGCTGTGAGTTGGGGAAGGCAGGTTTCAGGGAATCCGCTGGGTGGAGCGACCTCTGCTATCCAGTTTGATGACATCATGGCTACGGCAGTGCTGTGTCTGTACACTGGGAGTGGGGAGAGCTCAACAAGGAGCAATGGATACCACAGGCACTTCTGTACTGAGTGAATCTCACCTTGGCCCTCACCCTGACAATGTCTCTTTGTAAGTCTCTGGTGTGCCCTGCATGCAGCCGAATTGGCACTGGTGTTCAGAGCCAGCAGGTCTACCGCAAAATCCACTCGTGGACCTGGGCCCTTTAAGTGTCGTCTGCTGCTGCCACTGCTGCAGCCTCCTCACTCAGCTTCTAGGGACCAGGTAGCCCTGCATCCTCACCCCGTCATACTTCCTGCCATTGCAGGGTGCTTTCTTGGATTTCTCCCTAGTTGTATTGCTTGTTCATCCCAGGTGATTTTTCCTTGCTGCTGCCACTTGTCTCCATCACAACTTTGATTTGGTCGCCAGAAGGATAAGCACAGCATCGCTCACCTATGCCATTTTTTCCCTCCCAGCTACAGTTTTTAAAATAAATTAAAAAAAAAAACTAGATATAAAAATAAATATTCAATAGTTTGAGTATGAATGGTACGCTGTCATTGTGCAAAATGTATAGGAACACTGTTCTCAACTAATTGAGATAAGAATATTGAAGAGAGATGGCAGAATCTAGTAGGATACATCTGTGATTTAAGTTTTCTCTCTCTTGATTTTTTCCACTTTGTAGAATGTGAAATAAGTTTTTTTTCCTCCTAGCATAAGAGGGAAAATATTTAGACATATGGGTCACAAAAGCCATTTATGCTCAACAAATTTCCTCAAAGTCATGATCACAATATCTCTGCCATTACAAAATCCTGGAAAAACTCAGAGTGTACTCTTCTGAGTAGGCCTGGGATGGTGTCCCAGTGGGCCTCGTCATCCTTTCCACCACCTGACTGAGTAACACTCTCTTTACAGTATGTGCAGTACTGTTTGGCTGCTGCTTGATTACCAACTGGAGCCAGTTGCACATTTGGGCTGGCCACAGGGTCCTGGACCCACAGAACACTGTCTGAGTGGAGTTTTCCACTCAATATTTGGTTTGGCCTGGTCCATGCAAAACTTGCCAGATCTGTAAACTCCCGTCAGAAGTCCTTTATCCATGAATGGGAAATAATCCTCATGCTGTTGTCAGAGAATGCTTATCTTCTACTATAAACCTGGTAGGATGTCTGTTGGCCAAACCAAAGTATCAAAAAGCCAGATTTCTTCCTTAAGAATGTGTCTGCAATGGATGATATTTGTATTAGTAAAAGTATTTAGAGTTGTAGTGTTGGCTGGTTTTATTCACTTAAAAATAAGAAACTCATAAATGTGCACAGAAAAGCCCTTGACTTAAAAATAATGGAGACAATGACTATTCTAGTTAAAAAGCCAAAGTAAAACATAAGCTAAGGAACAGGTTGTTATCTTAAAAGCAGAATTTTGTGTTTAGGTCTATGGCCTTACAGAGTTAGCAAAATATTCTTCTATAAAGTGAGCATGGCATATGGGCACACATAGCTGGGCCAAGAATGTGATGATCTTGGCATAGATATCAGAATCTGATCCTCCACTCAGCCTTCCCTTGCACTTGTGGGGACAGATTGGTTTTTATATGTTATTCCTGTGTCCAGGTCTCCCAATTTTTTGATGCACTGTGTATATATATGGCAAGTGAAATTCACAAATTAAATCTATATATGTCTCAGTTTCCTTTTATCTTGCATTGTACTAGGCATGTAACTTATTATTTTCTAAAATAAGTACACAGATCATATGTATACAGCTAAATTTTTGAAGGGTGTACACACTCATATTACTACTGCCCATAAATAATCTCCATTCAGGCCTTTGAACTTTACTATGGGTTGTCTTTTTCTTATTGGTTAATATGTGTTATTTGATTATTTGGAATAAAATTCTTTGTCGATTACATCTTCTTCTACTCTGTGCATTTCTACTGCCATAATTGCATCTTTGATATGGATATAATTCGTTGTGTGTGTGTGTCCATGAGCATCCATATTCTGTTTAAGAAATCTTTATCTATTTCAAGGTCCTGAATATATTATTCTATATTTTCTGCCAAAAATTTTTCTATTTTATCTTTCATATTCATATCTATGGTTCACCTAGAATTGATTTTTGAACATTATGTGAGGTAGGTCGTAAGATGAAATCTATTTTCCCATGTGGAAACCATTATTTAAAATCACATATTGAAATGAGCAAGTTCTGGTCAAGATGGCAGAGTAGGTAAATGCTATGCTAGCATCCACCCACGACCCCATCAAAATTACAACTAAACTACAGGACAACGATCACTGAGAACTGCTTGCAGTCTAGTGGAACAGAAGCCCTATAACTAAGGATATACAGAAGAAGCAACCTCAAGACTGGTAGGAGGGCTATTTCCACACCTATGTGTGCTGGTTAAAGATCAAGAGAGATATCTCAGCTATGGAGGTCCCCTCTGAGGAGCAAGGGGTCCCAGTCCCAACTAGGCTTCTTAGCCCATGGTTCCAGTTCCAGAAAGAGAAGTTCCTATAACTTCTGGCTGTGAAAACCAGTGGAGAGTGTGGCTGAGTGAGATGGAGGGTGGCTGGAGTCTCAGGCATTCATCTTAAAGGGCCCACACATGAATTGACTCACAGACTCACTTGCTCTGAGCTTCGTGCTGGAGCAGCAATTTTAAAGGCTCCAGGGACATATGAATTGTCTAGCTTCAGGGTGATGGCTGGAGGAGCAGCTTTCTCCCAGACAGAAGTGATTTCCAGTAATTTGTCCCAGACAAAAGAAGCCATTGTTCCCTTTTTGAGCCCTCCCCCAAACCAGCCTGTACATGCAGGTGGATGCCAAATTTGAGTCTCCATCAACCTAGCTAACACATTTGCCTCGCTCTGGTGATTCCATGAAATCCCACTCCACCCAGCTTGTGGGCTCACACAAGCCACTTCCTGTGGTTTTTCCATACAAACATCTTGTTTTTCTCATGCTACAAACTTTCTTTAAAAATTTCACAAAGGTTCACAAACCCAAACAAGCAGCATCTGGCCTTGGCATGCCATGAATCACCTGCTAATTAGCCCCAAACCTGGCACTAGCAGTAGCTGGCATCACTTCACAGCTAAGCCTCTCAGGAACCTCCAGCCCAGCACAAGTGGCATCCATCTGCAGATCAGTTTCTAGGTCATCCAAGTGGCATCAGGCAGTAACAGGCAGCAGCTGAACTTGGCTTGCTCCAAAGAACCTCCCAAGAGGCCCCAGAACCAACACATCTGGTGGCCACCTTCAGACCACTTTAGAGCACCACTCAAACACCTCCACAAATGACACACCCAAAGAGCAGACTTGGTAGCACCAGACCCCTACTAAAGCCATCGTTAGGGTCAGCGCCTGTACAACAGCTCCTCTACTGTAGTCATGCTCAGTATTCAAAACTCATTAGCCTGAGGGTCAGTCCCTCCCACTGAGTACAAACAGCAAGCACGGCTCAACTACAACAGGAGAGTATGAACAACCAGCATGAAAAACACACCTAGAGCATCCAGCTAAGGTGATCAGGGAGACTGTACCACAAGGAACCATAGGACACCTACTACATAATATCACTCTATCAAGACTGGAAATCATAGCAGCTCTACATAGAAACAAGCACAGGGAGGCAGCCAAAATGTGGAGACAAAGAGACATGTCTCAAATGTAAGATCAGAACAAAGCTCCAGAAAAAATAAAACAAAATGGATATAAGCAATCTACCAGATGCAAAGTTCAAAACACTGGTTATAAGGATGCTCAATGATCTTAGTGAGATCTTCAACAAGGAGATAAAAAAAACAAAAGTGGAGATAGAAAACATAAAAAAGAACCAGTCAGATAAAGGATACAAAAATGATATAAAGAATACATTAGAGGGAATCAAGAGTAGGCAAGATGAAGTAGAGGTTTAAAACAGCAATTTAGAAGATAAGGTAACAGAAAACACCCAATCAGAATAGCAAACAGAAAAAAAAAAATGAGGATAGTTGAAGTGGTCTCTGGGACTAACATTTGCATCATAAGGATACCAGAGGAGAAGAGAAAGAACGAGAAACTGAAAATTTATTTGAAGAAATGATGATGGAAAACATCCCTACTCTGCCAAAGGAAATAGGTATATAAGTCCAGGAAGCACAGAGACTTCTAAATAAGGTGAGCCCAAACAGCCCACACGGAGACACATCATAATTAAAATGCCAAAGGTTAAAGGCAAAGAGAGAATCTTAAAAGCAGCAAGAGAAAAACATCTAGTTTCCTACAAGGGAGCTTCCATAAGACTGTCAGATGATTTCTCAATGGATACTTTGAAGACCAGAAGTGAAGAAGTGATTGGCATGAAATATTTCAAGTGATGAAAAGCAGGGATCTACAACAAAGATTACCCAGCAAAGCTATCATTTAGAATTGAAGGACAGTTAAAGAGCTTCCCAGACAAGAAAAAGCTAAAGGAGTTCATCACCACCAAGCCAGTATTACAAGAAGTGTTAAAAAGACTTCTTTAAGAAGAAGACAAAAAGATAAAAATATAAATAATAAAATGGAAATAACTATCAACAATTACTTTAAATGTAAATGAATTAAATGCTCCAATCAAAAGACATAGGGTGGCTGAGAGACTCATTTGAGATGAAGAAACACACACAGATTTAAAGGGCTGGAAAAATATTTCATGCAAGTAAAAACAAACAAACAAACAAAAGCTGGGGTAGCAATACTAATAATGACAAAATAAACTTAAAAACAAAGACTGTAACAAGAGACAAAGGACTCAGTAATTTCATTTCGGGGTATTTATCCAAAGAAACCCAAAACACTAATTCAAAGAGAGATCTGCATTTATATGTTTATTGCAGCATCATTAACAATGGTCAAGCAGTGTAAGCAATCTAAAGATTTATCAATAGATGAATGGATAAAGAAGAATTGTTATACATATACAATAGGAGATTACTGAGTTATAAACAAAATGAAATCTTGTCAAATGCAATAACATGGATGGACCTAGAGGGTATTATGCTAAGTGAAATAAGTCAGACAGGAAAAGATGGATGCTATATGGTTTCACTTATTTGTGGAATATAAAAACAAACAAACAAACAAAACAGAACCAAATCCATAGGCACAGAGAACATTTGACAGTTGTCAGTTGGGAGATATGTTTGAGGGTGTATGTGCAAAGGGGGGAGGGATTCAGAAGTACAAATGGTTATTGCAAAATAGTTATGGGGATGTAAAGTACAACATAGGGAACATAGTCAATAACATAGTAATAACTATGTATAGTTTCAGATGGGTATTAGATTTATCAGGGTAATCACCTTGTAAGTTATCTAAATGTCTATTCACTATATTGTACATCTAAAACTAATATAATATTGTATGTCAACTGTAATTGGAAATTTTAAAAAGTTAAAAATAAAAGAAATTGGGTAAATAAAGAAGATCATTCATTCCTCCACTGCTCTGCAGCATCATCTTGCCCTAAATCAAATATATATATATACATATATCACACATATATAGTGTCCAACACCACTGCTACTGTAAAACCATAGCTCTACCTCTTTCTAATGATCAGGACAAATTATTCCTATCAAGATGGTGAGTCTTTTTGCCTGCTCATCCTGGCAGTGCTATAGTTTGGAGTTGAAAAGGACTATTGATTTGTTCTCTGGTGAAAGTGTACTCTCTTTACGGATCAGGACCCAAAACCTTCAGAGTTGTGGTGATAGGAATTTCAAAGTCCTTCAGTGGATCATAGAAATGATCTTGGTTCCTAGTTTCAAGTCACTGCCTCTTTTAGGATGTAAGAGGCCCATTTAGTAAACTTTACCCTAAACGATTGGCAGAACTCCATGAGGAATAATACCATATTAGGGGTTCCGCCTTGGCCTCTGTTGCTATCAGTTTGGACATTCAGTGGCAATAGTAGCTGAATCAGCCTCTTACTATGAGCTAATACTGTTGGGCCCTGTAGATCTTCCACATTGACCACTACATCCTTGTGCCCATTTTGGCTCTGAGTTAACTGATGACTAAGGCTGACTGATGTCCACAGTCTGGATAACTTTTTCTATTTGGTTGTTTAGTGCTTCTGTAGTAGATGATCTTTGACATGCTTCAATATGTGACACAAAGATCTTCATACTTTGTGCCCACTCCCATATGTACATTCACATGCTTCTACACCAGACCTCCTTGTCTCTGTCTTCTAATCGTGCTCTTTCCAGGCCCCAACTAGGGAGGCCATTCTCCACCCTGGAGTTTATATATATTCTAGCCTAGGACCACTTCTTTACACAAAGAGGAAAGCTAATTGTTCTGCCTAAATCTCCAGTCATTAGGAGAATTTTTTTTTTCTTGTCACTGTCTTTCAAGGATACTTCTGAGTAAGGCTGCAGTACAGCTGTTGTCCATTTTTGCCTTGCATTTCATGCTGAGCCAAATCATCTATAAATCAAGCTCAGGTCTTTTTATTTATCAGATGGTCATAGGAAATTCTCTATTTGGTTATAAACATGAGCTAAAAAAGATGCACTGGAATGATAGTGATGAGTGACATTGGGGTGTTGGCTATCTATTTATGTAATTTGTTTATGCAGTCTGGTCCTGATAGTGCTAGATCCCAGATAGATCACTTCCATCTTATAATGGTCTGTTTATGCATCTACCTTGCCTTATGAGTTATTGAAAAATTTTTTCCCCTCAATGATGTATAATTCCACTGCAGATGGTATGGCTTTATTTCAGAACATTAGAGGACTGCATTCTGATTCTTTCTTTTCCCAGCATTGATATATCTAATATCATATTGTCTACTGATTCATATGGTTCAAGGGGCACAGATGCTTGCACCACATTCTAGACCTGGTGCACAGTCTTTTCTGCCCTGGGTCCCACTCAAAGCTTGCAGCCTTTCATGTCACTTGGTATGTGAGTCAAAGCAGCATCCCCAGGTATGGAATATGGAGCCTCTGGAACCAGGAAAGGGCTATTAAGCAACATGCTTTCTTCTTATGATGAGAGATACAAGATGCAAAAATTAGTCTTTTCCTTTGAAAGAAATGTCCTGACATGCCTCTGATCACTGAATTCCTAAACATTTTGCCAATGTGTAAAGCTCATATGCTTATCCCAAGAACTCTGGTGTCATTTCCTCCCTCTCCTGCCCATAATCAGAGCCCCACTCTTGACATAACAGACCTAACCTGTTTAGGTGTTTAACTTTTTCTAGAGTTGGACTCTTCTAACTCTTAAATCTTGAGGCTTGTCCTCATTTTTCTTTGTCCTTTGCATATGATGAGACTTTCTTTGTGAGCTACCAAGGAGCTTTTTAATATTTTTTAGGGTATAAATGACATGCAGCAATAGTCATCCAATCCCAGTGGTCCTTTCTTTCTCTCTCTCTCTCTCTCTCTATATATATATATATATATATATATACACACACACACACACACACACACACACACACACACACACACGCACGCACACTGTTCTGGCTGAAACTTCTTAAAAACCTGATACTTGCATTAGCTGGTGCATTCTTCTTCACTGGTAGATCATATCAATGATCACCTATAATAATTTTAACAGTTGGACCAGCACCTATGTTAAGAGTAGCCTTTATTACTTCCAGTCTTGGCATTCTCAATGCCTATTCAGCTCTAACACTCCATCTTATTGCCTACTTTCTAGGGCCTTCCAGGTACGATACATAGTTATAATATTATTGACTATATTTCCTGCACTATACATTCCCGTAACTTTTTGTAACTACCAATTTGTACTTTTTTTATCCCTTCACCTTTTCACATAGCTCCTCAATCCTCTCTCCCATTGGGCAATGACCAATTTGTTCTCTGTAGCTTTGATTCTGTTTTTGTTTTGCTTGTTCATTTATTTGTTCTTTAGATTCCACATATAAGTGAAATTATATGGCATTTGTCTTTCTCTGTCTTACTTATTTCACTTAGTATAATACCCTCTGGGTCCATCCATGTTGCCACAAGTGACAAGATTTCATTATTTTTGATGACTAATATTTTACTTCTTCTCAAGCTAGTAATCTATTAATGGACATTTAAGTTGCTTCCATGCCTTGGCTATTGTAAATAATGCTACAATGAATATATATATATGTAATTATATATATATATAATCTTTTTGAGTTAGTGCTTTTGATTTCTTCAGATAAATACCTAAAAGTAGGTAATTCTATTTTTAATTTTTTGAGGAATTGCCATGCTGTTTACCATAGTGGTTATACCAATTTGCAGTACCACCAACAGTGCACGAAGGTTCCTTCTACGCATCCTCACCAACATTTGTTGTTTATTGATTTATTGATGATAGACAATATGACAGGTGTGAAGTGATAACTCATTGTGGTATTAATTTGCATTTCTCTGAGTATTAGTGATGTCAAACATCTTTTCATATGTCTGTTGGCCATCTGCGTGGCCTTATGAGTTATTGGGTCTGACGGAGCCCAACTCATGATATGTATTTCCTCATGCATGGTCATTTAGTATCTTATAGTCAGGCATTTAATCTCTACCACAGATCAATAAAACTTCAGAAATTTTTTTCCCCTCAATGATGTATAATTTCACTGCAGATGAGGAAATGTCTATTCAGGTCCTGTGCCCTTGTATTAATTGGAAGTGCTATGAGTTCTTTATGAATTTTGAACATTAATCCCTTGTCAGGTGTATCATTGGCAAATATCTTCTCTGATTAGATAAGTTGTCATTTCATTTGTTGATGGTTTCTTTTGCTCTGCAAAACTTTTTAGTTTGATGTAGTCTCACTTTTTTATTATTTCTTTTGTTTCCATGGCTCAAGGAGGTATATCCATTCCCTCTCTCTCTCTCTCTCTTGTTCTCGCTCTCTCTCTCTCTCTATCTCTATCAATCTATATCTATATCTATCTATCTCTGTCTCTGTCTCTGTCTCTATCTCTATCTCTATCTCATCTCTATCTCTATCTCTATCTCTATCATCTATATCTATCTATCTATATCTATATCTATATCTATATCATCTATATCTATATCTATATCTATATCTATATCTATATCATCTATATCATCTATATCTATATCTATATCTATCATCATCTATATCTATCTATCTATATCATCTATATCTATATATCTATATATCTATATCTATATCTATCTATATCTATATCTAATTTATATCTATCTACCATCTAATCTGTATCTATTTATCTATATCTATATCTATCTCCATGTATATATAAACATTGCTAAGAACACTGTCAAAGAGTTTGCTGCCTGCGTTTTCTTCTAGGAGTTTTATGGTTTTAAGGAAGCCATTCCTTTTACAACTTTTGTTTGTTGGGAGTTTTTTGATCTTGTTAATAGTAATCAACTGGTTCAGAATTTCTGTTTCTTTTTCACTCAGTCTTGGGAAATTGTATGTTTCTAGAAATTTATTCATTTTTTTCCAGCTTGTTCAATTTGTTGGCATACAATTATTCATAGTGTTTTCTTATAATCCTTTGTATTTATGTGGAATCAGTCATCAATTTTTCTCTTTCATTACTGATTTTATTTATTGGGGTCCTCTTTTTTTTTTTTTTTTTTTTGGCTGAGTCTGGTTAAAGGTTTATCCATAGCATTTATTTTTTGAAAGAACCAATTCATTAATTAATTGATATTTTGTATTGTTTTTTAGACTCTATTTTATTTTATTTCCACTCTGATCTTTATTATTTCCTGACTTCCACTAACTTTGGACTTTGTTTGCTGTTCATTTCTAGTGAATAGCAAAGGTGTAAGTTTACATTGTTTATTTGTGATTTTTCTTGTTTCTTGAGGTAGGCCTGTATTGCTATGAATTTTCTTCTTAGGACTAGTTTTGCTGTGTCCTATAGATTTTGGGTTGCTGTGTTTTTATTTCTATTCGTCTCAAGGTACTTCTTTTATTTCTTCTTTGATCTTATTGTTAACCCATTCATTATTTAGTAGTGTGTCTCTGTGTGTTTGTGTGTTTTTCAATTTTCTTCTTGTAACTGATTTCTATTTTCATACCATGGTGATTGGAGAAGACATTTAATATAATTTTAATTTTTAAAATTATTTTGAGACTTGTTTTGTGACCTAACATGGGGTCTATCTTGGAAAATGTTTCATGTGCACCTAAGAAGAATGTATATTCTGCTGCTTTGGGGTGAAATGCTCTAGAAATATCAGTTAAATCTGTCTGGTCTAGTGTGTCATTTAAGGCTGCTGTTTTCTTGTTGATTTTCTGTCTGGAAATTCTATCCATTAATGTTAATGCAGTGTTAAAGTCTCCTACCATGATTTTATTACTGTCAATCTTTCCCTTTATGTTTGTCAATATTTGTTTTATATTTAGGTGCTACTATGTTGAGTGCACAAATGTTTATAAGGGCTATGTTTACTATTTGACTGATTCTTTCATTATTATATGATGTCCTTCTTCGTCTCTTGTTATAAGCTTTGTTTTATAGTCTATTTTGTCTGATATAAGTATTGCTTCCTTAGTTTTTTTTTTTTAATTTCCACTTGCATGAAATATGTTTTTCTATTTCTTTATTTTCAGTTTGTGTATATATTTTATTCTGAAGTGAGTCTTTTGTAGACAGCATATGTATGGGTCTTGTTTTCTTATTCATTTAGGTACCTTATGTCTTTTGATTGAAATATTTAATTCATTTAAATTTAAAGCGATTATTGATAAATTTGTACTTATTGCCATTTTATTTTTCATATTTATGTTTTTTTTTTTCATTCTTCTTAAGAAATTCCCTTAAACATTTTGTGTAATATTAGTTTGATGATAATAAACTTTAACTTTTTCTTGTCTGGGAAATTCTTTATCCTTCCTTTAATTTGAAATAATTGTCTTGGTTGATAGAATAGCCTTGCTTATAGGTCCTTGCTTTTCACACTTTGAATATTTCTTGCCAATCCCTTCTGACCTGCCAAGTTCCTATTAAGATATCAGCTGACAGTCTTATAGAAGCCTCCTGTAGGTAATTAGATGCTCTTCTCTTGCTGCTTTTGAGATTCTCTTCTTGTTTTAACTGTTGCCATGTTAATTATAATTGTCTTAGTGTGAACCTCATTGTGTTCATCTCTTTTGGGATTCTATGCTTCTTGGACTTGAATGTCTATTTCCTTTACCCGATTAGGTATTTTTTCAGTCATTATTTCTTCAAATAGGTTCTTAATCCATTGCTCTTTTTTTTCCCCCTCCAGGTATCATTATGATATGAATGTTTGTATGCTTGATGTTATCTAAGAAAGCCCTTAAAGTGTTCTAATTTTTGTTTGTTTGTTTTCTTTTATGATTTTTTCCTGCTACCTCATCTTCCAAATTTCTTACTTAATCCAATATTTTAGCAACTCTGCTGTAGATTCCTTTTAGTATATTCTTTTTAGTTACTGTATTCTTCATTTCTTACTGTTTTTTTTTTATGGTTTCTATGTCCCTTTCATGCTTACTATCTCTTTGTTGAAGGTCACACTAAGTTCCTTGTGCATCCTTATAACCAGGTGTTCTGAACTCTGTATCTGGTACATTGCTTGCTTCCATTTCATTTACTTCTTTTTCTAAATTTTTCTTCTTTTGTTTTATTTGGGGTGTTTCTTTGTCTCCTCATTTTGGCTGCCTCTTCATATTTGTTCTTATGTTTTAGGTAGATCTCCTATTATAGGTGTCTGTGGGGCCCGGTTATGGAGCCTTCCTGATCACCTGAGCTGGGTACTCCAGGAGTTTTCCTTATGTCAATTGTTTTTGTATTTCTGTTGTAGTTTATCCTTGATTACTGTTGGCTCATCAGTGAGACTGGTTGACCCTGAGGCTTACTGGCTGTGATGATTGCCTGTAACCATTGTATATGAACTTTTCAGAGTGGGATTACCCAAGCAGGGCTCTGTTGCCTGTAGAGACCACCCTTTGGGTATGCCGCTTGTGGAGCTGATAGGGTGGCTTTCTGTTGTGGTCTGAATCTGGCTACTTGGTGTTTTGGTTCTGGGACCTGCCTCTTGGGTGTGGTTGTGGTGCAGGTCAAGTTTAGCTGCTATCTCTGACTGAGCCTGGCTGGGGCACTTAGTAGGAGCTACAAAGTGACCCGTGTTTGGTAGTTGCCTGTGTTGGGCCTGGAAGCACACATCACGAACAGAGGCCAGCTGCTACCAGTAGTAGGTCTGGGACTGCTCATTAAAAGGCTAGGGTTCTTGGAGTTCGGCTACTACCTTCTGGCTAACTGTGAGGCAGAGCCACTAAAAGAGCCTTGAGAAGTACTCTAGTTGTGTGTGGCAGGGTCTCAGGGTATCACTGGAGTGAGTGAAGGTGTTTACCTAGTTAATGCAGATTCAGATTTACTGTTAGTGCCAGGCGTGGGGCCACTCAGCAAGAGGCACAGAGCACACTGAGATCAGCTGCCACCCACCTAGGAACTGTGAACCTTTGAAAGTTTTTAAGAGAGACTTTAGTAGGATCAAGTCTGGCTGCCTACTGCTGGAATGGTGCCAGGTAGTGCAGGTGCAGAGGCTGGCTGCTTGCTGCTGAAAGAACCTCTGGCAGTATGAGAGTTTGGTGGAATAGGGTCTCAGGGAGTTATCAAGGTGGGGCAAGTGGTGTTTGCCAGGCTAATGCAAATTCAGATTTGGTACCCATCTGTACCTGCAGGTCCTGTGGGGGAGGCCTCAACACAGGAAAGATGGCACCTGCCTGCTGGCTGTTTGAGATGAGGGCTCAATACAGGGTCAATGACAGCTGTCCCTCCAGCCCCACCTTGAAGCCACACAATTCAGTTTCTCCTTGTATGTCTCTGAGGCCTTTCAAGCTGCTATGTCTTTGCTTGAGCTTAGGGTGAGCACCCATGAGTGAGTGAATCCATGTGCAGTCCCTTTAAGATGCTCGCGTTTCCAGCAGCCTTCTATTTCACCTGTATAGACAGAATCCCAGCTAATTTTCACAGTCAGATGTTGTGGGGGCTCCTTTTCATGACACTGGTGCTCTGGGCTGGGGAGTCCTGTGTGGGTCTGGTACCTCTTTTTCCTCTGGGGGAAACTCTGCAGCCAAGATATCCCTCCTGATTCTCAACTGCCACATGTGGGTGTGAAACCAGGCTGTTTCACATCTTTGTCCCTCCTACCTTCATCTTAACATGGCTACTTTTTATCCTTAGTTGTAGGACTCCTGTATAGCAGTCTTCAGATGGTTCTCCAGGTTGATCGTTCTGTAGTTTAACTGCAATTTTGATGTGGTCATGGGAAGACAGTGTTTACCTATTCCACCATCATGACCAGAAGTCTCCCTGGTATCAATTTTTGCAAGTTGGTGCAAGTAGATGCTGACATGAAGTTTGGTGTGGTTATTTGTTACTGATAAAAATCCGTGGAAGAGAGAGAGAAGAAGCATGATTGGGCAGAGGGAGAAGTCAAACTTTAATGTAGTTCTGACAAAGTTTTCATTGTTTCTGTTGAAAATCAGCTTTATCCTTTGAAGGTACTGAATCTTTTTCTCTGGCTAAAGTTTTTCATCTTTGCATTTTAGCAGTTTCACTATAATTCTTTTTTGTCCTTTTTCTTCTTGAATTTCACAGAAATCCACTTTGTGTATTGATATCATTGTTCTCTTTCTGATGTTGTCAGGTAACATCATATAATATTTTACCTTACACTCTACTCTCCTAGGTATTCAATAACTTATTTTATAAATTTTTATATACCTTTTCTTTATTTTCCATCTTTCTTTCCTCTGTTCTTTAGTCGAGGTGCTTTAAATTGACCTAACGTTTAGTGTTAATACTCTCATTTCTTGTTTAATTGGTCTATATGTTTCTTAATTTTAGTATGTTTTTTTTTAATTTTAAATTTTTTATTCACTTCAGTTTCTGGTCATTTTTTTTTTCATCTTCCCATTTATTTTTGAAAATGTTAATCACATTTATTTTAAAACACTTGTGTAAGAGGTTCAAAGTCTTCATCATCTGGAATCTATTTCTATTTTTAAAATAATTTTTGTTCTTGATTTCTGAGCATTTAACTCTCTTCTGGCATGACTAATAGTTTCTTAAAAAATTATAGAGATAAATTTGTGAAGTTCTTCCAGATGTTATCTTTCTCCAGACAGGATTTAATATTAATCTAGCTTGCACTTTGAGCAAAGACAGATAATTTTTACTCAGTTTTTCATTGAACTGATTCAACACAGGATTTTTATGAGAGCTTTGCCTTTAATCCTAAAGTATGGCCTTTTCAAAGACTTTTCTGGAAGTCTTTTTTTTTTTTTTCTTTATCAGGGACTGTCTTCTTTGAGGGGATCCTTGAACAGAAATTTTTGTCTCTTCAGTTTTATCACACTATTCAAAACTCAACTCAAGTTCCCAGCATTTTGGCCATTGTTTACTTATTAATCTTTCCTTATTAGTCTTATTGCTTAACAAATATTTCGAAGGGAAAATTACTATGATGTACTTTCTTTCTCTCCAGGATCTTGGACACTCAAATTATTCTATCTTCAAGGGAATACCTTTTTTTAAAAAAAATTTTTCTCCAACTTTCCTAATTGTTTCAGACTAACCCTGTGGAATGATTGCTCTGCAACAACTCTACCAACATTAGGAGAAGGAAATTCTATAGACTTTTTCAATAAGAAGAATGTACTAGGTTTATTTTATTCTCAATTCCTTCCACAATCCTTAATACATATTTCCAATTCCTTCCACAATCTTTGGTACATGAAGGTGCTGAGAAACTTTTTCAATGAATAAAAATATGCAAGAGAAGTATTAAACAGGCCCATATTCAGAGGACAATAAAATAGCTAAGACTTAATCAAGAATTCTTTAATGTTTAATTTAATTCCAACATATTTTATAGAATCTTTCTTTACAACTTGAATACTTTTGTCTTTTTCCCCCTCTGTAAAACATTTGGAACCCATTCTACAATATGTCCCTTAGTCTTATGTTATCTTAATGGTGTTTGATGTGATAAGCTGGGATATATATTTGTGATATTAGCATAAGGTGAACCCTAGAAGACAGAATCTGCTATATTTCTGCTACATTCTTCAAGATATCTCAAGTGGTGCTAAACATATTGATGGCATATGAAAATTCCTTCTTTAAAAAATAAGGCAATCAAAACTGATGTTCTATATTCTAAATTTAAGGGATTCATATGGTATGTGCCACTTGAATGCATATATAATGTACATATATATTTAGTGTTCTTTTTATATTAAAAATGTGTTCAATGTGTATATTTTTGATGTATAGGTTTTGTGTAGACTTTGATGTATAGCTTTTTTTGGATAGGCTGTGTACAGTGCACTATGTTTACAAATAAGTGTCTCAAAACTCCATCAGCATCATTCACAGTTGCCAGCATGACCTGATGAGAGGAGGGCTGAAACATTGTGATAAAATGTACAGAAATTTAAAAAAATGGGCAGAGGATATGAATAGACATTTTTCCGAAGAAGACATAAAGATGGCTAACACGTACGTGAAAAAATGCTCAGCATCATTAGTCATTAGGAAATTGCTAATCCAAACCACAAGTAGATATCACCTCATACCTGTTAGAATGGATATTATAAAAAATAGCCAAGTTTTGGCGAAGATGTGGAAAAAAGAGAACCCTTGTGCAGTGTAAATTGGTGCAGCCTCTATGTAAAACAATATGGTAGTTCCTCAAAAAGTGAAAATAGAGCTACCACGTGAACCAGCAATTCTTCTACTGGATATTTATCTGAAAAAATAACCCCACTAATCTGAAAAAATATATACACCGCCATATTCACTATAGCATTATTTACAATAGCCAAGACAAGAAAACAGCCTAAATGTCCATCAATAGATGAATGAATAAAGAAATAGTGGTACAAATACACTGGAATATTATTCAGCCATGAAAAATAATGAAATTTTGCCATTGTGACAACATGGATGAAATTTGAGGGCGTTACTCTAAATAAGTGAAGTAAGTCAGGCAGAAAAAGGTAAATATCATGTGATTTCACTGAAATGTGGAATGTAAAACAAAAAAATGAAAAGAACAAGCTCATGGATAATTGGTGGTTGACTGAGGCAAGAGCTAGGGAGTGGGCAAAATGGGTGGAGGGGGTAAAAATTTTCAGTTACAAAGTAAATAAATCATGAGAATGTAACATATAACATAGTGACTGTAATTAATACTGTACTGCATATTTGAAAGTAGCTAGGAGAGTAAATCTTAAAAGTTCTCATCATAAGAAAAAGAATATAGCATTTTTGGTGATGGATGTTAACTGGACATACTATGGTGATCATTTTAATGTATACAAATATTAAAGCATTACATTATGCAACTGAAACTAATATGTTATGCCAATTATATCTCAATAAAAAAAGAATAGATAGCCTTCAAATACTCCCTCCCAAAAAAGTAGGGAAATTTTTTATATTGCATGCTTAATATGACATGATAATAATTTTACATTTATCATCTCATTTAATCTTTATAATAGCTCAATTCAAATATACTATTGTTATTCTAATTTTAGATAATGAAACTGAGGCAGAGAGTGGTTAAGTCACCTTTCCAAGGTTAGAGAGCTAGCAAATGGAGGAACTAGGATAGTGGTTATGGTAGGAAGTGGCCCTAACAAAATATGTTGCACTGTTTTACTCTCCATTTCAAATTCTGTAGTCTCTGGTTCTAGTAAAGAGGGGGAAACAGACAGAGAGGTGTATAATCCATTTTATTGTCTCATTTTTTTCAGCACAGCAACACTGAGAGGAATAAAAGGGGTGCTTATTTTAAAGGTTTCTTTCACCTGAGGCATCTGTAGGAAAAGATGTTTTACAATAAGCATGAGAATTTGGTTCAACAATTTATGTTTTTCATGTGTGGTTTCTTTTGTTTCTTCATTTGCATTGGAAATTTTTGTTAAACTCAAGAGATATATAACACAGTGTCGAAAGTACCAAAGAAGAACACCTAAAATGTTAAATGGGATAAAAAAGTGTTCTATAAGGGCAGACTGAAACATTAGGCTTCTTTAGTTGGGAAAAATAGATGCTAATAAATTCTCAAAGTTTAGAAAATCATAAAAGTCTTTTTTGATGAATAAAAAATAGGATATGTGGGAGAATAATGTTGTTAATATTTGAACTGTTTAGAGGTGAAAAAAATAATAAATTTTCCTTAGAAAAATTGAGAACTAGAGATTCAGATGCAGGTGACAGAAAAGTCTGTCTTCACGAAAATTCAAAATCAGACAAAGAATGAGAAATGTAAAGATTGTGATGGGTTCTGGGTTTTTTGTTTATTTGTTTGTTTATTTGACAAGAGAGAAGAGAGTGGAAGGACATCGTTATTTCATATCAGTTTTTGGAGATAACATCCTGAGGATAAGTGGTAACTTTAAAAGATAAAATTATTACATACAATTTGTTGCAACTAGAAAAAGATTTATTTTTGT
Source organism: Eidolon dupreanum (assembly GCA_028627145.1). Lineage (NCBI taxonomy): Eukaryota > Metazoa > Chordata > Mammalia > Chiroptera > Pteropodidae > Eidolon > Eidolon dupreanum. Next base: position 77,216,353 of record CM053508.1, on the reverse strand, counting down.
ACTCCAACCAGGAGAAATACATACTTTTATGCTACTGCTGCTTATAAAGTGTAGGCATTTTAGGGGCATAGATTCTAAGGGAAGATTCAGAGTCAGACTACTTAAAGTAGGATAATACTAAAATTTAATTAAATCAAGTAATGGTAGATAGCAGATTAGGATAATGAGGAGAAATAGAAACCATACTGGGGAGTTGTATCTTTTAAGTTTCCTTTATTCTGCGTATGACCATTAGTGTAATCTTGCAAATAATACTATGTCAAAAGAAAGTTTTGGGATTCCGCTTAATGAAATTTACTGACAGACACACATTTCTTTTCAACATAACTTTTGTAATTTTTTCCAGAGGGTTGCATAAGACAAATTCAAATGTTATAGAATAATGAAGGGGGAAGAAGAGAGCAAATAGGTAAAATCAATTAAAAATCTTCTTGTCATCATAATTATATGGAATAAAGCTATGCCATTTTAATATTTATTTTATTTCAGTAGTCATTTAATTCCATCAGGAGAACCGACATCCTTAGTTTTTAGTCATTTCTTTAAATCTTTTAATTGTTACAACATTTGCCAGGTGATGTGCATTCCCACATGGTTAAATATGGTATTACTATAAAGTGAATTAAATTTGTTAGCCTTGTTGTCTTTAGAATATGACTGTAGGTATTTACTGTAGGTCTTACACTTTGTTTGAAACATTTTATTAATAACTATTTTATATACTTAATAATTCTTGTGATTTGTTGCTTCCCTTATATTCATTTTAAAGTACATATTTAAGATATTTAACAGCACAGACTGAAAAATTTGAAATATTCTATTCTCCATGATCACAGCAGATTTTAATGTAGGGGCTCAGAATTGTGAGTTATTATTTGTCAGGGAGGTGGATAAACCCTCAGAATGCCTATCAGTAGGAAAGCAAAAAAATTCATGATAGTCTAAAAATTCTAAAGACTATACTGTGCTTTTCATCATGTTTCAAGCTTATTCTATCCTCCATCGCTTTTCTGCTAATCAACACTGTGATTTTATTTGTGGGTTTAATATGGAACATGTAAGAAGATATTTAGGGATGAGGAGAAGTGTTAATGAGAGAAAAATTACATCATTCCACCGTTACCTTTCATCTCTTTTTTTCTCTTTGGCATGGAGTACACATATTATACTAGTTTGTTTTTATCTTTAGCAAGAGGTCCATTTGGGGCCTCTCTCCTGGTCTTTCATTCTGTATTTTGGTTCTCTTATGTACAGCACTTCTCTCAAACCCTCTATCCAGTATTATGTTTTTCTTTTAGAGTTCATAATCTCTACTTTGTTCTAATTTCTTCAGTTAATCAGAAAGGAGGAAAAATGACATTTTTGAATTATCAATGGAACTTAGCTTATGTATGGGTAAAACTATGAGGAGTTTTAATTATAAAATTTTGGGTGTCAAGCATGTACATTTATATTTATTTCTGCAGGCCAGCTAGTGTAAGCATCCAGCATTGCCTTTTAAAACTTGGATACACTGCACCTTTTTTCTCTTCTTTATTCTTTCTCGTGTCAACAAGTATCAACTTCAATGGATTTTTATACCTTTTTCCGATGTAATCATTTAATTAATTTAGCCCAGTAGATGGTGTTAATGTATTGGTGATGACTAGAGTGACATTACATAAAATATCATATTTTTAAAGTTCAAGATAGCTGCAGAAATGTAGTTAAATTTCTCAAAAAGGTAGGGATTTACAACAACTTGACAGATAGCCATCTTACTCTCTCAGAAACACTTTCACAATATTTAATTTTCTAACAGCTCTTGCATTTTGAACTGTATTCCATAAATTAAGTGAGACTTGTCTCCATACAGCTGTTACCCACATTACACAACTACCATTATGGCACTCTGCAGAATAAATTTTAGTACTTTGTCATAAGAAATCACTTTAAGTCCTGAATTAAGTAATGGAATTTAGTTTAATTCCATTGTACTATTTTTTTTTATTTGACAGTTATAATAAGGCTCACTGGTAAGTATCAAAATAATAGTAACTTTGAAAAGTTAGAAAGTTATTTTTCATGCAAAATTTGTAGGTAGGCAGATCAGGCATGTTATGGTTGCTTCACTTCAAAGACATTTAGGACTCAGACTTGTAGTTTATTAGTTTTCTGTGATAACCTCTGTCCCCAAACTTCAAGGTCCAAATGGCTGCTTCCCCTCTAGACATCATGTTCATTTTTTAGCTAATCAGATAAGAGAAAGGGGTGAATAAGAAAGGGGAGAAAATTATACATCGGCTATGTTTTAAGAAAAGTTTTTAGAAGTTGCCTCAAGAAACCTCTGCTTATATCTTATTGACTTAAAGAACCAGGTCACTTGGCCAAATCTACTTGTAAGGGAGTTTTTAATCTAAATGGTCAAATGCCTGGTTAAAATCGAGTGTTTTGTCACTGTGGGAGAACAGAATAATTTTTTAGAGAAAAATAAGCATTATCAGGCATATAAGGTTTCTTGACTCATAAATATTTTGATTGCCCTTTTAAAGGTGAATTGAGTTTTCAATTGCATTATGTTTCTCCTAACAAGTGCAGTAATATGGGCTATGGATAATGGAAGCGTTATATGCCTTAATTTTAACACAACCTAAAATAGTAGTTAAAAAGGTTTTGTCTGCCACTCTGGCCCCACTATTCTGTTAAGTGTAAGAAGTCCAGGATGCTTCAGGTCACTTAACACATTTTCAAAAATTCTCTGAAACCATTTGAGTTGATTCTCTTAAAGATCCAATAAAAACTAATGAAGGAATGTATCTTTATTCATTCTGATTGTTTTTTTAAGGTAGATATTTGATCAACATTATTAGTAGAATTATCTGCTATTATATCACTATGTTAAGTGCTTTGCACATATTGTATTTTTTAATACTCTAAACAATTCTGTAAGATAGGTTATTTTTTGTGTTTATGTTAGAGGTGTGCACATTGATACTCAGAGATTTAAGAAATTTAACCCAAATCTCAAAGTAGCAGCAAAATTGGGATTAAAATTTAACTTGAAATCTGTGCTTTTAGTTACTATGCTATATTGATTTTGGTCTCTGCCCTTTTCTGTCAAAAAATTAACATTGGTTAAAAAAAGAGATAAATATTTTCATTGGAGGTAAGTATAATTTTTACCTGAAATGTATACTACTGCTTACGTATACAACCTCCCTCTTACAATATATGTCATGTCAGTATAAAATACTGTCTTCTTTGTTCTGAGTATATCAATTTTTGTTAAAAAAATTTTTTGAATATATTTATAAGGCCAGATTTATAAGTTTCAGAGATACAAACTTTTAGATCTCTAGTTATTACCCATGGGTTTTTGGGCTTTGTGAAAATGTACAGTACAGAAAATTGCTGCAAGCCCAGCAGAAATCAACTTTATGGGGATAGACTCAGAGGAAAAAATTAGTAGAGAGTATAAAGCCACAGAAGTCTACTTGGATTACTAGTAGATTTGAAAATGAACAGGTATTTGCATTAACAGTAGTTTGCTTATTATACTTTACTCTCTTCTCTGGTTACATTACATGATGTAACCTTATGAATCAGACATTGGATGAGTATGGGGAGATGTGGATGACCACAATTCCTTACTAGTCACTGTTTCTGCAGAAAAGATATTCCAACATCCCCTGAAATCATTTTAGAAATAAAGCAGAACTCAAGATTTGTTAGGGAAGTTTTCTAAAATGCTTACATTACAGATAGAGCTAATAGTGCTGTTCTGATGCTTACTTCATAAACTTCTACACTTGATCTCCAGGTAACCTTCTGAATTGAAGCCTTTGTCTTCTACAGTCCTGTTCACTGTCTTTATTTAAAAAATACATAAAATCTTAAAAATACTTTGCATTCAGGGGCATTACTACCTTAAATTCTACTGTCTGTATACTTCTAAGAACAGGGCTTTATCTATGTTGTCTGTTTTATGTAGGCTTGAAGAACTGATCTAGTTGATGGGATTTACTCATGAATTAGAGATGGGACTATTATGTCCACTCTCCCTACTGTTACAATGCATGGTAGTTTTAAAATTTTTGGTTTTACAAGATATAGAAATTTTTGATTTGCCATAAAGTAATTTTTCTTAATGTGGTCTTGGACCATAAGTAACAGAATAACTCATAGTATTCAACAAAAAATGTAGGATCTTAGGCCTTACTAAAAACTGTGCCTAGGAGTAGGACTTAAGAATCTGTGTTTTAAATATATTTCCAGGTGATCTGATGCACTCTAAAGTTTGTAAATTGCTACTTTGGAAGAATAAGCACCTTGTCAGGTTGTTTGACATATGACGTTAGATATGAATTTCTTCCCTCTAATTTTGTATAAGTTCTTCCCTTTCTTCTTATGTCCATCTTCTCTCTTCCTGAATGTAACAGAAATGTTTAGAAAATCTGTGACCCTTAAGGAATTTCAATTTTTATTACACAAGTATCTTTTGACATTCAATATATTCAATATATATTAGATTCAGAACTCATCATATATATTGGGAACTCTTAAATAATTTTAGAGTCAGACACTGCTAGGTTTCTCTTGGCCCAAAGGATCTCCCCTTTTAGTTTCTCTGACATCACAATTTCCCTCCTTTCAAACAGATATTAAAAAATAAATGTCATGTCTTTGGGTTACATGGTGGCTTTTACATTTGTCCAGTTATAGGATATACATGGCAAGCACAGATTCTAAAAATATTTTAATACCACAAAATAAAGCAGACTTAAATAATTAAATAATACTTTATATTAAATACTATAAGCTTTGGTAAAGTACCCAATTCTTGGATTACAGCATTTCGAAAGTAGAATGCTTCATTTTTTTTTATTGTGGTTTGAATTTCAAAGGTGAGAATGACAAGTAAAATAGTAGTTATCAATAAATTTCTGTTAAAATGAATCCATGTTACCTAGGAAAAAAGAAAAGATTCAGGAAGGTATTATTACCATTTTACAATGCTCAATAACAACATTGACACATTGACATAAAGTCCAGATCTAACAAAAGTCATTGGGAGTGTATTGGCTGAATTTGACACGTATGGTAGCTGTTTCTATGAGATAGTTGCCATAAATATTGGATTAGACAATTAGTATATCACATTTTACAAGCTCTGATCAGTGGCTCAGAGTGTGTATGTAATCAAAGTTGATACAATCAGAGTAAATCTCAAAGCCCTTAAGGACCTTTTGGAAAAATAGCTCTCTTTTCTGTTGTTTCTGTGAAGAGGTAAAATGATGGTTGCTACAGCTATGTTGTCTCTGCAAAGTGAGAGATTTTTGGTTAATAAAGTTAACCCAGAGAGGCCAAAATATGGAAAGAAAGAAACCATTTTTGGGTGACATTATTTAAACCTCTGCATCAAAAATCACTTGTAGGTAGAATTCTAGTCAAAATGGTGGAGTATGTAAATGCTATCCTTGCCTCTTCTCACCACCACAGCAAAATTATAAATAAACTACAGAACAGCTATCATTGAGAAGTGCTAAAGTCTAGCTGAACAAAATCCTATAACTAAGAATATACAGAAGTAGCCATCATGATATTGGTAAGAGGGGTAGAGATGCAGAATGAGCTGGTCTCACACTTACCTATGGTTGTTAAAAGTCAGGAGGGATATCTCAGCTGCAGAGGTCTTCCATGAGGAGCAAGGCATCCCAGCCCAACACCAGACTCTTCAAATAGAGTTCTGGTCCCCATAACTTCTAGATGTGAAAACGAGTGGAGATTGTGGCTGAATGAGGTGCAGGGCTGCTGGAGTACCAGGTGTTCCTTTTAAAGGGTCCACACATGGATTTATTCATTAACAGACTCACTTACTATGAGATCCAGCACAGGGCAGCACCTTAAAGACATTATGGACATACAGGAAGGTATCGAGTTCTGGTTTCAGGGAAAACACTAGAGAAGCAGCTCTCTGCCAGACCAAAGTGCTAACAGAGGTTATTGTTCCTTTGTTGAGACCTCTCTCCTCCCAGAGTGCAAATGCAGGTGGCTGCCATATCTGAGTCTTCATTGACCCAGCTAACACTGTTTGCACTTCCCTGGTGGTTCCCTGAGATCCCGCTTCAGTGGCTTTTACACAAAAACAATGGCTTGTCGTGACTTATTCTGTGGACTTATTGAAAATATCTCAAAGGTTCATAAACTCCAAAGAAGCAGCATCTGGCTTTGGCATGCCCCATACCTCTTGCTGAGAATCTTCAAGCTAAGCATTAGTGGTAACCACCTTAGTTTGAAGCTTAGCCTCTCGGAAGCACCTCCTGCCCAGTGGGGAAGGCAGCCTTCTGTGGATTGCTTTGTGGCTGATGCCAGGTATCCATGGGCACATATGTAGGCTGAACTTGGCCTATGGCTAGACACTTCCCAGGAGGTCCAGGTGCTGACATGCTCAGTGGCAGAATTTGGGCCACACCAGAGCAGCACCTGACTGATTCCATGGATAGCACACCCAAAGGGCAGACTGGACAGGACCAGTACACTGCTAAAGTAAATGTTGCATTGTAAGGTCAGCCTCTGCACGACAGCTCCTCCATTGTAGTCACTGGCCAGTCCTTACAACCAGTAAATCTAAAGGTCAATCACCTTATTGATGTATAAAAAGCAGGCAAGGCTCAACTATAACTAGAAGGCACACATGACCCACACAAGGGACACAGGTGTAGCACCCAGCTCAGGTGACCAAGGAGACTGTGCCACTGGGCCCCAGAGGATATCTATACAGAGGTTATTCTGCCAAGACTCAGAAGACAAAGCAACATGTCTCAAATGAAAAATCAGAACAGAACTCCAGAACAAGAACTAAAAAAAAATAGAGACAAGCAATCTACCAGATGCCAAGTTTAAAACACCGATTATAAGGATATTCAGTGAATTTAGAGTAGATGAACTCAGTAAGAACATTAAAAAAGAGATATAAAAGATATATAAGAACCAGTCAGAAATAAAGAATATAATAACTGAGATGAAGAATACATTGAGTGAATTAACAGTAGATTAAATGAAGCAGAAATTTGAATCAGTGATTCAGAGAATAAGGTAGCAGAAAACACCTTATTAGAACAGCAACATGAAAAAAATAAGACTGGTTTAAGGGGCATCTGGGACAACATCAAGCACACCTGCACTGCATCATAGGGGTACCAGAAAGAGAAGAGAGAGGGCAAGATATTGAAACTTATTTGAAGAAATAATTATGGATATTATTCCTAGTCTAAAAAAGGAAATAGACATACAAGCTCAGGAAGCTCTGACAGGCCCATACAAGATGAACCCAAAGAAGCTCATCTCAAGACAAACTCATAATTAAAATTCCAAAGGTGAAAGACAAAGAGAGACTCTTAAAAGCAGCAAGAGAAAAGCAGTTAGTTACCTATAAGGGACGTCCCATTAGATTGTCAGATGATTTCTCAAAGAAACTTTGCAGACCAAAAGGGATTGACATAAAATATTAAAAGTGATGAAAAGTAAAAACCTACAACTAACATTACTCTACTCAGCAAAGCTATCATTTAGAATAGAAGAGATAAAGAGAGAGCTTCCCAGACAAGAAAAAGCTAAAGGAGTTTATGGTCACCAAACCAGTATTGCAAGAAATGTTAAAGGGAATTCTTTAAGACTAAAAAAGAGATAAAAAAAATGTGAATAATAAAATGGCAATAACTATATATCTATTTATAATTACTTTAAATGTAAATGAATTAAATGCTTCAATCTAAAGACATTGGATGGCTGAATAAATAAAAAGACATAGCCCTTACAAATGCTGTATACATGAAACTCTTTTTGATCATAAGATGCACACAGACTGAAAGTAAAGGGATGGAAAAAGATGTTTCATGAAAATGAACAAATAAAAAGCTGGGTAAGCAATACTATGGCAGATAAAATAGACTTTAAAACAAAGGCTATAAAAAGAGATAAAGAAGAACCCACTTATCTGACTTCTGGGTATTTATTCAGGAAACCCAAAACACTACTTCAAAGGAATATGCAAATCCATATGTTCATTGCAGCATTATTTATAGTAGCCAAGATATAAAGGTAGCCCAGGTGTCCATTGGTAAAGGAATGAATGAAGAAGTGGTGGTACAAGAGGAGTGATGTCAGAAGCATGGCATTGTAGGGGTTCTTTCCTGATCTCTCCCCTTGAAATTACAACAAACTGAACAACTACAATCCAAAAACCAACAGATAACACCCAGCCTAGTACACAAACATGTCTGAGAGATCTGCACATCAGAGCATTTGAAGTGGGTGAATTCAGTAAGACAGGGAGTAGGAAAGGGAGGAGAGTAAGAATGATACTGGAATCTGGTGCTATAGACAAAGTCTGGATCCCTCTGCACTATGTGGGGAAAGGGAGTTAGGTGGCAGTTCTCAGTCTTTGAAACCCTGAAGAGTCCTTTCTGAATGATCAGCATATTCCATGCAGCAGAGGCTAGTAATCTGGTCAGAGAGTAAGGCAGAGACTAAGCATGGAGAGGTGACAGATGTATCTTAGCAACTGCCATTGCTGGGCAGAACGCTGAATCATGGAGTCTGGCTGTCTTCCCACACCATCCCAGTGCACCTCTTCTCCCTGCTCCATACCTTCCCATAGCTAGCACTGAGACCCAGGGGATGCTGCAGCAACCAGAACTGAAACACACTACAGACAGTCCCAGTGACAGGGGTGGAGATATAGAAGCAAGGAGCTGAAGCTTGAGAGCCAGCATTACTGGAAGGAAAACAGCCACATACACCATGGCTTCTACAAATCCACCCTACCCCAACCAGTCAGGCTGACTCAGAAGGAAGCAGTGGAGCACTGCATCTGACTGTTGGGGAAGCACTGGGACTTCAGGACCTTTTCAAACACTTGGACCCACATTGCCCTTCACATTCTCCCATGAAGGTGGAGCCCTGAAACCAAGGCAACTTGGCCACAGAAGAGACACATACCTCCAAGAGAATAAAGGGCATTTTTAACCTCAAAGCAGAGATCCAGAGACTTGAGCAGTGCAGGAGGCTTGGGTGCCACCTACAGAAATATATATATATGTGTATATATATATATATATATATATATATATATATATATATATGAAATTAAAACCCTATTCTTATCAACCTTCTAAAGAGAGATCACTATATAATAAATTTTCTTAAAGAAAAAAAAAAGTAGATTACCTTCTCATTAATGCCTAGGTGGAGAAATAGTCAATCAAACACCATGAACAACCAAGGTGACAAGGCAGTTCAGAGAGTAAATGAAAAATCTCCAGAAAATAAACTTTAAGATATAGAAATATGTGATTTAAATGATAGAGAATTCAAGATTGCACTTCTGAAAAATATCAGACGTGCAAGAAAATTCTAATAGACCATTTAATGAACTTAGAAACAAAATCAACAAAAAACAAGAATACTTTACTAAAGAGACTGAAACTCTAAAAAAGAACCAAGTAGAACTTCTGGAGCTAAAGAACTCATTAAAAGAGAAAGAGTGAAATAGCAAGCCAAGGAAGTAGAGGTGACCAGATGGAGGAAAGAATTAGTAATATTGAAGATAGAAATCTAGAAATGATGCAACAGGAAGAAAAGAGAAACTTGAGACTGAAAAAAGAAAAGAAAGAACTCTACAAGAACTATCTGACACCATCAGAAAGAGCACTATAAGAATAATGAATATACCAGAAAAAGAAGAGAGGCAGAAGGGAACAGAGAGCATATTCAAATAGTTGACAAGAATTTCCCAAATCTATGGAAAGAACTGGATCTTTAATCCAAGAAGCAAACAGAACACCTAATTATCTGAATCCAAAAAGGCCTCCTCCAAAATACATTATATTATAACCGTCAAAAATTAATGACTAAGAAAGAATTCTCAAGGCAGCCAGGAAAAGAAGACAGTAACCTATAAAGGAAAAACCATTAGATTATCATTGGACTTTTCAGCAGAGACTTTATAAGCTAGGAGGGAGTGGAACAAAATATTCTAACTATTGAAAGAGAAAAATTACCAGCCAAGAATAACCTATCCAGAAAACTTCTCTTTTAGATATGAAGGAAGAATAAGGATCTTTCCAGACATAAAAAGGCCAAAGAAATTTTTCCACCTCAAGTCTTACATTACAGGAAATACTGAATGAGGTTGTTCTACCTGAAACAAAAGAACAAAAGGACAAAAAAAATACATAACTATAAGTAAGATGACTAACAGGCAGACAGAAGCAGAAAAGTGCAACCCTTATTAAGAACAAGATATTATAAGCTTAAATATTACATAATGGTTAAAAGCCCAAATAAAACACTTTAAAAGGGGAAGAATACAATATCTACTGCAACTTAGAAATAAACATACAGCATAAATAGGGATAATCTGAGACAACAAAAACTGAAAAAGGGAAAGAGTAAATATTCATATCTGTGAAAGGGAATGGAGATAAGGCGCATAAAAAAGAAAAAGGACTACTGTATGTATGTGCATGTGTATGTGTATGTATACATATACATTTTTACATGAACTTAATGGTAACCACAAACAAAAAATTCAGAAATGAGACTCATAACATAAAACAAGGAGGAACAGAGAGGAAAACCATAAAACACCACCAAATTAAAACAACAGACAGAATCACAAAGACAAAGGAACAATGAAGACACTGAGCTACCAAAAAACAAAAGATAAAATGGCTATAGGAAAAACTCATATTTTAATAATCACCCTAAATGTAAATGAACTGAACTCACCAATAAAAAGGCATACAGTAGCAGATTAGATCAAATTATAAAAACAACGTTATGCTACCTTCCAGAAACACATCTCAGCTGCAAGGACAAATATCCACTCAACATGAAAGGGTAGAAAACAATACTACAGGCAAATGATATCCAGAGAAAAGTGAATGTAGCCATACTTATGTCTGATGAAATAGACTTTAAGATAAGAAATGTAATGAGAGACAATGATGGAAACTTCATAATGATAAAAGGAACCATACATCAAGAAGACATAACACTTATCAATACACATATGTTCCCATTCAGGGAGAACCAAAATATATAAAATGACTACTATATATTTTATAGCAGAAGTGATATATATTTTATAAAGAACTAAAGGAGAAACTGACAAACACACAATTATAGTAGGGGGACCTAAATGCCCCACTATCAGCTATACAACAGAGGCCTTTATATAATAAATCTTCTTTCTGGAAAAAAACAGAATATACTTCCATTAATGCCCAGATGGAGAAATAGTCCATTAAACAGCATGAACAACCAAGGTGACAAGGCATCTCAGAAAGAAAGAGAAAAATCTCCAGAAAATGAGCTTACAGACATAGAAATATGCAACTTAAATGACAGAGAATTCAGGATGGTACTTCTGAAAAAATGAGTTCTGAAACAATTCATGCCTACAATTTCAGGAATTGAAAAAACAACTAGATGAGCAGAATGAGTTCTTTAGCAAGAAGATTGAAAAAAGAACCAAACAGAACTTCTGGAGATGAAGAACACACTGCAAGAGTTGAAAAATGAAATAACAAGCTTGGGAAATATAATTGACCAAATGGAGGAAAGAATCAGTGATATCGAAGACAGAAATCTAGAAATAAATCAGAAAGACAAAGAGAGAAAATGCAGAATGAAAAATAATGAAAGAGAAATACAAGAACTAGCTGATACCATCAGGAGAGGAAACATAAGAATAATCGGCATTCTCAAAGGGAAGGAAAAGGAGCAGGACTAGAAAGCATTTTCAAACAAACAATTGATGAGAATTTCCCAAATCTAAGGAATAAGTTGGAATTTTGAATTTAAAAATTCAACAGAACACCCAATTATATCAGCTCTAAAAGGCCTTTACCAAGACACATTGTTTTAAAATTATCAAAGATCAATGACAAAGACAGAATTCTCAGAGCAGCCAGGAAAAAGAAAAAAGTAGCTTATAAAGGAAAACTCATTAGATTATCATCAGACTTCTCAGCAGAAACCTTACAAGCCAGAAAGGAGTGCAATCAAATATTGAAAGTATCAAATAAAAGGAACTACCAGCCAAGAATAATGTAACCAGCTAAACTCTTCTTTAGGTATGAAGGAGAAATTTTTCCAGACATACAAAATTGAGGGAATTCTCCACTATGAGGCCTGCACTACAGGAAATATTGAAAGAGTCAACTCATCTAAAACAAAGTGACAAAAAAAAATACATAATTAGGAGTAAGGTGACTATCAGGCAAAGAGAAGAAGAAGAGAAGAGCCATAGCAAGATAGCAATGAACGTTCGGCATACATAGGGATGAATTAAGACAACAATGCCTGAAAAGTGAAGGATTCAAAGATACAAATTCACAAAGGGAATGGAGATAAGGCAAACACAGAAGAAAATGGATGACTGTATATTGATAACTATCCTTTACATATTTATAATGGTAACTGCACATCAAAAATTCAGAACTGAAGTATAAAACATAAAACAAGAAGGACCAGAGAGAAAATCCATGAAAGCCAACCAAAATGAAGAAAACACACACACACACACACACACACACACACACACACACACACACACACACACAGGACAAGGAAGCAATGGAAACGCTGAGCTACCAGAAAGCAAAAGATAAAATGGCTACCAGAAGATTTCACATATCAATAATCACCCTAAATGTAAGTGGACTGAATGCACCAATAAAAAGGCATAGAGTTGCAGAACTGATCAAAAAACAAAACCCAACCATATGCTGCCTCCAGAAGATACATCTCAGTTCCAAAGACAAATATAAACTCAAAGTGAAAGGGTGGAAAATGAAATGTCAAGCAAATGGCAGTCAGAAAAAAGCAGGAGTAACAGTAATTATATAGGATGAATTAGACTTCAAAATAAAAAAGGTAAAGAAAGATACTGAGGGACACTTCATAATGATAAAGGGAATCATGAACAAAGAATACATAAAACTTATTAATATCTATGCTCTCAAACAGGGAGTCCAGAAATATGTAAAGCAATTACTAACATAACTAAAGGGAGAAATAGACCAAAAAACTATCATAGTAGGAGACCTAAATACCCCTCTGTTAGATATGAACAGATCAAAATAGAAAATCAATAAGGAAATAATATCCTTAAATGACACATTAAACCAACTAGACATAATTGACATTTACGGAACCTACCATTCCAAAAAAAAGCTGCTTATATATTCTTCTTTAGTGCACATGGAACATTATCAAGGATTGATCACATACTAGGACATAGAGATAGCCTCAACAAATATAAGAGGGTAGAAATCATACCAACCATATTCTCTGATCATGCTTTGAAGCTGGAACTCAACTGTAAAAAAAGAGTGGGAAAAACCACAAATGCATGGAGATTAAACAACATATTACTGAAGAATAACTGGGTCAGAGAAGAGCTAAGAAGTGAGATCAAGAGATACATAGAAACAAATGATAATGATAGAACAACATATCAAAACTTTTCGGATACATCAAAAACGGACGTAAGAGGAAAGTTCATATCATTACAGGCCTATTTCAAAAAAAAAAAAAAAAAAAAAGAACGAACCCAAATAAACAACCTAATGTTTCATTTAAAAAAAAAAAACTATAAAAAGAAGACCAAATGAAACCTAAAGTCAGAAAAAGGAAAGAAATCATCAAAATTAGAGCATAAATAAATAAAATTGAAAACAAAAAACAATAGGAAAAATAAATGCAACAAAGAGGTGGTTCTTTGAGAAGTTTAGTAAAATTGACAAACCCCTGGCTAGACTCACTAAAGAAAAAAAGAAAGGACACACATAAACAAAATCAGGGATGAAGAGGCGAAATTATGACAGACTCAGCAGAAATACAAAGGATCATACAAGAACACTATGAAAAAGTATATAATACAAAATTTAATAACCTAGAAGAAATGGACCATTTCTTAGAAAAATTCAACTTTCCTAGACTAAATCAAGAAAAACTGAGAAAACTAAATAGACCAATCAGCAGTGTGGAAATGGAAACAATCATCAAAAGCCTACCAAAAAGTAAAAGTCCAGGACCAGATGGCTTCACCAGTGAATTCTATCAATCATTCAAAGATTTAATACCTATTCTCCTCAAATTCTTCCAAAAAATCAAAGAGGAGGCAATATTTCTCAACTCATTTTATGAGGCTAGTATTACTCTGACACCGAAACCTGGTAAAGATAACACGATAAAAGAAAACTACAGACCCATATCTCTCATGGACACAGATGCAAAAATCCTAAATAAGATACTAGCAAACTGAATACAGCAACATATTAAAAAGACCATGATCAAGTGGGCTTTATCCCAGAGATACAGGGATGGTTCAACATATGCAAATCAATTAATGTGATACACCACATAACAAATTAAAAAATAAGAATCATACGATCATTTCAATAGATGTAGAAAAAGCCTTCAACAAGATACGGTTTCCATTTATGATCAAAATACTTAACAAAATCGGTATAGAAGGAAAGTACATTAATGTAATAAAGCCCAAATATGACAAACCCTCAGCCAACATTATACTTCATGGTGAAAAACTAAAAACCTTCTCTCTAAGATTAGGAACAAGGCAAGGCTGTTCACTAGATATAAAAGGCATCCAAACAGGAAATGAAGAAGTCAAACTGTCACTCTTTGTGGATGACATGATTCTCTACATAGAAAACCCTAAAGGACACTCCACAAAGACACTACCAGAAATGAGGAGGAAATGCAGTAAAGTTTCTGGATACAAAATCAACATTCAAAAATCTATAGCTTTCCTATACTCTAATAACGAAGTGTCAGAAATAGAAGTGGAAAAAATAATTCCTTTTGCAATTACAACAAAAAGAATAAAATACCTAGGAATAAATCTAACAAAATATGTGAAGGACCTATCTAGTGAAAACTATAAGACCCTATTAAGAGAAACTAGAAAAGATACAAAGAAATGGAAAGATATTCCATATTCTTGGATTGGAAGAATCAACATAGTTAAAATGACCATATTACCAGATTTAATGCAATCCCCATCAAAATCCCTATGGTGTTTTTTTAAAGAAGTAGAATAAAATATCGTAGATTTATATAGAAGAAGTCTCCCTGAAAGAGGCCTATTCATTTACTTTAACATGATTAGCCAAAGCAATTCTGAGAAAAACAACGAAAAACAAGGTCTGATGAACCACTTTTCCTGACTTCAAATCATACTACAAAGCAACAATAATCAAAACAGCAGAAAAACAGACATACATCCAATGGAACAGAATTGAGAGTCCAGAAATAAACCCTCATATACATGGGCAAATAGTTTTTGTCAAAGGAGCCAAAACATACAACGGAGTAAGAAAATTCTCTTTAATAAATGGTGCTAAGAATTTGGAAAGCCACATGCACAAGTATGAAACTAGACAGCTATCTGTCATTGTATACCAATATTAACTCAAAATGGATCAAAGACCTAAATATAAAACCTGAAATAACAAATAGCATAGAAAAAACATAGGTACTAAACTCATGGACTTTGGATTTAGAGAGGATTTTATGAATTTGACCTTAAAGGCAAGAGAAATAAAAGCAAAAATAAATGAATGGGCTGTATCAAACTAAAAATCTTCTGTTTAAAAAAAACACACACACAGCAAAACAAAAAGCTTCTACAAAGCAAAAGAAACCAAGTCAAAGAGGCAATCACCAAAATGAGAGAAGATATTTGCAAACAATGTCTCTGATAAGGGCCTAATATCAAAAATATACAAAGAATTCATATAACTCAACAATAAAAAACCAAACAATTCAATTAAAAAAATGGGCAGAGGACCTGAACAGACATTTTTCCCAAGAAGACTAACAGACAAATAGCTAACAGACATATGAAAAATGCTCAACCTCACTACCCATTAGGGAAATGTAAATCAAAACCACAATGAGATACCACTTCATACCTGTTAGAACAGCTATCATCAACAGGACAAGTAGTAACAAATGTTCGAGAGGTTATGGGAAAGAGGGAACCCTTGTGCACTACTGGTGGGAATGTAAATTGGTACAGCCACTATGGAAAACAGTATGGAGCTTCCTCAAAAAAATTACCATATGACCCAGCAAAATTGGAAACATTTATTCTTAAAGATATATGCACCCTAATGTTCATAACAGCTATATTAATGGTCGCCAAGATATCAAACAATTGAAGTGTCTTTTGATGATTTGATAAAGAAGATGTGGTGCATATATACAATGGAATATTACTCAGCCATAACAAAAGATGAAATACTGACATTTGCAAAAACATAGATAGATCTTGAGATTGTCATGCTAAGTGAAATTAGCAGAAAATGTTGAGAACCATGTGATTTCACTCATATGTGGGATATAAAACTGAAAGCAACAAATGAACAAGACAAACAACCAGAGACTCATAGAGATGGACAATAGGTTAGTGGTTACCAGAAGGAAGAGGGGATGGGGGAGATAATTAGGAGTAGAATGGGTCAAATATATCTGGTGACAAAAGGAAATTTAACTTTGGTGAACACACAATGCAAAATACATATGATGTATTATTGAATTATACACTCGAACCCTATAGGATTTGATTAACCAATGTCACCTATAAACTTAATTAAAAATAAAAATATATAAATAAATGAAAAAAGATGTTACATATATACAATGGAATATTACTTCAGTATAAAAAGAAAATGAAATCTTGCCACCTGTAACAAGTGATGAACCTGAAGGTTATCTGCTGAGTGGAGTACATCAGACAGAGAAAGACAATGCCATATGATTTCACTTTCATGTGGAATGTAAAGAAAAAGTTGAATGGACACACATGGCAGAAACAGACTCATAGATGCAGAGAGCATTTTTTTGTTTATTTTTGTTTTGTTTTTGTTTTTGTTTTTGTTTTCCTACTTCAAAACCAAAGGTTTAATAGTTCTGGTTTGATGCAAAGCAACCATTTACAGTATTTTCTGCAGGAAGGTAGCTCATCCTTCTTTGAGGCTCACATACTCCAATCTTTAATAACAGAGTTTGTTCATAAAGTGCCAAAATACTCTGTGTAATATACAATGGGTGCCATCTGAGTTCTTATAAACTGAGGTTTGAAATAATTTTTGTTATTATCCTCATTTGACAACATAGTATCATTTTGCTTTGACTCTACTATAGGCACAATTTAACAATGAATTTAGTAATTGCCTGAAATTTTATATTATTATTTCTGGATTTGGAGAACATTGGTTAAGTGGTGGTATGCATTTTAGTTTTCCTAGTTCCAAGAATTGTTTACACATGCTTGAGTCTTCTAAACAGAGGTGCCACCATTTGATACTTGGATGCTCATCTAAGGGAAGGTCTTTGGAATCCTGTCTCATTCTTAGACATTTTTTATATCCATCTTAGGAAGCTGGTTTAAGTTACTGTAAGTCCTATGAGCTCAATGGGATGAAAATGAAGGTGTGCAAAGAACACAGAATATATGCTCAATATCCACAATTCAATTAATATGATACACAACATTAAAACATTGAAGGATAAAAATCATATTAATAGATGTGTTTGGCAAAATCCAGCATTGATTGATCATAAAAACCCTCAGCAAATTTGGACTAGAGGGAACATACCTTCAATAGTGAAAAATTGAAAGAATTGACCTTAATATCAGGAACATGACAAAAATTTCTGCTTTTACCACTTTTATTCGACATAGTATTGGAAGTCTAGACACAACAATTAGACAAGAAGTAGAAGTAAAAGTCATTCAAACTAAAAAAGAAGTAAAACTCATTATTTGCAGATGACATAATACTACATAGAGAGAAACCTAAAGATGTCACCAAAAAACCTACTAGTACTGATAAATCAATTTAGTAAAGTTGCAGGATATAAGATTCATACTTAGAAATCGTTTTTTTTTTTCACCAATAACAACCTATCAGATAGAGAAACTAAGAAATAAATCTATTTATAATTGCATCCAAAACAATAAAATACCTAGAGATAAATTTGCCCAAGGAGGTAAAATATCTGAATTTGGAAATTATAAGATATTGAGGAAAGAAACTGAAGAAGATTCAAATAAATGGAAAAATATTTTGTGCTTGTGAATAGGAAAAATTAACATCATTATAATTTTTATACATCCCAAAACAATCAGGAGATTCTGTGCAATCTCTATCAAAATACCAATGGCATTTTTTTTCAGACTAGACCAAAAAATCCTAAATTTTGTATGGAACCACAAAAGACCCTGAAAAGCCAAAGCAATCTTCAGAAAGAACAATGTTGAAGTCATCATGCTACCTGATATCAAAGTATACTACAAGACAGTGATAATTAAAATAGCATGATTGGAGTGTGAAAACAGATATACATATCATGGAACAGAACAAATAAACTAGTATTAAACCCATGCCTATATAGTTAGTTAATCTATGAAAAAGAAAGCAAGAATATACAATGGGGTAATGACAGTCTTCAATAATGGTGTTGGGAAAACTAGACAGAGACACATGCAAAAGAATGAAACCAGATTACTTTCTTATACCATATTCAAGAATAAACTCAAACTGGATTAAAGACTTAAATGTAAGACCCAGAACCATAAAACTCCTAGGAGAAAACATAGCAGTAAACTCTTTGACATTGCTTCTAGTAATATTATTTTTGGATATTTTTTGGGGGGGAGGCAAAGGAAATAAAATAAATAAATAAACAAATGGGACTGTATCAAACTAAAGAATTTTTGCACAGTGAGGGAAACCATCAACAAAATGAAAAGACAACCTACCAATAGGGAGAAATTATCGGCCTATGATACATTTGATAGAGGGTAATCAAAATTTATAAAGAACTTATACAACTTAACACCTCCTTCCAAAAAAAAAACCTGAAACAATCTAATTAAAAAATAGACAGAGGTTCTGAATAGGCATTTCTCCAAAGAGGACATAAAGCTGGCCAATGGCTATATGAAAAGATGCTTAATGTCGCTAATTATCAGAAACTAAAAATTAAAACCACAATGAGCTATTACCTCACACCTGTCAGATTAACCATTATTAATAAATCAACTAATATGTTCTTGGTGAACATAGGGGGAAAGGAAACTCTTGTGCACTGTTGGTGGGATTGTAGCTTGGTGTAGTCACTCTGAAAAACAATATAGAAATTCCTCAAAAGTTTAAAAAAGAACTACCTTGTGACCCAGTACTTCCACTTTTGGATATTTATTCTAAAAAATCCAAAACACTAATACAAAAATACATATGTACCCCTATGTTTACTGTAGCATTATTTATGGTAGCCAAGATTTTGAAGCAATGTTAAGTGTCCATTGATAGAGAATTGGATAAAGAAAATATGTTACATATACACAATGGAATATTACTTGGCCATAAAAAAGAATAAAATCTTATCATTTGCAATAACATGAATGGACCTAGAGGATATTATGCTAAGTGAAATAAGTCAGAGAAATACTGTTACCTTATGTATTCACTTATATATGGAATCTAAAAAAATCAAATAAATGAACAAACAAAACAGAAACCAACTCATAGATGCAGAGAACAGTTTGATGATTTTCAGAAGGGAGCTGGGTTCAGAGGATGGGTGAAATAGGGAAAGGGATTAAGAAGTACATATTGCCAGTTATAAAAATGTACTTTACAAGGATGTAAAGTACATCATAAGCAATATAGTCAATAATATTGTATTAATTATATATAGTCTCAGATAGGTATTAGACTTATGGAGTCTTACTCCATAAGGTATATAAAATCTAATGACAACATTGAACACCTGAAATTAAGATAGTGTTGTATATGAGCTGTAATTGAAAAAAAAAAATTTAAAAGGAATACACCTAAACTGTATATTCCCCAAATTTTGTTATTCTCATTTGAGACTTGTCATTTGTATTGTTAACTCTCAGTTGACATATTGATTATTAATTCCAAAAAAGTCTCCAGGGATGACCAAATTACTGTGGATGGAGGCTTGAATAAATTAGATTTAACATCAACCACTCATAAGTACCATCACTTGGAAATGGTAATTCACCCATGTGAAAAGGAAAAAACAAAACCCAAGAAATTAACTGTAAAAGCATAGACCTTGGAGAATGTTCACATGAGAAAAAGTTTTTTGTTAATGATATTTTGTGCTTTCCTAATATTGACAGTGAATCACTAGTGACAGTCACTGTTTTATTGTCTATTGAATAATCACTCTCCAGCCTTCTTTTCTTGTGAGAGAACACACATTGGATTAGGTATTGGGCAAGTTGTAATGTGCTTAGGAAGGTAGTTTCCTTTTCCATTAATGGAGGGGGTTTTGTTTGATTGGTATGAGAACATCATTCTTATCTACCACTGATTGTTCTAAGGGTCAGCTTGTAATGTAATTCTGACTAATGAAATGTAAGAGACATTCTACCTGAGGATTATAAGAAAAGTTTTTCCCCCTAATGTCTGTCTATCTATCTATCTATCTATCTATCTATCTATCTATCTATCTATCTATCTATCATCTATCTATCATCTATCTATCTATCTATCTATCTATCTATCTATCTATCTATCTACTATCTATCTATCTATCTATCTTTTATCATCTTTTGAAAGAGATAGGGAGAGAGAATCCATCAACCCTTTGCAGCCTCTCATAAATTCCAAGATAAATATTAAATGTTAGGTAGAAGAAGAAACAGGCAAATATTAGAAGAGAAGCTATCAAAAAAAGATTTTTATAAATTTTGAAACTATTCACTGATGACAGTTGGCTATAGCTATAGGTCAGCTAGCTGTAGGAAATAAAGCACTATAGCTATACATATTATAAGAAAGTCCTCATTCTGAGATATAATCCATCTAAGGAAATTCATGATCATATATGTTGGAAATAGGTGAATAAAATTACTAAAGAAAAAGGAGGTAGTAATAGTAAGTAAAAACATTTGAAATATGACATTTATTTATCTAGATAAAGGGGATAGGAAGTAAAAATATGTCATTATATGTTTAGTATTACACAAAGAAGAGTAACCTGAGCCTCTGACATAAACATTGAGTTGGTTTGGCACTTATACACTGTAGAGTAAGGCAGAATCAAAAGATTACCACAATTTGATAAATATATCCTTCATTTTAGTTTGCCCTGAATTAGTTATCATGAAGCAGACATCTGATTATGAATTAAATTTCCCAAGTATCTTCATTTTAGGAAGGTGAAACTTTGATTACCTGACTGACACGTATGACTAGTCCAATAGATATCAATTGATTGTACATGATAGGCTTTCTTATTGATAAATCTACTTCCTATCGTTTAAGTTATTTTGAGCCCATTCCTTAGAGTCTGGTTTCTGTTAAAGTGAATTTGATTTCTGGACCCATGTGGACTTAGAACATAAAGAAGAGAGACAACCTGAGAGACTATGCCAACTTTGAATGAAACATCACTATATTGGCTGTCTTTAAGATGACCAGAAGTGCACTGGGAAGAACCAGACTGTAGCTATATCTTGAAGAGAGAGACATGCCAGTCAGCTATACAAGACCCCCTTTAACAAGGAGTTTTTCCTGATTGAGTGGAGCTATAAATTGATGATTTCCCACTGTACTCTTCAGTGTTCCTTTCAGCCATCTTTCACTGATCTCAGAGCTGCAAAACAAGCAAGGGAGAATCCTCCAGGTACAAGGCTGCTAGCTTTCTGAAGAACTTGGAATAACTCTAGTTTCCCCTCAGAACAATTTAAAATTTAAGCCCATAGGGTATACTCTTATCTAGCTTTTCTGTTGGGCATATTAGAATTATTTATCTAAGGGCTGGAATGCAATATTTACACCTTTATTCCACATATAGGTGAATTGTAGATGTTGGGGAAATATTAAAATGTCTTCAGGACTAGATAAACATGTTCTTTGAAAAAAATCCACAACAGCTTATTCTCCTTTATGAACAAACTGATACATGATTCCCAGAAATCAATATATGTGGATTCTATCCAAAAATTTTAGTGAGTCAGGGTTGAAATTCTTGCCAGTAGGTTTGGTGTGTTTTTCCGATAGCTCCTTAATGCATTACTGAGTGTTCCAATGGAAGTAATATATTTTATTTAATGTTTCTTCTCCTAGTGAAAAAATCAAAGAAATATTTATATGATTTTACCTAAATTTGACTTCCCACTAGTAAATCAGTACAATAACTTATCTTTTGATGATGAACATTGACTTTGCAATTCTATCAATACCATTCTGTTTTTATCTTTAAAGCTTCTTAGCTATCCAAAATGTCCTTTGAAGGAAAAATTCATAAAGTTGAAAATACAAATAGAAATTTTTGTCTAATTTGTTGGTATTTAAGAAAAACTTCAAGTTCTTAAGTGGTCTGCTATAGCCTTTCATGGTAATAAACTCATCATAAAAACTTTCCCACATATAATTTCTCAATATTTTTCTGACATAATTACTTTTTAATGGATGATGAGGCTCTATTTATCGTGTGGCATAATTATTTCTCTCTTGGCATTATTTAACTTACATATTTTATAAGACAAGTGCTAACTCAGTCTTCTTCCCTTTCATATCTTTATCTCCTTTTCAGTAGCAGAGATCATTTCCTTAAGTTTCTGTCTAAAGCCATTTTTTTTTTTTTTGGCATTTGGATGTCCAGTTGTTTCAGCACTACTTGTTGAAGAAATGATCTTTGCTCCATTGAATTGCCTATGCTACTTTATCCAAGATTAGTTGACTGTATTTACGTAGGTCTATTTCTGGGTTCTCTATTCTGTTCCATTTATCTGTTTGTCTATTCTTTCACAAATACCACACTATCTTGATTACTGTAACTTTATAATAAGTTTTGAAGTCAAGTAGTATTATTCAAGCTTTTTTTCTTCTCTTTCAATATTCTTTTGGCTATTCTGAGTATTTTGCCTCTCTACATAAGTGTTAGATCAATATGTTGATATCCATAAAATAATATGTTGAATTTTGACTATGATTGCATTCTATGCTATAATTTCCCATTGAGCACTACTTTTGCTATGCCTCACACAAATTTTGTAAAGTTGTGTTTTCATTTTCATTTAGTTTAAAATATTTTAACTCTCTCTTACAATTTTTTCTAACCCATGTGTTATTTAGAAGTATGTTGTTTTATCTGCATGTATTTTAGTATTTTCCATTCATCTTTCTGTTAATGATTTTTAATTTAATATCATTGTAGTCTGTGAGTACACAGTGTACATTTCTAATTTTTTAATACTTTAAGGTGTGTTTTATGGCTTAAAATGTGGTCTGTTGGTGAATGTTCCATGTAAGCTTGAGAAGAATGTATCTTCTGCTATTGTTTAATGAAGTAGTCAATAGATGTTGATGACATCCAATTGATTAAATAGTGTTGTTATGTTCAACTATGTCCTTACTCATTTTCTGCCTGCTGGGTCTGTTTATTCTGATAGAGGAATTTGACCTCTACAATAATCGTGGATATCTTTTTCTCTTGCAATTCTATAAATTTTTGCCTCATCCTCATGTAGTTTATTGTTCTGTTGTTAGGCTCATTCAAAATTGTTAAGAATTGTCATATCTTCTTGGAGATTTCATCCTTTTATCATAACTTATCTTGCTTTGAAATCTTCTCTGTCACTTACCTCTATAGAGCCTATTTCATTATGTCTAAAAATGGGAAACTACAACTTCTAGGAGTTTTTGTGAGATTTATTGGCTAATGAAAATAGAAAATAATACAGCCAATGGTTTGTTATATACATGTAATAAATGCTCATTGTTATTATAAATAAAGTGCCTGTTACAATGTGGGTACTCATGAAGCATTATTATCTTATATTTTAACATTTAACATTTTTCTAAAATCCTTATACATTCATTTTATTTTCAGATATTTATTGAGCTCCTTCTTTTGATTATATCTTATTCTAAGTGCTGAGGATATGGTAGTAAAGAAAATAGACAAACTCTCTTCATGGCACATGGATTTCCATGTGAAAACATATCAGATATAAAAAAGAAACAAAAATATGTCACATAGAGATAAGGGCTAAAACATAAAGCAAGGCAAGTGCCAGAGAATGATAAAGCCTGATAGTTTAGAAGGTCAGAGGTGTCTCTGTGTAGCTCTTATTAAGTCCAAATAGAAACTAAATGCAAAGAAAGAATGAACCACCTGCAAAGGCTTCAAGCATTCTTGGTCTTTTGAGGAAAGAAAAGAGGTCAGCATAGATGGAACAAAATGAGTGAAGAGAGTAGTGAGAGATGATATTGGACAGAAAGCCAAGGGCTAAACTGGTTAAGGATTTGTATTTTATTCTTAGATGAAAATTTATTCTAAGCTGACATACACTCTGGCCATTGTGTGATAAATGTCATATGATAAATGTATTAAGGTGTGGGGGTAAGAGTAAAAGCAGGAGCAATTGTAAAGCCCAAATGAGTTATAATAGTGACTTAGAAGATGATCACAGAGGAGGGATTGAGAAGTGTTAAGATTTGTACACACTTTGAAGTTATGACTGATTGATTATGAGATATGAGAGGAGCCAAGGATGACTCTAATCTTTTATAATTTGAGTAATAGAATAAACAATGTTGCATTTTCTGAGATGAGAAACATGAGGGCAGATGGAGTTTTTCAAAAGAAATCAAAAGTTTTGTTTTGATCGTTTAAGCTTCAGAGGATTATTTGAAATCCATTAACTGATAAATACAGTTAAGGTGAGCATATAATTGATCATTTCAATCAGGTTACTTTTGATAGCGAAAGGGACTACTAACTAGTGGGGAGCTAAAACAATAAGCATAAACTTGAACTGTACCAAGAATGAGTCACAGATCTATATCTGGGTCACCCTAGATATAAGAGTTTAGAATGAAATGGAAAGATTAAGCTTAGAGATGTAAGTGTGAAAGTCATCAGGATATAGAGAGTATTTAGTAATTGGACTAGATGAGATCACATAGGAAGTGAGTATATATAAAAATGACAAGAGGTCAGAAGACCAAAAACTGAACTCTGAGCACCAATGTTTAGTGGTTGAGAATAACTTTATAACAATGAAATGACTACTGTAAAATATCTGAGACACAGAATATTATGTTACATAAGATTAGCAAATGGTGAAATTAAGTGTAGAATAAAAATCTGTCTTTTTATTTGGGTTACTTGTATTAATATAGGTGAGAAAGAAGAACAGCATATTTAGTAAAAGACTTTTCAAGTTTATTTTGTTGTTTTTCTTTTAAGTTGATTTACATTGTTTAATCAAAGTACATATTTGGTAAAAATACCAATATGATAACATAAATCAGAATTTTCCTTCTCTACTTCTTTGTATAACTTAGGCTTACCCTGAAAGGGCTATTTTTTGAACTTTTTCTCTGGCCTTTATTTCATATTTCTAAATAGTAAATGTAACATTTATATAATAACAACTACCTCATAAGGATGTTGAGGATATTAAAAAAGTAATACATGTAAACTGTAAGGACAAAATGTGTTAGCTGTTATTGTTATTTTTATTTTTAATTTACTGTTATGGAAGAAGAAAAGTTGGATTTGACATTTTCTCTACACACATCCCTTCCCTCAGCCTGTAAATATATTTATTTATTTATTTTTCTTTCTTATTATGGTGACATTGGTTAAGCAAATCCAGTAAGTTTCAGGTGTGCAATTCAACAGTAAGGCATATATATATATATATATATATATATATATATATATATATATATATATATATATATTGCATTGAGACAATATATTTATATCATGATTTTGAAGTAAATCAATATTTAGTGTTAAGATTAGTACAATTAAAAAATATACATACAACATATTATATTTTGATTAATATTTTGTTTTGTATATCATTTTGTTTTTCCTGAACTAATAATTTCTTCAGTCTTTGCTTTGCTTAGTTTTCTACATTACTCTCTAAACTGCAAACACATCTCAATAGAATCAAAGAGCAGAATATTTATTAATTGTTTTTAAATAATCTTTTAACTAACAAATTTAAATTTTAGTGCAGTCAAATTTGTAGTTTCCTCCTTCCACAAACCTTTTCATTTCATTTTAAAAGACATTCTACCTTACCCACAGACCACAAAGGTAATATCTTATATTTTCTATAAAATTTAAAAATTTGCTATTTACCTTTAAGTCTATAACATGTGGAATCAACATTTTGGTTTCATGTTAGATAAGGGTCAATTTCTTTTTTATACATATCAGCAAGGGTTCCCGCAACATTTATTGAGTAGTCCTGCATTTTTCCCGATTTACAATGGTGGTTGTCATACATCAGACTTTCAAATAAGTGTGTCTGTTTCTCAGCTCTCTAGATTATAGTTTGATAAGTGTATGTGGTAATACTTCATTTTAACTTCTTTTCCTTTGTTATATGTATGCTTCTTCACCCTCCTCCATCTTGCCTTCCATCTCTTCTTTCAAACTGGATTAGCTGCTTCCCAGGCCTCCCCAGGTTGTTCTGGACTATCTCTTTACCATCAATTTTCGGATTTTCCTTTTTCTTTCCTATGTTGGATTTCTTCTTTATTTTTTCCTGTGTTTTCCTCTTTCTTGTTTTATTCCTTTCTTGTGGTGCAGCATATCTTGCAGTGGCTTTCTGAGAAAAATTATATAACAAGGGTACATTTCTGATCCTGAGTTTCTGAAAAAGGTTTTACATCTATCCTTCAACTTGATTGATGCTTTAGCTGGATATAGACTTCTTAGATAAATATTGTTTTTTCTTTAAAATAATTTTTTTCTACTTTCTACTATTGCTTTTGAGATTCAAGATGTATTTATGATTCCTGAACATTTCAAGCTGAAAACTCATCTTTTTAAATTCTCCAAGACTATCTCTGTTATCTCTGTGCTTTCTCTGTTTTCTTTTTCTGAAGCACCAATTAGTTTAATATTGGATATCCTCAGTGGAATACTATTTTAAGAGATATTTCCTGTCCTGTTTTCTGTCTCTTTGTCTTCTGGTCTAGTTTCTGAGATATTTCTTCTGCCATATTTTACAAAACTTATGTTGAATTTTTACAATTATACTACCACATTTAAAAGTTTCTAATACTTCTTTCTTATTATGTTAATATTTAAAAATTTTAATAGAATTTCGGAAAAGGTGGCAGAATAGGTAAACACTGTCCTCGCCTCCTTCCACGACCACTTGAAATTACAACAAAACTATGGAACAACCATCATTGAGAATCACCCAATGTCTAGCTGAACAGAAGTATTATAATTACAAACATACAAAAGAAGCCTCATAGAGACAGGAAGAAGGGGTGGAGATTCTGGATGAGTTGGTCTTACACTCACATGTGGCAGTTAAAAATTAGGAAGGATACCTTGACTGCAGAGGTCCTCCTGAGAAGGGATAGGTCCTAGCCTCACATCATGCTCCCCAGGCCAGGGCTCCAGTTCAGGAAGAGTTGTCTCTATTACTTCTGGCTGTGAAAACCAGTGGGATTTTTGTTGAGAGACAGAGGGCTGCTGGAATCCTAGGTATTCCTCTTAAAGGGCCTACCCACTGATTTCCTTCCAGATGAACTCACTTACTATGAGCTCCAGTGCTGAGGAAGCAGCTCAAGAGGCACTAAGGACATACAGGAAGGAATCGATTTGACTCGCTGCAGAGCAAGGGCTGGAGAGGCAGCTTTCTTCCAGACAGAAGTGCTGGCAAATGACATTGCTCCTTTACTGAGCCCTCCAACCACCCAGCCTGCTCATGTAGGCATTTTCCATAGCTGTTTCCATCAACCTGGCTAACATCATTGCCCTGCCCTGGTGTTTCTATGATTCCCTGCCCCACTCAATTGTGAGTCCATCCAAGCCAACCAGCAACATATGGCCTCGCCATGTCTCATACCTCTTTCTAAACAACCCCAAGGCCAGAACTAGTGGCAGCCACCTGAATTTGCAGCTTAGCTTCTCCCTGTCACCTCCAAGACCAGCACAAGTGGCAATATTCTGCATATCAGCTCATACAAGTGACCACAGGTAGAGCATAGGCAGTGGCTGACCTTGATCTGCACCAGAGCCTCTTTTGAGAGTTGTCAGCACAAACACACCCAGTGGATAGCTTCAGACCACATCAGAGTACCACTCAAACACGTCCACATATGACACACACTAGAGACAGATACAGCTAGCGCAAGAACCCTGCTAAAGTGAATCCTGCTCTGTAGGGCTAGCCTCTACACAACAGTTCCTCCACTGTAATCATGGCCAGTCCTCATAACCCATCTACCTGAGGTTCAATCCCTCCCACTGAAATGCCAATAGCAATCAAGGCTCAATTACAACAGGAGGGCAAACACAACCCCCATAATGAACATACCTGAAGCACCCAGCTCAGGTGATCACAAAAAGGCTCCAGAAAGAGAAATAAACAAAATAAAGGCAAGCAACTTACCAGATGCAGATTTCAAAGAATTGCTTAAAAGGATGTTTAATGAAACTACTAGAAAGAGTAGATAAAATCAGCGAGAACTTTAACAATCAGATAGAAAATGTAAAAATAGAGATAGAAGATGTAAAAAAGTCAGAAATAAAGAATACAATAACTGAAATGAAGAATACATTAAAAGGAATGAACAGTAGATTAGATAAGCAGAGGATCGAATCAGCACTTTGGAGGATAAGGTAGCAGAAAACACCCAATCGGAATAGTAAAAGAAAAATGAATCCAAACAATAAAGATAGCTTAAGGGGCCTCTGGGACAACATTAAGCCTACCAACATTCACATCATTTGGGTACCAGAAGAAGAGAGAGAGCAAGGAATTGAAACCCTATTTTAAGAAATAATGACAGAATATGTTCCTAACCGGACAAAGGAAATAAACATACAAGCCCAGGAATCCCAGAGAATCTCAAACAAAATGAACACAAAGAGGCCCACACCAAGGCACATCATAATTAAAATGCCAATGGTTAAAAACAAAGGGAGAATCTTAAAAGCAGTAAGAGAAATGCAGTTACAAGGGAGCTTCCGTAAGACTGTTAGCTGATTTATCAACAAAAACTTTGCAAGCCAGAAAGAATTGGCAGGAAATATTCAAAGTGATGAAGAATGAAAACCTATAGCCAAGATTACCCAGAAGAGCTATCATTTAGAATCAGACAGATAAAGAGCTTCCCAGACAAGAAAAAGCTAAAGGAGTTCATTGCCACAAAACCAGTATTGCAAGAAATGTTAAAGGGACTTCTTTAAAAGTAATAAGAAAAAATATAGATAAAATATGAACAGTAAAATGGCAATAACTACATATCTATCCACAATTACTTCAAATGTGCATGGATTAAATGTTCTAATTGGAGAACATTGGGTAGCTGAATAGATAAGAAAAAAAAACCCTTACATATGCTGCCTACAAAAGACTCTCTTCAGATCAATAGACACACACAGACTGAAAATAAAGGGATGGAAAAATATATATCATGAAAAAATAAATGAAAACAAAACAAAACAAAACATAACAAAACAAAAAGCTGGAGTAGCAATATTTACATCAGACAAAATAGACTTTAAAGCAAAGGCTAATTAAGAGACAAAGAAGGACACAGTAATTCTACTTCTTCAAATAGTAATTTTATTTGAAGAAATTCCAAACACTAATTCTATAAGACACATGCATCCATGTGTTTGTTGAAGCTCTATTTACCATAGTTAAGTTATGGAAGCTACCTTATTATTCATCAATAGATGAATAGATAAAGAAGTGGTACACATATACAATGGGATATTACTCAGCCATAGAAAGGAATGAAATCTTGCCAACTGCAACAACATGGATGGACATAGAGGGTATTATATTGAGTGAAGTAAGCCAAAGAAAGACAAATACCATACGATTCCACTTACATATGGAATCTAAAAACAAAATAAAGAAGCAAACAAAACAGAAATAAACTCATAGATATAAAGAACATGTAGATGGTTTCCAGTAGAGAGGGGCTGGAGGGATGGGGGAAGAAAAGGGAAGGGATTAAGTGATATGAATTGGTCATTACAAAATAGTCATGAGAATGTAAAGTAATAACTATGTATGGTGTCAGATGGTACTAAATTTATCTGGGTGATCGCTTCATAAGTTATGTAAATGTCTGATCACTATGTTGTACTCCTGACACAAATATAAATTAATATTGAATGCTAACTGTAGTTAAAAAATAAATAATAAAAAAATAAAAACCTTTTTATAGCATCCCACCCTTATTTCATAGATGTGATATCTTTTTTTTTTTAATCAGAGGATCTTAAGTTTTGAAAAAAGTAATTTTCTTCTGCTCTCTGTAGTGTCTTTACTTTCTTATTTTGGTGAATCTCTTTCAGGTTGAGTGGTATCCTTTAATATTTAGTCATATTTAAGGATAAAACATTAAAATGTTTATTAGAAACTATTGGGTTTGGTGCATTTACTGCTGTGCTTCATTGTAGAGCTTTCAAGTGGATACCTAATTGTTTTACCGAGGAGCCCCAAATGTTTGAATCTGTGTTTTCTCGCCCTGGGTTAATCTCTTTCTTTAGAATCTTCATATTTCTTTGCCTTGGAAGAATAAGGGTACTCATGTTCTCACTATTTAGTATATTAACTTTAAATAAATTCACCTGTTTTCAGATTGAAATATCTTCTTTAATTTTAGCTCTATTGTTCTTAAGTTCAGACCTTTTTTACATCAACATCTCCAGAGAGTCCATCCTGGTTTTGTGGGATAGTCAAAGGGTTTGGGGATCTACTTGATTTTAAACCAGTCTTTCTTGTATTACACTTCAGAACACCTGTTGCTTCCAGGGGTTACTGCGGTATATATTAACATCCTTCTTCACTAGGCTTTCTCAGATTAGCTAAATTAGGTAACACTCCAAACTTGTTTTGTTTCTATCACTTATTTGCTGTTCTCTTATCTTCCATTTCTTTTGCTTTTTTTTTTTTTTTTTTACTTTGTGGCCTTATCCCTTTTTAGAATTTCTTAATTTTCTGTTTAATATGATTTTGGTATGAAGCAGAGATAAATATGCCTGTGTATCAATAAGGTTTACCTTGAATATCTTTTATTTTTAAAATTTCATTTTAAACTTCTTTCATAAGGTTTTGGGCTCTGGGGTGCATTTCATCTTTTAGTTTTGTAGTTTATCAATGTGTCAGCTTGAAATTAGAATGGCTTCTGTTTTCAATAATCTGGTATATGATTGTGACCTATACAGTTCCCTGCTACATCCAATCACCTACATTGCAAAGCTGCTGCTGGACTGTGATCTAGGCACTGTGAGAACTTCATGAATTCCTTTTATACATTTATGATTTAGAATAATATTTATTTGTATATTATGTCATGTGTATTTATAGATATGAAGGTCTTTTTAGTCTATTTAATTTCCACTGACCCTAGAGAAAAATACTTTTGACACGTATTTGCCATCAAAGCAAAAACTCCTAACATCATAAGGATTTTTCTGCTTGGCAAATGAAATAGATAATACTTAGTTCTCAGTGGGATCTTAATAATAATAAATAATAATAGTTAGATAAAAATAATTATAAATTTGGTTGAAGAAAATGTTACAAGAATGCCTTCAAGCATAAAAAAAAAACTTTTATTTGTTAGGTTTAACAAAATATATAGTTGGAAAATTCCATTGTTTTCACCAAGGGAAATCAATGGAACATATTGTATATTAAGCCACTCCAAAAGACTGCATATTTGAAAGCTTCAAAGATCTGTTTTGGCATGTACTATAGTTGATGTAGCATGAAAAAATGTTTTCTAGTTCTGGAATTACTTGCTTTCATTTATTTTCTACATCTCTCCATATAAGTCTATTGAACTACAAAGAGCAAGTTAAAAGAAAAAAGAAAAAAGTAATCAGCATAACAAACAAACACAGACTTCCTAATTAATTTAGATTTGCTTTCACAGTTGTAGGATCAGATTTTACCAAATTTGAGGAACTTGGCCAGTTCAAAATGTACTAACTTTTTGTCAGTAAATTTGTTTCTTTTAGTATTCTTTTTGGCAAAGCTACCAATAGGAATTTTGCTTTAATTTTGAAATTCACTTCTACTGTAGGTTTTGATAAATGATATCACATTCAGCTCAGCAGAATTTACGTTTATTTATTAGAAGTCTTTATGTTCCAAACTCAACTTGGTCAAAGAATAAAAGACAGAGAAGAAGCAGGAATAATAGAAAACGTATTCTTTGAATGGCAATGCCAGACATTCAGTCACCTGGGGTTGTTCTCCAAAAAAAGTACCTTCCCATTATTATGTTTATATCTGAGTGGGCATTTACACTATGGCACCAATCGTAGACTTCGGTGCCCAGAAGCAAGATAGTTCACATAGCTGATTGGTTAGTTTAGTGGACTCTGAGAGTTTAGATTCATGAATATTTAACCACTCAGTACAGTATGTAAATATCATAGCCTGATTATCAAACATTTAGCTGTTGGCCATATTGACTGTAGAGCCCAATCCTGAACATAAACTAAGCAAAAAAAGCTACTAAGAAGTCAAAATTATATTCAGAAAGTCCCAATACTCAACCTTACATTTCTATTCTAATGGTTGTCATTCAGAAATTATATCATTGAACTTGCTTTAAACATGATCTTAGTACTCTTTATTATATGTTGTGAGGTCAAAGTGATAAGTGATAGCTAACAATTCATTAACAAAGGGAGAAAAAAATCATGTAAGTTAAAGAAATAACTATAAAAGAAGAGAAGTGTGGGGCCATAAGGTGAAAGAGTAAGCATATCTATGTATTTGAAACTTTGATGCATCTCCTTTTAGAACGGAATGCTAATTTACCCTTAAATGAGAACTGATAATTATTAGAACACTGCTGTGAATAGCTAGATTTCTTAGAGCCATAAAAAGCTTTTTTTTAACCTCCAGCCACTTTCTCTCTCTCCATACAAGAACTGCACAAGTTAGACATTTATTGTTTCCTGTCCATACCAATTCATTTATACTTTCATGGGTTTGTTTGTTCTGAATTCCTGTTTAGAAGCTGGTCTTCCTATTTGCCGAACTCCTGTACCTCTCTTAAAGATCAGTGCAATTACTTCTGACATTTTTCATCTTCACTCACTTCTGGCAGAATAGGTATCGAATATTAAACTTATACACACACAGATATATGTCGAACTAGTGAAATTGTATTTTTTAAGGTCTTTATAAAATCAAATATTGGCAATTTACATAGGTCTTTACCTTTCGCCATCCCAGTTTTGGAAGATAGGTACCAATGCTTCATGAATAAACAAAAAAAATAATAAATCCACTTTTGCTAACTTTAATATTATATGTTTCAATAGTATCTATATTATATGGAAATTTCAATATCTAAACAGGAAAGTGATTATCATTGGTAGACACTTTCTCAGATGACATACACCCTAGCTTGAAATTCTTCCACCTAGAAGGCAAATATTGTTTGTAATACTTAAAAGGATTTAGGAAGTCATATCCTTAAACAGATAATAAGGAATAGAATGTGGAAAGAAAAAATATACACATATGCATATTAAATCATGTGTCCCAATGTATTATGATTATTTATGCATCTTTATCTCCTATTATGTTATGAATTCTTTAAGGGAAAATGCTATATCCTATTCATTTTTGTAAGATCTTTTAATTAACATAATAACTTCCAATGTTAGAAAACAGTGCCGAGACAGCAATTATATTGATTATGGCATTTATATTGATATAATGTATTTAGACAATATTTACCAAGAGATGTAAAGGTTTTCTTTAAATTTCTCTAACCCATAATCTCACTTCTCCTTCTTGAATGCTGGTCTAATAAAGTCATGTTTAATAAGAAGAAAACACAAATGCTTGAATATACTTATGGTACTTTTACTTAAAACCATGAAAACTGGAGCAATATACAGGTTTATCCCTAGAGTAATACGTAAGTAAATTATTATATAACCACAAAAATTATGGTTATGAACACTGTGGAATAATAGCAGTAAAATAATAACCTAAAGAAAAATTGTAAGGTATAAAATTTTATCATGTTTTAAATTAACATATATACATATTAAAAAAGACCCAAAGGGTATACAAAAATATGGTCTTTGTTATTTTCCTTGGGTTTAAGGCAACTGCTTTTTACAAAATATTTTGTAAAAAAATTAAAATTATTTCTATAATTAAAATATGCATAATTTTAAAAACTTTAAAATTTGGGATCTAAATTCTATGAGTGTAAAACTAATATAATAAAATATTTATTGCATATCTAGTATTGGTTTCTCTCTTTTTATTTCTCTCTCAATGATCTATATAAATGAGCACTGTCTGAATCCTTACTGGATTTTATTTTTCTTCTTAACACTTGCCATCAGCTGACAATTATTATTATTTTTAAAAACTATTTTTTTATGTATAGTTTTTCACAGAAAAATTAAGAGGAGATATAAATTTCTTGTATAGTCCCTGCCCTCACCAATAGATAACGGTATATATTTTTCATTATAGTATCATACAGAGTATTTTCACAGCCCTAAAAATCTTCTGTGCTCCCTCTATTCATCCTTTCTTCTCCTTCCTCCCTGACAATGACTTATTTTTTTATTGTCTTCATAGTTTTACCTTTTCCTGAATGTCATGTAGTTGGAATCATGTGGTGTGTAGTTCCTTTCCAATGCCAATTGATGGACAAAACTTGATATGAAAAAAATTATTTTGGCTCTTTTGTTCGAAAGTTCTCATAGTATAAAACATTTGCTCTCAATGTGTATTAACCTATAGTCTCTTTTTATAAAATATTATTTGTAGTTTTCCTTTTATCATATGAAATAAAAATTCATAGGTAATATAACCTGTCTAGACACATAATTTAAAAATCATCAATATAATTATTTGGGCTTAACTTTAATATATAAAGAAGTAGATAGAAACTAATTAATAACAAAACGTGCATTTTAGATGAAAATATTTGGCATAACTACCCAGAAAGAGATAACGAAATCAGATATTTCTGTTATTTCAAGTGGATACGTTTAAGATACATGAGATCACAAGCCAATCTGTATAAAAAATGAAAGAGTAAAGGTATGAAAATGCACTAGAATAGAAACTGTTACAATAAGTAATAATATTTATTTGTATGCAATAAAACAAACAGGAAAATGACTTTCACTGAATTATTCTTTTTTTCATATTTTTTAAATTTTATTTTATTATTACTTTCAAGTATATAGTACATTGGTTAGACAATTATATAGTTTATAAAACAATCCCCTTAATTGCTCTTTCTCTCCTTTGGCTCTCCACCTAGCCATTATATTAATGCTAACTGCATTCCCTATTCTGTGCTCCCCATCCCCGTGACCATCTATCAACTACTAATTTGTATTTCTTTAACCCTTCATCCCATTCTCCCTGCCCCCAACTCCCTTTCTGCTCTGGCCATCACCAGATTATCCTTTATATTTTTCACTGAATTATTGATGGCATACTGACTATAAACTACAGAACTAAAGTAAATGCGGAGGTATGATATTTTTGCAAAAATTATCATACAAAGCATTTTCACTGCCCTAAGTCCCCTGTGTCCTTCTAAGCTGGGCCTTATTTATATTTAGAGTGTCAAAATTATTTCCTATGTTATAAACAAGAGAGAGAATTGGCTTTATTGGAAATATTCTGCCTTTAAATTTTTTAAAAATGACAGTTGGCATACAATATTATATTAGTTTCAGGTGCACAAAATAGTGATGAGACATTTATATACTTTACAAATTAATGACTATTTTGTAACTACAAATTTGTATTTCCTAATCCCTTTACCTTTTTTACCCATCCCCCAACATCACTCCCATCTGGCAACTGTTTTTTTGTTCTCTGTATCTGTGAGTCTCTTTGTTGATTTATTTTGTTCTTTAGATTCCACATATAAATGAAATCATATGGCATTTGTCATCCTCTATCTAACCTACTCCACTCAGTACAATACCCTCTAGGTCCATCTATGTTGTTGCAGATGACAAGATTTGGTTCTTTTTTATGGCTGAGTAATGTTCCATTGTATAAATTTACCACCTCTTCTTTATCCATTCATCCACTGATGGACACCCAGGTTGCCTTCATATTTTGGCTATTGTAAATAATTCTACAATGAACATATGGATTCACATGTCCTTTTAAAGTTGTGTCTAGAGTTTCTTTGGATAAATATCCAGAAGTGGAATTACTGTGTCCTTCTTTGTCTCTTGATTAGCCTTTGCTTTAAAGTCTATTTTGTCTGATGTAAATATTGTTACTCCAGCTTTTTGTTTTGTTTTCATTTATTTTTTCATGAAATATATTTTTCCATCTCTTTATTTTCAGTCTGTATGTGTCTTTTGATCTGAAGAGAGGCATATGTAAGGGTTTTGTTTTCTTATCTATTCAAGTACCCAATGTTCTCCAATTAGAACATTTAATCCATGTACATTTGAAGTAATTGTGGATAGATATGCAGTTATTGCCATTTTACTATTCATATTTTATCTATATTTTTTCTTATTACTTTTAAAGAAGTCCCTTTAACATTTCTTGCAATACTGGTTTCGTGGCAATGAACTCCTTTAGCTTTTTCTTGTCTGGGAAGCTCTTTATCTGTCCTTTGATTCTAAACGATAGCTTTTCTGGGTAATCTTGGCTATAGGTTTTCACTCTTCATCACTTTTAATATTTCCTGTCAATTCTTTCTGGCTTGCAAAGTTTTTGTTGATAAATCAGCTAACAGTCTTATGGGAGCTCCCTTGTAGGTGATTAACTGCATTTCTCTTACTGCTTTTAAGATTCTCTCTTTGTCTTTAGCCATTGGCACTTTAATTATGACGTGTCTTGGTGTGGGTCTCTTTGGGTTCATTTTGTTTGAGACTCTCTTTATGTTTATTCCTGGATCTGTATGTTTATTTCCATTGTCAGGTTAGAAAATTTCTGTCATTATTTCTTCAAATAAGTTCTCAATTCCTTGCTCTCTCTCCCCTCCATCTGGTACCGCTATGATGCAGATATTGGTGCATCTGATGTTGTCTCAGAATTCTGTTAATTCTTTTTTCATTCATTATATTCTTTTTTCTTTTAGCTGCTCTGATTGGGTGTTTTTTTGTTTGTTTGTTTCTTTGTTTGTTTTTTTGCTACCTTGTCTTCCAACTCATTGATTCAATGGTCTGCTTCATCTAATTTACTGTTCATTCCTTTTAATGTATTCTTCTTTTCAGTTATTGTATTCATAATTTTTGACTGGTTCTTCTTTATGGTTTATATGTCCTTTTTTAATGCTTACTGTCTCTCTGTTGAAGTCCTCACTGAGATAATCTATTCTCCCCTCAAGTTCATTGAGCATCCTTATAATCAGTGTTTTGAACATTGTGTCCAGTAGATTGGTTACCTCCATTTTATTTAGTTTTTTTTTTTCCTGGAATTTTCTCCTTTATTAATTTCTTTTTATTTGCTGCATGTTTCTTTGCCTTCTCATTTAGTTGCCTCTTTGTGTTTGTTTCTATGTATTAGGAAGATTTGTTACATCTCCCAGCCCTGGCCATTTGGCCTTATGTAGTAGGTGTCCTATGTGGCCTAGTGGCAAGTCTCCCTGATCACCTCTGCCGGAGGCTCAGGGCATGTTCCTTGTGTGTGTTGTGTGTATTCTCCTGCTGTAGCTAAGCCTTGGTTGCTGTTAGCACAACAGTATATGGGACTGACTCTCAGGCTGAATAGTGTGGGGGATCGGCTATGCCCACATGGTATGAGCTGCTGTATGGGGGCTGACGCCATGGAGTGGGATCCACCCCAGCAAGCTCATGTACCTATTAAGATCACATTTTGGGTCTGCCACTAATGGGGATAGTCAAGTTGTGCTCTGTTGTGATCTGACACTAGCTTCCAGTTGTGTTGGTTCTGGGGCCCCTCAGGAGAGGCTCCTATGAAGGACAAAATCAGCCACTGCCTTTTTTGCTCAGAACTACCTGGTAGGAGCTACAAAGCAATCCTTCAATGGTTGCTGGAGGCAAGTGGGGGAGACCACACTTCAAGCCAAGGTCAGTTACCCTCAATACTGAGCCTATGTTGGTTCAGTAAAAGGACTAGTGCACCTCAAGGCCTAAGGCCATCTGCCAGTTGCCTATAAGTCTCTGCAGCTAAAAGAGCTTTGGTTGGTATGGGAGTTAGCTGAGTTGGGGACCCTGGGAGTCACTAAGATAAAGCATGCAGATTTTATCTGGCCAAAGCTGACCCTGTCAGGTCAATGCAGATTGCTGCCAGAGCTGAGCTCATGAGCTTCTGCAAAAGTCACAGATTATAGTGTGACCAGCCCCTTTCAGCCTTGCGCCTGCAGACCCCAGCAATCTGCTCCAGAGACACTGCAGTTTGGGATGACACCAGTGGCTCGCCACCAAAAGTCTCCCCTGTAACAGTGTGGGCTGCACACAGGTGGTACAAGCTGAGGGCTGCTGTCTGCCCATGAATGTATGACCCAGGAAAGGTGCAAGGTGAAGTTGGCTGTCTGGCAATGGGCCACTGTGGGAAATTTGTGGGTTTGGTGGAGCGAGGTGCCAGGGTTGAATGAGGGGATCTCACTGGTCTAATACAGTTTAAGAACTGGCCGTGCAGGAGAAGGGTTCAACACAGGCAAGATGGTGTCATCTGTAGACTGCCCTGGAGGGGGACCAACAACTGACAGTGGTGGCCTTCCCTTCAGCCCTTGCTCCAGAACTACACAATTCAGTCTTTCCTTGTATGTCTCTTTCACTTCTTGAACTGCTGACCCCCCACCACCAGCACCCAGGGTGAGTGTCTGTGAGCAAGTGAGTCTATGTGTGAGTCCTTTAAAGGGGACATCTGAGTTTTCAGGTTTCTTTCATCTTGCTTAGATGGCCAGAATCCCCACTGATTTTTACAGTCAGATTTTGTTGAAACTCCTCTTCCCAGGACTGAACTCCTGGCTGGGGAGACCCTGTGTGGAGCTAGGCTTTTCACTCCTTCAGGGAGACCTTTGCAGCTGCACTCTCCCTCTGCAGCTCAACCGCCATACATGGATGCGGGACCAGCCTGCTTTGCATTTCTGGCCCTCCTATCAGTCTCGATATGGCTTTTTCTTTACATCCTCAACTGTACGTGTGAGGATCAGCTAGACTTTGGGTGGTTCTCCAAATTGTTTTTTTAATAATTTGGTTGTAATTTTTGCTGCAGCCCTAGAAGTAGGCAAACCCTTCTTTAACCTAGGCTCCCATCTGACTGATTCTTCTTTAAGTTTTCTGTCTTCATTTTTATGTTTCCTATCTCTTTGTTGAAGTTTTCACTGAATTCATGTACTCTTCTCATAAATTCAATGAGCATTCTTGTAACCAGTGTTTTGAACTCTGCATCTGGTATATTGCTTGTTTCCATTTTGTTTAGTCCTTTTCCTAAGGCTTTGTTCTGTTCTTTCATCTGGGACATGTTTCTTTGTCTCATAATTTTAGTTGCCTAATTGTGTTTGTTTCTATGTATTAGATAGGGCTCCCAGTCTTAGGAGAATGGCATTATGTAGAAGGTGCCCTGTGGGGTCTGGTGGTACAGTCTCCCTGGTCACCTGAGCTGGGTATTTCAAGTGTATCCCTTGTGTGGGCTGTTTGTGCCCTTCTGCTATAGTTGAGCCTTGGTTGCTCTTTGCGTGTCAATAAGAGGGATTGACCCCAAGGTTGATTGGTTGTGAGAACTGTTATTACACTGGAGGAGCTATTGTACAGGGGCTGACCCTGTAGATCAGGATTAGTTTAGCAGGACCCTTGTGCCTGCTCAGTCTGCCTCTTGGGTGTGTCATCTGTAGAAGTGGCTGGGTCATGCTCCAGCTTGGTCTGAAGCTGACCACAGGGCATACCAGCTGTGAGGCCTCCTAGGAGGGGACTTGCACAGGCAAAGTTTAGCCATTGCCTGTGTCCTGCCCAGGACTTCCTGGCATCAGCCACAAAGCAATCCTCAGATGTCTTCTAAGCATACTGGAAGAGGCTAAGCTGTGAGTCAAGGCCAGTGTTGCTAGTGCTGGGCTTGGGGCTGCTTAGCAAGTGGTATGGGGCATGCTGAGGCCAGATTCTGCTTGTTTGGGGTTTATGAACCTTTGAGAGATTTTAGGAAAGTCCACAGCATCGGTTAAGACAAAACGTTTGTTTGGAAAAGCTCCTGGAATCACCTCGGGTGGGCCAGTAAGTTGGATGGGGCAGGGTCTCAGAGATTCATCAGGGTAGGACAAATAATGTTAACCAGATTAATGGAGACTCAGATATGGCAGCAGCCTAAGTCTGCACACTGGAATGGATGAGGACTCAAAAAAGAAAAATGGTAGCTAGACAATTTAGTTCTTCCTTATATGTCCCTGGTACCTTTGGAGTGGCTTCCCAGTGCTGGAGCTCAGAGTGACAGGGTCCATCAGCAAGTCCATGTGTGGGCCCATTAATAGGAGTGCCTGGGACTCCGGGTGCTGTCTGTCTTCTTAGTCACAAGCTCTGCTATTTTTCACAGCCAGAAGTTGTGAGTGAAACCTTTTCTTCCCAGCACTGGAACACTGGGCTGGGGTCCCTGGTATGGGGCTAGGACTTCTCCTTCTCAGGGGGACCTCTGCTTCCTACATATCTCTCCTAATTTTTAGTGCCAGCCCACTTTGCATCTCTGCCCCTCCTACCAAGTCTTGAGGTGGCATCTTCTATAAACCTGTAGTTATAGGACTTTTTTTCAGCTAGACTTTTGGCAGTTCTCAGTGATGGTTGTTCTGTAGGTTAGTTGTAATTTTGATGTGGTCAAGAGAGGAGTCCAGAATGGCATTTAGTATTCTGCCACCTTGACCAGTAGCCTAGATAACATTTCTTCTAACATGATCTCCAGTTGGGAGGCATGCATTTAGTCACCGGCACTTAAACGATCATGGATGACATATCCTTTGATGTGCAGCTGTAAATAGAGGATATATTGGAAAGATAAACAGCAATAAAAGAAGCTATTAGAAGTTATAGAATAAACCTCTGGTTAGACATTTGTATAGTTTATAATGTACAACTAAAACTAATATAAAATAATTTGAATGCCAACTGTAACTGGAAAATAAAAATTAAAAAAATTATGAAAAAATCCACAAATCATGAATGTACTTAATGCCACTAAATTAAATGCTTTAAAAAAATGATCAAATTGGTAAGTTTAAGGTGATGTATATTTTACTACAATAGAAATGTTTTTAAAAAGCAAAATCAATCAATCAATCAATCAATCAATAAGTATGGTGAGCACATAACACAAATACATATGACATATTATTGAGTTGTACACTTGAAACCTATATGATTTTATTAACCAATGTCACCCCAATAAATTTAATAAAAAATAAACATCTGGGACAATATCAGGAAAACAATTAACAATGCTACATAGATTTTTCACCATTAAAAGTTTTGTGAACAAATTTTACAAGAATAGAAAAATATAAGGTAGCTATAATGTTAAATATTTTTAAGCTGCCTTTATTAATAAAATTCAACAAGATTCCTGTATTTCATGTTCTTTGCTAATTTAATAGTGTTATTACTATGTCTGTTAAAAGAGATTGCAAGTCTACTTTAATATAGAATATGCAATTGTTTCATTGTTTTTCAGGAACTGCACCACTGTTCTGAAAGCTTCCTTATGAAGATCATTTCAGTGGCATGTTATTGTATGTGGGTATGTTAGTATGTGTGTACATGTGGGTGCCTAGGCAACAACATCAGCATTTTTAGCATAAACATTTTCTGAAATAATTAAGTGAAAGAACGAGTTTAGTAATCAATAATGTTGGCTCTTTGATTGGAAATGAATAGAAAATTCCTCATTTTATGAAATGTTCCATTCATTGACATGACTAATCTTCAATAAAGTCTTCCAATTTGACTTTGATGAATAATATGAAGGAGGAAAGCCTGAACATGTGAAATTAATGAAAATTCTTTTTGTAAACCTATTATAATCCAAAAAGTTTGTGCATTTAAAAGCATACATTTCTAAATTCTAAGTAAAATATTCATAGTCATTGCACTTCAGAGTCCCCACTTCATTTAGGAGTATACAGTTTATAATTATTTCAAATAGCATACTATGTGACAAGGTTTAGGTAAACCTACTTTTTCTGAGCTTAGACATAGTCTAAGCTCTTTTGTCTCTAGAGCATGTTGTCTGGAGGCAGGGCTCAATGACGAAATATGCTATATATAAAATTTATACATACTATAAGAGACAAACATATATATATATACATATATAATTATTGCTATTATTGGTAGTTGCATTACTATTAGTAAGAGTAGAGTCATGAATGAGAATTATCTGAGCCTTCATGAGAAGTGAGATGTGGGGAGGAATTAAAACATGGAATAAAACATTAGATAGGATTCAAAGGATAGAGGAAAGTTTTTGACTGGGAGGAATTTCTTTTTTTTCCCCCCAGCTTTGTTTAGATATAATTGACAATGGTATTATGTAAATTTAAGGTGTACAAGATATTGGTTAGATTTAATACACATATATTGCAAAATGCTCATAACCATTGCATTAGCTAACACCTCCATCATGTCACATAATTATCACTTCTTTTTATAGTGAGAACATTTAAAATCTCTGGGTTGGATTTTTTAAACCATCATTTACTCATGAAGAAATTCTTATTATATTTTTTTCTTTGGCTCAGAATTTTTCTGGTATATCTTTAACCTAAAATATTTCTATATCAATTATATATATATATATATATATATATATATATATATATATATATAAATTATTATTGTATTATTTGTTGGTAGTATTCCAAAGCT
This sequence comes from Eidolon dupreanum, assembly GCA_028627145.1. Lineage (NCBI taxonomy): Eukaryota > Metazoa > Chordata > Mammalia > Chiroptera > Pteropodidae > Eidolon > Eidolon dupreanum. The sequence continues at coordinate 77,173,429 of CM053508.1, read as the reverse complement.
GTTCTATTGCAGGACAAAATGTAATTTTCAGTGAAGGATATAGGTAGGTAATTTTAAATTCATTGATAAATCAGCAGCTTTTCTTCAGTGCATGATTTCCTACAGGTCTGAACAAATTTTATAGATCTACAAAACTGAGATTAGGGGATGTGGTGAAGGAAATGGCTGGCTGCAGTCCACACAGCCTTGAGTGTTAGTCCTGCCAAATTTCCACAGCTTGTAGCTAATGAAGGTACAAATTATAATCTGATTGGTATAGATCCCTGTTTCCTTCCATATTTGCTAACACATATTTTCCCCAGAAGCATATTAACATGATTCATAGTTACTACAGGTATTATATGGAAAAATATGTTAACTTTATTACATTTATAGACATACACAGGTATTAGAATGGATAATTTGGAGTATGTCACTTGCTTCTCAGCTTTTTAGGTCGCATTATCTTACATAAATTCTGTGTATGGTCTATGGCTATGCCATCCTGAACATGCCCTATCTCATCTAATCTTGGAAGCTAAGCAGGGTCAGGCCTGGTTAGTACTTGTATGGGAGACCTCTAGGAATACCAGGTGTAGTAGGAGTTAAAAATATTAAAAAATAAAATTAATAAATTCTGTGTATGTGAAGAGTTATTATACCAAAAAGATCTAGAAGAGGTAGATAGAATAAATTTCACTTTTTCTCTCTGCATGTGTTGTACATGTGGGCAACTCAATTCTGATTTAATGGTTTTTTCCTTTGTGTGTAAAGGAGCAAATTCAATGGGTTATTAATACTAGATACTCAACTTGCTCTTTAGATTTTTACTGAGCGAGAAGAAAACTATTCATGTCATTAAATGATCAGTCGTTATCTTCAGGGGATTTGAATTTTTTTTTTAAATATGAAGAAAGACTTGAGGGAAAATTTAACCAACATTTTATTAAATCTATAGTATTATTCAATTTAAGGTTGGCTCTTAGCAATATTGTGAGTAGGAGAAGTCTGCCTCTAAGGAAGTAACCTAATGCCTTTCTCCTCCCTTTAGAGCTCTTTGTTCTTCCTCCACCCATTTTAACAGATCAATTCTTTCTTATTTTCTAGGTAGCCACCATCCTCAAAATCTGTACTCAGTTGTACGTTAAGGTGTGACACTCATAATGTACTAAAGTTTACTTTTTTCCAGAGTTATCCCGTGTTAGTAAATGTAGCCAAACTCTCTTGGGGGCTTCCTCTATGAGCTACAGAATAGGAAATAGTAGTTGAAGCCAGGAATTCTGAAAGACTGTCCATGGAAACTATGTCTTAGGTAATCTTCTTAAAGAAGGTTCCATGGTCAAATGTTTGAGAAAGGCTATTTATTCATTTACTGAAAATTCAAAATTTACCCTAGCATAGTAAACACTTTGAAAAAGCTTGTGAGAAAAATTCTTTAATTCTGCTTAACACAGCATTTGTTAATTGTATTTAAATATGAAACCCAATTATTGTTTATTTGTTTTTGTAACACTTGTCAATGTTTATCAGAATCATTGGGTCATGGAATGTGTTACTAGAAATGCTGGTTCAGGGGCTTTGTCCTCTGCACTCACAATACATAAACTGTTTGTTAGCATGACATTTCTGGGTTAGAGGACTGTGATCAATGATTTTTTCCACAGAGAACAGAGAGAATAAATTTAAATCATTTACTAGTAAGAAGACTTTACTGGCATTGGGAAAATTCATACTTTGAATGTATCATCTGGAGAAGCTCTGAGAAGTTATGAATGAAAGAAGATTTTTACTCTTTTTGGGGTTCATTTAAGATGTGAGATATTGTATTGTCCTTATTGCATAAGGCCCAATAAATATATACGAGAGATCCCAAAGTTTGTTGCAGAGTATATTTATTTCACCCAGCTGTATTCATGTTTTTAATGCTTCTATTTTACTTATTTTGGTTATTGCTTCCCTCAACTGGAATGTAATTTGCATAATGGCAAGAGATTTTTTTCTTTCATTCACTGTTGTATCTCCAGCATTTAAAATAATGCCTGGGTCATAGAAGGTGCTATATTTGTTAAATGAATGAAGTAAGCCCTAAAGTGTGTTTGTGTGTATGTGTATGTGTATACACACACATATACATGTATGCATACATATATATAATAGATAAGTAATAGATATATTTATGATAATAGATGATATTATCTATGGAAGATACATGGAATGAGATGGTAAAAATTCTTGAGCTGAAACATTGAGACTCATCAACATTTGTAGGGAGAAAGAGGAAGAAAAATCCACATTGGCACTGAGAAGAAGAAATGAGGAATAATTGGAGAAAAAAATTGTGTTCTAGAAATACCTAAAGAAGAAACTACCAAGAAGGAAAATTTGTTAACACTACAGAGAGATTGGGTATGATAAGCATACCTAATAAGCTTTACTGTAAATGATCATATTTTCTTTTATAAGAGGAATTTCATATCTAATTTTATACAATTGGTACTAGAGTAAGTTTTTAGCAGCTTACTCTAAGCTGTATGTCGTAAGTATGAAGAATTCCTTATAGTCATGTTATAGTATAGCTATATATATAGAGAGAGAGAAAGAGAGAGAGAGAGAGAGAGCTAATATACAAATATATATATATGTATTTGTGTATATATAAATATATATGTATATATATTTGTGTATATATATTTATGTAAATACACAAATATATATATATACACATATATTTATATATAAAGCTCTTGATTTTGAAAAATCAACATGTGATGAAACCTCCATTTGGAGGGTAGTATTAGAAGTGAGAATTAATTTTTTGCATTCTGTCTAGTTCTAGGATAAGAGTGGAGAGTATATGAAAAATGGAGCAGTAGTCTCAACTCTGTATAATCTCAAATCATAATTTGTAATATATTAATAAATTAAGGTGTTATGAATTTAATATGAATATTTTTTTCTTTTCAGAGAGGTCTGTTTAAACATCCAGATTGGTTGGTAGTTAGAATAGTGGCAGAGAAATTCTGTCTGGTATTATATTTAGATTAATATTGTTGTGGCCTTTAATCTCAACAAGGAGGGTTCTGGAAACATATATTTCTGTAGTCGCTAAAGATATTAAATTGCCATCTATATAACCAATAGCAACATGTGTAGTTTGGGAGCTGACATCTACTATACTCCAAATAATTGAATTCAGTAAAGTTTTAGCTTAATAGTCTGTACCTCAGAAGTATAGAGGAAAAAAATCCATCAACTTTGTAGCTGTATAATTGTGTCATACAAATTATAACTAATTTGATCAATGTTAATCTATAATTATAGTATTCTCGGTGATTTAAAATAATTTTCAGAATATGATACAAAATATAAATCTCTTACTATTATACTTCACGAAGAGTGGGCCAAATCTTAGTTCTGTAAAAGGAAACTGCCTTTGCCTAAAAGCTATGTTTTCGTTAATTGTGGGTACATTAATGTAAAATTTGACACAGGTAGCAGCATCTTGATGTGGTGAAAAGAGCGCTAGAGTCTCAATGAGGATTTCTGGGTTCTAGTCCCTGTTCTATTATTAACTATATGTTTGTGTGTTGATGATCTCTGGGCCTCCATTTACATAATTTCTTTCTTATTTCTCTGTATCTTTAGTGACTTATGATTATGAGTTAGTGATTGAATGAAAATGAAACACATTTCCAAATATGGATTATGTCCACATTTGGATGATCTGTTGAAATTGCTTCAGATTTTTAAGTATAGAAAGATGAATAAGAAATTTTACTTTTCTTTTAATGCCAGAGAACCCTCAGGGAATAAAAGATGTTCAACTCCTATGGTAGAAAATGTAAGTTTTGTTTTAACAACAGCCTACTTTTCTTGAAATATAGTTTATTTTTGCTGTTGACGGTCCTTTGAAGTCTTGTAGAAGGAACTTTCATGCTCTGTGGAGAGACAAGCCAGAACAAGCAAAGTAAGTTAAGAGGAGTGTAGCATAAGTGCCTTCAGCCGCTAGTGCTTCTGTTATTCTTTGCAAAAGACTGGTGAAGCTTTAGTTGCCAGGAAGTTCATCTGTTCACTAGCACATTAAGTTTAAACTTAAGATTTGCTATCATCTTAACTAGTACCTCATTTTGTATTCTTTAAAATATAAGCTATCCTTTTCTTAACTGCTTTTATCATCTGTTTTATTACTCTGATTTCTGTTGGAAAACACTGGGGAAAATAAGAATAATCTGAGTCTATGTCTTTGGACACCTCTATAAAACTCTAGGTGTTGTATTTAATATGCCTTTTTTTTTTTTTACATTACTAGAAAGCAGGTCAGGGGCAAATAATGTTTCAAGAACATTTGCAGTCCATGATATATTAGCCAGAAATGGATAAGGCTGGGTTTGTTTGACATGAAAAAAATCCATTTTAACATTACATGAGAAAAAAAACCAACTCTTAGATGTGAGTTATCAGGAGTCTCACTAAATGTTTATCTGCTCTGGACTCTAGTTCTTAGACTATTCAGTATGTGAAAATAATTGTGTCTTTTTTAACTAAAATTTTAGAAAATACTTTCCAAACCTAGTCTTTATTTACACTAGATATTGAAAACATTAAGTGTCTAGTTTATACTCAGAGCTGTCTGGGAGAAGATAAATGAACTATTCATTAAGGTTGCCTTGAAGGAACTCACAATCTAATTGGGGAGGGGGCAATACCAACACAGATTAAGCAAAGAGTGAACTGTAATTTTGAATCTGTAAATGTTCTGAATTTGGTATCATTTCTTTATTACCTGAGGATTCTCTCTAATTGATTCTAGCTTCCTTCCTTGTGCTTCTGGCTTCCTGATTTATTCCCTCTTTGTTCTCTGAATATCTGTGCTTGCTCATCTGTTAAACTGCATTTTGGACCTGATGCAAGCCTTATGTTTATATTATTCTTCCTTGTTTCTGATAGTAAAGCTCTCAACCCAGCCATTGTCACTTACCAGCTCTCAGGATGCAACAAATTTTCCAAAAGAAAATTATTAAAGAATCTACATTTATAGAAATATGGTTTCTTATTACTTACATAGTGTCAGAAATCTATAGTTTTAAAAATGTAAATAGTGAACAACCCCTATTTAAAATGACTCCACAAATGAATTTGACTTATCATTGAGATTCGAGTAATTATATTTTATTAAAATTATAAATGAAATTTTAACAATTGAATAGGACTATTAAAAGATCACTTAACAATTATAAAGATACTAAAATCACATGTAACTGTGTTAGAAAAAAATTCATTACAAACTGTGTACCAATCAAAGCAAAATTTAATTTTGGTGATGATGATGATGATAAATTAGCCTGGTACCTATTTATAAATAAGAATATTTAGTTGAACTAGAGTTATGCTTACTTGACATTCTCACATATGGTACACTGAAGTTATTCTTCACTTTGGTTAAACATTTTTTTATTAAAAAATTTATTTTATTTTATTTTATTTTATTTTATTTATTTTTTATGAAAATTATTGGAGTGACATTGGTTAATAAAATCAAATAGTTTTCAAGTATACAATTCAATAATATATCATATGTAAATCGCATTGTGTGTTTACCACCCAAAGTTAAATTTCCTATCATTACCAAATATTTGATTCCCTTTACCCTTATTTATCTCCTCCTTCCCCCCTTCCCTCTGGTAACAACTAATCCACTGTCTGTGTCCATGAGTCACTGTTTGTCATGTTTGTTTGTTGCTTTCAGTTTTATATCCCACATATAAGTGGAATTATACGGTTTTCAACTTTTTTCTGTCTCTTATTTTGTCTTTAGGGGGACACTTTTGCTAGGAAACAGATTCCACTGTCCAACTTCTAAAGAGTTACTATGAACTGTGAGACAATTTTTCTTTAGCCTAGGTAATATATTTCCAGTAAAATTTAAAAGCATAAATTATGTGCAAATTACTTCTCCATTTAACCAGACCTAATAAATTTACTCCATGTTATTAACTAGTTCAGGAACAGTTTCAAAACAAGCTTTTCACTTTAAAAGTTGCCTAGTGGTCCAATATGTACTAAATATATAGTCAGCTAGGATGAAGTGAAGCATCATAGCAGAAACATTTTGCCACACACACACACACACACACACACACACACACACACAATGGTGTTCAGTAAGTAGTAATTCCTTAATGGGATTGTCTTCCAGCTGACTTTATATAAGTGAAAGTTTTTGTTAGAAATTTCATTTTGATAAATTCTGGCACAATTAATGATTGGATATAAAATCTAGCAAAATTGCATATGGTTGATACACTGTAATAATTCTGAGTCAAGGATGGGAAGAGAGGTAGAATGGGAGGGAGAATGGAAATTTTCATTTTCTTGTCTTGTCTTGTCTTGTCTTGTTGCATTAGCTAGTATTTTCAATATGATGTTGAATAGAAGTGGTGAGAGGAGACATCTTTGCCTTGTTCCTAATCATAGCAGGAAAGTAATTTCTCACCATTAAGTATAATTTTAGCTTCATCAAGTTCAGGAAGTTCTCCTTTTCCTAGTTTACTGAGAGTTTTTTTTTTTATTGCAAATGAATATTGGATTTTGTCAAATAATTTTTCTGTATCTATTGATATAATTATATCATTTTCTTCTGTAGACATGATAGATTATATTAATGATATTCAAATTTTGAACTAGTTTTTATAGTTGGGGTACATCCCACTAGAGAATGGTGTATGTTTTTTATATGGTGTTGTATTTGGTTTGCAAACATTTTATTGAGGCTTTTTGCATTTATGTTCATGAGAGCCATAGTTTACCTTCATTGTAATGTCATTGCTTTGGGGATTAGGGTAATGCTAACCTCATAGAATGAATTAGAAAGTATTATCTCTGCTTCTATTTTCTGGAAGAGATTGTAGAGAACTGATATAATTTCTTCTTTAAATGTTTGGTATAATTCACCTGTGAAACCATCAGGGCCTGGTTAGTTTTGTTTTCAAAGGTTATTTATTGATTCAATATCTATAATAGATATGGGCCTACTCAGATTGCCTATTTCTTCCTGTGTAAGTTTTGGTAGATTATGCCTTTTAGGGAATTGTTTCATTTCATCTAGGTTATCAAATTTGTGGGCATAGCATTGTTCACAATGTTCCTTTATTGTTCTTTTAATGTCTATGCGATCTTTAGTTTTGTTGCCTCTTCCTGATATTAGTAATTTGCGTTTCCTCTTTTTTTTTATTTAACCTGGCTAGAGGCTTATCAATTTTATTGATATTTCAAAATAGTCAGCACTTAAAAATTTTTCTCTATTGATTTTTTATTTTCAATTTTATTAATTTGGGCTCTAATTTTTATTATTATTTTCTTTGGCTAACTCTGAATTTAATTTACTGTTATTTTTATAGTTCTCTAAGGTAGAAATTTAGTTTATTGATTTTGGTTCTTTCTTCTTTCCAATATATGCATTTTATGCTATAATTTTCCCTCTAAATTCTGCCTTTGCTATATCCCACAAATTTTCTTAAGTTTTATTTTGATTTAATCCAGTTCAAAATATTGTTTAACATCTCTTGAGACTTCTTTTTTGACCCATGTGCTATTTGGAAATGTGCCGTTTCATCTCCAAGTATTTTGGTGATTTCCAGCTATCTACCTATTATTAATTTCTAGTTTGTTATGTTGTCGAGTTTGCCCCATAAGGCTGTTCATAGGTAGCTCATCTGGTTTCAGGTTGCTTAGCTTAAGTTCTCTTTGTTAAGTTATTCTAGTTAAATCATTATGCCAAAGGTACAAGGAGTAAACTTTGCTACTTATTACTTTTAACTTGTCTTTCATTATTTCCTTATGGTACTTTATCTATGATGCTGGGTAGAATTTCTATCATATATATATATATATATATATATATATATATATATATATATACTTTAATTTTAGGTAAATATTTTGTTTTAATTACTTTTAGAAGTTAATTTTGATGTAGTTTGGGTTAATGTTAGTTCAAAGTGGTCAGTTGACATGAAATCTCCTGGGTGTAAACCAGGTGCTTTAGTTGAGCTACGCTTTGATTTACCCAAGCACACTGACATTTGTAAATAGAGTTATTTATGTTTTTATACTTGAGGAAGGTGACGGGCAGTGTGTGCGTGCTTCATGGCCTAATTCAATTAACCTCTCTATTCTTAATTTACTGCTAAATCCTCCTTCGGTTTTTGGTTTCCCCAAAATTTTCTTTTAATCTGTTGGTATTCTTAAACTAGAAAATGTAGCCCATTTCTTTCCAACTCATAGGCTACTCGTTGACCTAACATTTTTATGCTGGATACTTTCACTTAGTATAATTCCTTTTAAGGATTTGCTGAAGAGAGTTTATAGACTGTGTTAGTAGGAGTTGGTGAGGTTTATTGGGGTTTGTCCAGTACAGAACAGGCTCCTCTAGAGGGATATAAAGCACCTTCAAGTACTTTGAGATTTAAGCTCTTGCTAGTAGTACTCTGGGGAATAGTACTGTTGTATAAACTATTTAGGTTTAGGGCTAAACATAGTAGGGTATTTAATCCCAGTTTGTGTCTTAGCAGTCCTGCAGTCAGATGCTTTAAAGTTATTTTCATGGTTTCTTTTTATCTGAGCTATGGCTTTCTACAGCCTAGCTTAGATTTAACTTTATGTGAAGGTGGTTCTTTAACATACTTTACGCCGGATGTCTATTAATTTTGGTTAATCATATGACCATGGTGGCTGGCATGAAATTTACCAACCCTTGTTTTGTTTAGTATAATTTAGTCAAACTTTTGTTTATGGCTAATTTTTATCATTGCTGTTTCCTGTGGGGCTGTTGTTAAGCAAGGCATTATGAGCTACAAAAGTATGCTTGATTCATGATCCTTTTAATTCTTTGTGATTTAGGGGGCATTCTCACTGGGGTGCAGATACTCACATGTGTAATTTTACTAAGAGTTAATAGAAAGGCTGGCACCTAATCTGTGTGTTTATGGAGTAAGTATACTCATCTAGGCATTTTCAGGGCCTTGCTTTATTTAAGCTACTTTAACTGGGTAAGTATAAGTAGGTAAAGTGATTTTGGTTCATATGTGTAAGGTGGGCATAGTTGTTCTGTGTTGCAAGAAAATTACAAATCCAGAAGGGTAGCTGTTTAAGGAAAAGTAATTCACTAAAGTAGTATGCATGTATGGGGGAGGGAGAGATATAGCCCGTTAAGTAGTCTCAGTTGTTTGATTTTGGTGCTGACCCATTATTGATTTTTTGATTATTTAAGAGTGGACTTTCTGTGATATCATGTACTTAGTCTTGTTTTAGGAGTTTGGCAAGATATTTATAATTATATATTGGTGTAATTATATAATTGCATTTAACAGGAAGTGTGGGGGGTGTTGTTAGACTGCTTACCTGCATGTACTTCTTGTGAGTATGCATATGCATGTCCTGAAATTATTAACTGAACATCACCTTGTGATTATTGTATTAGTTAATATGGGTGTTCATGTTAAACAGCTCTTTCATGTAAGACTCCTTTCCTGTGTCCTGTATGATTCATTTCCTGCACCCTTTGATTTTGTTGTGCAGCTGCATCATTCAACATAAGCTCAGGTACAAGTAAATTGACTGTGTTAACTTATCAATTATAGCTGAATCCAAGCTATACCAGAGATATGATATCACAGTTAATATGTCTGCATGAAATGTCACACAAATAAAAATGACATTTAAAAACTCATCAATAAAGTACATACAACTAAGGAAACAAGCAGTGAGCTTCAAGAAATATTAATAACAACTTTTAAAACTGAAAAATAAAAAGAAAAAATTAAAACATGGTACAAAGTGTCTAAGAAAGCTGACTATTTAAAAAGTATAACATATATTCAATATATGCAAGGAGAAAAAGAAAGAAAGAAAGAAAGAAAGAAAGAAAGAAAGAAAGAAAGAAAGAAAGAAAGAAAAAAGAAAGGAAGGAAGGAAGGAAGGAAGGAAGGAAGGAAGGAAGGAAGGAAGGAAGAAAGAAAGAGGAAATGTTGAAGTAATAATTGCTGAGAATGTTTAAAAATTAATCACAGACACCAAATTATAGATTCAGGAAATTAATAAAATAAAGCAAGAAAATACCCAAAATCTACACCTAAGTACCTCATACTCAAACTTTAGACAAAGAAAAAAAAAATCTTAAAAGAAGCCAGAAAGAAAATAAAAACATATCTACAGAGGAGCAAGAATAAGAAATACATCAGACTTCTCTTCAAAAACCTTACAAGCAAGAAGAGAGTGAGGGAAACTATCTAATGCATTGAAAGGAAAAAAATAAAAACCAACAAAATGTTTTATCCAGAGAAATTATTCTTGAAAAGTAATGAAAAAATAAAAACTTTATCAGACAAACAAACATTGAGGGATTTTTGTAACCATTAGACTTGCTTTGAAAAAATGTTAATAGAAGTTCTTCAGAGAAATGGAAATAATATAGGTCAGAAATTTGGATCAACATAAAAGAAGGCAGAATGTTAGAGAAGGATTAAAGAATTCAAAATAAAATCTTTTTTCATTTTCAGTTGATCTAACTGATAAAAGTTTGTTCAAAATAATAATGATAACAATGTATTAAGTGACAATAACTTTTGTATAAGTATAATCAGTGACAGCAATGTTAAAAGGAATGGAAAAGAAGAACTGGAAATATTCTGTTACAATTTACTTACACTACCCAGGAAGCACTATAGAGTTATTTAAAAGTCAACTTATATTAGTTTAAATGTATATTGAAGACTTGAGAGCAACTACAAAAAAAATTTTTTTTAAAATGTACTTGATATTCTAAGAGATGAGAGAAAGTGAAATCATATAAAATGCTCAGTTAAAACGAGAGGATGACAATAAAGGGTGGAAGACAAAAAAGAAACAAAGAACAAAGGCAATGAAATAGAAAGCAGTAAAAATAGTAAAAATATGATATAAATAATTCCAACTATATCAATAATGCCTTTAGATTTCAATAATCTAAATACACCCCAATTAAAAAGGAGAGATTGTGAGGACTTTGGAAACATGGTGGAGTGAGAGACATCCCCAGTTCTCTCTTCTTGAAACAACAAAAAGCTGAACATCTAAAACTCAACAAAAAACACCCAACTGCACACCAGCAAGTCTGAGCTATCACAGGTCAGAACCCCAGGTGTTGGGTGGTAGACTGGGAAAATAAAGAGCTGTCTCTCCCAGCTGCTAGAGCTCCCTGTAGGAGGAGGGGGAGGGGAAAAGGTGCAGTGACTTCCCTGAATAGTACTGCCTGGGAAAGCTGTGAGCTCCCTATGGCCTGCCAGCAGCAGGGCCCAGTCATCAGGGCAGAAGGCAGAGAAATGAGGACAGCAGAAAAGTGGGGATGGCAGAGAAACAACAGTTGATGTTTACCAGCCACAGTTGTAGAACTGAGGCTGAGCCACAGGCCCCATCCCCAAACCCAGATAGCCCCTCCCCCATAACCTCCACAATCCATCACCATGAACCCCAGGGGAATCTGAGCAAATGCTACCGAAACTGTTGCAAACACTAACAGGGACTCAGACTGAGGCTAGTGAGAGTGACTGAATATCTATCAGAAAATGAAAAGGAATTTTTAAAACTTTATATAAAGCAGGGATCTAAGAGGCTTAGACACCATCTACTGGAAACCAAAAGAAAAGTGCATTCTTTGCAGCAGGCTAAAGAGTGACCTTTATATAATAAATCTTCTTTCTGGAAAAATAGCAGAATACATTTTCATTAATGCTTAGGAGGAGAAATAGTCCAGTAAACACCATGAACAACCAAGGTGACAAGGCAGCTCAGAAAGAAAGAGAAAAATACCCAGAAAATATCCAGAAAATAAGCTTACAGACATAGAAATATGTGACTTAAATGACAGAGAATTCAGAATGGTGCTCACATCTCTCATGAACACAGATGCAAAAATCCTAAATAAGATACTAGCAAACCGAATACAGCAACATATTAAAAAGATTATACACCACGATCAAGTGGGCTTCATCCCAGAGGCACAAAGGTGGTTCCACATATACAAATCGATTAATGTGATACACCACATAAACAAATTAAAAAATAAGAATCATATGATCATATCAAAAGGTGCAGAAAAAGCCTTCGACAAGATACAGCATCCATTTATGATCAAAACATTTAACAAAACTGGTATAGAAGGAAAGTACCCTAACATAATAAAGGTGACATATGACAAACCCTCAGCTAACATTATACTGAATGGTGAAAGACTAAAACCCTCCATCTCAGATTAGGAACAAAACAAGGCTGTTAACTATCTTCACTGTTATTCAGTATAACAGAGGAGGTTCTAGCAAGTGCAGTCAGGCAAGAAAAAGATATAAAATCTTCCAAATGGGAAATGAAGAAGTCAAACTGTCACTCTTTGTAGAAACCATGATTCTCTACATAGAAAACCCTAAAGACTCCACAAGAACACTACTAGAAACAATAAGTAAATACAGTGAATACAGTAAAGTCTCTGGATACAAAATCAACGTTAAAAAATTCACCAGCAGTGAATGAAGTTTACTTTTTCTCCGCATCCTCTCCAACATTTGTTATTACTTGTCCTTTTGATTATAGCTATTTTAACAGGTGTGAGATGGTATCTCATTGTGGTTTTGATTTACAATTTCCTAGTAGCTAGCAATGTTGATAGCTAGCTGGCCATTTATATGTCCTTTAAGAGAAGTATCTATTTAGGACCTCTGTCAATTTTTTGATTGGATAACTTGTTTTTTTTGTTGTTGTTGTTGTTATTGATTCATGAGTTTTTTTTTGTATATTTTGGATATTAGGTCCTTATCGAAGACGTTGCTTACAAATATATTTTCTCATTCAGATGGTTGTCTCTTTACCTTGTTGATGGTTTCTTTTGCTGAGCAGAAGCTTTTTAGTTTGTTGTAGTCCCATTCATTTATTTTAGTTTTTCTTTCCCTTGATTTTAAGTCAAATTTACAAAAATTCTCATTAAGTCAAAAGTCCTTGAATTTTGTTCCTATGTTTTTTTCTAAGTATTTTATTGTTTCAGATCTTATATTCAGATCTTTAATCCATTTGGAGTTAATTTTAGTGTGTGGTGATAGACAACAGTCTAGTTTCATTCTTTTACAGGTAGCCTTCCAATTTTCCCCACACCATTTATTGAAGTGGCTTTCCTCTCTCCACAGTATGTTTTTAGCTTTTTTGTCAGAAATTATTTGCCGATATAAATATGAGTTTATGTCTGGATTCTCGATTCTGTTTCACTGATCCATGTGTCTGTTTTGCAACCAATACCATGCTGTTTTGATTACCGTTGCTTTGTAGTATAATTTGAAATCCAGTAGAGTTAGGCCTCCAGCCTGGTTTTTTTTTTTCTCAGGATGGCTTTGGAGATTTGGGGTCTTTTGTGCTTCCAGATGAATTTGATGATTTTCTGTTCTATTTCTTTAAAAAATGCCGATGGGATTTTGATGGGGATTATATATGCTTTAGGTAATATGGTCATTTTAACTATGTTGATTCTTCCAATCCAAGAATTTAGAATATCTTTTCAATTCCTTGTATTTTCTTTGATTTCTTTTAATAAGGCCTTGTAGTTTTCATTACATAGGTCCTTCACATATTTCATTAAATATTCCTAGGTATTTTATTCTTTTTGTTGCAATTGCAAAAGGAACTATTTTTTCCACTTCTTTTTCTGATGCTTCATTATTAGAGTATAGGAAAGCTAAGGTATTTTGAACATTGATTTTGTATCCAGAGACTTTACTGTATTTGCTTATTGTTTCTAGTAATATTCTTGTGGAGTCATTAGGGTTTTCTATATAGAGAATAATGTCATGTGTAAATAGTGACAGTTTGACTTTTTCATTTCCTATTTAGATGCCTTTTATATCTTTCTCTTGCCTGATTGCACTTTGCTAGGACCTCCAATGTTATATTGAATAACAGTGGCAATAGTGGACAGCCTTGCCTTGTTCTTGATCTTAGAGAGAAGGTTTTATTCTTTCACCATTCAGTATAATGTTAGCTGAGAGTTTGTCATATATGGCCTTTATTATGTTAGGGTACTTTCCTTCTATACCAATTTCGTTAAGTGTTTTGATCATAAATGAATGCTGTATCTTGTCGAAGACTTTTTCTGCATCTATTGTTATGATCATATGATTCTTATTTTTTAATTTGTTTATGTGGTATATCACATTAATTGATTTGTATATGTGGAACCACCTTTGTGCCTCTGGGATGAAGCCCACTTGATCGTGGTGTATAATCTTTTTAATATGTTGCTGTGCCCCAAGTGTTATTTTTATGTAGTTCGTTGTTTGTGTTGAGAATGTCTCTCCCTGCCCCCTTTGTATTATAACTGTTCTCAGTGAAGAGATTACATTCCCTGAGAAAGCAGAACTACTACTGGGAAGAAGTCATCTTTCATCCTGTATCACAATCTTGTGTAAAGAAGCATTCTTAGAAACAGAAAAATGGACTATCACATCCCTTTTAGCTGACAAGGAAAGTGTCAGATAGGGAGACTTTATAAGTGGGAATAAAATCAGGATACTTATTGGAAAACACCGAACCTAATCTCTGAATTCCTAAGAATTTATTAACATGTTTAGTTTCCTCTTCTTTGGAAAAAAGCTGTTTCACACTCTCTAAAGTTTACATATATATATAAAAAAACTCTATCACCCACATTTTTTTGAGGTTACTCAAGGTTACATAAATAGAGCCAGAGTTGGCTTGTCATTTGTTTATGAAAGAACTAATTGCAAGGGAAAGGAATCTCCTTTACTGTGCTAGAGACTCCCGTTTTCCCTCTAAGGAGTGGCCAGTGTGACAGTCTCATTCATTTGTGTTTGACCTGGAGCAAATAACTACAAGTCAAATAATTAGGTCAAGGCTTTTTGACTTACTGAGCTGCTTTTTGTTCATATTTGATAAAGCATAAATGAAAAGTAATTTGATACTAAATGGTCAGAGTAATATTCAGTAGTTAATAACACATGTCTCAGCTATATGATTACTTAAACATTTTTTTGAGAGAAAAATAAGTTGCCTGTTGAATCTTGGCTTTAATACTTTTGAAAATTTTGAGTTAAAGGAAAAAATTCACATAGCGCAAGAAATTGTTTTTGAAAATAAAAAAAAAATTATTCTCAGAAGGATATGGGAAAATAACCTAGAAAATTTAAAAGTAGAAAGGAAGTAGTAGAGTAAAAGAAAGGGTTTCTAAACATGGAAAACATTTGGGCAGGAATGATAAATTTAGTAAAATTTTGAAGATGTTAATAAAATTTTTAATAACTATAGAAAAAAGGAGATAGATTATTAGAGGAGAATAAAGGATAAAAAATAGATGGTTAATTTAGGAGATCTAGTATACAACTAATTACAGTTTTAAAAGGAGGACAGAGATTATGGACAGAAAAAAAATAGAAACATAATACAAGAAACTTTCACATAACCAAAGTCATGGGTATTTAGATTGATAGTTCCTACAACATTTTCAGCACAATCAATGATAAATGAATCATGTTGAGTCTTATCATTGTAAAAGTCCAAAATGCCAAGGAGAAACTTAAGATTCTAAAAACCTCCAGTTAAAAATAAAACAGAATACATATACAAAGGAACAGGAATCAGAATGACTCAGACTTCTTCACAGCAGCAATAGTAACTAGTGGACAAATGACTAAGTCTGTCATGGACAGTAACTTTTCAACCTAGAATTCAATATTTAGTTAAGCTCTCATTACACATGCAACTAGAATATAACAATTTGAGATTTGGAAGTTCAAAAAATTATGTCTTCCAAGCACTCTTTCTCATGAAGCAAACAGAAGATCTTTACA
>CM053508.1:77093601-77157072 GCA_028627145.1 Eidolon dupreanum | reverse complement strand
GGGCAACCGGGGAAGATAAGGGGGTATATACGGGTAACAAAAACTAGGTTCGGGGCTCTTGCCTCAATCACTGCTGCGACAGTGGAGGTTTGAGCCCAGATTCGAATCTGTAATAAATTTTTTTTTTTTGATTTGGCTATTTGGCTTCTGTGTCAGTGCTCTCTGGGAAACTCGCACTATAACATCCTCAACCTAATTAGAGTCCAGCATTCCATTTGATTTTAGTTGTGGAATCTTAAAAATGATATAGTTGGCAACATATCTATGGTTCAAAGTCTTTGAAGTCAAGCAGCCTAAGGCTGAATCCCAGCCCTACTTCTGATAAGATGTGTCATTCTGGGCAAGCTCTTTGATCTTGTCCTGACTTTCACTGGTTTGCAACATGGAGATAATATTTTGTATCTCCTAGGGTTTTTGTGAGAAGTAAATGAGATATTACATGTAAAACATGTAGTGACTGGTACATATTAATTCAGTATATGTTGATAATGGTGAGAATGACCTAAATAAAAATATTAACACTGTAGACTTTGATTTTGTGGGAGACATATTTCATTACATTTTCTGATCTCTTGAAATGTAGAATTCACTTAGAACAGTAATAGTGAATCATCTGCAAATAAAAGGTGACACATGGCAAAGGACACCATAATCAATTTTTTATATTATTATATTTATAATAAAGGGCCAAATCTGAGCTTTTGTTTATAAATGTTTTAATATTTAGGCTTTTAAGAATCCAACATTATTAAGTAGTAGACATAATTTCCTTTGTTAGTATACAGAAAATAAAAAGTTGCAGAAAGTTAAAAATATAAAGAAAATTATGTGAAGACCTAAATAAATAATCATTCTTTTAAAGAATTAAACTTAGTTAACAGATTCAGTTTAAAGAGGTAAAGGAAAGGGGAAGAATGAAATAATCATCTTTGGAAACAAAATAAATTATCTCTTTAAGTTCAAATTGCTTTAATTACTTTAGCAGCTCTAAAGAAGAAAACAATGATTTGATTATAAATTCCTACCTGGTCAGGTCATAGTGGATAGTCACACCCAGGCATATTACTTTTTTAGTAAAAGGTTTATCTTTGCCTTAAATAAGCCCTGTCCATTGTTCCTGTGCATCTAGGTTAACACATCTTGGAAATTCAGGAGTAATTTTCTTAATCAGACCCCTGAACCTTCAAGAGAGCACATAATATTGTTAATGATCCTATAGGCCAATTCCTGTCTTGCTTTCTCTTGCTTTCCTTTATCTTCCTTAAGTTCCCTTTTTAAATTCCAAATGCATAAAAGAAACTTCAAACTGTCATTCTAGAAATCATTTTTGTTAGTCTGCTGAGATCTCATTTCCAGGTGTACCCTTGGTTTGGCTGAAATAAACTCTAATAAACATCAAAATTTTCTACAAATTTGGACATTTTTATGTTGATCAGGGTCTATATTTTCTTAAAAAATAAAGTACTGGTTTGGCAAAAGTGGTTGAGATAATTATGGGAAAACAGAGATTAAGAATGTGCTGGCTGGAAAATTACTGCTTGGCTATCGCCCATGGGAACATAGGCTATCACCCATAGGAAGATAACATTCTAACAATAAGCTTTCTGCTTCTGTACCCCCCGCTTGCACAACTGACCTGTGTGTTGACAGTTAGTAAAAAGAAGAAAAATAGACTTTTGTGTTCAGATAGAATGAGGAATGGGGTTTAGGGCTTAAAAACCCTGTACCTCTGCTTTTCAGGGCTGCTTAACTTGGGGTTTGTGTATCCCTGGCAGACCCAGCTGGCTGAATAAAGAGTGTGTTTCCTATAACTCACTGATTTCTGGTGGTCTGTGTGTCTATTGGGGGCTGGAGGCTACAACATTTGGAGGCCCCAGCGAGATCTCAGGGAGTGGCCCTGAGATCTAAGACTGGACCAGCCTCCAAAGCGGTTGCTGTTCCTGTTACGGATTCAAAGGGGTGGTCAACCTGAGACATTCCAGGGCTCTTGAATGCTGTGACGGAGTCAATGCAATCGTCAAAGATGCAACCTTTAGGACACACTCTTTATTCTTGGTCCCAAAGGGAATCTCCAAGACCTAGACATCTGGATAAAAGGTACCTTTCTGTTTCTGTTGACCAGTCACTGGGGGTTCGTGGAGAGACTGGACGCAGCCATATCTCCTGGACCATGGCCAGGCCATAGGATTCTACCTCTTATGCCCTGTTATCAGATTCTGTCTACTGTCTCTGGTCTTGTCTAGGTTGTAGGAGACAGACTTCTCTGGGTCCACCTATATTCCAGTAATCGTTCTTGTCTGAGTGTCTGTCTTGTGTATTTTGTGCAAGCGATGCGGGGAGGCCCTGACTTCACAGAAGACACCTTTGGGGTGTCTCCTGAAACATTTCAAAGAAGGGTTCATAGCTGACTATGGCATAAAGTTTTCTCCAGGCAGACTAAGGACATTGTGTGAAGTTGAGTGGCTGTTTTTTGGTGTAAACTGACCTCTGGAGGGTTCTTCTGACAGGGGTTTAGTGAGGAATGTTTGGAAGATTGTCACGGGAGACCCAGGACATCCCGATCAGTTTCCCTACATTGATCAATGGTTAAACCTTGCTCAGAATGCCCCTCCTTGGCTCTTCTGGTGTGCCCTTTCCCTAGGGGCATGAGTTTGTGGGCACCTTAAAACATACAGCAACTAAATCTCCAAGACAGCTCAGTCCCTCAGTCCTCTAATCTCCACCAGAGGACAGTGACCTTCCCCCACCCTATAATCCAGGACAACAGAGGCCCAATAGTACCACCTCATCTCCTCAGACATGGGCAGGTAACCCCTATGGGCCTCCTGCTCCTGCTCTGGGTGGGGCATTAGCTGATACCATCTCCCTGGCCATCTTCCCCTTGCGAGAAGCAACACCCTAGGGGCCTCACACAGACAGACCTTTTATGGTTTACGTGCCTTTCTCAACTAGTGACCTGTACAACTGGAAGGCACAGAATCCACCTTTCTCTGAGAAACCCCAGGCATTAATGGGACTCTTAGAAAGTGTCTTTCGGACTCACTGCCTCACCTAGGATGATTGTCAACAGATTTTAATTACCCCCTTGACCTCGGAAGAATGCGGATGCATTCAGACTGAAACACAAAAGATAGCTGCAGGAGGAATGAAAGCTGAGGAAGCAGGGGAACAGATTGAGAAGGAATTTCCCTCCACCCGCCCAGACTGGGGACACAGTTCTCAGGCAGGAGAATGGCATTAGATCAGTACCACCAGATTCTAATTGGGAGAATTGCGATGGCTGCTTGCCAGCCAACTAACCTTTCTAAGATAACTGAAGTTATACAGGGAGGGATCTCAGGAATCCCCTGGAGCATTTCTTGAACAAGGTGTACCAGATATACACCCCCATTGATCCCGAGGCCCCTGAGAACCAGCGGGCAATTAATATAGCCTTTGCTACTCAGGCAGCCCCTGATATCTGGCATAAATTGCAAAAATTAGAAGGTTTTGCAGGGATGAACCTGTCCCAACTTGTTGAGATAGCCCAGAAGGTGTTCAACAACAGGGAGACACCAGATGACCCCAAATATATGGCTAAAGTCCAAAGCTACCGTCATCAACACAGGCAATCTGTTGCCAATCCCAGACCCCGAGACCCCCGTTCATGACTGCACAGATTTCACTGATGCTGTGTGTTCCTCGCGGCCAGACCTCAAAGACTCCCCTCTGCCTGAGGCCGATGAAGTTCTGTTCACAGATGAGAGCAGCTTCATGCAGGAAAGAAGGAGGTATGCTGGGTCAGCGGTTGTAACTCTAACTGGCACCATCTGGTCAGAAGCTCTTCCCCATAGGACTTCTGCTCAAAAAGCAGAACTCATCGCCCTCACTGAGGCACTAAGATGGGGAAAGGATAAGGCAGTCACAATATACACTGATAGCCGATATGCCTTTGCCACTGCACGTGTACACAGAGCCATCTACAAGGAGAGAGGGCTTCTGACTTCATCTGGGAAGGACATCAAGAACAAGGAGGAGATCTTAGCCTTACTTGAAGCCATATAGATGCCTAAGGCTCTTATTATTGTTCTTTGTAAAGGGCATCAAAAAGGGAATAGTCCTGAGGCTGAGGGAAACTGACAAGCTGATGCAGAGGCAAGAACAGCGGCCACAAGGCCAGTAGGGCCCCCACCACATCTACTGACTGGTTGTCCCTTACCCAGAACTGCCTCTGTCTCTGACCTATATGGCACAAGAGAACATATATTTTCAAGACAAGGGAGCCACTAGGAACCAACAAGGGTGGTGGACGACCCCTGATGGAAAAATCGGGCTCTCACGGGCCCTTGGAAGGACTCTCCTCCACCAACTACACCAGACCACACACTTAGGGTGAACTAAGATGCTCCAAGCTTTAGATTCCTACTTTCACTTGTTAGAAGGGAGAAGAACCGCAGAGAAGATTGCCTCATGATGCCCAGCCTGTGCCCAAATTAATCCAAAGAAGGGGAAGATAGAAGAACGTAGGTATAAGGAAAGAAGAACTTATCTGGGGGGCCATTGAGAAGTCGATTTCACTGAGGTAACCTCGACTGTGGGGGGCTACAAATATTTACTTTTTTTATAGACACCTTTTCAGGATGGGTAGAGGCCTTCTGCGCCAGGAAAGAGACTGCCTTAGTGGTTACTAAGAAACTACTACAAGAAATTCTCCCTCAATTTGGTCTCCCCAGAACTTTAGGGTTGGATGACGGGCCAGCTTTCATAGCAAAGGTATCATGACAATTGGCTAGCTACCTAACTTTGCAATGGAAACTCCACTATACCTACCAGCCCCAAAGTTCGGGCCAAGTAGAGCAAATGAATCGGACCCTAAAAGAGACATTAGTCAAGTTAGGGTTAGAAACTGGTGGGACCTGGGTAGAACTTCTTCCCTTTGCTCTTTTCCGAGCCAGGTGTACTCCATATATTAATGGATTCATCCCATTTGAAATTTTCTTTGGAAAACCCCCACCTTTAGTACCTATAATAGAAGTTGAGAAAAAGGCAGAACTACCGTAACCTTGTCTTAAGTCTTTAGAGGCCCTTCAAAGTGTACAGAAGGAAATTTAATCCTGGGTTCATGCTGCCCACTCGGTCCCAGGGGATGGACTTCCTTATCAGTTTCAGCCTTGGGACTCTGTGTAGATCCAGAAGTTCACTTCCAAAGGACTAGAACCAAAATGGAAAGGACCCTTCACTGTCTACCTGACAATGCCCACTGCAGTTAAAGTAGACAGCATCCCATCATGGATGCATTACTCCCACGTGAAGGCAGCATGAGAGTGGACAGCTAAGGAAGATGGGCCCTTAAGACTAAGACTCAAATGTACATGAGTCTAATCCTCTGTTTCTTCCTTTTTTCCTCTTTAGCCCAGGCGTTTGACCAGCCACAACCAAAACCAGAAGGAGCATTAATAACTTTGCTAACGACAATACACAAGGTCTTAAATAAGACCACCCCAGACATAGAATGAGATTGCTGGTTGTGCCTAAACCCAAAACCCCCTTACTATGTCGAGTAGGAACTCCCCTAAGTTTAACTGAGCTCAGCAGGCTAGAACTTCAAGTCAATTCACTAGCAGAAGTAGTCCTCCAAAATAGAAGATGTTTAGATTTTTTATTCTTAGAACAAGACAAACTATGTATGGCTCTAGGTGAAACCTGTTGCTTCTATGCCAATAACTTTGGAATAATTAGAGAGAGCTTGCTACTAGTACAGAGAAATTTAGATGCCAGGGAAAAACAAAGACTAAAATCAAATAACTAGTTTCATAAGATGTTCAATTGGTCACCATGGCTAACAACCCTTCTATATACTGTAGTTGGAACTTTAATCCTCCTCCTCCTCTTGTTAACTTTTGGCCCATGTTTCTTGAATTTCTTGTTTGCATATATAAGGAAGAAAATTATTTCTATTAAACTTTTAGTATTACAAAATAGAAGCTATGAGCAAATTCCCCATGAAGAATCAAGGATTTGATTTTCTGCCAAGGCTAGTGGAGAATGTGCTGGCTGGAAAATTACTGCTTGGCTATCGCCCATGGGAACATAGGCTATCACCCATAGGAAGATAACATTCTAACAATAAGCTTTCTGCTTCTGTACCCGCCCCCCCCCCCCCCGCTTGCACAACTGACCTGTGTGTTGACAGTTAGTAAAAAGAAGAGAAATAGACTTTTGTGTTCAGATAGAATGAGGAATGGGGTTTAGGGCTTAAAAACCCTGTACCTCTGCTTTTCAGGGCTGCTTAACTTGGGGTCTATGTACCCCTGGCAGACACAGCTGGCTGAATAAAGAGTGTGTTTCCTATAGCTCACTGATTTCTGGTGGTCCATGTGTCTGTTGGGGGCTGGCAGCTACAACAAGAAGATACCGTTTGTCTGGTTTATGTGTCAAGCCAATCTTCCAGCATTTCTTTAATGAATAAATGATTGCAAAATGATTCTATTTTGGTAGTTAGTGCTTACTCATATAAAATGTTATTGCAAGTAAGACATAAATACTTTCTAGTGTAATTCATAATTCTTTCAAAATACTCTATCCTAATACTCTGTTTTCCTTTGACTATGGGAAAATTATTTCTTTTACATAGTTATTGGTAATACATTGGGTAGTTGTGACTTAGGCTGAATTTTTGTTTCTTAGAAACCAGAAAATATGTATTTTCATAATGATGATTGTTAGAATTTTGCTTGATCTATTTATTGGAAGCCTGTTTTGTGAGACAAGTGATAAAACATCATAGTTTCATAGTTTCCAAGTATCTGTGACAAATATGGTTAATTCTTATTTTCTATCACAAAGCAGGATTCAGATCTCCTCTGAAAGTCTTCATTTTTCCCATTTACCCACCTGTCCTTTACCAAGACTCAAAATGATGGGATGGTTTTTTGCTGCTTCTCTCTCTTGGCTTTTATTCAGCAATCTGAGCCTGTTGAGAGATGGTTCATCTCATTTGTCTGCTTTCCCTCCGCTCCACAATATGAAAATGTCTCATCATCTAATGTAATCACTTCTTGTCAGTCTTTCCTCTACTTTGCACCCAAGGCCGCGAGACCAAGCTTCCCATACACCAGTGTATACATATCTGTGCTAAAGGGCCCTGGGGGCCTTCTATTTCCTGAAGAAAACTTTCAAATTTCAGACTCACTAATGTTATCATTTGTACCTCTCTTTTCCTTTAATGATTTTCATACAGCCCCCTGCTCCTGCCAAAGTGGTCACTTGTACACCAGTTCTTGCTCTGTGCCTTGCTTCCATGACACTATTCCTCCTTCCTTTCTAGGATATTGACATCCTCTCAGCATTCTGATCTGGTTCAAGGTTATTTCTTTCAAGAATCCTTCCTAGATTTACCCAGCCCAGTATGATTCATTTTTTTTTTTTTTCTGATTTCTTCCTTTTCTAAATACTGAAAATCTCATTGTCTCTGCAACTAAATTTGTAACTAGAATTTGAGAGGGAAGTTGGTAGAGAGAAAACACCTGATGGGCATCTGTCATAAAGCACTCCATATGTGTCAGCTAATTGTCACCACCTGTGGAAGCAGAGGCCCAGGAAGGCTAATTTTTTTATAAACATATAGCTGAAGTGGTTGATTCAGGGTTTGAACCCAAATCATTTGACACTAAATTTCATATTCTTTTTACATACTACCTTAGCCAATCACCCTGAACATAGTAGAGAATAGGGACTATATCTTTGGTTTTGAATTTTAATTAATCATTCATTTGGCCAATACATTTTAATGAGCACTTATTATGTGATAGACACTGTTGTATATGCTTTGGTGGGACTCATGATGACGATGATGATGATGATGTGATAGTAGTAGTAGTTTAAATACATATAGTAGTAACTATGTGCCAGGCACTGTTTTAAATAATTTACATATAACATCTAATTTCTTTACAACAATTCTATAAGAAAAATTTTAGCATACTTTTTTCTACACAAGGAACTATGCAGAGTTTAAAAGACTTGTTTAATAACACACAGCTAATAATGGGCAGCAATGGGTCTGAACTCAGAATCCTGGCTGCTAAGCACAACACTATTCTGCTCATCAAACAAAGGAGACCTAATAATCCCTGTCCTCAAGGTGATAAGACAAATATGCTATGTAGAACCATTAATAATATTCATAGATGTTTTATTATTTATTTTACAAGATTTGGATTTAAGGCTTTCTTCATTCTTCTGTACTTCTTAAATAAATGATAATTTATAGAGGTAGTTTTACCTCAACCTATAAAAGGCTCCATGCATCAGGTATGTTTGAGATACAAACCTTCCCTAAGGACATCATTTGTCCCATGACCCTGGCAATGCTTGAGTAGACGTTATTATTGCCTAACATCAACTTTCCTCAAGTTAGCAAAATCAACAAATAATGTCATAAGTAAGCTGTTTTGTCATCTAATTTGGATTAGATTAATGATATTCATGAAGACTTTTTTTAGTATAAATATATATATTATTCAAATTTTTTGTTTATATTACCCAATACCAATCAAAACAAAGGTTGGCTAAAAAAAAAAGCAGTTGGTAAAATGATATAAAATAATGAATAGCTATATTTAGCAAACGTTATAGAAGACACAAACCTGATGAGTTTTTTCTATCATAGCTGGAAAGCTATTGTTAAGGAAAAGTGAGAGATTTTCTCACTCTTGGCTGCAGTGAAGCCTGCCCACACTTAGATAACATGATATCTAGAGCACGAACTTACAAGACATTGCCTGCCTCACTCAGATACTGTGAGAAATGCGAGAAGGGTACTATTGTCTTTCCAAATGGCTTCAAAATCCCTTTTCCACCTCGAATAGTGTCTATATCTACTTGAAGTCTTGAACTAATATGTTTGGGTGAAAATTTTTTTTTTTGTATTCATCTATATGGTAATAACAAAAATATTTCCAGGAGAGAAATGAGTACTGTTGTAGGTACATTGTTTTATATTTGGAGGCTATTTCATTCTCTGTTTTCTAGAATTATGGCACATTTTGAAGGATAGCCTGGCTGGGATTTGGTTAGACTTCAACAGTTGGACACAACATAGCACTATTGGTAGATAACCATCCCAATGCATTTTTATTTTCGCATCAACCATTAGGTGCAGTAAATGAAAGAGGCAAGTAACATTTATTAGGCATAAGTACCTGACACAAATTACACCAGTACTTGATGAACATGACTTTATTTAATTATTTATCAGAATTTAGGCGATATGTATATTATTATATTCATTTTATAGAGACAGGAAATGAGGCTCAGGGAGTTAAAGTTGCTTAAAATCAGCATATTTTGGGCAACATAAACCTAATCCAAATGTCAGCAGAGAAAGCTACACGGCAGTAGCCTGCTCAAGCTTTCCTGTTTGAAATCAAAAAGCTAAGCTACGAACCTAAAAGGAAGAACAAAATTGCAAATACAAAACACTACCATCAAAGAACTTATAAATCATTGTCTCACACATTTCTAATGGAGAAATGTTGAAAGAATAAAGACAAGTAAGAAATTGAGCTTACATTTAAATTTACTGCTTATTTCCAGGTGGCTTTGGCACTGTTCTTTGATAAGTGGAGAATAGAATTTCTAGGATTATTTTAAGCTGAGGAGGTGGTAATTGATCAGCACCTCAATGGTCACCTGCTTATAGCTCTCCAACTTACGTAGCCTGGCAGTTGACTACTTTCATCTTGGACACTTCAAGAGAGAATTTTTTTTTTAATGTCTGAAAAAAATCACTTCAAGGAAAGAGCTCTCATTGACCTGCTTGGGTAACATGCCTGTTTTGGGACCCATCACTGCATTCGGGGTCACAGGATTCTATGATTGATCAGGCCTCAGTCAAGTCAGAGATTCATCCTGAAGTTCTGCATGCATGCATGCCAGCGTGTGTATGACTTCTTTGCACAGGTTTTGGGAAAAGTTTATAGAAAATTAAGAATGATGATAAATATTTTGAACTCCACTGATTCTTAAAAAAGTAGCTCTCAATAAGTAATGAATAACTGTCACGAAGTGTCTAAACATAATTATTGATTTGTTATAAAGAAGACATAATTTATTGCTCAAGGAAATTTTTAGAGTAAATAAGTCTCCACCTCCAGCAAATGTGCTTTGGGATGTAGCACAGAAAACCACAGGAAAAATTCAAACTCAAAAATTCTCCTGAGAGATAATCCTACTTTAATTTGTTAGAAGAAAATGTTACTCTGTGGATTATTAATTATAACAAACCAAAATAAATTTCAAATATAGTCATTATACATGTATTTTTAAATAAACTTACTTTTTATTAAGTTTAATGGGGTAACATTGGTTAATACAATTATATAACTTTCAGGTGTACATTATCATTTGACATCTGTATGTTCTATTATGTGTTTATCACCCAAAGTCCAGTTTCCTTCAGTTACCATATATTTGATACCCTTTACCCACTTCACCCTCCCCTAAACCCTATATTTGACCCCTTTTACCCTGTCTACATCCTATCTCCTCCCCCACCCCACTAGTAACCAACCACTAGTCTATAGTCCATGTCCATGAGTCTCTGCTTGCCTTGCTCATTTGTTGCTTTTAGGTTTATATCCCATATATAAGTGATATTATGTGATTTTCAACCTTTTCTGACTGGCTTATTTTGCTTAGTATGAATATTTCAAGATTCTTCCATGTTGTTGCAAATGGCAGTATTTCATCTCTTCTTATGGTTGAGTAATATTTCATTGTATATATATACCACAGCTTCTTTATCCAATCATCTGTCGTAGGACAATTCAGGTGCTTCCATGTCCTGGCCACCATGAATAATGCTGCAAAGAACATCAATGTACAAATATCTTTTCGAATATGAGTTTTCAAGTCTTTGGGGTAAATACCCAGTAGAGGGATTGCTGGATCAAAGGGTAGATCAATTCTTAGTTTTTTGAGGAAACTCCGTACTGTTATCCATAGTGGCTGTACCAATTTGCAGTCCCAACAGCAGTGTATGAGGTTCTTATTTTTCCACATCTTCTCCAACATTTGTTATTACTTGTCCTATTGATTATAGCCATTGTAACAGGTGTGAGATGGTATCTCATTGTAGTTTTGATTTGCATTTCCCTAATAGCTAGCGATGTTGGCATCTTTTCATATATTTGTTGGCAATTTGTATGTCCTGTAGGGAGAAGTGTCTGTTCAGGTCTTTTACCCATTTTTGATTGGATCATTTTTGTTGTTGTTTTTGTTGTTATTGAGTCGTATGACTTCTTTGTATATTTTGGATATTAGGCCCTTATCAAAGGTGTTACTTGCAAATATATTTTCCCATTCGGATGGTTCTTTATTTACACTGTTGATGGTTTCTTTTGCTGAGCAGAAGCTTTTTAGTTTGATGTAATCCATTCATTTATTTTTGCTTTTATTTCTCTTAACTTTGAGGTCAAAGTCCAAGGTCCTTGAGTTTCATTCCTATGTTTTCTTCTATGCATTATTATTTCAGGTTTTATAGTCAGGTCTTTAATCCATTTCCATTTAATTTTGATGTGTGTCAATTTTTGTTTTTGCAGGTGGCTTTCCAGTTTTCCCATCACCACTTATTGAAGAGGCTTTCTTTTCTCTACTGTATATTTTTGGTATTTTTGTTGAAAATTATTTGCCCATATAAATATGGGTATACTTCTGGACTCCAGATTCTGTTCCACTGGTTCATGTGTCTGTTTTGCTGCCTATACCATACCATTTTAATTATTGTAGCTTTGTAGTATAATCTGAAATTGAGCAAAGTGATGCCTCCAGCTTTGTTTTTTTCCCTCAGGATGGTTTTGGCAATTAGGGGTCTTTTGTGCTTCCATACAAATCTGATGATTTTTTGTTCTATTTCTTTAAAAAATGCCGATGGGATTTTGATGGGGATTGCATTAAATCTGTATAATGCTTTAAGTAATACAGTCATTTTAACTATGTTGATTCTTCCAATCCAAGAATATGGAATGCCTTTCCATTTCTTTATATCTTCTTTAATTTATTTTAATAGGGTCTTGAAGTTTTCATTATATAGGTCCTTTACATGTTTCGTTAAATTTATTTCTAGGTATTTTATTCTTTTTGTTGCAATTGCAAAAGGAATTACTTTCTCCACACTTTTTTTTATCAGAGTATAGAAAAGCTATGGATTTTTGAACGTTAATTTTGTTCCAGAGACTTTACTATATTTCCTTATTGTTTCTAGTAGTGTTCTTGTGGAGTCTTTAGGGTTTTCTATATAGAGAATCATGGCATCTGCAAAGAGTGACAATTTGACTTCTTTTTCTATTTAGATGCCTTTTATATCTTTCTCTTATCTGATTGACTCACTAGAACCTCCAATGTTATATTGAATAACAGTGGCGATAGTGGACAGCTTTGTTTTATTCCTGATCTCAGAGGGAAGGTTTTTAGTTTTTCACCATTAAGTATAATGTTGGCTGAAGATTTGTTATAGATGGACTTTATTATGTTAAGATACTTTCCTTCTATACCGATTTTGTTAAGTGTTTTGATCATAAATGTATGCTGTATCTTGTCAAAAGTTTTTTCAGCATCTATTGATATAATCATATGATCCTTATTTTTTAGTTTATGTGGTGTATCACATTAATCGATTTGCGTATGTTGAACTCTCCCTGTGCCTCTGGAATGAAGCCCACTTGATCGTGATGTATAATCTTTTTAATATATTGCTGTATTTGGTTTGCTAGTATCTTATTTAGGATTTTTGCATCTGTGTTCATGAGAGATATTGGCTTGTAGTTTTCTTTTGTGTTATCTTTACCAGGTTTTGGTATCAGAGTATTATTGGCCTCCTAAAATGAGTTGGGAAGTATTGCCTTCTCTTTGATTTTTTTAGAAGAGTTTGAGGAGAATAGGTATTAAATCTTCTTTGAATGTTTGGTAGAATTCACTGGTGAAGCCATCTGGTCCTGGACTTTGACTTTTTGGTAGGTTTTTGATGATTGCTTCAATTTCCATACTGTTGATTGGTTTATTTAGATTTTCCATTTCTTCTTGATTCTATCTAGGAAGGCTGCATTTTTCTAAGTACTGGTCCATTTCTTCTAGGTTATTAAATTTGGTGTTATATAACTTTTTATAGTATTCTTGTATGATCCTTTGTATTTCTGTGGTGTCTGTCATCCTTTCCCCGCTTTTATCCTTGATTTTATTTGTGTCTTTTCTCTTTTTTCTTAGTGAGTCTGGCCAGGGGTTTGTCAATTTTAGTAACCTTCTCAAGGAATGAGCTCTTTGTTGCATTTAATTTTTCTAATTTTTTTTGGTTTCCATTTTATTTATTTCTGCTCTAATTTTGATTATTTCTTTCCTTTTGCTGACTTTAGCCTTCATTTTTCTTCCTTTTCTAGTTTAAGATGGAGCATTAGGTTGTTTATTTCGTCTCATTCTTGTTTTTGGAGGTAAGCCTGTAATGATATGAACTTTCCTCTTATGATAGCTTTTGCCATGTCTCAAGAGTTTTGATATGTTGTAGTATCATTATCATTTGTTTCTATGTATCTCCTTGATCTCTCTTTTTATTTCTTCTCTAACCCTGTTATTCTTTAGTTGCATGTTCTTTAATATCCATGTATTTGTGTTTTTTTCTTATTTTTTTCTATAGTTGATCTCTAGTTTCAAAGCATTATGATCAGAGGATATGGTTGGTATAATTTCAACCCTCTTATATTTGTTGAGGCTATCCCTGTATCCCAACATATGGTCGATTCTTGAGAATGTTCTATGTGCAGTAAAGAAGAATGTATAATCAGCTGTTTTAGGATGGCTCTGTAAATGTTAATTGTGTCAAGTTGGTCTAATGTGTCATTTAAAGATGTTATTTCCTCATTGATTTTCTGTTTGATCTGTCCATATTCAATGGTGGGGTATTTAGGTCCCCTACTATGATAGTGTTTTGGTCTGTTTATTCCTTTAGTTCTGTTAGTAATTGCTTTAAATATTTCAGGGCTCCCTGATTGGGAGAATAAATATTAATAAGTATTATGTCTTTTTTGGTGCATGATTCCCTTTATCATTATGAAGTGTCCTTCAGGATCTTTCTTTACCTTTTTTATTTTGCAGCCTATTTAATCTGATATTAGTACCACTACTCCCACTTCTCTTTGAATTCCATTTACTTGAAACATCATTTTCTACCCTTTCACTTTGTCTATATTTGTCTTCGGAACTGAGATGTGTCTCCTGGAGGCAGCATATGGTTGGGTTTTGTTTTTTGATCCATTCCACAATTCTGTGACTTTTTATTGGTGAGTTCAGTCCATTTACATTTAGGGTGATTATTGATATATGAGGTCTTCTTATAGCCATTTGACCTTTTGCTCTCTGATAGCTTGGTATTTCCATTGCTTCCTTGTCCTTGTGTTTCTGTTTTTTGTTGTTGTTGTTGTTGTTGTTGTTGTTGCTGTTCTTATTTTGTTTTTATTTTGGTTGGCTTTTGTGAGTTTTCCCTCTGGTCCTTCTTGTTTTATTTTATATATGATGGTTCTCAATCTTGGGCATTTGGTTACCATTATGAATATGTAAAGGATAATTATGTATATACAGTCATCCTTTTTCTTTCTCGTGTGTATCTCCATTCCAATCTTTGAATCCCCTCCTTTTCAGTCATTGTTTTCTCAATATGTTCCTATGTATGCTGAATGTTCATTACTGTCTTGTCATAGCAATTCTCTTCTTATTATTTAAGCTTAAAATGCCTTGTTTTTAGTAAGAGTTGCACGCCTCTTCTTCTATTTGTCTGGTAGTCACTTTACTCCTAATTTTATATATATATATATATTTTTTTTTTCTGTCATTTTATTTTAGGTGAACTGACCCCATTCAGTATTTCCTGTAGTGCAGGCCTCATAGTAGAAAATTCTCTCAATTTTTGCATGTCTGTAAAGGTCTTTATTACTCCTTCACATCTAAAGAAGAGCTTAGCTAGATATAGTATTCTAGGTTGGTAGTTACTTTCACTTAATAGTTTAAATATTTCATTCCATTTTTTTTTCTGGCTTGTAAGGTTTACATTGCAAAATCCAAGGATATTCTAGTGGGTTTACCTTTATTAGTTAACATTTTTTTCCCCTTGGCTGCCCTAAGAGTTTTGCCTTTTTCATTGATTTTCGATAATTTTAATACTATGTGTTTAATACTTGGTGTCTTGGGTTGAGATAATTGGTTATTCTGTTGATTTCTTGAATTCCAAGCTCCACTTATTCCTTAGATTTGGGAAATTCTTGTCAACTATTTGTCTGAAATGCTCTCTAGTCCCTGTTCCTTTTCCTCGCCTTTGAAAATGCCCATTATTCTTGTTTTCTCTCTTGATGGTATCAGCTAGTTCTTGAATTTCTCTTTCATTATTTTTCATTCTTCATTTTCTCTCTTCATTTTGACTTATTTCTAGATATCTGTCATCAATATCACTGATCCTTTCCTCCATTTGGTCAACTCTATTTCTCAAGCTTGCTATTGCATTTTTCTACTCTTGCAGTGTGTTCTTCTTCTCCAGAAGTTCTATTTTATTCTTTTTGAGGATTTCAATCTCCTTGCTCTGCTCATCTAGTTGTTTTTTCAATTCCTGAAATTGTTGATTTGAGCTGTTTTGGATCTCATTGAGTTTTTTCAGAAGTACCATCCTGAATTCTCTATCATTTAAGTCACATATTTCTATGTCTTTAAGCTTATTTCTGGAGATTTTTCTCTTTCTTTCTGAACTGCCTTGTCACCTTGGTTGTTCATAGTGTTTAATGGACTATTTCTCTGCCTGTTTTTCCAGAAAGAAGATTTATTATATAAAGCTCTCTCTTTAGCTTTTGCAAAGAAGGCATTCTTCTTTTGGTAGGTGGTGTCTAAGCTTCTTGGATCCCTACTTTATATAAGTCTTAATAACACTTTTTAAATTTTCTTGTAGATATTTAATCACACTACCCTCAGTTTCAGACCCTGTCAGTGTTAGTGAGAGTCAGATTGCCCTGGGGCTTCACGGTGATTGGTCTTGGCAGGTACAGGGGGAGAGGCCCTCTGGGTTGGGGGTTGGGGCTGTGGCTCAGCCTCGGTTTTGCAACTGCGGCTGGCAAAAATCAGCTGTTGTTCCTCTGTGATCCCGTCCCACTTCTCTACGTTTCTCTACTTTCTATCCTGATGACTAGGCACTGCAGTCAGCCAGCTACGGAGAGCTCACAGCTATCCCAGGCAGAAATGTTCAGGGAAGTTGCTGCATGAACTCACCACAACTTCTCCCCTTCCCCTCCTCCTGCAGGGAGCTCTGATGGCTGTGAGAGGCAGCTTATTTCTCCCAGCCCACTGCCCGACACCCAGGGTTGTGATCTGTGGTAGTTCTTATGTGCAGATGCCATGCTCAGATGTGCAGTATGAGTGTTTTTTGTTGAGTTTTAGATGTTCAGCTTATTGTTTCAAGGGGAGAGATCTGGGGATGTCTCTCACTCCTCCATGTTTCCTACTAGATTCATGGTCTGGTGCTTCTTGGTTTCAGTGTTTGTTGCAAACACTCCAGCATCTCTACTTCTTTGGTTAGAGTCAATGAACTCTAGAATACTGCTCTGGTGTTATAGCACTAGAAATTTCTGGGTTTCAAAGATATAGACCCTGGAGCATTCGGACACAACCAGGAGTCACACAGGTGGTGAGTGAAGCACAGAAACTTATTTTTACATTGACATTTAATTTTTAAATAGCAAGAGAACCTAAACATTTTTTGTAAGAGGAAGAATAATTTCAGATCATAATTACTACTATTACTGATGCTTCTTGTGTGCAAACTGTTTTTAAAAATAAAAGACTTTTTCTAACATTTGTTGCTTAGGGTATATAATTTAGCAAGAAAAGAGAAGGGAGAAATTGGTCAACATCCTAGACACTTATGTGTACCATAAAAATAGGATTGAGCAACTTCTTAAGTTTTTAAAATACAATTCTTATTTCATATAAATGTCATAAATGATGGATTTGATATGTTTTGATGCGATCTCAGTAAGATGAGCATAGTATAACCTTCACATTCAGGAAAATAGTAGGTAATGTGAAGTAAGTAAAAGTTTCCACCACTTTTTCAAGACAGAATATTTTTTTCACATAAAATGACTCTTCAGCCATGGTGAGGAGAATGCTAGCAAACCAGATGTTGAAAACTCAGACTTCTCTGGAGAAACCATTAACCAATGATGATTTAAGTCAAACTGAAGACAAAGAATAGCATTGTCCAGAACCTATATCTGAGCTGTCTGACATATACTGTAAAGGGAGGGCATTGTTCTTTCAGAGCTGAAATTTAGACTAGGCCTTGGAATAAAGAAAGCCTCTTCAATAAATGGTGCTGGGAAAATTGGAAAGCCATATGCAAAAGAATGAAGCTAGACTGCTATGTGTCACCATACACCAAAATTAACTCAAAATGGATCAAAGACCTAATATATAAAACCTGAAACAATAAACTGCATAGAAGAAAATGTAGGTACTAAACTTATGGTCCTTGGATTTAGAGAAGATTTTATAAATTTGACCTCAAAGGCAAGGGAAGTAAAAGCAAAAATAAATGAAGGGGACTATATCAGACTTAAAAGCTTCTACACAACAAAAGAAACCATCAATAAGACAAGGAGGCAAACAACTGAATTAGGAAAAATATTTTCAAACAATGCCTTTGATAAGGGGCTAATATCCAAAATTTACAGAGAACTTATATAACTCAGCAACAAAAAAACTAATGATCTAATTAAAAAATGGACAGGTGTTCTGAACAGATGCTTTTCCCAAAAAGACATATAAATGGCCAACAGATATACGAAAAGATGCTCAACTTTACTAGCTATTATGGTAATACAAATTACTCTAATAAAACAAAAAAAATACAGTGAGATACATCTCACACCTGTTAGAATTGCTATCATCAATATGATAAGCAATAACCAGTGTTGGAGAAGTTGTGTGGGAATGTAAATTGGTACAGCTGCTATGGAGATTTCTCAAAAAATTAAGCATAGATATACTTTTTGACCCAACAATTGTACTTCTGAGTATTTTTCCAAAGAAAACCCAAACAATAATGTGTAAAGATTTATGTATCCTTATTTTCATGGCAGCACAATTTGCAATAGCCAAGATATGGAAGCAACCTAAATGCCCATCAACAGATGATTAGATAAAGAAGTTATAGTTCATATGTACAATGGAACATTATTTAGCCATTAAAAAAAATGAAATCCTGCCACTCGCAATGACATGGATAGACCCAGAGTTTATTATGCTGAGTGAAATAAGTCAGATAGAGAAAGATAAATGCCATATGATTTCATTTATATATCAGAATCTAAGGAACAAAAAGAAAAAACAAATCAGAAACAGATTCACAAATATAGAGGATAATCTGGTGATAGCCAGAGGAGAGGGAGGTTGGGGGGCTGGGAGAAAGGAGTGAAGGGTTAAAGAAGTACACATCAGTAGTTGATAGATGGTCATGGGGATGGAGAGCACGGCACAGGGAATGCAGCTAGCATTAATGTAATGGCTAGGTGGAGAGCCAGAGGAGAGAAAGAGAAATTAGGGTGAGCATTTTATAAACTATATAAATATTTAAGCAATGTATTGTATATTTGAAACTAATAAAAAAACAAAAAGATACATGCACCATGATGTTCATTGCAGCATTATTCGTGGTGGCCAAGACATGAAAACAACTGAAGTGCCCTTTGATAGATGATTGAATAAAGATGTGGTACATATACACAATGGAATATTACTCAGCCACAAGAAAAAATGAAATACTTCAATTTGCAACAACATGGATGAATTTTGAGATTATCATGCTAAGTGAAATCAGGCAGAAGTAGTTGAGAAGCATATGATTTCACTTATATGTGGGATATAAAACTGGAACCAACACATGAACAAGACAAACAAACAGAGGCTTATGGACACGGACAACAGTTTAGTTATTACTGAAGGGAAAGTGGGGAAGAGGTAGGTAGATATGGGTAAAGGGTGTCAATATATGGTGACAGAAGGAAATCTGACTTTGGGTGGTGAATACACAATGCAATATATATATTATGATGTATTATTGAATTGGACACTTGAAACCTATATAATTTTATTAACCAATGTCATCTCAATAAATTTAATAAAATAAAAAATAGAATAGTCTATTCTAAGCTATTTGCCTGTCTAAGCAGGAACAAGATAGATTCTGACCAAGCTCTGTAGGATCTCGTTTGATCCTATTACTTTAATGACCCCCTGAGTGGACTTAATTTTAAAATAAATTAACTCATTCATTTAATAGACCTTTGTATAGTAATGATTTCTATCAAAACTAAGCATGGGACATTCCAAGGTAAATAAGAAAGATTGCCATGGATCTTGTTCAACTCAGTATTATCATGCTCTATTCTACAAACAAAACAAAACAAAACAAACCTGTTCTCACAGATCTTATGTTCCAGTGCAGAGCAGTAGAAAACAAACAAATGATATGCATACAAATATGACAATATTTCAAGTGGTGATAAGTAATAAGAATTAAAATCAAGCAGAATAAAGGGATGAAAAGTGACTTGAGGCAGTACTATTTAAGGTAGGGTGATCCGTTGAAGTGAAACCTGAATTTAGTGAAAAGAACCACATTAACACCTAGATGAAGAACATTCCAGACAGAGGAAAGAGCAAGTACAATAACCATGAGGCAGGACCATTTTTGGTGGATTTGAAAAGCAGTAAGGAAGCCAGTATGATTGTAATAGGATCAATAGAAGCAGAAGGGAGAGAGGATATCTGAGAGGTAGCTAGTGAGCAGATTATATTGGGCTTTGTAGAATGAGATAAAGGTTTTGGTTTTATTCAGAGGTAGAAAGGCATGGGAGGAGAGAACATGATCTGACTTAGGTTCTGCAAGTCCCTGTAGGGTGGAATGGGGCAAGGAAGTGGAAGTAGGATGAGCACCTGGCAGCAGTCGTCATAGTCCAGACCAGGATAATTTACTTGGATTAGAAGGATTAGTGCTGGAGTGGGAAGAACAGGTTGGATTCAGAATATATTTTGAGGATAAAGCAAGATGATTTGTGGATGAATTGGATATAGAATACAAGAGAAAGAGAAGAGTCGAGGATAAAGCCAAGACTTTTTTCTGAGATGTGAAATTTCATTTGCTAATATGAATAAGATTAAAGAGAGGTAGGCTGTCTGCGGCCATACCACCCTGAACAAGCCCAATTCCCATCTAATCTCAGAAGCTAAGCAGGATCGGGCCTGGTTAGTACTTGGATGGGAGACCACCTAGGAATACCAGGTGCTGTTGGCATAAAAAATAAAAAAATAAGGGATTGTAAGCTAACAACCTTCTTGCAAAGGTTGTCTCACCTAAAACAAACAAACAAACAAACAAACAAATAAATAAAGAGAGGCAGGCCACGGAGAGATAATTAGAAATAAAGAGTTCAGTTTTCAATATATTGTTTGCTTACTTGAATGTGCACATACACATACACACACTTAAGCAGAAGTGTTTGCATAGATAGTTGGACATGTAAGTCTGATGTTCAGGGAAGAGGTCTAGCTGAGGTGGGAGTTGTTGATATTAAGTGGTATTTACGGTCATAGGACTAGATTAGGCCACTCAGAGACCCAGAGCATGAACTTCGCAGGACCTTCAGATGCCATAGACTATGAATATAATGGTGTGTAAAGAACACAGTCTCATACCTTTAAGTTATTTACATCAAATAAAAATTCATTTATTATTCATCTACTAACATTTATTTAACAAATATATATTTAGTGCTCAGCTAAGTACCAAGGTACTCAAATACCAAGGCACACTGAGAAAACACAGTGATATACTTGCTTGGACAATGCTATGCTATCAAACCCATCAATAGTGTACTCCAAAGTGCCAAGACCATTGTGATACAATGATTATCTTTAAATAGTTTTTTTTCCCATTAATTTCTATTTCTTATTATTAACATTTGTCCCTAAAAAATGAGGATAAACACCATGTTGTTAGAGTTATCTAATTTGTGGCTATAAATGCTTGCTTTGGTGATATAATAGATGTAGTCCTATCATCTTGAGTGAACATAAGATTTTGAAAATTCAAATTTTAAAACTCTAAGGGGTTTTTAAAATTAAAAATTACTCCTGGTACTTCCAAATCTTATAAAATAACATATTTTTTTTTTGGTCTCCCAGATAAAAAATGCTGAGTTTGGAATCCTTGGCTATCTTTACTGAAATAAAATTCAGGAAAAAAAATCAATTAATTATAGTGTAGGCCAGGAGTGTCTAAAAATAAGTTAACTGCACATTTCCATATAATTTATAATATATGGTTTCATGATTCATGAGACAAGGTAAGCTCTAGTAAATTTATTGGTTTGAATAAACTTCGAATGTCCAGAAGAAATGGAGTTGCAGAGATAGAGTGGGAGGAAACATGAAGAAATACAAATAACGATGTTTATTTATAGTGCAAAAATTTGCCACAGCCTGGTCAAGATTAACCTATATAGCCTGATCATTTTCTCTTATAACTAAGGTTATTTCTCAAGGGATACCCGAGCTTGAAGCCAGATTCTCTTCAGCCAGACCTTTGTTTCCTGGCTCAGAGAGGCTGCCATACACTCCAGTCTGGAAAATGAAACATTAATGATTCTTCATTGGGAAGGTTATAAAATTACTGGAAAGAAAAATTGAATAGATGTTCTGGCCCTTTTCGGGTATTTACAAAACTGAATTTCAGTTAAAATTTCTCCAGAAATAGGTCCTACTGGATAGGTCAGAAACCACTTTCATGTGATTTCAGCTACAGGCCATGTATCTCTAATTTTTTGTGATTTTAATCAGTTCAGGCAGCCAACAAGTAATGTCAGTGAAGGGAAAGAAACACAGCACACACACAAATACACAAAACAAACAAAAATTGTCAAGACAGTTTTTGATTTATTTGATTTATTTGCTTGGACATTCGTTGAAGTTCACCTGTGTACTGCAGGAGGTTATATGTCTGCCCCTGTAGGCTCTGCTGTGTGTAACAGGTCTCCAGACTTTCTCTCATCCATTTGCCAGAATAAATTATTCTGGTACCATTTGCCAGAATAAATTATTCCAGCATGTTGTCAAACCTTAGAGGCACCATCTAAGAGATCTTTAGTACCTCCTCATTACCTACTCAATAAAGTTATACTTCTTAGCCTGACACTCAAAACTCTTTATAAGGTGACCCCTCAGTACCTTTTACTTATTTAACATTTTAGTTTTTAAGCCCCTGCCATGCACTAGGCATTGTGCTTCGAGCTGGGTATAGAGCAATGAACTAGAATGACCTGTCATCACGGGACTTTATAATCTACTGTGGAAAAGCAGGCATTAAACAAATAGTCACATGAATGATTATTTACAAAGTGAAAATAAGAACATGCAATGAAAACTGAAAAGGGACTTTGGCTTTGGCTTTAGGTCATTAACATGCTTCTATTTCAGGAGCAGGAGACTGGTTTTAGGAGTATAAGGCCTAATTCTAGTTATTCCTTTACATTTGCTTTGGTATAGTATATGTCTTTCTATCATTGTCCAGCAGTTACATTGAAAGGTATCATTATTTCACAAAAAGTTCACAACATGGCACAAAATAAATCTAAAGTTCTGCTGCTCAAGCTAGGGTAAAGTGGGATTGTCATCTCAGTAATCACCAGTTCCTAGAACACTTGATCCTCAGCATCTTCCTGTGTTCTAACATGTCTGTTGTCAGAACGTGGGGTGTGTACTTTCTTAAATCAATACATCAAGTACTTTTGCTCATAAGTAAGGAATACTATATTAGAGTTACTCTGATATAGTTGACCAGCTAGCCATAAGATGTTTGCTTTCACAAGTTTTTATATTTTTGAAGGAAGTTTCTGGCTCCTTAACACAATCATCAATATAATCTTCCCAGTTTGGTAATGGAGAATCTATATACCTATGATGGTGCAGATGGACTTCATAGTTTCTATTCTTGCTCTGCTGTGATGTACCTTCTCTGGGGATTTATCCTAATTAATGCCATTATTACCTGAAGGTACATGTGTTCCTATCCCTTTAAAGCTCTGGAATAACTAGATACTACCCAGGTAAGACCAGGCTGGAACATTAAAATGAAACATTATTAAATGCTTAGAGCAAATAAAAGAGAAATAACCAGAGAGCAGAATAGATCAAGAAAAAACAATTTACAAGACAAATTCTGTTCATAGGGAAGACCCTATCACAGATAGTCTGCTGACTCTATAGGGCAAAGAGCACCTATAATCCTTAATGCTACTAGGTTACAGAATAAGTTGAATTCTACATGCAAGAAGACAACACCATTTTTCCTTTTCACCACTCTCCTTTAATTAATTTTGTCAAATAGTTCTTTTACTACACCTGGACATTGGCCAAGTGCTGTGATGTTTCTGGTTATTTTTAAACAATAGAAGGTCCATTTCAGTGTAAGTACTTTATGCCAAGTTCTAAAGTAGTTTCAAGTCTTTCTCTTCTCCCAGCTCTGGCACATTTTAGACTTAGAAGACTGCAGTTGAAGGGGGTATAAAGTCAGCGTCTCTTCTATTTTTTCATCTTCTGCTGCTCTACCCATTCTCTATCATTCTGTATGGCATGTGGCTCTCCTGGGTTCAGAGCAGGAGAGAGAGGACACATAGCTGTAAGGAAAGTTGTATTAGATGAAATGAATCTGATTTTGATGCCCTCAGGATATTGTTGATTCTAAATGATTTTTGTTATTTAATTTTGTTGTTAATGAGGTCTTGTGATTCTTTGAAGGACCCCATTCTCATCCTTTTGATGGTAGATATTTCTTGTTGTTACTTGCACACAATCTTCCTCCAAGGCCTCTGGATTCTGATGGATAGATCTGAAGATCATCCCTGTTGCATTCTCTCATGCCTCCAAGGCTTTCCTCCTTAGCAGAGTCTCACTCAGGATGACTCAGTCCAGCTTATTTATATGGTGTCTACATCCAATCCCAGGGAAACACAGCCTTAGAATTACAGGTCAGTCCCAATTTAGCCACCAATCTTTGCTCTAATGCCCCAGGACAATTGGATAACTGTAACGCATGAGCCCCAGGCCTGGAACTTGCACTTGGGTTTGGATATTTCAGAATAACCACCAGGAAGAAGGACCAGAAGGGTGAGAAATGCTATTTATTACTCAAAAGGCAGGGAAGCTTCAGCTGCAGCTGATCCAAGCTGCAGGAATCAAGGTGCTGACTAAGAGCAAGCAGAGTTTTTTATGCACACAAGCAGAGAGAGGGGTAATCTCAGTGGAGGAGCAGCTACCTTCTCAGATGGATGGGAGCAAGATGTACTTACTGCTTGGTTACAGGAGCCCAGAACATCCATGGGAGCAGCAGAAAATGTCTTTGGGAGTAAGCGCTGCTGAAAGCTCTTTGTGTACTACTTTCTTTGGCTGATTGCTGGCAGGACAGCTACCAGTCTTCTGAGTATGTGGAGGGGCTGTGTTCTGAGTTAACTCTATATTAATCTAATGCCTTTCTTTTCAATAAGAGCAATTTCAGCCCCCTTGTGCCTCAAATTTCAGGGAACACAAATTAAGCTATCCAAAGTTATTTTGTTTTATGGCTTAAGAGGAGAGGGAGGCATCCTATTTCTTCTCCCTTGGATGAGGGAAAAAAATGACAACCTCTGAAACACTTCTGCAGAGGAATCCTTACTAATCCCATATTTCAGCTCTTTAAAACATCTTAAATTCATCTGCTCTATTCATTTAGCCTGGAGGTGGGTAGTGGGCTGAGGATAGCAGAATGTGCTTTAAAATCTCTTAGGTTTCCCTGCATAGGTAGCCAACTTGCTTTAAAATCTGAAGAAACTTGGCATTTGTTTCATTTTTGTCATTGAGCCTTCACCTGAAACTCTGAGAAAACAAAAAAATGTTACATTTACCTTACTGTTCCATTATCCAGGAATATTTTAACATGAGTCTATATTTCATAAAGTCCAAAGTCAAGAGGCCCTAGGGATGCCCCTCTCCTGCCTATTTAAAGTCTGCCTCTGAAGTTCTGATAGTTTGTCCATAGACCTGCTTCTCCTTCATAGAATCCTGTTAGGAATGCTTTCTCTTCTGGGAGACTCCAGCGCCTTTCTACACTGATATTTAAAGTCTCAGCAGAACAATGGTATCAGAGTAAAACGTAATGTTTCATAGACATACAAAAGCACAATAGCAATTGTTTCTCTTGTTGGAATGGTTCTTCTCTTGCCTATTGGCTTGTTCATTTTCATGATATTTGGCTATGGCTAAGGTTATAGTATAATAGTCTCAGAATAACATGAATAAAACTAACTGCTCCACAAGGGGATTGCAGCTAGCCCCATAATTCTCTAACAAACTGAGCCAGCCAGAAACAGCATCTCCATAAGGAAATACATTATCCTTATTTAATGGTTGGATTCAAGATTAAAAAAAAAAAAACACTTTTAAATCTAGTTAGTTCTAACAACTTGTTAACATTTTTAAATAACAGTCTCTCTTAAAGGAGTAATGCTTTTGGAGATCCTTTTAAAGTAATGAAAAGTACTTTTCGTGGTACAAACTGTTTCCTATTGTATAATATTTAATCAGTATCTTACATTCCACACGAATGAAGGAATTAATCCTTCTATATATAATCCTGCTTATATATAAGTTTTCCAAGATATGATTTTTCACACAAGAATTTTCAAATGTTGAACAACTGCCATGTTATGACAATATTTGAGGAAATTTTGTTCCTAAGCCTTGAAACTTCTGAAATTGGTTGTAATCTTTTTATTAGTCAAAGTATATGTCTTTAAATTCTGGAGACAGAAAATTACATATTTTCTCAATGCCCATATGCATGGATTTAACTGAATTTTTTTTTGCTGCAAAGCTTTAAGAGTTATTTGTGTCCATGTTCATATTAACAATAAATTTTCATTTGTCTCATTTTGAGAAAAATAACAGGCAGATTCTACTGCTAGTATAAAGTTTAGCTTCATTTTTCCTGCCTTTCTCACTCCAGTGAATTTTGCAATAGGGTTACAATGCCTCACACTTGTAAGCTCAGCCTTGGTTGAACTACCAAGTCAGTTCAGCTGTGTGATAAAAACTGGATCCAGAACTCAGAATTCTAGGATGAGCCTGGTCACCTCTGTAGTTCCACTGCATTTCTCCTTCCAACTCACATTTTTATCCAGTTGATGAATAGGTACCTAATTCGTTCATCAAGGGCATGATATTCTGCCTAACTTTTTCAGTGAGCCCTGACTTATACTATTACTCTCGTTGTTGGACAGCGGTCCTTTACAATCTTACTAACTACTTGGAACTATGGCCTTCTCTGTTCCCTATGTTGAGACTTTCTTTAGGAACCTTTAGGATACCCTAGACTGGATTAGATCCCATTGACTTTAATAATCTGCAGACCTGACGATCTTAATTCACATCTGAATTCAACTTGTCCTAAACAGCTATTATTAGAGAGTTTACTCTCTCTCCCTTTACTTTTTGCCCCACATTTCTGAGACTTCAGAACACCTGTTCCAAGCTCTTGCAATTGAGGGTGTGCTGTAAAATTATCATTACATTGATAGGGATTTAGCAGGTATGCACAGAAAAATCTCACTGACAAAAAAAGGTTTTAAAAAGTACTGTTTGATGGTGTGTTTTCATAGAAAAAAAATCTAAAACTTTGTTGTCAGATTTGGATTTGAATTAAAACACTGCCAATTTTTAATTTTGTAATTTTGGGAACATTACTTTGCTATGTCGAGCTCCAATTTCTTCATTTGTCAAAAGGAGGCTTATAATAAATAGCTAGCTACTGTGACTAATATAAAAGTTAAATAAGATAACATGGTACAAGTTCACCACTTTTAGTAGTCATGTATGAGGTGTCTAATAAATATTTGTCCTAATGCTAACCTGTAGAGCAGTCTCTAATTGTGTCCTGGGGACTCTGATTTTTGTTCTAACCTGTCCACTATTACCAAGGACTCAATTAAGACCTGCCTATAAAACATTTAGATGGCACAGAAATAGGAAGAGAATATAATTGTGTTAGACTGGAATAATTAAATAAAACTTTGAAGAAGGTCTTAGTTTGCAAGGGCAAGAGAGGTGGAGCAGTTTATATGAAAGTGATTTAATAATATAATTGATACATTTAATATTACTGGTTCACTGAAGATTTTTATTATACTCTTTAGGTATATAAACATGATGTGGGTTTATTTCTTCCTATACTGACCTTCTATTATTCAATGTTTTTTTCTTCCTGTCAAATTGTAGGTCCGATAAGAATGTCTTGGACACCAACACAAATATATAAAAGTGAATTACTCATTTGGAGAAAGCTAAGTAGTTTCAGTAGGTGAGATCAAGGAAGTTCTGTCAGGAGGTGTTGAGAGGTGTTATATAAATGAAGGGAAAGCGGCCTCTGTGTAATGAACCCTAGATTGTTTATTTCTTCTCATCAGGCTGAGATCTGTTAATGCAAACACCCTCTTGTATAAAACTCAAACTTTTCCATATCTAATTACTTAAAAATAGCCCATGCAAACAGATTTTTAGCCATTTAGAACCTGCCTGTTTTGTCCACCCTGCAAAACCTCATAGTTGCTAGTAATAGATAAGCCCTGGGCCATAAAGACCAGAGCAAACTGCATTTAGAACTCTGATTCAGAGATTCCTCTGGCCTTTGAGTAGATAGCACCTACACATAAGCTCCCTTCTCAATTTTTTCATTTCTCAGTTCACTTGCCCTCTCCCCTTCTGTAGAGGAACCCCTACACCATAGCATCTGGACAAACTCCTACCATGATGGATTTTCTCTGCAAGCCTGTCCAAGTGTTGCCCAATGAAGCCTCTTGTGTGTTCCTACCTCTCAAAGTTATATCTATTTTTCTTAATCAGCTCCCAAATCTTCCAAACCCCCTTACCTCTGAAGATAAGGTTGGAGAAGAAACAGAAGTTAACTTGT
This sequence comes from Eidolon dupreanum, assembly GCA_028627145.1. Lineage (NCBI taxonomy): Eukaryota > Metazoa > Chordata > Mammalia > Chiroptera > Pteropodidae > Eidolon > Eidolon dupreanum. The sequence goes on along the minus strand of CM053508.1, from coordinate 77,129,012 downwards.
AAAAGAATTTGTATGTTATGATGAAATGTTGGAGTATAATCCATAAAGATTGCAAGCAAGAAAAGGACACTTTCCTCTTTATGTTTTAGGAAGTTTACTCCAGATGCTGTGTGGAGAATGGGTTAAAGGGGGCAGGAATGGAGGCAGAGATATGAATGCCATAATCCAGAAAAGTAATGCTGAAGACCAGAGCCAAAGAGAAGTAGTGTGTAGGGTTTGATAGCCAATTGGAGGTTGAGTGTGGGTGGGTAAAAAGAATGAAGAGTCAAAGTGACTCTTAAGATTTTTGTCTTGAGTACTTTAAAAACTTGTGTTGTCATCAACCCTGGAAGAGATGGTAAGAGAAGAGCAGATGAGGTGAGAAGGATAGTAGGTTAGCTTAGGGTAAAGCAGTTTTCACAGGAAGAGGGTAGCTGAACCTTTTGGAGTGGATGAATCCTCTCAGGAGAGTGAGCAGAGTGAGATGTTAAGGGGACCAAAGTCAGAAACTGAAGACATTCTTTGAATTCAGAAACCTGCAGAAGAAGTTCAAGAGTCCACAAATGAAGCTGGAAAGGATGTGAGAAGTAAGGGAAACTCAGAATCAAGTGCTATCACAGAAGCCGGTGATGAAATATTTCAAAAAGGAGCGATGATCAGCAACATGACGAATGCCACTGAGCTCAAGTCACAGAAAGACTGGAACTTGTCCATGGAATTTTGGCAGCTCTGAGGATATCTGGACTTGTTTGAAAGAGAAACATTGTATCTCTGATTACTTTACTGAGACATCACATGATTAACATTCATGAATAATGATGGGAGATGTAAATGTTATTAATATCTTGGATAATTAAAATGGTTACAGCAATCATGTGAAGTAAGTGTCACGTGGTAATAATAGAACTGCATAATTTACTGCATCTGAGATAACAGCACTTATATATTGATTTATCTAAACTTTACATTTGGCTTGGTAAATTTAAAACTCCCTGCTGACACTAGGCAATATGAAAAATATGTGCTACTTTTTTTCACATTAACATATGCACCTAATTATGTTTGGCCAGTGCCATAAATGTGTTTGAAAGAATAATTTTCCATAAGAGTTTGTAAATGTTTTACACCAGCAAATATATATCTTGTTGCTATAGACATTTTATTTGTTTTGCTAAGGTGATATTCAATCTTTATGTTTAAGCAATAAAAATCAGAGTAATGGTTTTTATTCTTAATGCCTTTACTGTACTGAAATATTTACATATAGTCATATGTATCATATAATACTATAATGTGTTTTCTTTCTCCTAAAGGTCATACCTAAAGATGGTATATAGATACCATTCCCAAATAATACCTTATCATTATGTTTTGAATTGTTTTATCTTTCTCTCTAAGTTTTGGTTATAGTAAATATTTCCCTTGCACTTGAAAAAGTACACTGAATTATATCAGCATGTCAGTTACAAACCACTTCTGAGTTCTTATTTTTCTAGGGGGAGGAGAGATGGGATCACCTATGTGGAATCTAAGAAACAAAAAGAACAAACTAATCAAAACCAGACTCACAAACATAGAGGACAATCTAGTGATGGCTAGATGGGAGGGGGAAATGGGAGGTAGGATTAAAGAAGTACAAATTAATAGTTGATAGATGGTCATGGAGATGGGGAACACAGCATAGAGAATGCAGTTAGCATTAATGTAATGGCTGTGTGGAGAATCAGAGGAGAGAAAGAGCAATTAGGGGGATCATTTTATAAACTACATAAATATCTAACCAATGTACTGTATACTTGAAACTAATAATAAAATAAAATTTAAAAAATAAATAAAAAATAAATAAATAAAAATGAAACCACCTAATAAATAAGAAGGGATTAATAAGTATGCAATGTTGTTGTGGCAAATATTTCCAGTCTCTGCCTGGAACGTCATTTCTCTCGACTCCCAATCCCCATTCCTCATTTTTAACTTGCAAATGTTTATTCCTTAAAACAATACAACCAATGATGTTTTCTCTGTAATGTCTGCCCTGTCTCATCTAGGCATAATTGGTTAAGCCCTCTATTTCAAAACACTTACTACACTGTTTTGCTGACATCTATTTGCATATTTGTACATTTCTCTTAACTGTGAGCACTTTGAGGGCAAAAGTGACATTTTCAGTTACATTTTTAGAAGCAGTAAATGTTATATGTTTGATGAACAATATTTGTCAAGTCAATAATGATTAATTTTAATATTATAATCTTAGCCACTCATTTAGATATGCAGGCATGATTATCTCCATTTTACAGACGAGAAAACTGATGTTTTCAGTACACATCTGGTACATCTAGACAATAATGTTCTGATTCCAACTTCTTTCTATCCAAGAATACAAACAAAATCTTAATAATTTTTGGATTACCTTGCGAGATTGATGTTACGTTATATATTATTCAACATATCATTTTTTTAGTTGAAATTCTCATTAGATTTTCTTGATTACCCTGATTTTATTTTATTTTCCTTCTTTATTCATTCATTCATCATTCATTCATTCAATTACAGTTGACATTCAATACTATTTTATATTAGTTTCAGGTGTACAGCATAGTGGTTAGACATTTATATAATTAATGAAGTGATCCCATGAATAATTTTAGTACCCACTTGGCACCATACGTAGTTAATACAATATTATCAACTATACCCCTTATGCTGTACTTCACATCCCCATGACTATTTTGTAACTGCCAATTTGTACTTCTTAATCTCTTCATCTTTTTACCCAGCCTTTCACTTCTTAATAATGAATATTTTTAGCATAATATTTCATGCAATATTTGGTACATGCACTAAAAATTGTTTGTTGTTTGTCTGAAATTCAAATATAACTGGTATTCTGTGTTTTATCTGGCAACCCTAACTGAGAATACTTGCAGAATCAACACACCTGTAGAAAAGTGAAGAAAGAGGCACTCAGCAAAAAAATAAGTTAAACTTTAATGCAATCACAGCAAAGTGTCAGTTTATTATACAGAGTGTTCTGGACTTTGTTTATCTTTTAACTGTTAGTGTAGAGAAGTAGAAGCATTATTATATATAAATGTACTAGAAATTTAATAGTTTAGGAGTTCCAATTCTACCTTTGTCAGCCTAAGTGTTTTAGTACTTAGGAAAACATACAAAAAGCGGCATACTATTGGGAATTACACCAAAAATTAGATGCCTTGCTAAGAGGTAACAGACTGAATATATTTATGGAGCATTCAACATTTCCAAGAAGGCTTTATGTTGGCTTCAGTTACTCTGAAGAATGGGAATTAAAAAGGGGAAGAAGTGGAATATTGAAATATGGTGGAAATAATAATGCTTTCTGACTTACAGAGTATAAAAATTGAATTGCTACTTTAATATTTTCAAAGAGTCAGAAGATATATTCAATAAAATAAATATAGTCTACTTACTCTGACTCCAGCTTTTTTTTTTCAATAGTTGTGGAATCAAATGACTCATATGCTATCTTCTGAACATCTTCCTAGCATAGAGATCAATAAATTGCTTGTAATGACAGACTTTATATTTTAATGTCTGTGAGAACGTTTGGAAACTTTCTTACCAAGAGTATCTTTTTAATATATGCCAAAATCTTCCAAAAGTAAAAAAAAAAAGAAAAAATCTCCCACTTAATTATTTTAAACAAAATCTTTTGATCTTAATTGCTTTTGTTACCTCTAAAATGACACTGGTAAAAAGCAAGAAATAAAATTGGTTTTAAATTCCAGCTTAACAATTGGGCTGAGTTATATATAAGCTAAGAGTATACATTATTACCTTCATTTTACATCTGAAAAATAATCAATACTTACATGTTTCCTTTATGTCGTTGATAATACTTATTTTTAGAAGTAGTTTTTAAAGAATTTCTGGATTTGGCTTGGCATGTGGAAATAATAAAAACTCGAACTAATTATTATTTCTAAAATTTTTGATAGGTAGCTTAGAACTTAATGAGACAAGATATTACAATGACATTTATAACTTTTTTAATACTGCTTAGCCCATGACAGTTTTGTCTTACACATCCCAATTTGTTCTGTTTACATAAATGTGTATACTTGGTCCAGAAATAGCCTCACATATTGACTTCTTACCTGATGAGTTTCAGAAGCTGACTGCAGAGAATTCTTCCATGCAGGACATCTGGGGACAGTATAATCTATCATTATTACAGCAGCATGGTTATATCTTTTTTTTAAGATAAACAAAAGGAGCTCTATAAATATGTTCAAATTTCTAGGGCTGGGAGAATTCTATAGGAATGAGCTGCTATCAAAATTCAATAAGCTTAAACTACACAGAATTACTAAATGTTCAGAGAGGGGAATAATGATCTTGGCTAATATGCTTTACAAACTATTAGTTACAGCAAACTATGCCAATTAAAACTTTCTGTTAAGTCAATCAGTGCAGTCTCTCTTTATAAAAAGAATCTTATGCATCTGTTCTAAACATGTGTGGAGATTCATAACACACATTTTCCTTTCCCTAAGTCCTATGACTAGCCGCAAAAGACTGTTCTTTTACAATGTAACAATATAGAAGTTTATGTAAATTCAGAAGCATAAAAAAGAATAAACTTACAATTTGCATTTTTAAAGACACGTGGCATGCACTCACCAGTTTAGCATAGATAATTGGTAAAGCGAATTTTTTAATCTTTTTAAGTCTATGACTAAGATATATTTATTATACATGTGGGACATAAATTCATTCTTTTGGTATATTCCAGTAAGATATCTGCTGAGGCATTTGATTTCGATGGAAGAAACAATTTTAACTTGAAAGAGATATGTAGCTAAAGATTTAATAGAACTTAAAAAACAGTGAGAGATATAGTAATTCTTTTGCTCCTTAGCAAAAAGGTGAACCTCAGTATAAATTCTGGTTGAATGCTACCTTCTCAAGTGCTTGCACTGTGGAGACCTGGCTTTCAGGCAAAACTCTTTGTCGGAGTATGAACAGGAGGAGTCAGAGTGCCTCTTGCATTTGATACCAGAAGAGTTTTCTCAAAACCTCTAAGGTTCCGAGTAAAACAAACAAACAAACAAACAAGTATCTTATACAGAAGGTCCCTGATTTATGATGGTTTGACTTACAACTTTTTGACTTTATGATGATGAGAAAACAATATGCATACAGTGGAAACCATACTTTGAATTTTGAATTTTGATTTTTTTCCCAGACTAGCCATACTCTCTCGTGATGCTGGCCTGCAGCCGCTACCTGATCTCAGGGGGTGAACAACCAACACTCCATGATGTATTCATTGAGTTAGATGATTTTGTCAAACTGTAAGCTAATGTGTGTTCTGAGCGTACTTAAAGTAGGCTAGGCTGAACTATGATGTTTGGTAATTTAGGTGTATGAAATTCATTTTCAACTTACGACATCTTCAATTTATGGTGGATTTATCGAAACATAACCCCATCATAAGTCAAGGAGCCTGTGTATAGAGAAATTAATGTTAAGAACTATCTTTTGGAGGAGGGAAGAGGTAGACATGGTAAAGGGGGGCAAATGTGTGATGAAGAAAGAAATCTAACTATGGGAGGTGAACACAGTGTAAATATATATGCCTTATTGTTAAGAAAAAGAAAGAATTGTCTTTTATCTTTTTAATATTGGTACAAGACATAGTTTCTGTTATGATATGAAGGTTAGATGCTAGGTGAAGGTTAGATGGTAGTTAGTTGCTTAGGGTGTTTGTGTGTCATTTCTTTCTCTTTTTCTCCTTTTCTCTTTCTTCTTCTTCTTCCTTGTTTTAATTAGTTTGTTTTTGTATGTCCTAACCTGGCAAAAAATTTTTACATCATGTCAGTTCCCCATATTTCTTTCTTTTAATATTTTACTGATTCATGTATTTAAAAGCATGGAAATGTCTAATCTGCGACAATAGTATGAATTTGTGAAAAATCTCTTTTGGAGTTGTTCTACATCTAACAGGGTATGTAAACTTGGGCTCGTTACTTGTCTGACAATAGTTGTCTGTGGAAAAAAAAACCCTAAAATATATATTACATTTTGGAGATTAATATGTGAAGAAAATAAGATCATATGTAAACCATTTAGCAAGCTGTTTAGCTCAGTGTAGATTATCAGCAATATTAGTTTGCCTTTCTTTTTTGATTGCATAGTAAAGAGTAAATATCTTAACCCAGTCAGTATGAGTTGGTACAACTCTACCACACAGAAATACTTATAATAAAAAGTATAATAGTGGTTAAGAGCTTGGACATTTTTTTTAGATAACTTGGTTCAGCTTAAGTCCTGTCCCAGCAACTTCTTTGTTGCACAACTTCAAATAAATCACTAAACTTCCAAGATCCTGAGTTAGCTCAATGGGAACAATAGCACTCATTTATAGAAGAAACAAATAATTGAGTCACCCCAAATTAGAAATGGCTCTGTCTTCTTCCCAGCCCACACCTCCTTTTGAAGAAACTGCTCCTCTCTATTTCTCTAGGGTGGTTTTGGTAAACAGAGGTAAATACAACCTCACCCCCAAGCTTTAAGAGTAGATAGTTGACGCTGGCTGTCTAGTTGTGAAATTCCATCACTCTGGCCACAGGGATGCCTTGGAGTTCCAAGCAGTGTATCAGTCATACAACTTTCTGGGACTTTTTCTATGTAGAACTGGTAAGAAAAGGTCCTCTGGTCAAGTTACTGAAAAATTTGATTCTAGAGAAACCTGTGTCTATGTTCTTTATAGTCTGGAGAAAGTCCCATACAAGTAAAAGAAAAAGAAAGTAACTATTAGAAATAGCAAGAAAACAAGAATAGGTAAACTGACGTAATAGTGTACCTCCTCTGGTCCCCAAGATCTCCAGCCTTGCTCTTGTTTCTATGACTCTTACTTCAGCTCTGAGCTATGATGGCATTCTTCCAACCAGCCTCAATATTGTTTAAGCAAATGTTCCCTAAGTTTTAGGCACTTGCCTTGAATGTGTTCAGACTGATACATCACTTCATATACTAGTTTTGAGGATTACACAGTGTAATGCTGGGAATATGGGAGGACAATGTAGTGGTTAAGAGCCGTACCTTGGGGATAGACTACCTGAGTTTAAATCTCAGTTTCACAACTTCCCAGGTTGCGACCTTAGACTAGTTACTTTATGTGCCTGTGCTTCACTTTCTGAATTTGTAAAACAGATTTAAGGTTAACACCAACCTCAGTTTTGGGTTTTGTTTTCTAAATGAAGTATGTTAATATTTGTAAAGTGTTTAGGCAAGTCACTGGCAAATAATAATCATTTACGTATATGTTAAATGAAATACTAAAATCAAATAATGATATAAAAGCAATAATCCAAGTGTTTAACTCAATGTAAACACTTGGGGAATTTCTATACATTTTTCACTTATAGGAAGGAGTTGGATGGTTTAATTTCAGTATTAGGGCTAATTTAGAGGTGGTTACAAAATGATGAAGTATCTACAATATAAAACATTAAAAAATTCACTCACTTTAAGCCTTGGGTTTAAAACAAGTCCCTTTTCAAGTTTTTATCTTAAGAAAAGGGGATAGTGGTGAAACCTGCTCCCACCTGCAAACAAATAGAACTGACCTAATCTTTGTGAGAGAAAAACAACTGTAATATGCCCACAGCTTTTAGAAATGAGGTTTTGTAACTTAGAAAAAAGGAAGGGTTTAATCTTATAATGTCATGAAAGCAGGGGTGAAGGAGAAAAGGAACTGCTTAGAGAAGTCAGAAGATGATCTTGTGAGTGTAGATAGGTGAAGTTAAAAACCTCTTTGTGAGGAAGTTGATGGTTGCCAGACGAAAGGAAGGCTGGGGAGTGGGGTGAAAAAGGTGAAGGGATTAAGAAATACAAATTGGTAATTACGAGGTAGTCATGGGATGTGAAGTACAGCACAGGGAGTATAGTCAATAATATGGCAATTTATAATGACAGGTGGGTCCTAGACTAGTCAGGGGGATAACTTTGTAAATTACATAAATGCCTAACCACCATGCTGTACATCTGAAACTAATATAAAATAATATTGAATGTCAACTGTAATTGAAAAATCAAAAAAGGGTGGCAGAGGTGAAGGGGAATAAGAAGTTTAAATTTCTAGGTATAAAACAAGTCATGGGGATATGGTGTACAGCATAGGGAATATAGTCAGTAAATTGTAATAGTGATGTACAGTGTTAGGTGGCTGCTGAATTTACTATGGTGATCACTTCTCTAGGTGTATAAATGTTGAATAACTATGGTGTACACCTGAAACTAATATAATATTGTGTATTAGCTATATTTTTATAAAAAAATCTTAAAACAAAAGAAAGCACAAAAACTCTCCACATCATTGGTATCAGATCTCAAATTCAGAAAACCAAAAAAAAAAAAAAAAAAAAAAAAGAAAAAGAAAAAGAAAAAGAAGTCCCTGTAATTTTATTTAATTAATTATATTATTTAATTATTTTTGTTTATTTTCCCCTCCTTGTAATTTTAATTTATTTTTAAAATTTAGTACTGTAGCAGCTAAATGTAGAATAGGAGAATTTTCTTCTCATGTTCCTGTGGGAGCTCACTGCCCATCTTTCTATGAAGTTTCCACATATAGAGCTCTGACAATTATCTGTAGTCTACTTTAAATCACCATTATACAGGAGGAGTTTTCTAAGACTATAGGCCACTAGGGTAAATATTACTTATTAATAAAATTGAATTGGAAAATTTGCAATGTCCAAAAGCTTAGGTTTATGAATACACTTAACTCCTACTTGATGCTTTTGACTTGTTTTTTAAAAACCCTGACAGGTATGTGAAAACTGTAAAATGAAAAAAAAAATTCTATTTATTTTAGTGTTAAACGTGGTGATATATTTCATTTTAACCCAAGATTAAACAAAACAAAATAATTGGAGTTTGGAGAGACTTGCTCATTTAGCTGTGGCTATGCAGTTTATTAAGCTATCTGAGTGAGGATGGTCATATTTGGTCTGTATGCTGATAAATAAACTGTGGAACCAAGATGGAAGAAGAGAAAAGAAAAATCAGAATAGAAGAAGAAGTGAGAAAAAAGTGGAAAGTAAATAAACGCCTTGGTTCTCAACAGTTATATTCTTTGGTTTTAGTTCCTCAGTTCTTGCTGTATTTTCCTCTTTGGGTTCTATGAGGTACCCATTTAGTCTTCCTATAAATTTATTTTTATGTAGATTTAAGATATTTGCATTTAACCTTCTCCTGACTAAAATATAGGGGAGGGGAAATCTAAAGCATAGACAAGTCAAGTATTTGGAAAGTACAAAAGCAAGTTATCAGAAGAGCTAGAAATGGACCCCAAAACTTGAGGTCTGTATTTTTCTTTAAATTTAATTTTGTGATTAGTTTAAAGTATACTATACATTGGTTAAACAATTATATAGTTTATAAAATGATCCCCCTAATTTCCCTTTCTCTCTTCCAGCTCTCCACCTAGCCATTACATTCATGTTAATTGCATTCCCAATGCCATGCTCCCCATCCCTGTGACCATCTATCAACTACTAATTTGCACTTCTTTAACCCTTCACCCCTTTCTCCCAGCCCCCCAACCTCCCTCCCCTCTGGTCGTCATGAGATTGTCCTCTATCTTTGTGAAAATTATAATCATTAAGACAGTTTTGATCATTTTTTTTCTGAGATTAGAAATTTAGCAAATTATTTATTTTCATTTGTTTGCAATTGCTAATTGAGCTAGGCTGGCTGCACATTCAGAATAATAACCTTTTCCAACTGCATTAAAGACTTCTCTCTTTTTCACTTATGGATGAAAATACATGTGTGCATATGCACACATACACACATATATACATGTATAGATAAATATAAAGAGATGTAAATATATTTTTAATGAAATTTGAACAAAATTTGATTTACTTTAAAATGTTTTTAAGCACTGAGAAAATTTTAGTTGTTTTCTATTTTGCTTCCAAATTATTTTTTTAAATTTAATAGCTGATTTTTTTACTTTAACTTAGTGAAGTATTAAAAAGAAGACAAAAAATTTCACATAATTTTGTATCTGAGGTAAACCTACTGACATTAAAAAAAAAACAATTAAAGTTTGTGGCCAAAAACTTTAAAAAGTTCAGAGAGGATTCATTTATTTAAAACCCAAGGGAAGGTGTGGACTTACCCATAGTTTGCTAAAAATGTAATAACAAAGGTAAAAACAAAACTCATAAATGAATGCAAGAGAATTTTTAAAATCCTGGTTGAAATTGTTTTTGAAAAAGAATTAAGGGAAAACATGTTATTAGATATCAAAATATCAGTCTTTCTTGATTGGGTCATTTTTATCATCATACTAATATACTTTTTGAAAAAGCTAATGTACTTTTTATATTTCACTAAAACTGCAATAACAGTCACAATAAAACTCTTTTCTTTCTTCATAGAATTCTCAAGAAACTTACTCTTTACATTTTTCCATTCCTATTATCTCTACTCCCCAGCCATCCACTTACTCTTCACCCCTTCCTGCCTGGCCTACGTGCCCATCACTCCATCGAAAATGTTCTTGTCAAGGTTAGCAGTGACTTGCCCAATGAATACTCTTCAGTCCTCATTTTGCTTGACTTCTCAATGTTTCCTGGTATTTATTTTCTAATCAATAGTTGTTCTTCATAATCTCTTTTGCCAGCATCTCCTCTTCTATAAATGCTAAATGCTGGAGTTCCTAAGGCCTGCTCTCTGGAGTGTCTATCTCCTTAACCTCCTCTGGGAGAGCCATAGCTTTGACTATCATGTGTATTCAGATGTCTCCAAAATTTTGTAAATTCTACTATTTCCAATCTCAGGTCCAAATTCATATATTCAGCTGTTTATTTGACAGCTCCATGCAGGAATTTCAAATTTAACTTATCCCAAACAGAATGTTTTGCTTTCTCTCCATTATACCTGGTCTAAATCTACCGTTTTCTATCTCAGTAAATGACACCATTTACTAAAGCCAGAAATGAGATTCTTCTTTGACACTTCCCTTTGTCACCTCATACATTTAAGTCCTAAACATGACTTATCAGTCAGAAACATACACTGAATCTGACAATTTCTCTACTTCACTGCCAGTGTCTTGCTCAAGCCATAGCCATTTCTCAACTAAACTATTGGAATAGCCTCCTGCACTCAGCTACAATGAATGAGGTTATGCTGAAATGGTCCTGAGTATCCTATCACAATGTACATGTATACCAAATCTTTTTGTTATATACTTCAAATATCTTACAATTTTCTGAGTAAAGCTGGAAAAAATTATGGTCTTTAAAGCTCAGTGGTCTGTAACAATAAAAACTTATTGGAGACATGCTTCTTCTCCATTGTAATAGGTCAAAGTTCTTCTGAGCATCTCTGGAATCCAGGTCCTGAAAAATGACCAGGCATCATTTCTAACATTGCCAGTTGTTGTGTAGAGGGAATGAGAGTGAACCCTGGATGATTTAACACTGGTAATTAAATCCTTCAGTTTGGAATTTACAATGGTTATTTCTTTTTATAACTCAATGACTAGAACTAGTTACATGATCTCTCTAAATCACAAGAGGTCCTGAAAACATAATCATCCCAATTATGTGGCAGACAGTACTAACAACTCACACTTTCTAACAAGACAACCCATTTCCAACCCTGCCCTCTTATAATCAGTTCTCTGAATAGTAGCCAAAGGACACTTTTCAATGCCTTTTTGTTGTGCTTGGAATTAGATCCAAAGTTTCTGTGTCCTGTAAGGTCGTTTAAAATACTTCATTCTCAAAGAGATCTCCTCTGAACTTGCTATTAAAAGAATGTTCTCTGTATTTTCTTTTTTTTTAGATCATTGCATCCTATTTGTTTTTCTGATACACTGTTCTACCTTCCAAAATTATTTTACTTGCTTATTTATTAACTATTTTCATCATTAGAATGTAATGATAAAGATATCTTCTCATTCTTACCACCTAACACTGTAATTGTATAATATTTTTTATTGAATGAATGTATAAAAAAATAAAAATCTAAACCTATAAAGCAATAATATTGGCACAATAGATATAGTACAAGTGTTCGAATGGAAATAGAATATATAAGTTTAGCACGTGACCCTATCCAAAATTACTCTCCAGATAGATAAAAAACATTTTAAAATGATGTCATTAAAAAACTATGTTAATAAAAGATGCTGATGTAAAAAAGCTGTTTAAAATAATGTATAAAAGATGTTTGAAAGAAACCAAATATCAAATATGATCATATAAATTATTTAAATCTTAGAAGTAAAAAGTCAAAAAAGGGAAAAAAACAAATTAGAAACTTATGTACAACCAAAAAGATACAAAGTTGATATATATAATAACATATAAATATGCTATCTATATTTGCAGGAGGCGGTGCTTTCTAGTGCTGTCTGGGAGAAAAGGGAACATGGAATGCATAGCAGAAGAAAGTTATAAATTATATGACCTTGTTACCAGTTATAGTGTTGAAGATTAGGTATTTTTTTTCTTTGTAGTCTGTCATATATGTAGTTATATACATAGAAAAAAATTCATTCTTTCTGTTTCCACTAGTATTTTTTATGAGTGTAGTGGTGGTGATGATCTTAATTATAGGAAATATGTAGTTTCAGGAAAATGGGAGAGGAATGTGACTAAATTTGGAAAAAGCTAATCATCCAGAAATGGTCACAATGTTTTATGAAATTTTGCAACTTTTATTTTGAAGAGAAGGCCTGTGCATTTCATTTACATGAGGAAAGATGTGTTGTGATTAGCCTAAAACAATGATATTGTTATTTGGAAGTTCAAGTATGGGATTTAGTGGCCCTATTGACGGGAATGGGAAGCTTAGAACTTTGTTAAGTATATTTATATTTTTGTTAAGTATATTTAGGAGTTTGTTAAGTATATTTATATTTTTAATCTGGCTTTGAAATTAGAGAGAAAACTTTCATGTAGACGTTTTCATAAAGAAAATGTGGGCAATGTAATTGATAACATTTTTATAGCAATTGGGGACAGCTTATATGAAAGCTGAAGGCATAATATGAGGTCAAGCATAGCATGTTCCAATTTTGTGATTTTATGGATAACTGGTTTAATGTTAGACTCAAGCCTGGGGACTTTAGAGGAATACAAGGCTGCTACAATGATCAGATATTTTGGTCAAGAATTTACTAAAAGCAGAGTGAGGTAATTTGAGACAGAAGTTGCTAGTAAGAAGCCACAGTACGTAAACTAGAGATTCATCTTGGTTGTTTAGATGACAGACACGATACTTTGATGTGGAAATTTAAGATCTGTTTTCTTACCATTATAGAGAACTATACCATCTCTTCAAGAAGGTGAGCTAGAAAAATGCATACAACCGCTTGACGCTTTCCCCAGTAACAGTATTAGAGGCTTATAAATGGTTGGAAAAGAGGCACAGCTTTACATCAAAATAATCTCAAATAACTACATCTACCATATCAGAAATTTAATATGGTTCTCGTAAAACATTTATTTCTAGCTATTTGTTAGAGTGGAAATGTAAAGGAGTTCCCTAAATAATTAATGTGTTAACATCTAAACAATAGGTAGTTTCTATGTAACTGCCATAATGAATCTGCTAAAACTCACCACCACCACCATGTTTAGGGCATAATTTGTGCATAGATATTTTTCCAGATAAGAATTATTAGTTGACCACTTACTGTGTGCCATGCATAATGTGAAAATTTTATACAGACTATGTAATTAGATCCTTATAACAATTGGAAATTGTTTAATACCCCTATTTTACAGATGAGGTTAATAAAAATTTGCCCATTGTCTCACAAATAGTAATTAAAAGCTAGATATCTGACTTTGAAAACTAAATTCTTAGTGACTAGAATACTTGTTTCACTTACTCTTTGAAGGTTTTAGAAACATGAAATTTTTGATGTTAGTGGCATTTTTATCTTCCTATTTGCTATGGGCAAAGGACATATGAATAACTGGCCTAAGAGTGATATTAAATAGATTTAATGAAGATTAAAAAGGTGTGTGTGTATGTACGTGTGTTTGTGTGTTTGCATGTTTGTGTGTGTGGAGTGCGTGAGATGTATTGTGGGGTGTTTTGGGAGGATGTTGGAGAGAAGAAGCAGCAGAAAATATAATTTATCCTTGTTTTACTCCCCTTTAAAATGAGAATTAAGCCTAAAAATAATCTTAAAATATGAATAATTATTCAATTGAGGGTCCCCTATTAGTGAAGATCTGTTGTTGAATTGTACTATGAACTAGCTACTAAGAAAATTATATTACTGTTGATACATACAACATGAGCGGATCTCAAGATGATTATGCTAAGTGAAAAATATCAGACACAAAAGGCTATATGCTATAAATTCCATTTATAATAAGTTCTAACAGAGTAAAACAATAGTGACAAAAAAGCAAGTCAGTGGTTGACAGGTCCTAGAGAGTCAGATAAGGAGACTAGCTGTGAAGGAGAAGAGGAACCTTATTGGGGTAATGGAAATATTCGTTTTCTTGATTGTGGTGGTGGTTAAACATTTGTCAAAACACATTGACTAAAACTCATGAATTTTATTGTATGTAAAAATTATTCAATGACCATAACAAAAGAAAGAAAAAAATGAGATTTCAAACAAAAATATCAGAATAGAGAAAGAGAAGGTGGAGAGAGAGAAATAGGGATGAGCACACAGATACAATGTCCCTGATCTTAAGTTAGATGATGGTTCATGAGTATTCATTTAATTATTTATATGTCATAATAAAATTTTAATAAGATAATTAATTTTATCTATATAGAATGAACTGGAGGGGATTATGTAGGAAAGGAAATATGAGGTAATAAGCAGGCAGATTTATGTAGTAAATTATAACCCAATAGTAATTGTGTTTTTAAACTAGAGAAGAAATTTAGACACAGAATTCTACTAGTGGATAAAATACCTCTTGTTCTTTTCAAAATATTTCACATAATTCTTTTACAGATAACACAATCATAAAGGTAAAGACTCAGACAAACCATAGATGACTTACTGTTTATTACACATAGATAAATTTATTAACTATTTCCTATGATTTGTACCAGGTGTTTTAACCATTGTTTCCATAAAACTCACAAATTATGTTCACTAGCCCTGGGTTTACCCTGATACTTTGACATTAAAAAGAAAAATTTTAAGAAGAATTATTTTAGGATTAAAGTGATGTTGATGTCAATTCATTAACTTTGCTCATGTCAGCTAGGCTCAGGGCATGAAAGAGAGTCAGTAATATATTGAAAAAGAATGAGAAAATAAACATATATATATGTTTTTCTATGGAAGCAACAGCATTCCTGAATCAAGGATTTAATATAAAACTAAATTTTCCTTTATGCATAAATTCAACAGGAAGACATCCTCAGACTTGGATGGCATGAAATAACTTATTACCCTTATACATGAAAAGCTGAGTAAATTCAGCATCTCAAGAATTGGAGTTTCACAAAATTACAGGACTTAGATGTGACTATTGAAATCAGTGAAATATAGAGTTATACTTAATTAGTAAAGTATATTTACAACTCTAAATACAAAGAGCAAATCTTTGATGGCTGAATAACATTTAACATAAAAATTTTTTGTTGAAAATTGCAGATAATATCAATAAACATTGCACAGTAAGATTAGTTTATCAGTCAGTGTTCAATTGAAGAAGCACAGCGAGTAAGAGACATTCAGTCTATCTATCCTCTCTCTCTCTCTCTCTCTCTCTCTCTCTCTCTCTCTCTCTCTCTCTCTCTCTCTCTCTCTCTTATGTATCTATCTATCATCTATCTATCATCTATCATCTATCTATCTTTCTATCTATCTATCCTCTATCATCATCTACTTATACATGTTAAGAGATCTAACTTTATGCAATTTGGGGAGCTGTTTAAATAGTCTCTGCAACACTATTGTCTTCTTGTCTGATGCTGGAGCTTGATGCCCATTGGGCAGGCATTTATGAAACAAAAACTGATGTAAAATGAGAGAGAACCAGAACAGGCTGGAATAGAGCTACCAAGGAAATTCAGTGGGGAAAAGGATAGAATTTACAACTGGTTCTGTGACAATTGGATATCTATTTAGAAAAAACACACACAAACCCAATTTAGACCCTTACCTCACAACATAAACAAACAAAAAATAACTCATGATAGATAGTAGAGTTAAATGTAACAGCTAAAACTTCTGGATAAACATAAAGGATCATATCTTTATAACCTTAGATTAGGCATAAAGTTCTTAGAAGTTATGCCAAAAATAAAGGCCAAAAAAGAAAAATGATAATTTGTATATCATAAAAACTTTAAATGTTTATGCTTCCAAACACTCCAACTACAAACAGTAGAAAATATTTACAAATCATGCATATGATAAAGGACTTGCATCTGAAATATATATAAAGAAAACTCTTACAACTTGATCATAATAAATAATCCAATTTTTAAAATGAAGAAAAGGCTTGAACAGATATTTCATCAAAGAAGACATGCAAATGGCTAATAAAATGAGAAGAGGTGCTCAATGATCATAAGTCATTAGAGATATGCAAATCAAAAACCTGAGAGACCTGTGCATACACATTAGAATGGCTATAATAGAGAGAGAGAGAGAGAGAGAGAGAGAGAGAGAGAGAGAGAGAGAGAGAGAGAGAGTCAATAGCAAGTATTGGCTACATGTGGAGAAACAAGAATCCTTATACATTGTTGGTGAAAATGTGAAATGGTGCAGCCACTTTGGAAAATAGTTTCATAAATAGTTATATATAAACTTACCTACCATAGAATTAGTATCCATTCCTATAAGCCTAATGAAAATAATGTTCATGCAGACTTGAACAGAAATGTTCATAGCAGTGTTATTCCAAATGGACAGAAATTGGAAACATTTCAAATGTCCATCAACTCATGAATGTATAAACAGATGTAGTATATCCACGTAATAAAAAAGAACAAAATACTGATACATAGTGCAATGTGGATAAACCTCAAAAGGACTAGGCTAGATGAAGTGTGTCAGATCCAATTGACTATATTTGTGTGATGTCATTTATATGAACTAAAAAGGCTCACTTAGAGAGATAGAAAACAAATAAGTGGTTACCTGAGGCTGGGAGTGAGAACAAGGATTGGTGGCAAACTAGTTGGAGGAAATTTTGAGGGATGATAGAAATATTCTAAAACTGGTTTATGATGATGGATATGCAATTCTATAAATTACCTAAAAATCAGTAAATTGTACACTTTCTATTGGTGAATGTAATATATATTTTAATAGAACTGTTTTTAAAAAAGAACAACCTGAAATCTATAAGTATGAGCTGTAACCACAAGAATGGTCTGAACTTTGTTAGTTTTTTTCCCTCTGAACTTGATGTGGGTGTTGTGCAGGAGTCAGGGCATTTTGACACAGAACTAAACACACACCCCTGGCCTAAAAGTTGAAGAAATTGAAGGAAGATCAAAGGGAAGGTGGTACAGCTGTAGATTCAGCTACTACCTCACATCAATGAGGTGAGTCACCTAGTAAATGACATGCATGTAAGCTATACAATAGCTGCTGCTTCAGTTCTGCCCACCACACTTCACACAAGAATCCCTCTGTAGCCTGAAACATGAAAACTGGAATTCCAGGAAATACTGTTCAACCTTGCCAAGTTGATACTTTATGCAACCACTGCAATAGGAAGGGGCAGAAGGAGCCTAAATTTTATAATTTTTTACAATCATATAAAAGGGTGCCTTAAATGATGTTCATTATTCTTAAAATTAATTTTTTGTTTTCAACCTAAAAGCATGTTTAATTTCTCCCTGATTCTTTCTTTTTTACTAAATTTATTGAGATGACATTGCAAAATAAAATTATATAGGTTTCAAGTGTATAATTTAATAATACGTCATATGTATACTGCATTGAGTGTTCACCACCCAAAGTCAAATTTCCTTCTGTCACTATATATTTGACCCCCTGTACCCTTATCTATCTCCTCTCCTCTTCTCCTTCCTTCTGTAACTACTAAACTGTTGTCTGTGCCCATGAGCCTCTGTTTGTTTGTCTTTGTTCACTTATTGTTTTTAGTTTTATACCCCACATATGAGTGAAATCATATGGTTTTCAACTTTTTCTGCCTGACTTGTTTCATTTAGCGTGATAATCTCAAAATCCATCCATGTTGCTGAAAACTGCAGTATTTTACTTTTATTGTGGTGAATAATAGTCCATTGTGTATATGTACCACCTCTTCTTCGTCTGATCATCTATCAAAAAACACTTTGGTTGTTTCCATGTCCTGGCTGCTGTGAATAATGCTACAGTGAACATTGGGGTGCACATATCTTTGTGAAGAAATGTTTTAAAAATTTGGGGGTAGAGACCCAGAAGTGGGATTGCTGGGTCATATGGTAATTCTATTAGCTTTTTGGGGAACCTCCAGACTGTTTTCCATAGCGGCTGTACCAATTTACATTCCCACTAGCAGTGTATGATGGTTCCTTTTCTCCACAACCTCTTCAACATTTGTTATTAATTGTCCTGTTGATAATAGCCATTCTAACAGGTATGAGGTAGTATCTCATTGTCTTTTTGATTTATGTTTCCCTAATAGCTAATGAAGTTGAATATCTTTTCATATATCTGTTGGCCATTTGTGTGTCTTCTTGAGAGAAGTTCTTTATTTTGATAGAGCAACACTACAATGAAATCATTTTGGAAGAATCTTTATATTAACCACTGCTGTCAGAAGATTTTTTCCAAGAAACCTAAGGAGTTAAAAGCAAATAAAATATAGTCCATGTAGCAAAAGAGAATGCAAAGAAAACAAAAAATGTTTTAAAACATAGAAAAACACTTGTGATATAATTTTGAATATAAAATATATTAAATACTATATATTAAATATTATAAAATGGATATTATATTAAAATATACCATGAAATATACTAAAATATATATTTTTAATTGCTATCAGGGATTATAGTGAACTGAATTTTTTCTTTTACAGTTATTTGTATTTTGTACATTTTTATAACTTTTAAAAAAATTGAGATATCATTGACATATAACATTACATTAGTTTCAGGTGTACAACATAGTTATTCAATATTTGTATATATTACAAAATGAATTTGTACAATGAATCTAATTAATATGTATTACAACAAATAGTTACAATTTTTTTAGACTTTTTTATAACAAGCAAATATAATTATCAGGAAGGAAATAATAAAGTCTGTGGTCTGTAATTCCAACCAAATAATTAGGTTGAGGATGTTTATTAAATGGGAGTAAATTTTGTTTTGCTTAAAGGTTAATATTATTTCTCTTAAAATATAAAAATAACAAGTGATAAACACAATGAATATAGATATGTACAATTGAATCTTTGTATTTTCAGTAAGTTGTGACATATTCACAGAAAGTTATTTTAAGTTTAGCCCCTTTAAAGAAGTAAAATACATTTGATGGGTCATCACAGCATTGTTTGTTGGTACATGACCAATGGAGAATACAAGTGAAATAAAGCCTTCCATGTAGTCCTGCTTTTTCCTTAGTACAAAAATATATTTGTAACAGTTTAATTCCACTTCAATGTGATATACAAATTATATCTTCAAAAAAAGAGAAAAAAGTGTCAAATGCTTGGGAAAGCAATTCTGTTACTTGAAGATAATTGAATTCTCAACAGCCTTAAGAGAATCTTTTAAGTTAGCCTTTTACAACCATTTTTTGAGGCTATTTTCAGAAAGATAGAGGGGAAGCCTTGCTTTGGTGCTGCGGGGCTGGTGCAAGTCTCTAAGCTCTGGGATGAGCAGCTGGGATAATGTAGAAGTCAGCAGGAAGATCCTGGTTACTCATGGGCAGCTTGTTTTCCTCTTACCTGCCCATGCTCCTTAAGTAATAGAAGGAAGTACATGTCTTACCATTCTTGGAATCTCTCTGCCCTATTTCCAGGTATTATAATTTCTCAGGTCTCTGAGAAGATGCTGTGTAACACCGCTTAGGAACATGGTTCTAAAGTTTATGCTATCTAAGGCATTATCAACCTGTTAGCAATTGTTTCCCTTCTGAACAGTTGGCATAAACATAAGAATGAACCACGATATTACTTTATACAGTAACAATAACCTCACTCTCATCTTGTCTGCATGCAAATGAAACTCTTATAATACACATATTTTAAAAACCATAATGAGTTCCATGTGATCTGGTCCTGCTTCCCATGTGTGAGAGAAAATGCTTCTACAAGTCCCTAGGATTTGAGGCAAAGTATTTTGAATTGGATGAATAAAATAAAGACATTAGATGTAGCACTAAGTGGCAAATCTACATGAGCTTCTATTATTTTTTACTTTTGATTAATATCCCCCATTGGACCTCTGCAGTGACTCCAGCAGTTTTGTCCCCCTTGCATCATCTATAGAGCCAACACATTTTAGGCTCACATCAGTGCCTATACATACCGCATCCAAATAATGCCTACTTAACTCAAAGATGTGGCTCTAATAACTATAATTACTCCACACTTCATTTCAGGTATATCTAATTCCCTATATTTGTTTATCATTTTCCTGTGACTTTGCTAAGTTTGGAGAGTGGATTTGAGTGTTGCCTCTTTGGATAGATTAAATTACTATTAATGACCCTCCTAACCCCAAGATTCCATATTTCTATGTCTTGATACCTAACTCATAAATCCCTCAAAATACATTTCAATTGTTCCCTCTATTTTTCTTTAGCTTTCCTTATAAAATTAACAATTAAGAAGATGTACAATTATAAATGTGCAGGAGAAAATGCTTCTCTAAGCTCCTAAGATTTGAAACAAAGTATTCTGATATGTAAGTGTTATGATAATTTGGCTGTATGCAATAAAGACTCAAAATGGTGGTTTAAGTGGAAGTTAAGATTTAGAGTTCAGGAGTGGCTAAATGGATCAGTAGCTAACTGTGACTCAGGCTACTTTGAGATTTTCATAATGTTGTTTCTAGGGAATGTTCTTCATTCTCCTGCTCTATATTATACCTCCAGCCACCACATTCATGTTTTAAGCAGTGAGGGAAAGCAAGAAGTTGCCTGCCCTTGTCTTTAAGGAAATCTTGGAACTTATTTATTTACATAATTTCTCCTAACATCTCATTGATTGATCAGAACTTTTCACAGAGTTAAAGATAGCAAAGAGGCTGTTCCTCCACCCCCACACTCACCCCCATCACTGTCTCATGCTTCCTGAGTAGACATATGTGCAGCTTAAACTGAGGATTCCTATTATTGTTTAAAGAAAAAATGTTTATTGAAATATACACATATACACATACACTTCCAGGTTTTCAGGAAAATCTCATTATTTTGCACTCTTTAGCATGGTGAAAGGTATATTTTCCAGATGTCAATTAAAATCTGACTCAATAGAAATGAACTGCATGCCTATTTTGAATTGTAGCTTAATTCAGTGTCTAAGCACATCATCTTTTACTGTAGATGGCTATAGTGTTTTCAGTTATCACTTTGTGATGGGAATAGGTTAATCTCTGTAATTTATTTCTTCACTTGAAAATAGGGATAATAATCTATAACTTGCAGAGGTGTTGTCATATTTAAATGATGTCATTTATATAAACCTTTTAAAACAATTTGGACACATAGCAAATGCTCATTAAAGTAAGTTTAAATTTAAAAATATTTCTAACTAGTATGAAAATAAATGATAAATGAGCCCAGTACCTTCACTAAATGATACTATATGGCATCAAGTCCGTTACAGTGTAAAGAAGAAAAGAGTAAAAGTAAGAAGCAGGTAAAACTTATAATTCTTATCTGATTGTATGAGCTTAAGTAAGCTACTTCTCTTTAAACTGTTTTTTTTTTTTTTTTTTTGGTTTGAAAAGTGTCATTAGTTATATGTCAGAGCTTCTTGAGAATCAAATGACAATGTCTATGACACACTTAAAAACCCTATTTTAAGGTTAGTAATGATATAATAGCTGCTATTAACTAGTATTAATTCACATCAAAATTGTGCTAAGATCTTTATACATATTATCTCATTTACCTGCATAAAAATTCTATCACATGGGTTTTATTAATTTTATTTTGGAATAAAAATAAAAAAGACAAAGTTCCAAGATCACACCACAGGTTTGGAAAGCCAATGTCGTAAAATTTGTAAAATATTTGTAAAAATTTTATGGTGATTCTAACAATGGAGTGGTTCCATGTATGGGAAAAATGTACTGGGAATAGCAAATGGTTTAACTTAGCCAAATCATACAGAATATAGTGCACTAGAGAAGTTAAGACTGGAGAGTAGGCTGGAGACACCATTTGGAGAGCTTTAATGTAACAGTGAAGATCCGATACTTAACTGATAAATAAATGAGAAATTATGAAGGATTTTTATGAATATATAGGCTGTGACTTAGAGTGAAATATATGAATTAAGGAATAGAGAAAAAAACTCAGGAAGATGACTAAAGCTATTTTAACATTTTGCTGTGGACTAGAACTTGGGCACCTGGTTATGGGAATGCTACATAATGAGTTAGTGCCTAGGATTGTTAAAGTGCTCATATGCCATTTATTAAGCAGTGTATTCAGAGGAAAATGTTAAGGTGCCATTGTAAGGCAACCCTCCCATATTAGCAGGAGGGCACCAAAGTTATATTACAGTAAGAATTCTGAATTTTCATGAGTTCTACTAAAGCCAGACCTTTGCTACATTCTCCTGATTCATGAATTACCTATCATTTCCTCTTGCTGCTTAAACCCATCTCTCATTCTGGCACCTTTATTTTTCCTGACCTCTGACCTCTATGGTGTAAAATGTGTTTTATTATTTTTCAGATATGGTGAGGCCAACAGATAAATAGAAGATTTTCATTAAAAAGATAATTTGTGACTGGACAAAATGGCATAGATGATAGAGGCTTTGTTCATCTCCTCTTGGGACCACATCAAAGTTGTGACAGAAACACAGAGCAAACAGCAAGCAGAGTCAGCTGGGGTCTAGGTGAACAGAGGCTTACAACTAGGAAGAGAAATAAGAAATCACCCTGCAATGTGAGTAGGTAGGAGGGGGCAAAGACAAGAGGCTGCCCGCTCCCAAGCTTCTGAGTGGAATAGAGGCTACAGCAGCTGCAGATGGTCCTCTTAAAGGAGACTTGTCCATAACCAGACTTTTGCAATGATGAACTCGCTTGCTCTGAGCACCAATGCCTGGTTGGCTGCTTGAGGGCAGGGGTAGGGGCACTAGACACACAGGGAGACATTGAGTTGTTGGAGCGAGGACCAGAGGCAAGGAAGGCTTTCTCCCAGACAGAAGTGCTGGTAGTATCCATTGTTCCTCTGTTGAGCCCTCCCACTCCCAGTGTGGGGACACAGTGCCACCATAGTTGAGACATCATCAAAGTGGATAATAGAGGGAGCTCTGCCCAGAAGATTCCCTAAAAATCTTCCTCCTTCAACTTGTGGCCCCACTCAAGCCACATCCAGTTGTTGTCTCAGTGAGTCCTGCACCTCTTGCTGAGCAGCTCCTAAACCCACACTGGTGGCAGCTGGCTTCGGTTTCTGGCATGGCCTCTTGAGGCAATTATAAGCACAGCATCTGTGGATTCCTTGCTAAATCTTAACAGGTGGTCCCAGAGGGGCACAGGCTGGTGCTACGCTTGGCCTTCAGCTGAACCCCTCTCAGGGTTGTGTCACTGGAGAGCTACTACACAAATCCATGCTAATAAGACCGGGAGACTTAGGAGATTTGCTTAGTACACAGAAATAGCCACAGAACGGCAGCCAAAATGGGAAGACAAAGCAAAAGAAACCATATGAAAGAGCAGAACAGCAATCTAGGAAAAATGGAATCAAGCAATCTCACAGGTGCAGGGTTCAAAACACTGTTTAAAAGGATGCTAAATGAACTTAGAGGAGATGCAGATGAATTCAGTGAGAACTTCAACAAAGATATTAAAAAAATAAAAATGGACATGGAAGTTATAAAAGGGATCCAGTCAAAAATGAAGAATAGATTATCTAAGATGAAGAGTATATTAGAGGGAATCAACAGAGTGAATGAAGAAGAGGATTGAACCACCAATACAGAGGATGGGGAAGCCAAGGACACCCAATCAGAATGGCAAGTAAAAAACAAAAGCCAAGAATACAGTAATAATTTAAGGAGGTTATGGGACAAAATTAAATGTAAAAACATCATCAGAGGGGTAGGTGAAGGAGAAGAGGTAGAAGAAGTTGAAAACCTATTTGAAGAAATAATGCTGGAAAATTTCCTGAACCTGGTGAAGGAAATAGATATACAACCTCGGGAGACTCAGAGACTCCCCAAAACAAGGAACCCAAAGAGGCTCCAATGAAGACACATCATAATTAAAATGCCAAAGTTAAGTACAAAAAGAGAATCTTGAAAGCAGCAAGAGAAAAGCAGTTAGTTACCTATAAGGGAGCGCCCATAAGACTGGCAGCTGATTTCTCAAAAGAAACCATGTAGGACAGAAGGGCTTGGCACAAAATATTCAAAGTGATGAAAACCCAGGATCTACAACCAAGAATACTTTATCCAGCAAAGCTATCATTTAGAGTCAAAGGACCAATAAAGAGCTTCCCAGACAAAAATAAGCTGAAGGAATTCATCAACAGCAAGCCAGTATTACAGGAATTATTGGAGGGACTTCTTTAAGAAGAAGAAACATGTATCAAAAACATTAATAAAGAATGGTAATAACTACATATCTAAAAACAAGTACCTCAAATGGAAAAGAACTAAGTGCTCCAATCAAAAGATAGAATTGCTGAATTGATAAGAAAACAAGCCCGCTACATATGCTGCCTACAAGAGACTAACTTCAGATTAAAAGACACACACAGAATAAAAGAAAGGGGATGGAAAAAGATATTGTCTTGATAGACCTAGAGTCACTGAATGAAATAAGTAAGGTAGAGAAAGGCAAATGCCACATGATTTCATGTGCATGTGGAATCTAAAGAACAAAATAAACAATAACAACAGTAAGTGTGGAAACAAACTCATAGATACAGAGAATATTTTGAGGGCTACTAGATGGGAGGGGGCTTGGGGGATGATGAAAAAGAGCAAAGAGATTAAGTGTAAATGGATAGTTACAAAATAGTCATGGAGATATAAAATGTAACATAAAGAAAAAAGTCAACGATGTTGTAATAAATATGTAAGAGGGAAGATGGGTACTAGATTTAGTGGAGTGGTCACTTTGTGAGTTATATATATTTCTAACCTCTATGTTGTACAAATGGATCAATATATTATTATATGCCAACTATAATTGAAAAAAACTCATTGAATTGTGCAATGTAAATATGAGCAACTAATTGTCAATTATAGGTGAATAAAGTTGGGGAAAAAAAACAATTTGTTATTCACATTTTCTGAGAGATGGGTGCATGTCATGCCATGTAGGGCCACATAGGGGAAGCACCAGAGTTGGTCAGGAGTCAGAGTATGAAAGGGAAAAATGTGGGCAAGAGTATTTCTTTGACTTTCTCAGGAAGTAACAGGTAAGACAGGACAAGCAGGTTTAGGATTGTCTAGTTTGAATCATTTTGGTAGGCTCTGGAACATAGAAGCTGTCCTTAGTTATCTGGTTCCTGGCCCTGGGGTGATTAGGGCAGTGGGTAGTGGCCCAGAATATGAAAGCCATTAAAGGAGGTGGTTGGAGTGTGGGCCCTGGACTGGTTGGTTTGCATACGAAAGTTGCACTTGCAGGCCAGTCTTTTACCATCTTCAGGAATTGGCTTGCCCTTGGAGGGTTCTGTAAGACTGTAGGAAAGAAAAAATAATTTTCCCTCTATCTTTTTATATTTTTGGCTGATACCCCCCTACAATAAAAGACATTAACAGGAGACAAACAAAAGTTTAGTAACTTGTATACCTCCTGTATACGTGGGAAATAGCCAGGAAAACTGAATAACACTCTGAAATGGTCCAAGCCACCACCTTAAATAAGTGGGGTAAAGTAGTTCCAGTGAGCAAGTGTAATGGCTAATACTTGGCTCCACAATGGTGAAGACAGTGTAATGGCTAAATACTTGGCTCCACAATGGTGAAGACAGTGAGAAATAAAACTCAGATATATGTAAAATGGTATGTTATAATTGTATGATATGTGGCACTGATTAGTCATTAATATACAAAATCAGTATATGTTTTATACAGTCCTTTATGTAGTAAAGGAATGCTGTATTAGAAATTGTGAGACTTTGGTCTATTCTTTATGTTAACACTATCTATGTAACTCTGAGCAGGTCACTTTGCTTCAGTGGCTTTTATTTTTCTCTTTTGTAAAGAAGGGATTGAATTAGGTGACCTCTAATCTTCTAGCTTTAGCATTCTATGACTTTAACACCTAAAAAATAAAATTATGAAATACGTATGGTATACTATCTGTAGGGATGTTTTTTCATATTTAATTCAATATGCCAACTATACAGACTCTTAGCTTTTGGTTCAAAATATTCTATTACATCTCTCATTCTTTTCTTCAAATTAAGTGCAATGTTAGGGAATTTATTACACATAACATAATGTGTTTATGGTTCAGTATAAGAGAACTCACTGTTTCCTCCCTCCCCTGCTCCCCGCACCCCCCTCTGCCCCCATGTTGGGTAAAAACCATCAGCTTCATTAGTGATTATGAATTCTGAGCTCAGCTTTCCATTTACAAACAATGAGTCTGAAAGCTATAAACATTTTGACTTCTGCCTGGGAAGAGTTGAGTGTTTCAGTAAATGTACATTACATTGGAAAATCCAGGACTAATTTTCAATGTTTAGGTAACATGCTGTTTCCCTGATTACATCTCAAGTTAGCAGAATGTACTCAGGATTTTGCGTGGCACTGCGCCCTGAAGGTCTTGTACTGCTTCCTCAGAGATGGACACATTGTAATAACGTTGCTAGAGAGTTAAAAATATGTTTAACCTTCCCCTTCCCTATTTTTAATGCTCTTTGGTTGAAATAAAGTAGGTAAAACATTCTATTGACTTGTAAAAGCTTAGAGGTTGCACTTTTTTTTTTTATAATACTTAATACATTTATTTGCCCCTTGGATGAGGAGAGACAGGACTGCTTATTCATACTGGCTGAGTAGCAATCTTTAAATTCATATTATAATTTTAATGGCCAAAATAGGGAAAGAGAAGTAGAAAAGTGGTCTGGTGTGTGAATGGTGGTGATGAGAAGTAGAAGGAGGGAAGTGGGCCTAGATGAATTCTCAAGGGACAATTATTTGCTAATAGTTTCTTAACTTTATAGGAAAAATCAATAATATTACTCCTTTACTTGTAAATTGTTAAGACAGTGTCTTGTATTAAAGTCAAGTGTTTAGAAATGCAAACTAACAGACTTTTAAAATGGTGGATGTTTCTTTGTGAATAGTCTCGCTCTATGTTTTTCAATACTGCTCTGGTAGGGATGATATTCCAAGGAGTACTTGAAGTGAGAGAATAAACATGCCCATCTCTCTAAGACATCAGTTTTTACTTGAGAATTATTTTTATATGAAAATAAATATTACAAATATAAAACACAAAACCTGAATAAAATTTCCTCTCTTGAGAGGTTGTTCCTGGTTATGTTTTCTCATACCCTGAGGGTAAGTATTTATTCTTTTCTGTAAATAGTTTGAATCACTGACTTAGATCATGCCTTTTACTTTAGAGTTTAGGAAATTGGGCCATGAAGATGTTAAGTTGCCATGGCAATCCAGATCTGTAAACGCTAATGCTGTTTATTCATTTGTCCAATAAATATTTAGTGTTCACTCACTATATTCAAGGTACTCTTCCTTGATTTTCCTGTCAGATGAGCTCCATCCACCATCATGTTCTCAGGCTTATGAGAACCAATGCTACAGCTCTTATGATATTTCATTTTTACATCCAAAATGAAAAACAAAAATCTATTTTTCACAAATAATAGGAAGAGTTTATTGCACCTCTTTAGGTCTGATTGGATCATGTGCTTCTTACAAAATCAATCACCCTTTTCGTAGACATAATGCTTTGATTGGTTTATGCCAGGTGAAATGCAGCATCTCTTCCCGGGAAAGGGGAACCCATTCAAAGCACAAGGTTAGAAAATAAGAGACAAACTGATTGTCCAGAAGGAAAAGGTGTTATGATTATGAAAGGAAGAGTGACTGGATTCTGGGTAGCAAAACTAAGAGATATGCAATAATACTCCTATGACCAATAATAATGATAATCATTATTATTTTTTTTTTTTACAATTTAAAGACCTTAGTTTTTTATAATACTATTACAGAGGTTGTAATTTGTCAGTGTTTTGCCAAATTTAGCCTGCATAGTGTTCTTAAAAAATAAGTTTGAATGGCTTCAGATAGAGTATGCTTCCACAAATCACTTTTTTTTCTACCAGTGGCAGCTTCATTCATGTACATTGCAACTTCTAACTCCATTCAAGAGACATTCTGGGGATACTTCAAGATTATAATTAACTAACAAAATTTTAAGAATGGTTCTCATTTTACAGAAATAAATATGGCACTTTCTGTACCTAAGTGATTTTCTAATAACCTCTCCTCTCCCCCATGTATTTTTATATTTCATGAGTCAATTCCATTTTGAAGTTTATAAAAACTTTAGAACAAACTAACAAATGGGCTCATGGGAAGGAGTCAAATTTTGTACTAGAATATGCTCTTATCTCTATATTCGTTCCTTATAACTTTGATAGCTTCTCCAGCAGTCTGTCACTTTCTGTCATATCCTATTGTCTTTGGCAAACACATACCATGCCTGGAATAGCTCGCAAATGAGCTCTTTCTCCAAATGACATTGTTCAGTGTTACACAGAAGACAACCCTAGCAGAATGTCAACTCCATACGAGCTGGGTCTTTCTTTATAAACTACTCTTTCTTCAGCTCCTAGAATACCACACATAAAGCAAATGCTCAATACTTATTAAGATGAGTGAATGAGAGACATGTACCCAGTGAATGAGGTCAGAGTAAAGAGTGTGGAAATGACCGCCTTCTTTTTTTACTTTTTTTTCTTTTTACTTTGAAAACTTTTCATTGTTGTATTATTACTGATTGTCCTCTTCTGCTAAACTGAATCTCAAAGAGAACTGATCCTTTCCCCTGTTCCATTGTACTGATTTCTGTTATACACCTGGGCCAGTTTGGGTTGGTCTGAAGATGTTGGTCATCAAAGAGAGCTGTGTTTCCGTCTAAGGGTAATGTACTACACTGTGGTCACAATGTTTATTGCAAAATTCTGATATTAAGAGGTGCACTATGACCAAGACCAGATGAAGTGATACACGCTTATAAGTGCTTTTCTGTTGATTAATTTCACCATATGTAAAAAAGGATATATGTTCATAAAGCTTGGCCTTATATACCAGAAGCTGGAATGTCAAGTACAGACCTTATTCTTTCAAATACTTTAGTCCCACCAGTATAATTCTTGTATGGATTTTAGGCTTGAGAAGCTTATACCTCTCTCTATCTTGGTTAGAATGGCTGGTCTCTCTGCCCTGTACCCTGATGGCACTGTCTTTGTTTTGTGACTTTTATATCAGAAAACTCTGTCAAATTTAAATAATTTGTGCTGTGTTTGGAAGTTCTATCTATCCAAATCTACAATTAACATTTTTAATGCAGTGGTTGTGTTCTCTGGCTGTGGTGATAAGCTTAGATGTTGATAAACTTCTTCCTTTCTTATATTCAAGCAATGCAAAAAGAACATAAAAGTAATATAATAGTTGATATAAACTGAAATCAGAAGTACTTTGTATGAGTTTCTCATTTATAGACAAAGGAACCAAGGTTAATTAGCAGAAGAAATTCAAACTGGCTGTTATAATATTCTAAAATGACAATACAGTAAAAGGATATTCAGATATACTTTTAATACTAAGGGTCAATAATGCAATTTTATTTTGATAATTAACATAAAGTTACTGCTTATAGAAAATGTACTTTCTTCTAAAGATACTATTACACTTTTTATATTTTAGTGGTAACCTTAAAAAAAGAGACATCTTTTAGTTTGTTCATAATCACAATATCTATGTAATGCTATTTTAAAGAAAACAAGAAAAGGATAATTGACCACAAAACTGAATACAGAATTCCTTTCTGATAAAATAAAGCAACTTTCTTTTTGGATTAGTGGGGGTGGGGAGAGGGAATAACAAAACAGTTTCTGTCTCTGGCTATTATATTCTTTTAACTTAAACATGCAGTGATTTCAAGCTCAAATGAGAGTACTAGCACCATGTGTAGGTTCTTGCTTTGTTAGTGAGCCACACTAAAGAAACCAAGAATAAGGGGACTTATTCAATTATGTGTGAATATAAAATATGGTATAAAATATCTTTTAAGAAAATACTTGATAACAAATATAGCAAATGTTCATAGAACTGCCTTTAAAATATACTTTAAAACTAATGCACACTTTTATTCCTTTCTAAAAACAAAGACTTCTCCTCCAAATTGAAGCTATAATTATGTATTTACAGGGAAAGGATATAACCCAGGATTCTGAATAATGTGATTTTAAACCCAACTCACAGAAATAAGTATGACTACTAATTAACAATTGACCGAACTCAGTACAAAGAAATGACCCAGTTTTCTGGGCATCTCGTGTTGGTTGTTATTTTCCAAAGAAATATTTCCTACTAGTTTAAAAAGTTTACCAAATAAATGGAAACAAATGGAGGCACTTCTATGATGCAGCACCCCTAACTTCAGCATCTGTATTTGTTTTCAAGCTAATCATATGTTTTTCCATCAGTGGCTTGGGTGGAAAATAAGGAAGGGCTGTGGGTTGTCGAAACTGTGGATATTGTGGGAAAAAAAAAAATGCATGGAAAGGCAAGACAAGAGTTCCACAGTATTAGAGATGGCAATGATGTAAGTTGGTAAAATGTGGACTATCCCTCCCAGCATGCGTGTATTCTTCCATGCTTTGGTCTGGGCTTTGTGCTCTCATCATTCCCACATAGCCTTGGATGCCTGTCCCTCACTTAAAGAAAAGACCTGATTCAGAGGAAATTCTAGATGAGCTTTGATGTTCCAAGTACATTGCTAATACTTTTTGTCTCAGCATCCTTCATTTCATGTTTACTCTTTGCTCTGCATGTAAATGTGCTTGAGAAGCTAGATGCCAACTAAGTGCCAAATGTGTGTGACTACAAATGCTATTTTCCTCAGAGCTGTTTTTTAAATATTATTTATATTTCAATTATTTATATTTCAGTTGACATAAAATATTGTATAAGTTTTAGGTATACAATATAGATAGATATTTATATAACTTATGAAGTGATTGCTCTGATAAATCTAATACCCATCTGAAACTATACACAGTTATTACAATATTATTGACTATATTCTCTATTCTATATTTTATATTCCTATGACTGTTTTGTAACTATTAACTTTTACTTCTTAATCACTCTCCTTTTAACATCCATCCCCTCAACTACCCTCCCATCTGGCAACCATCAAAATGTCATCTGTATCTATCAGTTTATTTCTATTCTATTTGTTTATTTTGTTCTTTAGATTCCACATGTAAGTAAAATCATATGGCATTTGTCTTTCTCTGTCTGACTTACTTCACTCAGGTTCATCCATGTTGTTGCAGATGGCAAGATTTCATAGCTTTTTTTTATGACAAAATAATATCCCATTGTATATATGCACCACTTCTTTAATCATTTATTTATAGATGCTTAGGTTGCTTCCATATCTTGGCAATTTAAATAACACTGCAATGAATATATGAATGTACATGTCTATTTGAAGTAGTATTTTGAGTTTCTTTAAATAAATATCCAGAGGTGAGATTACTGGGTCCTTCTTTGCCTCTTATTATAACCTTTGTTTTAAGGCTATTTTGTTGGTATAAGTATTGCTACCCCACTTTTTCTATTTTTTTTCCATTTCCATTTTCATAGAATATCTTTTTCCATCCCTTTACTTTTAGGCTGGGTGTGCCTTTTGATCCAAAGTGAGTCTCTTGAAGGCAGCATATATCAGAGTCTTGTATTCTTATTCATTCAGCCACTGTATCTTTTGACTGGAACATTTAATCCATTTATATTTGAAGTAGTTGTTGATAAGTATGTAGTTAGTGCCACTTTATTATTAATATTTTTGATCTTTTTTCTTCTTCTTAAAGAAGTCATCTAACATTTCTTGTTATACTGGTTTGGTGTTGATAAACTCCTTTAGATTTTGTTTTTCTTTTTTTTTCATTTGAAAGCTCTTATCTGTCTTTTAATTCTAAATTATAGGTTATCTGGGTAGAGCAATCTTGCTTGTAGGTCCTTGCTTTTCATCATTTTGAATATTTCATGCCAATCATTTTTGGCCTGCAAAATTTCTGTTAGAAATCAACTGACAGTTTTATGGGAGCTCCCTTGTAGGCAAGTAATTGCTTTTCGCTTGCTGTTTTTAAGATTCTCTCTTTGTCTTTAATCTTTGTTATTTTAATTATTATATATCTTGGTGATCTCTCATTATTTGAGATTATTTGGGGTTATTCTGTCATTATTTGGCACCTGCTTCATCTAACCTACTGTTGATTTCTTCTTTTGCATTCTTAATGTATTCTTCTTTTAGGTTATTGTATTCTTTATTTCTGACTGGTTCTTTTCTATGTTTTCTATTTCCATTTTTATATTCTTTGGGTTCATCTTGTCTATTTCCTTTGTCAGGCTAGGAAGGTTTTCTGTCATTATGTTTCCCAGAGGTTTCTTAAACTATGCTCATTTTTAAAATTCTTTTTTCTTCTTGCTGTTTTGATTGAATGTTTTCTGCTATCTTATCCTCCAAAATGTTTATTTGACCCTCTGCTTCATCTTACTGTTGATTTCTTCTAATGTATTTTTCTTTTAGGTTATTATATTCTTTATTTCTGACTGGCTCTTTTTTATGTTTTCTATTTCCATTTTTATATTTTTTGTCTATTCTTTAAAGTTCTCACTGAGTTTATCTACTCTTCTCCTAAGTTCATTGAACTTCCCTATAAGCAATGTTTTGAACTCTGAATCTGGTAGCTTGCTTGTGTCTATTTTATTTAGTCATTTTTCTGGAGGCTTGTTCTGTTCTTTCATTTGGGACATGTTTCTTTGTCTCCCCATTTTAGCTACCTCCCTGTGTTGGTTTCTATGTATTAGGTAGGGCTGCTATGTCTCTCAGTCTTAGTAAAGTGGTCTTATATATTAGATGTCCTATGGCACAGTCTCTCTAGTCACCTGATCCAGATGCTGCAGATATGTCCCTTGTATGGGTTGTGTGTGCTCTCCTGTTATAGTTGAGCCTTGGTTGCTGTTTGCTTATGAATGGGAGGGATTGACTCTGGGGTTGATCTGTTGTGATGATTGGCCAGTGACTATAGTAGCAGAGCTGTTCTGCAGGGGCTAACTCTAGAAAGAAGGATTTGCTTTTGCAGGGCTCTGGTACTCACCCAGTCTGTCCTTTGGGTGTGTTGTTCACAGAGGTGGCTAGGTGGTGTTCTGGCTCAGTCAGAAGTCAGCCATCATGTGTGCTGGCCCTGGGGGCTTCTGAGAGAGGCCCCATCACAGGCTAAATTCACCCACAGCCTGTGTCCTGCCTGAGGTCACCTGGCAGCATCTCCCAAGCAATCAGCAGATTGCTACCTCCTACACTTGCTTGAAGTTGCCTTGAGAAGCCAAGCCGTGAACCAAGACCAGCTGCTGCTAGTGCTTAGTTAGGGCTTCTCTGCAAGAGGTCTGGGGCATGCTGAGACCAGGTGCTTCTTGTTCAGGTTTTGTGAATCTTTGAGAGGTTTTAGGAAAGTCTACTACATGAGCGAAACAGGCTGTTTGTATGAAAAAAAAATCACTGGAAGCTTTGGGTGGGCTCACAGGTTGGGTGGGGCAGAGTCTCAGGAAATCACAAGGGTGGGACGAACAGTGGTAGTCAGGTTGATGGAGACTGAGATATGGCTGTTATCTTGTGGGCATACTGACTGAGGGGAAGGCTCTACAGAGAAGAAAATGGCTTCTGCCAGTACTTCTGTCTGGATGAAAGCTTCCCCTCCAGCCCTTGCCCCAAGCCAGACAATTCAGTTTCTCCCCACATGTATTTCATACCTTTCAAGCTGATGATCCAGCACTGGAGCTCAGAATGAATGAGTCTGTCAGCTTGTCAGTCTATGTACCAGTACTTTTTGAGTAGCACCAGGGATTCCAGCAGGCCTCTGTCTTACTCAGCCACAACCTCCAGTGGTTTTCACAGCCTGAAATTGTTGGGACTTCTCTTTCTGACACTGGAATCCTGGACTTGGGAGCCTGGTATGGAGCTGGGACCCCTCGGTCCTCGGAAAGGACCTATGCAGCCTAGATATCCCTTCTGATTTTTAACTACCACACATGGGTTGGTGCCAGCCCATTCCACATCTCCACTCCTCCTCTCAGTATTGAGCCAGCTTCTGTATGTCCTTAGTTGTAAGACATCTATTGAGCTAGACTTCAGGCAATTCTCAGTGAAGGTTGTTTTGTAGTTTAGATGTAATTTTGATATGGTAATAATAGGAGGCAAATACAACATTTACCTACTCTGCCATCTTGACTGATGGCCCCTCAGGATTGGTTTTAATAGTTTTTTAACTTTGTGTATAAAGGCATATTTATACACAATTTGACAAAAAGTGAAAGGTTTTGTCAATACTCTTATTATTTTGAAATATCTATTTGTACTTCATCTACAGCCCAAATACCTGCATGGTAAGCTGTTTTTGTTCCCTTTTTAAAATTTTTTTTGGAATTCAGTACATGTAGCTTCAAACTCATAATTGCTTCATAAGTCTTTGCTTTAGTCATTAATTGTAGGATAGATATGATATGGGCTATCACTTGCAAAATTCTTAATCTTTTTAGTAAATCTAGTTAAGTCTTTTCTTTCCTCCTTTCTTTGGAGAAAGACCCTCTCCCTCAAACTTAGATAATTATCTTGAAACTGGTAATTCAGGTCCTCTGGCTGCTGATAAAGATCACTGAAACTCAGCATTCTCCTTGGCTAGTTATAAGGTAAAAATGGCTTTAGGCCAAAACAGGGTCCTTGGAGTCATGGAAGAGAGGGACATTTTACCCCATTTTTTTTCTCTCTCTTTTTTTTTTTTTTTTACAAAATATGTTAATCAAACCTGATTTCCTTTACCTGCTTGAATGGCAAATCAATAATAGAAATGTAACTAGATATGATTCAAGTAACAAGTTTTTATCTTTTACCTTGTCTGGGGACTGAGGTGGCATTTCAGCAGGAAATCCAAGTCTCAATTCTGACTAAGATAGAAAAGGAAAGAGCTCCATGAAACCCCAAAAAGTAGGGACGACGAC
>CM053508.1:76638034-77093101 GCA_028627145.1 Eidolon dupreanum | reverse complement strand
TTGTTGATGTAGGATGAGTAGTAGATTTGAAGGAACAAATGAGAAAAATTCACCACAGCTGCAATTTGAAAAATAGTTTGTGATAGAAAGAGAATGAGAAGTGCAGTCAAGCAAATGAAGAGAATAGCAGTTCAAGAAAAGATATTTAAGGTCTGAAACAGATTGCCATTAATAATAATGGAAGGGAAGAAAAGGAGAGATGGCGTATGGAGATAGAATTATCAAGACAGCAATATATTGGATGAAAGAGGGGAAAGAAAAGAACAAAACAAAGATGACTGGTGGGCACTCTTTTAATTCCTCAAATTTCGGGTTACAGAAGAAAAAAATTGATGTTTTTAAGGACAGTAATGAGTTTAAGTGTGGGCAAGTGAACATTGTCTCGGCTTGAGAAGAGGTGAGAGAAGTATACTTAAGCATAGTCTGCTGTGTAGTTGACAGGTGAATTGTGTGAATATTGTACAGGGAAAGATTTAGAAGATGTAAATTAGGCTAAGCATAGAACCTTGGGCAATGCCAACCTATAAGGAGAGCATAGTTATGAATTGGTCAAGCGAGCCAAGAAATAACCATCAGAAAGTATGAGATAACAGATACCAAAGGTGACAAAAATTTCAATGACAAAACTCATAACCTTTATGTATACTTTACAGTTAGAGAAGACATGGAGAATAGTTTTAATCTTTTTTTCTTCAGTAGAATTCTGAATGACTTTTCCAGTTGTGATTGTTTGATATTTCTCTTTGGAGATTAAATGATTTAATTCCTTAAACAAGTTTATATTGATTATGTACTTTGCATTGAGCTCTGAGATAAGCCATACTGAGGCTATAAAATTGATATGGAATGTGCTGTCACTCTCTAGAGAATTACAATCTTATACAAAGTATTGAAACAGCACAAGGCAATACATATGATACAAAGATAAACTGAATATTTGTAAATGACAAGACATGTATCCTAGAGAATTTTATTGTCAGTCAGAAAAAGGGAGAGACTAGTTTTACATGGCGATATAACAAAATATTCATCAGGATCTCTAGCTCATGGTTCACTAGAATATGTTACAATCACCTCAAAGATATATTGCTAACATTTCTTTTACATAACAGTGGTTTCTTTTCCATTACAAAATTTGAAAAGCACAACTTAATAGAACTGCCTGTGATAAGTGAAATG
The DNA here is from genome assembly GCA_028627145.1 of Eidolon dupreanum. Taxonomy (NCBI): domain Eukaryota; kingdom Metazoa; phylum Chordata; class Mammalia; order Chiroptera; family Pteropodidae; genus Eidolon; species Eidolon dupreanum. The sequence goes on along the minus strand of CM053508.1, from coordinate 77,091,922 downwards.
TGAAGAGGAAATTTGGATAGAGCCACACACATGGGAGAACTCCATGTGAAGATCAAATTATGCAGCCACAAGCCAAGGAACTACTAGAAGATAGGAGGAAGGCCTGGAAAAGATCCTTTCAGTTGTCCCTGCCAACATCTTGATCTCAAATTTCTAGACTCTAAGATTGTGGGACATTAAATTTTTGTTGTTTACGGTATTCAGTTTGTAGTTCTTTGTAGACAGCAGCCTTACCAAACTGATACACTATCTTAATCACATCTAGGGTTTCAACTACCATTATAAACTTAGTCTTCCAGGAATAAGATTTCCAAAGTGTGTACCTATGAACACTTGTCCCTGTAGTGACTACACACACACACACACACACACACACACACAGAAGGTATTATGGCCAAACACCTGGAGCACTACAACACATTGTAAAAAATTGTCTCTCAGGATTTCTGCAGCCAAGAATGCAGAATTTCTCCCATATGCAAGCATAAGACACTTATTTATTATAATATGTCTTTAGAATTCTGTTCTGGAGATATGCATCTTGCATATGAATTACAGCCTTTCAAATTTTTATTGTCATTTCATTTAATAAACCTCTCAATGCTAAGGAGTTGATATCATAAATACATGTTTTACATATATTATTTTAAAAATTTAGATGATTTTAACACTCTTTGTGATGATTTGTAATGTTTTTGCAGTTCCTCAAATATATTTTGTTAATTGCTGTTCTAGAGATATCTTAACAAATATGCTATCAAATGTAGCATGCTGTATTCTAAAATACAGAATTACATCTTTTGGATCACCAAAAGCATAATAACTTTTATGTAAAGAGTGAGTTGTCTTAATTTATTTCTGTAAATAAATTGGAGAATTGAAATAATTTAGGGTGAACACATTAACTTAATAATTGCAGTTCTCTACCTAATTTTGTTTTATAAACACTGCATTAAAATAAGCATATTATTGGGAGAAAACTCAAGTGTCCTTTTCCTTTCTGCAGGCTGGCATGAACATCATGTTAGTTTTTTTCATCATAATTTTGAATATTAATAGGATAGAACATCAAGTGTTTTCTTGGGAACATTTTCTTTTGTTTGCATTGCAATAAGAAATTTTCCCTAACCAGCATCTTAGAAGTCATTCAGTTTTAAGATAATTGGTGAGTGTTTCGTTTTACATTCATCTTAGACTGTTACATTTTTCTGTCGCTCCCCCCATTGTTTTTGGTTTGGTTATTTTTGTATTTATGTGAGATATCTGTTATATTCTATCTGCTTAAACTTATTTCTTATTTACTCTATTGTCCTATACTGATTGCGTGACAACTGAATTGACTGCTCTATTTCTTCAGCCACAGAGATGAAACTTTAGAACAGAATAAACAGGCAAACATGACTATACAGACACTGAGAATGTAGAGCAATAGTAATCATCACTTAAATCAATCAGGGTTTGCTCCTTTAGGACATACTTTTTTCATTGTGTCATAAAAATAATTTGCAAGAAATGTTTGTACCAGAAATGTAAGGAGACGCCCATAGCTTTGAATACTTTGTAATTCATATGAAAGCTTTGGCTCCTGAAGTCAGCAGATTTGGGTTTGATGAAGGAAAATTGTTAATAATCACCCCATTCTTTCTTAGATGAATGAAGTAGCTTTAAATGAAGTCTATCATTGCCTCATATACGGCAAAATAAAGCCAACTGGGACAGAAAATAATGTCTAACTTTCTATATGACACTGTGGGCCCCCTGTCTATAAATATGGATGTCTCAAAACCAATAAAAACAAACATTATATAAAATTATTGACCTTTACTGCATTAGTACTATTGATATGTAACCTGTAATATGAACAAGAAGCCATTGTCAACAGAATGTGGACAGAGAATAGTTTCCTACAGGCAAAAATGCTAGACAAGTGTGCATGTTATTTCTCTATTTATTTTATCTGTACTTAGAACATATACAAAAAACTGGGTTAGGCTCAGAGAGAGGAGGAGTAAAAATTGGTGGAGGAAATATCAATAACTTAAGATATGCAGATGACATGATGATATTGGCAAAAAGTAGCAATGATTTTAAATGGCGTCTGATGAAAATGAAAGAAGAGAGTGCCAAAATGGGACTGTAATTGAATATCAAGAAGACAAAATTTATGACTATGGAGGAAAGACACTACTTTAATATAGACAATGAAGGCATTAAATTTGTTAAAGATTTTGGTTACTTTGGGTCAGACATCAATTCAAATAGGGACTGCAGCCAACAAATCAAGGGAAGGCTGAGATTTGGAAGGGCGACAATAGAAGAATTAGATCACCAAGAGCAAAGATGTATCATTAGAGAACAAGGCTGAGATCATCCACACCCTTGTATTCCCAATCACAATGTACAGATGTGAAATTTGGACAGTGAAAAGTGCTGATAGGAAAAAAAATTGATTTATTTGAAATATGGCGTTGGAGGAGAGCTCTACAGCCCCAGATCACCAGAAAGATTAACAAGTAAGTCCTAGAGAAAATTAAGCCTGAAACTTCGCTAGAGGCAAAAATGACAAAACTGAAGCTTCCTAACTTTGAGCCTATCAACAGAAGGCAGGATTCCTTGAAAAAGATAAATAATGCTGGAGAAAATAAAGGGAGCAGAAAAAGAGGAAGGCCAAATATGAGGTGGATTGACTTCTAAAGCCATAGGCATGAAATTGACAGGAGCTGAGCAGAGCTGTTGAGGACAGCATATTGTGGGCATCACTCATTCATAGGGTTGCCAGGAGTCCGAGCTGACTCAATGTCACATAACACAAACATACAGACATTATCGACTCTCATTTGGGAAGAAAGAGCATAGTAAGCTAAATTTGTATAAACTTAGTGCACATTATCACTAAAAGCTCTGACTCCAAGGTCTAATATTTCCTTAACCAAACATCTTTAGACTGCATAGTCCTTTCCAATCATTGTGTTATGTCCATGAAATTGCTCTTCCCTTTCGCAATTGTTTAAGGCTACAGAGTGTAAGAGTTATGTCTGAGAATTTATCACTTTACTCTTTTTAGCACAGTGGTGACTTAAGAAATGTCTGGTCTACTTGGGGGTTAATTTTGTGTGTTTGGAGTTCTCTCTAGTCCATTACTTTCTTTAATTAGTTCTTTGTTTGTTTTGCTACTGTGGCAAACTTTTAAACTGCAACTGTTTCTAACCCAGTTGGTTAGGGTCTTGGCAGCATTTTAACATCAGCCTTCTCAACCTCCAACTGACCCTCAAATTGATTTTACAGATTCTCCCATAGAGTGGCCAAAGGTTTTGGGGCTTCAAGTGATGGATTGAGAAAGCAGAGCTTTGTCTTGCCTATGGATTCATGTCACAGTTTTTGTCGATAGGAATGAATTTAGCTTTTCTCTTCACCTTTCCAACCTAGTTCCTTTCAAAGAAATATGCAGTACCATGTTAGAATACTAGGCATATTATAATGCTGGGCAGATTACCAAACTTTTGTTGGTAGAGGACAATGGGGAATCCGAATAAATTTTATGTGGGAGTGTATTTATGTATATATGTTTAGGTGTGCATGTGTGTTTTTTTATGATTTTGCCATGTTTGCTCCTCTCCCTCCACATACACATATTTTTTGGTGAATCATTTAAAAGTGAATCACAGAAATAATGATACCTTAACTCCACCTTGAAATAATGATCCCTTGAACTTCTAAACATAAAGATTTTCCTATTTAACCATTGTTACACATAAGAAGATTAGTAATAATTCAATAATATTAAATTATATACATCTCATATTCAAATTTCTCCAATGGTCTCCAAAATTTCTTTTATAGCCAGTTGCTTTTAAAATCCAAGATCCAATAAAAATTCATATCTTGCATTTAAATTGTTATATCTCTATATCATCTTTCCACCTTCTGATCTCCTCAAATTCTTCTCTGACAGTAACTTTCCAAATTTGTCTGATGATTTCATCATGATTAGACAAAGATCAAACATTTTTGGAAAAAATTCTAAATGATAATATGTAATTTTTGTTTTCTTACATAATGATCAAATATCCAACTGTCACTCAGTTAAGTTGTTCAATGTCAGATGTCTTCTGGTAAAAGTATATTCTCCCCTTTATAATTATAAATAATTTATGAGTTAGTACCTTGAATCCATGTAAAAATTCTGTTTCCAACAAACTTTCATTAACACTTTTTTTTTTCTGGTTGGGTTAAAAAACACATAACAAAATTTGATATTTTTATCTTGTTAAGTGTATAATATAGTAGTGTTAACTATCTCCACATGGCTGTGCAACTGATTGCTAGAACGTTTTCATTGGTCAAAACTGAAACTACATCCGTTGAACTATTCTCAGCTCCTAGCAACCATGATTATACTTTCTGTTTTAAGTGTTTGTCTGCTTAGACACTTAATATGACTGGAATAATGTAGTATTTGTCTTTTGTGACTGGCTTATTTCACTTAACATAATGTTTTCAAAGTTCACCTGTGTTGTAGGCGAACTTTACTTCTTTTTGAGGCTGAGAAATAGTCCATTGTATGTGTATACCACGTTTCCTTTATCTGTTTATCCTTCAATGGGTACTTAGGTTACTTTCATCTCTTGGCTATTATGAATAATGGTGCAATGGGTGTACAACTATTTCCTTGAGATTCTATTTTAAATTCTTTCGGATACATACCAAGAAGTGGGATTGCTAGATCATGTGGTAATTCTGTTTTCAATTTTTTTGAGGAATCATCATACTCTTTTCAATTGTGGCTGCACCATTTTACATTCCCACTAACAGTGCATAAGAGCTCCAGTTTCTTCTCATCCTTGCCAACACTATTTTCTGTTTTTGATAGTGATCTTCTTAATGGGTATGAGGTGATATCTCATTATTATTTTGATTTGCATTTTTATGATGATGGGTGATGTTGAGCATTTTGTCATATGCTTGTTGACCATTTGTATATCCCTCTGGATAAATGTCTATTCACATCCTACACACATTTTTAATTGGGCTTTTGTTGTTGTTGTTGTTGTTATTGTTGAGTTGTAGGTGTTTTTTTATATCTAGATATTAATCCCTTATGAGATATATGGTTTACAAATATTCATCTCATTCCACAAGTTGCTGTTTCACTCTATTGAGTGTTTCCTTTGCCATAGAGAATTGATATAGGCCAATTTATCTATTTTTTGCATTTGTTGCCTGTGGTTTTGGTGTCATACAAGAAATCATCACCAAAACTAATGTCATGAGCTTTTTCCTCTAAGTTTCCTTCTAGGTGTTTTATAGTTTCAGGTCTTATAATTAAGTGTTTAATCCATTTTGAGTTAATTTTTGAATTATCTCACGTAAAGTAAGCATCTAACTTTATTCCTTTACATGTGGATATTCAGTTTTCTTAATACCATTTGTTGAAGGCACTTTCCTCTTCATGCTGTATAGTCTTGACATCCTTGTTAAAGATCATTTGACCATATATGACAACAATATATATTTGGGCTCTTTATGTAATTCCATTGATTTTTATGTTTGTTCTTATGCCAGTATCATACTGTTTTAATTGATGTAGCTTTGTAATATGTTTTCAAATTTGAAAATGTGAGACTTCTAGCATTTTTTTCTCAAGATTGTTTTGGCTGTTTGGGATACTTTGAAATTTTATTTGAATTGTAGGATGGATTTTTTCCTATTTCTTCAGAAAATGCCATTGGGATTTTGGTAGAAATTACATTTAATCTGTATATTGTCTTGACATATTAAGTCATGAACATAGATTTCTTTCTACTTATTTGTATCTTCTTTTCTTTTTTTTCTTTTTTCATCTGTGTTCTTTAATTTGTAGTGTACAAGTTTTTTGTCTCTTTGGTTAAGCTTATTTCTAAGGATGTATTCTCTTTCCTGCTATTGTAAATGGGATTATATTCTTAATTTCTTTTTTAGATTGTTCATTATTGGTGTATATAAATGCCATAGATTCTCATATGTTGATATCGTATCCTGCAACTTTGATGAAGTCACTTATGAGTTTTAAAGGTTTTTTTGTGTGTGGCGCGCACATGTATGTGCGTGTGTGTATGAAATCTTAGGGTTCTTTACATAAAAGATCATATCATCTGTCAACAGAGATAATTTATCTTCTTCCTTTCCAAATGAATGCCTTTTATTTATTTATTTTTTGCCTAATTGCTCTGACTAGAACATCCAGTAGTACGCTAAATAGAAATGGTAAGTGTGGGCACCCTTGCTTTGTTCCTGTTCTTGAGGAAAAGTTTTCGGCTTTTTTATCATTAAGTATTATGTCAGTTGTGGCCTTCTCATATAAGGCCATTATTATGTTCAAGTAATTTGCTCCTATTCATAATTTGTTGAGTGTTTTTGTCATGAAAGGATGTTGAATTTTGTGAAATGCTTTTTCTGCATCGTTGAGATGATCATGTGATTTTTGTCTTGTATTTTGTTAATGTGGTTTATTTCACTGATTTGCAGAAGCTGAAATACCTTTGTATTCCAGGAATAAATCTCATTTGGTCATGGTGTATGATTCCTTTAATGTACTGTTGAATTCAGTTTGCTAGTATATTTTTGTTGATTTCTACATCAATATTTATTAGAAATATTGGTCCATAGTTTTCTTTTCTTGTAGTATATTTGTATGGTTTTTGTATCAGGGTAATGCTGGCCTCATGTAAAAAGTTTGACTGTTTCTTCCTCTGCAATATTTTAGAAAGATTTGAGAAGGATGATCTTTATTCTTCTTTAAATATTAGGTAGAATTTTCTAGTGAAGCCATCTGTAATTGGGTTTTTCTTTGTTTGGAGACATATTTTTTGACATTCAATATTATTTTATATTAGTTACAGGTGTACAGCATAGTGGTTAGACATTTATATAATTTATGAAGTGGTCTTCTGATAAGTTTGTTACCCATCTGGCACCATACATAGTTATTATGATATGTTTTACTATATTTCTTATCCTGCAATTTACATTCTTGTGGCTATTTTGTAACTACAAATTTATACTTCTAAATCCCTTCCCCTTTTTTACCCATCCTCCCAATCACCCTCCCATCTAGTAATCATCAATTTGTTATCTGTATCTACTGGTGTGTTTTCGTTTTGTTTGTTTGTTTTGTTCTTTAGATTCCACATATAAGTAAGATCATATGGTATTTATCTCTCTCTGTCTGACTTGTTTCACTTAGCATTATACCCTCCAGGTCCATTCATGTTATTGCAAATGGTAAGATTTCATTTTTTTTATGGTGAAGTAATATTCCACTGTATATATGTACCACTTCTTCTTTACCTAATCATCTATTCATGGACACTTAAGTTGCTTCCATATCTTGGCAAAGTAAATAACACTGCAATGAACATAAAGTTGTATATATCTTTTGGAATTAGTGGTTTGGATTTCTTTAGATAAATACCAGAAGTGGAATTGCTGGGTCATAAATATTTTTTAATATTTTGAGGAAGCTCAATGCTATTTTCCACTGTGACTGTACCAATTTGAAATATCACAAACAATGCATGAAGGTTCACTTTTCCTCACATCCTTGCCAATATTTGTTATTGTTGATTTATTAATGACAGTCATTCTGATATGTGTGAAGTAATATCTTATTGTGGTTTTAATTTGCATTTTTCTGATGCTTAGTGATGTTGGGCATCTTTTCATATGTCTATTGGCTGTCAGTATGTCCTCTTTGGAGGAATGCCTATTCATAGAGGTCCTCTGCCCATTTTTAAATTGAACTATTTATTTTTTGGTATTAAGTTGTATGAGTGCTTCATAAATTTTGGATATTAACTCCTTGTCAGACTATTGGCAAACATCTTCTTCCATTCAGTAGATTGTCTTTTCATTTTATTGATGGTTTCCTTTGCTGTGTAAAAACTTTTTAGGTTGATGTAGTCTCCTTTGTTCATTTTTCTTTTGTTTCCCTTTCCTGAGGAAGTGGAAAAAAATGTTACCAAGTGTGATGGTAGAAAATTTACTGCCCATATGAAAAAAGAGAAAACAATAGAAAAAAAAAAAACTAAACAAAATAGAGGCAAGCAACGTATCAGATAGAGAGTTCAAAACATTGGTTATAAGGATGCTCAGTGAACTTAGGGGAAGAATAGTGATCTCAGTAAGAACTTCAATAAAGAGATAGTACACTTTAAAAAAGGACATAGAAACCATAAAAAAGAACCAAGCGGAAATTAAGAATATAATAATCGAAATGAAGAATACACTAGAAGGAATCAACGGTAGGTTAGATGAAGCAGACAACTTAATCGGCAATTTGGAAAACAAGATAACAAAAATGACCTCTGCCTGTACTGGACCTGGAGGCACGTGAGAGAGGTCACACTGTGAGCTGAAGCCAGCTGCCACAACTGTGGGGCTTGGGGCAGCTTGGCAAAAAGCTTAGGGCAGCCCAAGGCCTGAGGCTGCTAGCTGGTTTGTGAGTTGAGTGAGAGGAGGTTCCAGGGGGCCACCAGGGTAGTGTGAGCGTTATTAAACAGGTTAATGCAGATTCAAATTGGGTGCCAGTGCTGAGCCTGTAGCCATGTGCCAAAGTCTCAGATCATACAGAAGCCTGCTGCCACCTGCCTTGGGCCCACAGATCCCCAAGATATGTTCGAGAAATATTGCAGCTTGGGCTGGGGCTGGTTGTTTACTACAGAAAGGGTCTCTAGAGGTGCAGGATTTGAGGCCTGTTGATCACTACTGATAGAGCCCCCTGCCATACACAGGTGGGTGGCTGGTTGCCCAGCCACAAAATTGCCTCTGGCAATGTGAGACTTGGGTGGGTCAGAATCCCTGGGAGTCACTAAGGTGGATCAGTCAGGGTTCACAGGCCAATGAAGATTCAGATTTGGTCATGTGAGGGCAGGACTCAACACAGGCACAGTGGTGCCTGCCTATAGACTGCACAGGAGAAGGCCTCAACAGGAATAATGGTGACTGTCCCTCCAGCCCCTGTCCTGAAGCCACACAACTCAGTCTTTCCTGTATGTCTCTGGTGCCTCCCCAGCTGCTGTTCCTTTGGTGGATCTCAAGGTGAGTAACCTGTGGGTGAGTCTGTATGGGGGTTCTTTAAGAGGATGCCTGTGTTTCTAGCAGCCTTCTGTCTCACCTGGATAGTGGGAATCCCTGCTAATTTTTACAGTCAGATTTTGTGAGGATCCCTCTTCCTGGCACTGGAAACCTGGGCTAGAGAGCCCCGGTAAGTGGCTGGTGTCCCTTGGTCCTCTGGAGGTAACTCTACAGCTGAGATATCCCTTCAGATGTTCAACCACAACATGTGGATGTGAGAACATCCTATTTCACATCTCTGCTCCTCTTATCAGTCTGGATGTGTTCTCTTTTTTATATTCCTAGTTCTAGGAGTTCTGTTCCTCTATTCTTCAGATTGTTTTCCAGGCTGATTGTTCTATACTGTGGTTGTAATTTTAATGTGGTCATGGGAAGAGGTGAACACAGCATTTACTTACTTTGCCATCTTGATCAGAAATACTGACCTCACAATTTTTAATGTGACTTTTCTGTCTTGCTTCTTAAATAATACCCTATTTTGTTTCTATTTATGGGCTATATCTCTTGACCTTGCTAAGTAAAATTTCTTGCCTTATAACCTTTTCACCACTGTTTTCTCCAAGATCTTGTCATATCTATTTTCTAATCTCATTAGGAACTTGGGCCCTGCAGAGAACTTTACTTTTACACCAATTCCTACTGTCTACTTACTTAGAAATAGCAGACAGCCTGCTACCTGAACTATATGCTCTGGATTTGTTATTTGTCCTGCCAAACTACACTATTGCTTATCACTTAGATCTTGTTAGGTACCTAAGTCCCTGCAGCACTTTATGAGTGGTCCTAGATTTCCAGGGTGTGCTGTCTGCTGGTCAAGCTTATCCCAAAGCACATCTCAGGTTACAACTCAAGGTCATATTCCACAGAGACATAGGCTCAGGTCATATCTATGTTTTGATCTAGGCTAGAGTATGCATGTTGTACTTTAATATGTTTTATTTTACTTTAAAAATTAGTTTAGGTATATATTTACAGAATAAATTGTTTATTGTTTTATATTTAATTTAGGCATTCTATATTTTATTTAATATAAGGGCATTGATTTAGAATAATAGATTTTGGAATGCCTATAAATATGCATAGAATTTTTTAGAAGATACAGTAAAATTCTATTAAAAGCTTTACAAATATTCACAAATATTTAATTAAAAAAAAAGGCATGAGCAACTAGCAGAGAGCCTCTGGGTTTTCTTGCTCCCTCCTGAAAGAGGAACTAAAAAATCCTCCACCCCAAAAAAATATCACATAGACAAAATAAGCTTCAAGAAATGCCTATGTCCTCTACTCAAGGGACTGAGAAAAGAATAGCCTAACAATTTTGGCAATACCTGCTTTATTCCAGCCAAACACCAACAAAACCTCCTCCTCCCCCTTACCCCTTGCAGGTTCAGTGGGCCATGTGGGGAATTTATCTTCCACTATATACCCCAAATTCATAAAAGCAGGCCCATTCCCCTGCCCAAACAGGGAGGATAACTTCTGTCCCCTCTCTGGCAGAAGCAGATGATGCTCAAATTTCCCTGCTGAGGTAGTGTCAGAGGGGCTAAGTGGGAAGTCAATTTTCCATCTACGACTCAGCAAAAGCAGGCAATACTCTGATTGCTCAGCCATCATTTGTATTATTCTCTCCTTTTTTATTGGTTGCCCTTTCTTCTGTTATTTTTTAGTGTGATTTATAGTTTATTTATCAATATATTTAGATTCTTATAAATACATTTGAGGTAATAATCATCTAAGTACTGCCATGCTGAATTCTGTAAATATCTTATAAGTTTTTATTCTCCAGATAGCTTATTTAATAGTTTATTTTATTTCCAAAGATTTTTTAAAGGTATCTTTCTGTTGCTGACTTCAACTTTAATTTTACTGAGGTCAGAAAATATTATCTATTTGGTGTTGATAACTTAGAATATAGTGAGAATTTTTAAAAGCCTAACATACAAAAATTTCGATTTTTATAAATATTCTATATGTGCCCAAAAAGAATATGGATTTTTGTATTTTTGGATGTAAAGTTACATATAAATACAAATCTGTAATCTTTTATTTGCAATTCTAAAATATGAAAGTCTCCAAAGTTAAGATTATTTTTAACTCAGTTTATGGGAAAATCTGAGCTGACATGCATGGATTCAGTGACAAAAACTTATTCTGAACTATTACAGCTACTTAGCATCTTTATTTATTACTTATTTCTTTAGCTGCAGAGACATACTACTTGATTATGGATTCTTATTCTAGATCTCACCAGGGATGTTACCTAACATATAGCATATGTATTATATAATTTTACTATGTTACCAAAAATATCTAAATTCTGAGATTCTTCTGGTTTTATGGGTTTCAGTTAAAAGACTGTAATCTAAATACATATATACATACAATTGACCATTGAACAATACAGGTTTGAACTGCATGGATCCACTTACATAGAGTTTTTTCAATTGACTGCAATTCAATTGACCCACACAGTTCAAACCATGTTGTTCATGGGTCAGTTCTGCAGTTAGGAATCCAAGTTTGCAAAGGGCCAACTGTAGTTGTAAAGAGATTTTTGACTGTGGTCAGGGCCCCAAACCTCCATGTTGTTCGAGGGTTGACTGTATTAGTTTATTGATCATATTTAAACCATCTATAACTTTGCTTATTTTTAAAAGAAATTTCTGTTCATTTTTTGAAAAAAAAAAGCATGTCAAAACTCTTCAGATAAATTTTTGATTCATCTATTCTTCCTATACTTCTTTCAGTTATTACATTATATATTTAGGGGCTATAATAGTTTGCTGCATATGCTCAAATTTGTATTAGTTATCTATTGCTGTATTACAAATTATCACATAATTATTGACTTACAACACATTTATTATGTGGGTCAGTCGTCTAATTATAACTTAACTGAACTTTGTTCAGGATTTCATGAGACTGAAACCAAAGTGTCAGCCAGGTTGTATTCTCATCTGGAAGTTCAAGCAGAATATAACGTGCTTCCAAGATCTCTCAGGTTGTTGGCAGAATTCATTTTCTTGTAGCTGTAGAATTCATGACAGCTTGTTTCTTCAAAGCTAGCAAAGGAGAAAAAGAGAGAGAAACTGAAAAAGAAAGAGGGAGGTTGCTTTTTCAAGCCTCTGAATTCATGTAAAGCATGAACTCTCTTTTAATGAGGTCACTGAATTAGGTCAGACCCACATAAAATGATCTTTTTGATTAACTTAAAGTCCACTGATTATAGGCCTTAATTTCTCCATATCGAATATACTCTTATTAATTAGAAGCAAAATACAGGTCCTTACCACACTTAAGAAGAGGGGATTACATGAGAGACGGGGATCACCATAGAATTTTGTCTGTTTCAACTGTGATATATCACCTTGTTCTACTGTACCTTTTAAAAAAGTGTAACTTCTTTTTTTGTACTATGTAATATTTTCCCCTGTAAAGTCTATTTTTCCTGATTTAAAAAGTGCTACTTTGCTACCCTGGTTTTATTTTGGGTATTAATTTGGTAGCAAGTATGTATTTTCCAAGCCTTTATTTTCAAATTACCAGTATCCTTTCATTTTGACTATTTTTTTCTTTTTTCTTTTTTCTTTTTCTTTCTTTCTTTTTTTTTTAAGGTGAGGCAACCCTTGATTGACCTCATAGATTGCAAGAAGCTTGTCAGCTTACAATCCTTTATTTTTTATTTTTTAAGCCTATAGCACGTGGTCTTCCTAGGTAGTTTCCCATCCCAGTACTAACCAGGCCTGACCCTGTTTAGCTTCTGAGATTAGATGGAATCAGGCTTGTTCAGGGCGGCTTGTCCGTAGACTTACTTTAATTTTTAAAAACATAACATTTCTGGATCTGTTTTAAGAACTATATAATTAGGTTTAACATTTTTACTGAGGGAAATTATGCTATGATAATATTTATTTTACCATCTTATTTCGTATTTTCTGCTTTCTGTATTTTTAAATATAGTTTTTTTATTCTATTTTTTTGAAAAGTATGTATCCTACTTGGATTTTTTTTCTCTCTCATATATGTTCATTGAAGTCCAGCCTTAGGTTAATTTTTTTCCCAGTTTCTTGAGTTTATTGATATCTGTGTATTTTTTCTGAACAAGACAACTATCATAGCATGTTTTTATCCATATCTGTTTTTTCCATCTTTATTCCATTTGACATCACATGGGCATCATCAAAGTTTTTTGTGACTTAGATATTTCTCTTCTTTGTTTTTTCCATGATTCCTTATTTATCCGATAGTAAGCTTTATTACGTTATCTCTTACTTTTCATATTTTATTAATTTTCCTGGATTTATTTATCTTCTTCCTGAGGTATTTCTTCTAAAAATGACCTTTAAGGTGAGTCAGGAAAGAAGAATACTTTTGTGAAAAACTGCCTGTATTTCTAATTTATTTTCCTCAACAGTTCTAAATTTTACAATAAAATATGACCTGACCTTATTGATACTCAATCTTGGGCCTATGTATTTTCCTATGTTGGAGCCAGCTGACAGTCGAATCAGGGCCTCCTGTAATGAAGGACGGGAAAAGAAAAGAAGAAGAAGGGAAACACACAGATGGGGTCAAGAGGGACGAGCTCGGAGACTCGACCCTGAGTTTATTTTTTCACATGCTTATATACTCTGTTATAACAGCAACAAAGATGTTTGTTAGCTACAAATGTATACACCAAGTCAGCACATCCTGAAACTTCCCCCTCAGCCCCGGGGCCCGTGTTTTCAAGATTTAGCTTGTTCTATCAAAACAAGTTCCTACTTAAAGAACAACAACACCTGGCTTGGGCCAAATGGCCCCCCACATTCCTACATTGTATAATTCTTGTATTATTTTTCAAAATATTTTTAACCACTCTTCTTACTCCTTTGAAAAGCCATTAAACTTTTAAATTTTATCATTTATTTATCTTAACTCTTTCTCATTCTTCTCACATCTGTATAATCCTGTATGTCTTAGAACAGTTTCATAGTCTGACTAAAGAGCCCACATATTCATTTTCTGATGTTATCCATTCTGCCTTTTAATCTTCTAGTGAGTTTTCCATTGAAAGCATTATTTTTTTAAAATCCAATATTTCTAATTTGTTCTTTAAAAAAATTTTATTTTATATTAACTTAAGGTATACAGTACATTGGTTAGACATTTATATAGTTTATGAAGTGATCCCTCTAATTACTCTGGAAGCCATCTGATTCTACACATAGCCATCACAATACTATTGACTATATATCCCTATGCTGTACTCTATATATCTCCACGACTATTTTGTAATTACTAATTTGTACTTCTGCATCTCTTCACTTTTCTCACCCTCTAGCAATAACCCGAATTGTTCTCTGTATCTACGAGTCTATTTTTGTTTAGTTTGTTGTGTGTCGTTTTTCATATAAGTCAAATCATATGGTACTTATCTTTCTTTGTTTGAATTATTCACTCAGCGTAATACGCTCTAGGCTCCTCCATGTCATTGCAAGTGGTAGGATCATATTCTTTTATGACTAATATTCCATTGTATATATCAACCATAATTTCTTTATCCAATCTATTGAAGGGCCAATAGGTTGATTTCATATCTTCCTTTGTGACTAGCACTGCTGAGAAACATAGGGGTGCATATATCTTTAAGAACTAGTGTTTTGGTTTTCTTTGGATAAATACCCAGAAGTCGTATTTCTGGGGTAAAAAGTCATTCTATTTTTAATTTTTTTGAGGAAACTCCAAACTGTTTTCCATAGTAGATGTACCATTTTGCAATCCCACCAACAGTGTATGAGGGTTCCCTTTTCTCCACATCCTCACTAACATTTATCATTTTTGGATTTATTGATGATAGCCCTTCTGACAGGTATGAAGTGATATCTCATTGTGGTTTTAATTTGCATTTCTCTGATGATTAATGACCTTAAATATATTTTCATATGTCTATTGGCCATTTTTGTTTCCTCTTTGAAGAAATACCTGTTCAGGACTTCTGTCCATTTTTAAATTGGGTCATTTTGTTTTGTTTTGTTTTTTTTTTTGATGTTGAGTTGTCTGAGTTCTTTATAAATTTTGAGTATTAACTGCTTGTTAACTGTATTATAGGCAAATATCTTCTCCCATTTGTTAAGTTGTCTTTTTTTGTTGATGATTTCCTTTGCTGTGCAAAACTTTTAAGTTTAATGTAGTTTTGTTTATTTTTCTTTTGTTTCCCCTTTCTCAGGAGATATAGCAGAAAAAAATACCAATAGCAATATCAGAAAGTTTACTGCCTATGTTTTCTTCTAGAAATTTTATGGTTTTAGGTCTTACATTTAAATACTTAATCCATTTTGAGTTTATTCTTGTATGTGGTGTAAGAAGGTGGTCCAGTTTCATTTTTATGCATTTATCTATCCAGTTTTCCCAACACTATTTGTTGAAGAGATTATCTTTAACCCATTATATGTTCTTGCTTCCTTTGTCATAGATTAAATGACCAAATAGGCATGGATTTTTTTCTAGGCCCCTTATTTTGTTCTATTGATCTATGTGTCTGTTTCTATGCCAGTACCATGTTGTTTTGATTACTATAGACTTATAGTAGAGTTTGATATTGGGTAGTGTGATACCACCTACTTTGTTCTTCTTTTCTTTTTTGCCCGGCTGTTTGGGATTTTTTATGGTTTCGTATACATTTTTGGGTTGTTTTAGTTCTCTAAAAAATGTCATTAGCATTTTGATAGGAATTGCATTGAATTTATAGATCATTTTGGATCATATGATCATTTTAACAAGGTTGATTCTTCCTACTCATGAGCATGTTATATGCATCAATTGATTTGTATCTTCTTCAATTTCTTTTTTCAATGACTTATAATTTTCCAAGAACATATTTTTTACCTCCTTTCCTAATCTGATTTCTAGGTATTTTATTGTTTTTGATGTAATTGTAAGTGGGATTTTTCTCAATTTCTCTTTCAGATAGTTCATTATTGGTGTGTGAAAATGCAACCAACTTCTGAATATTAATTTTGTATCCTGCTACTTTATTGAATTTGTTTATAATGTCTAACAGTTATTTTGTTGGAGTCTTCAGGGTTCTCTCTATATAGTATCTTGCCATCTGCAAATAATGACACTTTTACTTCTTCTTCTCAATTTTGATGCTTTTTATTTCTTTTTCTTGTCTGATTGCTATAGCTAGAACTTCTGATACTATGTTGAATAGAAATGGTAGGCATCCTTGTCTTATTCTTGATCTTAAGAAAAACATTTTTAGCCTTTCCCCATTGAATAAGATGTTAGCTGTAGGTTGTTATATTTGGCCTTTATTAATTAGAGGTATGTTCCCTCTATTCTCACTTGCTGATAGTTTTTTTTTTTATAAAAAATGGATGCTGGATTGTATTGAATGCTTTTTCTGCTTTTTTTTTGACATGATTATATGGATTTTTATCTTTTAAATTTTTAATGTAGTATATCACATTGATTTGTGGATATTAAACCAACTTGCATTCTCAGAATAAATCCAACTTAATAATAGTGTATATATTTTTAATATATTGTTGAATTTGGTTTGCTGATATTTTGTTGAGGATTTTTGCATTAGTGCTCATCAAGGATATTGGCCTGTAGCTCCTTCCTTCCTTCCTTCCTTCCTTCCTTCCTTCCTTCCTTCCTTCCTTTCTCTTTCTTTCTTTCTTTCTTTCTTTCTTTCTTTCTTTCTTTCTTTCTTTCTTTCTTTCTTTCTCTCTATTGTCTGCTGGCTTTGGAATAGAGTAATGATATCCTCATAAAATAAAATTGGAAGTCTTTTATCCTCTTGAATCTTTTGGAATAGTTTGAGCATAGGTGTTAATTCTTCTTTGAATGTTTGGTAAAATTCACCTATGAGGCCTTCCAGTCCAGGACTTTATTTTTTTGAAAGTTTTTTAATTATTGATTTGATGTCATTGGTGGTTTTTGGTCAGTTCAGATTTTCTGTTTCTTCTTGATTTAGTCTTGGGAGATTGTATGTTTCTAGGAATGTATCCATTTCTTCGATTGTCTAATTTGTTGGCATATAATTGCTAATAGAATTTGTTATAATTCTTTTTATATCTGTGGAGTCCATAGTTACTTCTTTCATGTCTGATTTTATTTATTTGAATCCTCTCTCTTTTTTTCTTGATGAGTCTGGTTAAAGGTTTATCAATTTCGTTTATCCTTTCAAGGAAACAGCTATTGGTTTCATTGATATTTTGTATTGTTTTTCCAGATGCTATTTCATTTATTTCTGCTCTAATTTTTATTATTTCCTTCCTTCTACTCACTTTGGGTTTTGTTTACTGTTCTTTTTCTAGTTCTTTTAAATGTAAGGTAAGATTGTTTGTTTGATATTTTTCTTGTTTGTTGATGTAGGCCTATATAGCTATGAATTTCTCTGTTAGGACTGCTTTCACTGCGTCTCACAGATTTTGAGTTGTTGTGTTATCATTTTAATTTGTCTCTTAATATTTTTTGATTTTTTCTCATTGATCTCATTGTTAACCCACTCATTTTTTAGTAGCTTGTCATTTAGTCTCTACGTGTTTTTCTTATAATTGATTTCTAGTTTCATACCATTGTGATTGGAGTAGATGCTTGATATGATTTTAGTCTTTTTATTTGTTGAGACTTCTTTTGTGGCCTAACATGTGGTCTATCCTAGAAAATGTTCCACATGCATGTGAGAAGAATGTATATTCTGCTGCTTTGCAATAAAATGCTCTTGAAATGTTAATTAAATCCATCTAGTTTAGTGTGACATTTAAGGTTTCTGTTTCCTTGTTGATTTTCTGTCTGAAAGATCTGTCCATTGGTGTCAGTGAGGTGTTAAAGTCTCCTACTATGAGTGTATTACTGTTGATCTCTCTTTTTATGTCTTTCAATGATCACTTTATGTATGTAGGTGCTCCAGTGTTGGGTGCACACATGTTTACTAGGTTTATGTCCTCTTGCTGTATTAATTCTTTTATCATTATGTAATACCCTTCTTTGTCTCTTGTTATGGCCTTTGTTTCAAAGTCTATTTTGTCTGATATAGATGTTGCTACTTCAATCTTTTTTTATTTCCATTTGCATAAATATCTTTTTCCATCCCTTTACTTCCAGTTTGTGTGTTTCATTTGATCCTAAGTATGTCTCTTGTAGACAGTATATATGTAGGTCTTGTTTTCTTATGCATCCAGCTACTCTATGTCTTTTGATTGAAGCCTTTGATTGATTTATATTTAAAGTGATTATTGATAAGTATATAGTTATTGAAATTTTATTATTCATATTTATGGGTTTCTGTAATCCTCCTTATTTTACAGAAGTCCCCTTAACATTTTTTTTTTTTTTGTTATAAAATTGGTTTGCATTTGATGAATTCCTAAATTTTTTTTCCTTCTGGAAAGCTCTTTATCTTACATTCCTTTTTAATTCAAAGCCTTATTGGGTAGATTATTCTCAGTTGTAGGTTCTTGTTTCTCATCACTTTGAGTATTTCTTGCCAGTCTTTTCTGGGCTGTAAAGTTTCTGCTGAAAAATCAGCTGATATTCTTATGGGAGTACCTTTGTAAGTAGCTAGCTGCCTTTCTCTTGCTGCTTTTAAGAGTTTCTCTTTGTTGTTAACCTTTGTCATTTTAATAATGATGTGTCTTGGTGTGAGTCTGTTTGAGTTCCTCTTGTTTGAGACTCTTTGCCCTTCTTGGACTTGTATGTCTATTTCCTTTGCCAGGTTAAGAAATTTTTCTGACATTATTTTTTCAAACAGGTTCTCAATCCCTTGCCCTCTCTCTTCTCCTTCTTGTACCCCTATGATGCAGATGTTGGGATGCCTGATGTTGTTCCAGAGGTCTCTTAAATTTTCCTATTTTTTTTTTCTCTTTTGATTGCCTGTTTACTGCTACCTTATCTTCCAAAGTGCTGATTTGATCTTGTGCTTCATCTAATCTACTGTTGATTCCTTTTAGTGTATCCTTCATTGCAGTTACTGGATCCTTCATTTCATATTGGTTCTTTTTCATGATTTCTATGTTTTTTTAATGCTTACTATTTCTCTGTTGAAGTCTTCATTTGAATTATCGATTTTCCCTCTAAATTCATTGAGCATTTTTATAATTTGTGTTTAAACTCTGTCTTTGGCATGTTGCTTGACTCCATTTTGTTTAAATTTTTTTTCTGGAGTTTTCTTCTATTGTTTCATTTGCTGCATATTTCTTTGTTTTCCTATTTTAATTGCCTCTCTGTGTTTGTTCCTATGTATTAGAAAGGTTTATTCAGTCACCCGGCCTTGGTCAGATGGCCTTTTGTAGTAAGTGTCCTGTGTAGCTCAGTGGTACAGTCTTCCTAATTACCAGCGCTGGGGCCTCTGGGCATGTTCCTTGTGTGGTTGTGTGTATTCTCCTGTTGTAGCTAAGCCTTAATTTCTGTTAACATGTCTGCAAATGCTATTGTCTCTCAGGCTGACTGGTTGTGGGGACTGGCCATGCCCACAGGGTGTTAGCTGCTGTGTGGTGCTGACCTCGTGAAGTGGAATTTGTTCCAGGAGTCTCGTGTATCTGTTGAGACAGTTCTTTGGGTGTGCTGCTTATGTGACTAGTCAGATGGTGCTCTGTTGTGGTCTGATGTTAGCCTTCTGGTGTGTTGGTTCTGTGGCTCTTTGGTAGGGGCTTGCCTGTAGGCCACATTAAGCCGCTGACTTTAATTGCTCGGAACTACCTGGTAAGAGCTACAAAGCGGTCCCTGTTGGTTGCTGCTTATGCTGGATGTGGAAGCAAATGGGAGAGACAACATTGCAAGTTGAGGTCCAGTTGCCTCTAGCACTGAGCCTGGTGCTGCTTAGCAAAAGGACCAGTGCACATCAAGGTTGAGGTTTCCTGGCACCTGGAGGAGTCTCTGGGTGGTATGCAAGCTGGGTAATCCAGGGAATCACTGGAGTTAGTGAACAGATTTTCCCTGGTTAATGCAGCGTCAATTTTTGTGCTCATGCTGATTCTGTGGCTTCCTGTAAGTCTCATAACAAAGCCAGCTGCTGCCCAACTAGGACCCTTAAACATCCAAGATCTGTTTAACAAATATAGTTGCTCAGGTCAGGATTTGTGGTTAGCCATAGGAAATTTCTCCTGAATGCATGGGCCATGTGTGAGCTGCACAAGCTTAGTGCTATTGTTTGTTATCAAATTCTTGGTCTAGGGAAAGCCCAGGTTGGGAATGACTCATGGGAATGAGCTTGCCTTGGGTAATTTTTGGGTTAGATGGGGCACAGTCTCAGGGAGACATGGGTTGAGCAAGCTGTTATTGTTATGCCAATATAATATCAGATTTGCTGCCAGTGCTGAGACCATGGGCTCCCACAAAAATCACAGATCACAGCAAAGACAGCTATTGTCTTCATCAGGCCCATAGACCCCTGTGATTTGCCCAAGATATACTGCAGCTCATGCTGACACCAGTGGCCCACCACCAAATATCTCTCCCGAAATGTGCAGGCCGCATGAGATGAGGGCTATTGACTATGACAAATATGCAGTTCCAGGAAGAGGCAGAGCTGGGGCAGCTGCTGGCCAATAGACTACCTTGAGCAATTTGTGGGTTGTGGGTGAGACATAGGGTGGGGCAGGCTAATCTCACTGGGCCAATACAGCTTTAGAATTGGCTGTGTGAGGAGAGGGTTCAACACAGGCAAGATGGTGCCCATCTGCAAGCTGCCCCAGAGAGGGGCCTGATGAAGGAATAATGGTGGCTGTCTCTCCAGTATTCACTGTGGTTCCACACAGCTCAGTCTTTTCCTGAATGTCTTTTGCATTTCTCGAGCTACTGACCTTCTACTGGTATGCAAGTGAGTATGTGCACAGGCTCTTTAAGGGGGATGTCTGGGTTTTCATGTTCCTTTGTCTCACCCAGATGATCAGAATCTCCATTGATTTTCATAGTCTGATTCTGTGGGAACTCCTTCTCCTGGGACTGGAACTCTGGGCTGGGGAGCCACTGTGTGGGGATAGGACCCTTTTCTCCTTCAGGGAGGACTCTGCAGCTGCGTTCTCTCTCCTGGTGTTCAACTGACACATGGGTGCAGGACTAGCTTGCTTTGTGTCTCCTCCTTTCCTACTAATCTCAATGTAGCTTTTTCTTTATATCCTCAGATGTATGTGTTATGATCAGTTAGACTTCAGGTGGTTTTCTGTGTTGATTTTTTAATAATTTGGTTATAATTTTAATTTATTATAATATTTTTATTTATTTATCTTTTTTAGGTGAGGTAACCTTTGGTTGACCTCATAGGTTGCAAGGACCTTGTCAGCTTATGATTCCTTATTTTTGTTTTTTATGCCTACAGCACCTGGTCTTCCTAGGTAGTCTCCCATCCAAGTACTAACCAGACCCGAACCTGCTTAGCTTCTGAGATCAGACAGGATCAGGCTTGTTCAGGTTAGCATGGCCGTAGGCAATTTGGTTATAATTTTAATGTGGTCCTGGTAGGAGGCTAGCCCCACTTGTACCTAGCCTACCATCTTGGTCTTCTCCCCATTATTATTATTTTTTTCTGTTTCATATCTCTAACATCTTCCCTTGTTTTTGAAGGTATTTATTTTGCTTATTGAAAATTATTTTGATTCTTGACTTATCATATCTGTTACCTCTGAGATCTATTTCATTTTCTTTAAATAAATTCTTTATGTCTCATATATTTTCTTATTTATTTAAAAAATGCTACCTTAGCTATAATATGTACCTGGCAGAATAAGTGAAAGCCCAGGCCTGAACTCGTTCTCTTTTGATGGGAAAAGGGGACAGAGATAATCTAATATTACCATCTGGGCTCCCTTACTCTATTTCTCTCCTGTACTGTATGTGGAATGCTTCTTCCCCACTCATTCTTCTATATTCAATTACAGCAATTACTGGCCTCTCTCAACTTCTTTATTTACTTCACCCCTATCTGGTAAACTTCTGAACACTAAATTACCATATATAACCCAATGACCCTTTCTCCTCTTGAGAAGGAGATTCTAAATGCCAGAGATTTTTTGATAAAAAAAAAAAAAGCCTTTGGAAGGAAGCGGAGACAGAGGCACAGGGATAGGAGACTTAGAAAACCATTATTTTCTGACAGCTGTGCAGAAGAGAGGAAAGGAAAGAAGCTCGGAAGAAGGTTTTAAACTACATGAAATTTTATAATGTTTTGGCCAGGCAAAAGGGCAGTCCTTGAGTCAAAGTCAGAAGAATCCCTCATCTCCCAGAAACATATCTTCCTAGTTTCCCTGCCATGCACAGTTATTGGCTAGGAGAATCCTGGGAGAAAAATAGGAACTGAGAAACTAAAAAGTACATGAAGACTAAGAAAGGAGAGATTTTCAAGAACTTATCAAACATATCAACATAAATACTACAATGTGTGTTTGTGAGCAAATGTGTATTAAATATAAACACAAAATGTGCAGTTAACTATAAATCTGATTATTCAGGGACCAAGAAAAATATACCATAACATTTTGTTTTCAAATTAAATAAAAATTTTTAAAATACTAAGAATATGTCAGGCACTTAATTCTAATTACAACACTTGTTTAGTACCTACTAAATATAAGGCATTGCTATGAAAGATACATAATTTATTATAAATATACAGTATTTTATAATTTATATAGCACCATTCCTACCTTCTGGAAGTCAATCTTATCAGAGATTAGAAACACAATTGGCCTAAGGAATATGTTTGTTAATCACATGACATATAAATTTATCCTGATGTTAAAATTATGTTATTAATTATTTTTTAAAAACTATTACTATTATTTGTTTACTGTTACCTTTTTTTATTCATGGTACTAGCAGAAAAAAAGTAGCTAGCTATTTGCAATGAGCATTTATATTCTACATGATTTTTTTTCAATTATTTACTGAGCAGCTATTACTCAGTTATGACTTTCTCTCTCTTCTTTCACATACACACACACATGCACACATCCACACTCACACACAACTTGAAGTTAGGATTGGAGGGTTTGAAAACTTCTTCTGGTTTTATCGCTTCTTCAGTACAAGCAAGATTTTACTTAAATTAACAATACACTAAATTTGTCATATTTTAGAACATGAATTATCTTTTTTATGCTGCCCAAGCATAACCCAATTCAAATGTGATAGAACATGTTAATTTCTTCTTAAAGTTTTCCAGTCTGTATTCCATTTCAAAGAGTTCTACCTTCTGTTCTATTGTTATATTCCTTATAAAGGAGGAACTGATATAACACTGGCCTTACTCTTTCCTACATGTTAGAGTTTGTAGGTAACATGATATACAGAATAGAAAAAAAATATATCAATTTTTTAATCTTTTAACCAAGGCCCCATACAATCTGACCCATTTTATTTCCCCAGAACTTGCAAATCAGGGTAAACATTTGGAAAAGAACAAGAATAGAGTTTGTGCTTGGAGAAAGCTACATGTAGAGCATGATATGACTAAAGGACAAATTCAACACACAGATATTAGGAAAGAAACCTAGCAAATGAGATCCTACAAATGGACTTTGAGGCACTGTTCTAGATAGATGAAGTCACTTTAGGTCTCTATGGAGATAGCATAGTTCAAATACTGAGCATAGAAAACACATGGAAAGAAACATCAATGTTGGTGGTGGCAAAAAATTTGTAGAAAAAATGAAAATTTGTGAATATGATGGCTTAGGTCTAGATAAAGCTAGTCACCATAGGATAAGAACAGACACAAGGTTGAGAAAGCACAAGATAAAATATCCACCAAATTACTTACCAAATAACACAGCTTTCTGGGGCTCCAGATGGTACTTGCCTGATCATACACCCCTAAACCATATTCTCTACTAAGCATCATCTTGGTGTTGGTCATTTACTTACTTTTCAAGATTAGCATTAGTGCCTTTTTCTTATGATACTTTATTTCATTCATATAGTTTGCTTCTCAAGAAAAATGAGAAAGAAATTGTAAAACATGATCTAAATGTAATGGAAACTATGGGATACCATGCAGTCTTTCTCCATGATGTTGCTTCAAAAGTGTGTGTGCGTGTACACACACACACACACACACACACACCCCTGTAAAAGTGTTGAGATTTGAGTTGGTATATTGAAAAACTTAACAAAATTGACAAATTCTTAGCTAGAGTAAGAAAACTAGAAGACTCAAATAACAAAAATCAGAAATGAAAGAGGAGACATTACAACTGATGTCACAGAAATGAAAACCGTAATGAGACTACTATAAGTGATTATGCACTAACAAGTTGGATAACCTAGAGGAAATGCAATAAATTCCTAGAAACATACAAACTATCGAAACTAAATTATGAAGAATAAAAATCTGTACAGACTTAAAAGTAATAAAAAGATTAAATTGATAATCAAGAACCTCCTAGAATTGCAAGCAAGATGTTGGAATAGGTAAATGCTGTGCTCACCTCCTCCCATGACAGCATCAAAATTACAACGAAAATATAAAATAATCAACCCAGAGAACTATCCGAAGACTAGTTTCACAGAAGTCCTAAAACTACAGATATAAAGAAAAGGCAACTTTGAGACTAGTAGGAAAGTCATAAACAGGCTGGCCACAACCTCATGTATGGCGGTTGAGAATCAGAAGGGTTATCTCAGCCGCAAGGGTACCCACTGAGAAATGAGAGGTCCCAGCCCCACACCAGGTTCCCTAGTCTGGAGAACCAGTGTTGAACAGATAGCCCCACAACATCTTGTTGTCAAAATCAGTGGGGATTCAGGTCACCTGGTAAGACAGAAGGCTGCCAGAAAACCAGAAATCCTCTCAAAGGAAACTTGCACAGACTCCCTCACTTGCAGTCACTCACCCTGCACTCCAGAAGAGGGGCTGTGGTTTGGGGGCACCAGAGACATACATGGAGAAAATAAATTCTGTGGCTTTAGGGCAAGAGCTGGAGGGACAGTTGCCATTGTCCCTGTGTGGAGCCCTTGTCCAACACAGCTGTGAGGCAGGCAATAGTTTTCCTGTGTTGAACCTTCCTTCCTCCAACATGGCCAAATATGTATCTGCACTGGCCTAGTGAACACGACTCTCCCCACCCTGAGAACTCCCTGAGACACTATCCCACCCAAAGTACTTTTAGTGACAGGTGGCTGGACATGGCCTGCACTGCAATCTTTCTTAAAAACTCTCAAAGGTATGCAGGACCCAAGAAGTAGGAGGCTGACCTCCATCTGCCCTGGGCATTTTGCTGAGTGGCCTGAGGCTCAGTACTGGTGCTAAATCTGAGTCTGCATTAACCTGGTGAACAACCCTCACTCTAACTTGGTGCCTTTATGGGCAGGCAGCAGGCCATGGCAGGCTTCAGGGCTGGCTCTGTGTCTTCTGCTGAGGAGCCCCAGAATCAATACAGGTGGCAGTTGGCCTCAGTTTGTGGAAAAGCCGCTCCCACACAGCTCTAGGATCAACATGAGCAGCTCCCAACTGCAGACCACTTTGTAGCTACTGCCAGATATCCCCAGGCTGGTCACAGACCGTGGCTGTAGTTGGCCTGCGTGGGAACCCTTCCCAAAAGGACCCAGAACTGACACTCCAAGTAGACTACCTCAGACTATAACAGAACACCAAAGCATGCTGAGGCAAATCCCACTATGTGGGGTCAGACCCTGCATAACAATTCACACAATGTGACCATGGCCAATTCTCATAGCCAGTCAGCCTGAGAGTTAATCCCATCTACTGATGTGTCAAAGCAATCAATGCTCATTTGAAACAGGAGGGCACACACAACCCACAAAAGAGATGCTCCTGGAGCAATTAGTTAAGGTGATCAGGGAGACTGTGCCACTGGGTGGCCTACTAGACAAGACCACCCTTTCAAGACTGAGAGATATAGAAAATCTACCTAATATATAGAAACAAGCACAGAGAGGCAGCCAAAGTGAGGAGATAAAGTAATATGCTTTGAATGAAAAATATAGGAGAAAACTCCAAAAAAAGAACTAAACAAAATAGAAGCAAGCAATCTACCAGATATAAAATTGAATACACTGGTTATAAGGATGCTCAAGTAACTTAGTGAGAACATCAACAAAGAGATAGTAAGCATAAAAAAGGACATAGACACCATAAAATAGAACCAGTAAGAAATTAAGAATATAATAACTGATATAAAGAATACCCTAGGAAAATAAACAATAGTAGATTAAAGAATGCTAATAACTACAGGTACATCAAATGGAAGAGTTAAGTGCTCTAACCAAAAGATAGAGTGGCTGAATGGATAAGAAAACAAGACCCCTACATATGCAGCCTATAAGAGACTAACTTTAGATTAAAAGACACACACAGACTAAAAGGAAGGGGATGGAAATAGATATTGCTTTGATGGATTTAGAAAGTATTGTACTGAATGAAATAAGTCAGACAGAGAAAGACAAATATCTCATGATTTCACATACATGTAGAATCTAAAGAACAAAATAAACAACAAAAAATGGAAATAAACATAGATGCAGATAATATTTTGAGGGCTACTAGATCAGAGGGGGGTTGGGGGAATGGTGAAAAAAGGGCAAAGGGATTAGGAAGTACAAATGGAGAGTTACACAATAGAAATAGACTTATAAAGTGTAGCATAAGGAAAATAATTAATATAATAAATACGTAAGAGGAAGAGGGGTACTAGATTTAGTGGGGTGATTATGTTTTGAGTTATATACATCTCTAATCATTATGCTGTACAACTGAAACTAATATTTTATTGTATGCCAACTATAATTTTAAAAAATTCACTGAATTGTATAATGTAAATGTGAGCAACTAATTGTCTATTATATTTCAATAAAGCTGGAAAATAAAAAAGAGATTCTGTGCATCTGCTAGGTATTGGTTCTATACTTGTGAGCTGCCTGCTTGTTTACCAAAGCCCCCTGATTGCAGAATAATTCAGCAAAAACATACAGGATGGAATCCTATCAGAAACAACATGGCCAGAGAGATCAGCCAGCAGGTGGGAAGGGACCTACCTAGTTTAGGCAATCTGTATTTGCGTAAAACAATACTAAGTCATACAGAACTGCATTCCAAATGTATTGAAAATTAATGTATTTAAAATAAGAAAATGTAAGTCTGTAAGCCGATACCGAAAAATTGGGCAATCTTATTAGCAGAATTGTTGGCAGAGAAAGACTGTTTCAACTTCTTTGGAGGGAGCCAATTAAGAATTCTCTTAAAACTGCTCCTGCTTAGTCTCCATCTCCTGTAGAAAAGCTCTTTTGCAATTGATTACCTGCAACCAGAGGCAAATTTTGTTGTTCCTGTCTGAGAAGCTAGAAAAAAAAAAAACAATAAAACAAAATTACTTTTTTGTTTTAGTTGCCAAATATTTTACACAGTGCGTATTTTGTTTTTCCCGAATTAATTGTAAGGAAAGATGAACTGGCACATTATAAATAAGCAATTAGTGCTGCAAAGGGAGTCACATCCAAAGCTGGTTATTTCCCCAGGAAATAAAGAAGATATGAGATCATTACTCTCAGAGATGCTACACGTGGCTGTAAATTTTCCTCACTCTTTTTATTGCAGGATAAAATAAAAATTTATAAAGAATCTAAATAATTGCGATCTTAGTTATCTCAGTTTTTTTTTATTAAGTTTATTGGGGATAACACTGGTTAATGCAATTATATAATTTTCAGGTATACATCATAATTAGACATCTGTATATTCTATTGTGTGTTTACCACCCAAAGTCTGATACTAGTACTGCTACTCCCACTTTTCTCTGAATGCCATTTGCTTGAAAAATCATTTTCTGCCCTTACACTTTGAGTTTGTATCTGTCTTTGGAGCTGAGATGTGTCTCTTGGAGGCAGCATATCATTGGATTTTGCTTTTTGATCCAATATATAACTCTGTGCCTTTTTATTGGTGAGTTCAGTCCATTTACATTTAGGATGATTATTGAAATATGAGGTCTTCTTATAGCCATTTTATCTTTTGCTTTCTGGTAGCTCAGTTTTTCTATTGCTTCCTTGTCCTTGTGTTTCTGTTTTCTTTATTCTGGTTGGCTTTTGCCTTTAGTTCTTTTTTATTTATGTTATATACTTCAGTTCTGAATCTTCTGTGTGTGGTTACGATTATTAACATATAAAAAATAGGTATATATATACTGTCATCTAATTTCTTCTGTGCATGCCTTACCTCCATTTCCCTTTGTGAATTTGGATCTTTGAATCCTCCCCTTTTCAGTCATTGTTTTTTCAATTTGTCCCTATGTATGCTGAACATTCATTACTATCTTGCTATAACAATTCTCTTTTTATTCTTTAAGCTGATAATGCCCTGTTCTTCGTAAGGGTTGCACTCCTATGCTTCTATTTGCTTGATAGTCACTTTATTCCTAATTATGTATTCTTTTCAGTTATTTTGTTTTAGGTGAGAATGACCCCCTTCAGCATTTCCTGCAATGCAGGCCTTGTTGTGGAGAATTTCCTCAGTTTTTATATGTCTGGAAAGGTCTTCATTTCTCCCTCATATTTAAAGGAGAGCTTAGCTGGGTACATTATTCTAGACTGGTAGTTCCTCTCACTTAATAGTTTAAATATTTGATTCCATTCCTTTCTGGCTTGTAAGGTTTGCACTGAGAAATCTGACAATCTAATGGGTTTATCTTTATAATTACCATTTTCTTCTCCCTGTCTGCCTGAGAAATCTGTCATTGTCATTGATTTTTAATAACTTTAATACGATGTGTCTTAGTGAAGGCTTTTTTAGATTGAGATAATTGGGTGGTCTGTTGACTTCTTGAATTCCAAGCTCCAGCTCATTTCTTAGATTTGGGAAATTCTCGTCAACTAATTGTCTGAAAACGCTTTCTAGTCCCTGCTTCTTTTCCTTGCCCTTGATAGTGCCCATTATTTTTATGTTTCCTCTTCTGATGATATCAGCAAGTTATTGAATTTCTCTTTCATTTGTTCATTCTTTGATTTCTCTCTTCTTCCTTCTCATTTATTTCTAGATTTCTTTCTTCACTATCACTGATCTTTTCCTCCATTTGGTCGACTCTATTTCCCAAGATTGCTATTTCATTTTTCAATTCTTGCAGTATGTTTTTTTAATCTCCAGAAGATCTATTCTGTTCTTTTTAAGGGTTTCAATCTCCTTGCTCTGCTTATCTAGTTGTTTTTTCAGTTCCTGAAATTTCGGAACTCACTGAGTTTTTCCAGAAATACCATCCTGAATTCTCTGTCACTTAAGTTGCATATTTCTATGTTTGTAAGCTTATTTTCTGGATATTTTTCTCTTTCTTTCTCAGCTGCTTTGTCACCTTGGTTGTTCATGGTGTTTAACGGACTATTTCTCTGCCTGGGCATTAATGGAAATGTATTCTGCTTTCTTTCCAGAAAGATTTATTATATAAAGTTCGCTCTTTAGCCTGTTGCAAAGAAGGCACTTTTCTTTGGGTTTCCACTAGGTGACGTTTAAGCTTCTTGGATCCCTGCTTTACATAAAGCTTTAAAAATGTCTATTTATATTCTGATAGATATTTAATCACGCTCGCTACCTTCAGATTCAGTCCCCGTCAGTGTTAGAAAAAGTGTCGATAGTGTTTGCTCAAATTTCCCTGGGCTCGGCAATGTTTGATCTTGGAAGGTATGAGAGGGAGGGGCCCCCTGGGTTGGGGGTTGGGGCTGTGGCTCAGCCTCAGTTTGGCAACTGACAGTGAAAATCACCTGTTGTTTTTCTGCTGGCCCTCTTCTCTGCCTTCTGCCCTGATGACTGGGCCCTGCCATTCGCTGGTCGCAGGGAGCTCACTGCTTTTCCTGGCAGGGCTGCTCAGGGATGTCGCCACATCCTCTCCTCTTACCCTCTTCCTTCAGAGAGCTCTGGCACTGCAAAAGGCAGCTGTTTTATTTCTCCCAGTCCACCTCCTGACAGCCGGAGTTCTGACCTGTGGCAGCTCTTATGTGCAGATCCCATGCTCAGACATGCTGGTGTGCAGATTGGGTGTGTTCTGTTGAGTTTTAGATGTTCAGCTTATTGTTGTTTCAATGGGAGAGATCTGGGGATATCTCTCACTCTGCCATGTTTCTAAACATCTCCTTATCCCAGTTTTTTATACAAAAAATAAGGTTGGCTTGAATAATAATATGATTCTTTCATGTTTTATTAATTAAAAACCTTCATGTTTTAGTCATTATTTTGTTGTTTTATTTATTTTTTATTAAAAATTTGGAGTGCCATTGTTTAATAAAATTATATAGTTTTCAAATGTACAATTCAATAATACATCATATGTATATTGCATTGTGTTCACCACCTCAAATCAAATCTCCTCCTGTCACCATATATTTGACCTTCTTTGCCCTTATCTACTCCTCTCCCTTCCCTCTTTCCCTCTGGTAACCACTAAATTTTTGTCTGTATCTATGAGTTTTTGTTCATCTTGTTCATTTATAGCTTTCTGTTTTATACCTCACATATAAGTGAAATAATATGGTTCTCACCCTTTTCTGCCTCACTTATTTCACTTCGCATAATCTCAAGATCAATCCATATTGTCACAAATAGCAATATTTCATCTTTTCTTATGACTGAATAATAGTCCATTGTATATATGTACCACCTCTACTTTATCCAATCATCTATCAAAGGGCATTTTGGTTGTTTCCATATCTTGGGCACCATGAATAATGCTGCAATAAACATTGGGATGCACATACCTTTGTGCATAAATCTTTTCAGGTTTTTGGGATAGATATCCAGAAGAGATATTGCTGGGCCCTGTGGTAATTCTATTCTTAGTTTTTTGAGGAACTTCCATCCATACTGTTTTCCATAGTTGTTGTACCAACTTGCAGTCCCACCAGCAGTGGATGAGGAAGGGTCCCTTTTTTCTCTCATCCTCTCCAACACGTATTATTATTTGTCCTGTTGATGACAGCCATCCTAACAGGTATGAGGTGGTATGTCATTGTGGTTTTGATTTGCATTTCCCTAATAGCTAGTGAAGTTGTACATCTTTTCATACGTATGTTGGCCACTCTTATGTCTTCTTGGGAGAAGTGTCTGTTCAGATCCTCTGCCCATATTTTCATTTGGATTGTTTGTTTTTTGTTGTTATTGAGTTGAATGAGTTCTTTGTATGTTTTTGATATTAGGCCTTTATTGGAGGTGTTGCTTGCAAATATATTTTCCCATTTGGATGGTAATAACAAATGTTGGAGAGGATACAGAGTAAAAGGAACCCTCATCCACTGCTGATGAGATTGCAAATGGGTACAACCACCATGGAAAACAGTATGAAGGCTCCTCAAAAAACTAAGAATTAATCTACCGTATGATCCAGCAATCCCTCTAATGGATATATACCCCAAAGACTTGAAAACTCATATCCAAAAAGAAGTTTTCATACTGATGTTCATAGCAGCATTGTTCATGGTGGCCAGGACATGGAAGCAACTGAAGTGTCCCAGAATGATTGGCTAAAGAAGTTGTGGTACATATATACAATGGAATATTCCTCAGCCATCAGAAGAGATGAAATACTGCCCTTTGTGGCAACATGGATGGAACTCGAGAT
Organism: Eidolon dupreanum; assembly: GCA_028627145.1. Classification (NCBI taxonomy): domain Eukaryota; kingdom Metazoa; phylum Chordata; class Mammalia; order Chiroptera; family Pteropodidae; genus Eidolon; species Eidolon dupreanum. Next base: position 77,060,270 of record CM053508.1, on the reverse strand, counting down.
AATCATGCTAAGTGAAATAAGCCAGACAGAAAAAGTAGAAAACACATGATAATGATATCATTTATATGTGGGATATAAACCTAAAAATAACAAACAGACAGAATAGAGAAACAGAGACTCATGGACATCGACAATGGACTGGTGGTTGCCAGAGGGTAGGAGGAAGGGGAGAGGGGGGAGGTAAATGGGGTAAAGAGGATCTAATATGTGGTGACAGAAAGAAATCTAACTATGGGAGGTGAACACACACTGTAAATATAATATAACTTACTGTTAAAATGTATAGCTGAAACTTACTGAATTTTGTTAAGCAACGGCACCATAAAAAACAAATTAATTAATTTTTAAAAATTATGTACATGTAGTAGGAAAAAATAAATAAACTGGCATTTAAAAAATAAAGAAAATAAAAAAATACAATAAATAAAAAAATACCAAGGGATTTTGATGGGGATTGTATTAAATCTGTATAATGCTTTAGGTAATATGGTCATTTTAACTATGTTGATACTTTTATGAAATATCTTTCTATTTCTTTGTAGTTTATTTGATTTCTTTTAATAAGGTCTTATAATTTTTATTACATAGATCCTTCACATATTTCATTAGACTATTCTTAGGTAATTGCAAGACGAAGTATTTTTTCCACTTCTTTTTCTGACATCATTATTAGAATATAGAAATGCAATAAATTTTCGAACATTGCTTTTGTATCTAGAAACTTTACTGTATTTGCTTATTGTTTCTAGTAGTGTTTTTGTGGAGTCTTTAGGGTTTTCTACATAGCTAGAGAATCATTTCATCCACAAATAGTGAGAGTTTGACTTCTTCCTTTCCTATTTGGATGCCTTCTATATCTTTCTCTTGTCTGATTGCACTCACCAGGACCTCCAATGTTATACTGAATAACAGTGGTGATAGTAGACAGCTTGGCCTTAGAGGGAAGGTTTTTAGTTTTTCACCATTCAGTATAATGTTGGCTGGGGTTTGTCATGTATGGCCTTTATTGTGTCAAGCTACTTTCCTTCTATACTGATTTTGTTAAGTGTTGTGATCATAAATAGATGCTGTATCTTGTTGAAGGTTTTTTCTACATCTATTCATGTGATCATATGTCTTTTATTTTTTAATTTGTTTATATGATATATTACATTAATTGATTTGCATGTGTTGAATCTTCCCTGTACCCCTGGGATGAAACCCACTTGATCGTGTATAATCTTTTAATATTGTGGTGTATTCAGTTTGCTAGTATCTTATTTAGCATTTTTGCATCTGTGTTTATGAGAGATATTGGTGTGCAAGTTTCTTTTTTTGTGTTATCTCTACCAAGTTTTGATATCAGGATAATATTGGCCTTATAAAATGAGTTGGGAAGTAGTGACTTCTCTTTGATTTTTTTGGAAGAGTTTGAGGAGAATAGGTATCAAATCTTCTTTGACTGTTTGGTAGAATTCACTGGTGAAGCTGTGTGGTCCGGGACTTTGACTTTTTGGTAGGTTTTGGATGATTGTTTCAATTTCCATACTGTTGGTTGATCCATTTAGATTTTCCAGATCTTCTAGATTCAGTCTAGAAAGTTTGTGTTTTTCTAAGTACTGGTCCATTTCTTCTAGGTTATTAAATTTGATGTTATATACTTTTTCATAGTATTCATATATGATCCTTTGAATTTCTGCGATGTCAGTCATAATTTCCCCTCTTTCATCTTTGATTTTATTGGTGTCCTTTTTCTTTTTCTTTAGTGAGTCTAGCCAGGGGTTTGTCAATTTTATTAACCTTCTGAAAGAACCAGCTCTTTGTTGCATTTATTTTTTCTGTTGTTTGTTTTGTTTTCAGTTTCATTTATTTTTGCTCTAATTGATTCTTTTGTTCTGCTGACTTTAGGCTTCATTTGTTCTTCCTTCTCTAGTTTTTTAAGATGAAGCATTAGGTTGTTTATTTGGGCTCATTCTTGTTTTTGGAGATATGCCTGTCATGATATGAACTTTCTTCTTATTACCACTTTTTCTATGTCCAAAAAGTTTTGATATGTTGTACTATCATTATCATTCGTTTCTATGTACCTCTTGATCTTTTTTATTTCTTCTCAGACCCAGTTATTCTTCAGTAGCCTGTTGTTTAATCTCCATGTATTTGTGTTTTTTCCTGATTTCTTTTTCCAGTTGATCTCTAGTTTCAAAGTATTATGATCAAAGAATATGGTCAGTATGATTTCAACCCTCTTATTTGTTGAGGCTATCTCTGTTTCCTAGTGTGTGGTTGATTCTTGAGAATGTTTCATATGTACTAGAAAAGAATGTATAAGTGTCTGTTTTGGGATGGAAGACTCTGTAAATGTCAATTATATCCAGTTGGTCAATGTGTCATTTAAGGATGTTATTTTCTTATTGATTTTCTGTTTGGATGATCTGTCCACAATAGTGTTTTGATCTGTTTCTCCCTTTAGTTCTGTTAGTAATTGCTTTACGTATTTTGGGGCTCTCTAATTGGGAGCATAGATATTAATAAGTATTATGTCTCCTTGGTACATGATTCCCTCTATCATTATGAAGTGTCCCTCAGTATCTTTCTTTACCTTTTTTATTTTGAAGTCTAATTCATCCTATATTATTACCGCTACTCCCACTTTTCTCTGAATGCCATTTGTTTGAAATATCATTTTTCACCTTTTCATTTTGAGTTTATATTTGTCTTTGGAACTGAGCTATGTCTCCTGGAGGCAGCATATGGTTGCGTTTTGCTTTTTGATTCATTCTGCAAATCTGTGCCTTTTTATTGGTGAGTTCAGTTCATTTACACGTAGAGCGATTATTGAAATATGAGGTTTTTCTATACCATCTTATGTTTTGCTTTCTGGTAGCTCAATGTTTCCATTGCTTCTTGTTCTTGTGTGTGTGTGTGTGTGTGTGTGTGTGTGTGTGTTTTAAATTTTTGTTGGGTTCTGTGGATTTTCCCTCCGCTTTTTCTAATTTTATGTTATATACTTCAATTCTGAATAATCGGCGTGTGGTTACCATTATGAATCTCAGGGTATACTTAAATATAAATTTATGTAGTAGTCCATTTTCTACAGCACATGCCTTATCTCTATTTCCATTTGTAAATTTAGATCTTTGCATCTTCCCCTCTTCTGTCATTTTTGTCTCAAATTGTCCTTATGTATACTGAACATTCATTACTATCTTGCTATAGCAAATCTCTTATTATTATTTAAGCTTATAATGCCCTGTTCTTACTAAAGTTTGCACTCCTCGGCTTCTATTTGTCTGCTAATTACCTTACTCATAGTTATGTATTTATTTTTTATTTTGTTTTAGGTAAGCTCACCCCTTTCAATATTTCCTGTAATGCAAGCCTTGTAGTGGAGAATTCGCTCAATTTTTATATGTCTGGATAGGTCTTTATTTTCCCTTAATATCTAAAGAATAGTTTTGCTGGATGCATTATTTTTGGCTCATAGTTCCTTTTATTTAAAAGTTTGAATATTCGGTGTTCTGACCTAGGGTAGTTTTTCTGCACAGATTCCACACTCAAATGTGCTGGTGTGCAGTTTGGATGTTTTTTGCTGAGTTTTAGATGTTCAGCTTATTATTGTTTCAAGGGGAGTGATCTGGGGATGTCTCTCACTCCACCATGTTTCTGCAGCTGCTTTTTAAACAAAGCTCTGGCATGTTTCACCTTCAGATAAACAGGACTTGCAATTTGCATGATATTAATATGTAGAGAGTCTCTAAGATCACAAACTATAAGTAACAGGAAGAAACCTTGAAGTAGACAACGATTTCTAATGTTCAACATATTTCTGGTAGAATTTTAGTTTTGTGTTATGCTTTTCAAAGTTTTCCCTCAGAGGTTACATAGTAGTCTTATTCTTTAGGGAAATATGGCTTGGAGTATGATGGTTTAAACATTAAGTTAAAAAGGAGACATCAGCTCAATTTCACAAAAATGTCTCATTGTATTTTACCAGAGAATGTTGGAATCATTCAAGCAGCTTCTTCTATCCAGTCTCCACACTCTCCAGATAACGTCCTTTGGCCTAATGCCCATGTTAAGGAAAGTGAACTAGTAGGTAAAGATTTATCCAATAATGTTTCTGGCTTTGGGGTTTTATAAACTAGTGGTTAATTAGTAGAAGGACCAAAAGAACAAGAAGAAGTAAATTAAATATGCTAAGAATCTTTTAAAAATATAGGCTTGTTCAGTACCCAGTTTGTAGAAGAGGGTTATTAATAATATAGTGGAGAATGGAGTTATAGCTCAGGATCCCCACATTTTTCATGGAAGATAGAAACAGCTGTTATGTTTCAAATTATTCAGGACAGAGACAATACAAAGCCAAGAAAAATTTGAGGATGATAAATAGACAAATTTGACTAAAAAAGATGCCATGTTTGTAGGTTTTGGAGTGTTAACGTAAATTTAAGATTAATGCATATTAGCAGGAAAGAAATGATGATACATTAATCTCTTTCTCCCTCTCCGATCATTAAGTAGTATATTTGTATTAATATTTAGATAACTTTTAACCAGTCTATATTAATTAAATTTTATTAATGAAATATGCCCCAAAAAGAAAACCAAAAGTTATCAGAACATTGACTTATATTCAAATAATATATAATTAATTTAAATTGCTCCAGCAGGAGATTTGGGGGAAGAGATTGAGTTGTATTTAAATGGGGAAGGGAAAGAGAAAAAGAGTCACCATTTTTGGAGTGACACTTTGTACCAGGTGCAACACCACTTATAGTAACCATGTCTACTCACTTACTATCTCATTAGAAGCAGAACAGAAACAAATGAGTCCCTGTGCTGTGTTTGCCTTCCTTTGGATGGGCAGGATATAAATTGGCAGGACCCCAGGAAACCTCTCAGATGATAATGAGGACATTCAAAACTACAGTCAAAGTCTAATATATGGTCTTGATTTATTAGTATATGCTTTTAATCAGTGATTTTAGGGTTTAGAGAGGTCAGTTTCCGATGTATTTAAGTGCTGCTTCTAAGATGTTTTCCATGGCTGCTCTGAAAGCTTTCAGTTTCTTATTTGCATGGGCAGATGAATGGTTCCCTAGAATGTTCATTGGCTCTTGAAGGCTTTCTCTGTCTCTGAACAGGGTGAGCTAAAAGAAATATTTGGTAGAGTGGGGTTTTTGCCCTGTCAGGAGAAACCAGAGATTTCAACAAATAAACACGTGCATCTGTGAATGGATTGATTATTGTTTTTTCTCTGACATGACTCAGAAAGAGCCCAATCCTAGTTAATTAACAGCTGGTGAGGGAGAGAGGAAGGGGACAGAAAAAATAGAGGACAGAGAAAGAGAGAGAGAATTATCCTGTTGGTAAAGTTATTATGTCTAAAATAAAATAGGCCTAAGGCTGATGGGGACATGAAGAAAGAAAAAAATGGAACTCTTGGCAAGGAAGCACTAGTCTGTCATGACTAGTGATTAAAAATGTTTTAATTGGCTAAGATCAGACTGATAATTAAGTTCAAAATACCATCTTCATTCCAAAAATCCTCATAATTTCAGCAACAACTGGGTAAGTTTTAGATATAAGAAAGGAATGAAAATATTTTGTGGTGCTGGTCTGCCAATATTAGTTCATCTGTTTGTCAATTAATTAATTAAATTATTCAACAAATATTTATAGAGCATCTCCTTATGCCAGGCAATAAGGTCCTTCTGGAACTGATACTTTACTGGAGGATTTTTCCACATATACTAAAAAATTCTCCCAAATATCTTTCGAAAGTAGTCATAATCTACATTTTGTCTTTCTTTTTTCTTTCCATAATTTCTTTTTCTGTTTTGCCAGTTTTAATTCAGTTTGTAAATATTTTAAAGGGAGAGAAAAGTGATTTTTAAGTACTAACATTTAGGACCTTTTGACTTTTTATGCTTAAGATACAACCATCTTTTGTCCAGGAGAGAAGCACTGCATTCCTGTGCTCCTGATTTACAGCTGAAATGCTTTCACAGGTTTAGCTGTATCCGGTATTAAGCATTAGGGTTCCTTGTTTGGTCTGCATTACTTATTTCTAGGAAATACTGTGAAGGCCATTACTTTTGCTCCTTAAATAGACAGCTGGGTTCAAGCTCTATTTCCAGCCTGGAATTTCTCCTCACGTTGTCATTAAGTTTTTCTAAATCTTTCCCAAATACTGGGAAACTTAAAAATGGAGGGGAACGTTGGCTCTAAATTATTATATCTGTTGTTTTATAATTAAATATATTCATCTAATTGGTAGTATTTTTTTTTTCATGGTATCTACACAGGATTAGACCACAGTTTACATTTTTTTTATCAGTGACTTGGTATTTTTCCTTATACTTGAAGAAGGTAATATTTATGCTATTCAAATCATGGGGAGATGATGATTAAAACAGGTTAAATTCTGCTCAAGCTAGAAATAAGTTGCAAATTAGAGGCAGTGTAATGTAGTAGTTAACACCATGAACCTAGGGGCCTACTATCTCAGTTTACATTCCATTTGATTTTGGGCACAGTTTGCTCATCTGTCAATTGGAATAATACTATATACTTCACAGAATTGTTGTGAAGGTTAAATTAGTTGTCACATGTGAAGTACTTAGAACATTGCTTGGCATAGAGCAAGCTATGTTATAAATAACATTATTACTTCTATTATTAAGGATAGAATTGCAGTCCAATGTAAAGAAATAACAATTTTGAACCAAGAAGACAAAAGTTAAAGTTTGAAACTGACTTATAGGGGTCCTCTGATTTCTTTGATCAATTACAAAATATTTAGTACGAAATCAAATAGAAAACTAGTTTCAATTAATAATATGATCTCATAAAAATAAATAGAATATTGAATGTTCATTTGGGCTAGCAATTACATAACTGATAATTTGAGTTTCCTTTTCTGTGAACTCTTCATATCCTCTGGAAAGTTTCTATTTTGTTTATAGGATTTCTTGGTCTACTCTGCATATTAAGGGAGAGGCTTCACCTCTGCGACCTAATTTTTCCATGTGACGAAATGTCCCCAGAGTTGCTACTTTTGTCTCTCTGCCCATCTTTTACTCTCTCTTCTGAATGAATTATCTCATTGTCGAGATTAAAAGTATCTGTGTTCTCTGCACACTTCTTACTGGGTCTCTCTTTTACTGGAGCCAAAAAGAGTGCAGGACAGGTCTTCTCTGTGCCATGTAGCAGGAATCCTATCCTTGTGTGGGAGACCCATATTTGTCCAGCTATGCCAGTGCTAGGTGGATGATTCTAATTCAGGATGAAGTATGACAAAACTAATTACACTGCAGATCTAAAACCATGTATTCTTTGTTATTCAGGGTCTTTGTAGGAAAGAGATAGGTACTTAAACCAGGTTTAAGGAGGCTGTAATAAGAAACAATTTCTAAAGACGTGGACAGGTTAGTAAAATTAATGAGGGGTGATAGTTCCCCAGGGAGCCATTACTACAAAAAGATCTGAAAGGAAAGGAGGTAGGGATAACTACCAAAACATGGGGATAGATGTATGAAGAGTACCTGGTACAAGCTATGTAGATACAGGGAACAAAGTCCTACCTGTTACACTAACTTTGCAGGGTGATGCCAGTTTACATATATTCCAGTATATTCAAACTTTGAGTCTAAAATGTGAATCATCATCAATGCTCTTCATTTAAATTAGCAAAGAAAGGAAGGGGAAAATCAAGTAATTAAATAGCAGAAATGAGGTTGTTTTAGACCTGCCTCTGTAGCTGTTTGTGAGACTTAAATTGAGAGTTATACCTTTTTATCCACCATCATATTCTCCTTAATATCTGTTAATACCTTGGCAAGTTAGAATGATTAAATTAACATTGTATTCCAAACCTTTAATTATGTTAGATTTGAATATGCAGTGATCATTGTGTTGCACAGTTTTTTTTATTGATTTTGGCCATTGGTCAAAGGAATACTGAGGGTGCCCTAATAAATCCTATGTTCTAGAGATAATATTTTAACACAATTTTTCATTTGTAATTGGGATTAATCAATTCGACCAGTACATTAATCTCTTTCTCTACCTGTTGGAAGACATTTTACAGTGACATGACAAGGCCAATATAGCCAAAGCAGCATTAGCATCCAATTAACAAATGCATGAGTATATTTTATCATTTCTTTCTGGGCAAAAGGACCTCCAAACCACAGATCCTAAGTTTATGGCAAAAGAAGAAAATATTATTGCTCTTTGGTTTCCAACCAGTGCCTTCTGGCTATAGACAGGTGGCACTACATATTTGGTGTTGTTTTGAGGTATATACTACATTCTCTAGGATATCACTCTAATCTCAAAGAATCTAATTTTTTGATTGGTGCCATAATTAAATCTTCAGAAGGTATTTACTGTTTAATGAAGCTGTCTTCTTCTGAGAGATGGGACTTGTGGTATAACTAGTGAATTCAGTGAGCCTGAGTTTATTGTATCATTTACTACAAAATATGTCCTTTGTTCAAAGGTGATTGTTGTGTGGAATAATTTTAAAAACGGATAGATAAGACATTCTGTAAGTCCATAGATGGTCATGTTAAGAGAAAAGCTGTAGGTAAGTAAAGAAAATCTGGTCTGAAAATATCTGTGTCTCTTTGTGAGGATAAATTGTTGCTTGCTGTGTAATAGAAGTGAAACATTATAGTCAAACTGTCACCAAGTCACCAGCTGTCCTCCCCATAGGATAGTGACTCAACAGTGGCCTCTACTCTTTAGCAGATTGAGCATTCAGCAGCAGTAGTAGCCAGATCAGCTTTGATGAGAAAAAGTCCATATTACTAAACCTAGGCATAACTCAATCTCTGCTGCCAGAGCCTCTTTATACATGGCCTCGCTGAGCAAAAGAAGCTTCCATAGCATGATATGAGTCATCTTCTCTCATCATAATACAGAATCCCCTCTTCAGTGGACTCAGGATTTTCACACTCTGCATGCATGTATAAAGTTACACTATATACCTCTTATCACCAATATTTTAATCCTATTCTTTCCAAGTGTCTGACCCTGAAACAGGGTTGGTTCATATTTTATTCTATCTTTCCTTCTATGCAAAGTAAACAACTTGATGCTGGATTCTGGAATTCTCCCCATAGAACATTTTTCCTTCATTACTTTCTTTCAGAGGTGCCATATGAGGGCTGTAGTGTGGTCATCATCTACTTTTGGCTAGTCCCTTCATACTATATAAATTCATTGCTAATTAGGCCCATTCTTTTTTTCATCTCTTTTAACTGGCCTTAGGGAGATTCTAATGAGGCCATTGGAAGGATATTTTGAGGAACAGGTGAAAAAGCAATTGAAATAGGTAAGCTACTTGCTTGTAGAGTTGACTTGTGATTGCTGAATCTGCTTGGACCTAGTTGTATATATAGATTTTTATATTCCATTTTACAATGTAATTCTGCTATGTTTGTCCAATTTTGTGATTTGGTAGATTATATAACACCTCGTACAGGATGGATAGTCTGTATTGTATGTTATAGGGTCAGACGTTAAGTTCCTACTAAGGCTCAGCAACAAGTTTTTCAAGTAGAGAATATTTGTGAGGGAAGTAAGGCATGACATGTCCCCAAACTTTGGGTACATGTTACAACTTCTCTGTTGAGCATTGCCAGGATTTCATACAGTGTGTCTGTCTACTATAAGGTCTTCCAAAACCACTGGGTCTGTCAGTTATAACCCTACCCCCATCCATCTTTCTCAATAAAATACCTAGGATGCTTATTATTTCTCATTCACCAGATCAATTAGTTAAATGTCATCAGTATAATGGTTTCTTATAATGCCTTATGAGATATTATGATGACTAAAGTTTTTCTTGGTAGTATAATGATGGCAGACACATTAATATAGCCCCAAAGAAAGGCATTAAGTTCTTATCTGTGCCCCCAGGATGGCAAATTTCCCCATCCCCTGCTTCAACACTGGTAAGGCCCTCTATGACTAAAAATTTAATTTGCTATGGAAAGTTTTTAATTATTGATTCAATTTCTTTCATAGATATAGAACTGGCTATTCAGAATTTTTATGTTTCTTGTGCTCATTTGAGCAATTTATTTTTTCTAAGAATTAATAAATTATTATCTACCTTTTAAAATTCATTGCTATAAAGTTTTGCATGCAATCCTCTTATTATCTTTTAAATGTAATAGGGTATGCAATAGCATCCCCTGTTTAATTCCTGATATCAGTAACTTGTGCATTATTATTTCCATTCTCTTGATCAATCTTGTTCTCATATTTTTGGTTTTGTTGCTTCTATATGTTTTTTTGTGTGTGGTTATTTTATATTTTCTTATTTTTTTTTTGTCCTTAAGTTTATTCATTCCTCCTTTTTACTACGTGTTGGTTTAATCTGATATTCTCTTTAGAATTTCCTTTATTTTTCTGGTTTTATTGAAACATAATTAGACAAGTAGTTGCTTGTATTTACATTGTACAATTCAATGAGTTTTTTTTATTCAATTGTATTTGGCATGCAATAATATATTAGTTTTAGTTGTACAGCATAATGATTAGAGATCTATATAGCTCAAAATATAATCACACCACTAAATTTAGTACTCCTTTTCCTCTTACATATTTATTACATCAAATATTTTCCTTATGCTACATTTTATAAGTCCATGTCTATTGTGTAACTATCCATTTATACTTCCTAATCCTTTTGCCCTTTTTCAACATTCCTCCAATCCCCCTCTGATCTAGTAGCCCTCAAAATATTGTCTGCATCTATGAGTTTATTTCCATTTTTTGTTGTTATTTTGTTCTTTAGATTCTACATGTATGTGAAATCATGAGATATTTGTCTTTCTTTGTCTGACTTATTTCATTAAGTGCAATACTTTCTAGATCCATCAAAGCAATATCTATTTCTATCCCCTTCCTTTTAGTCTCTGTGTGTCTTTTATTCTAAAGTGAGTCTCTTGTAGGCAGCATATGTAGGGGTCTTGTTTTCTTATCCATTCAGCCACTCTATCTTTTGGTTGGAACACTTAACTCTTCCATTTGAGGTACCTGTTGATAAATACATAGTCATTAACATACTTTATTTCTGTTTTTGATATATGTTTTCTTTTTTGAAAAGTCCCTATATTTCCTGTTGAAAAATTCCTTTAGTTTATTTTTGTCTTTATCTATCCTTCAACTCTAAATGACAGCTTTGCTGGATAAAGTATTCTTGTTTCTAGATCCTGGGTTTTCATCATGTCGAATATTTTGTGCCAAGCCCTTCTGTCCTGCATGGGTTTTTTTTTGTTTTGTTTTGTTTTGAGAAATCAGCTGCCAGTCTTATGGGTGCTCCCTTGTAGATAACTAACTGCTTTTCTCTTGCTGCTTTTAAGGTTCTTTCTTTGTATTTAACTTTGGCATTTTAATTATGATGTGTCTGGGTGTGAGCCTCTTTGGGTTCCTCTTTCTTGGGACTCTCTGAGCTTCCTAGGGTTGTATGTCTATTTTCTTCAGCAGGTGAGGGGAATTTTCCATCATTATTTCTTCAAATAGCTCTTCAATGTCTCATTTTCCTTTCAGTACCCCTATGACATGGATATTTTTATGTTTAATTGTGACCCATAGGTTCCTTAAATTATTATTATAGTCTTGGCTTATTTTTTCTTGCTGTTCTGATTGAGTGTCCTTGGCTTCCTCATCTCCTGTATTGGTGGTTTGATCCCCTTCTTTATCCACTCTGTTGATTTCCTCTTATATACTCTTTATCTCAGATATGTTCTTCATTTCTGACTCCCTTTTATAATTTCTATTTCCATTTTTATGTTTTTTTTTATCTCTTTGTTCAAGTTCTCACTGAGTTCATCTACATTTCCCCTAAGTTCATTGAGTATCCTTGTAACCAGTGTTTTGAACTCTGCATCTATTAAATTGCTTGATTCCATTATTTCTGGATCTCTGTTCTGTTCTCTCATATGGTTTCTGCTTCTTTGTCTCTTCAAAGAATTTTGGCTGCCTTTCTGTGTCTATTTCTATGTACTAAGCAAAACTCCTAAGTCTCCAGGTCTTATTAGCATGGCTTTGTGTAGTAGGTGTGCAGTAGCACAGTGGGGTTCAGTTGCAGGCCAAGTTTAGCCCCACCCTGTGCTTCTCTGGGGCCACCTTTTAAGATTCAGCAAGCAATCCACAGATGTCGTGCTTATAGTTGCCTCAAGAAATCACACCAGAAACTGAGGATAGCTGCCACCAGTGTGTCTTGATGCTGCTCAGCAAGGAGCACATGACTGGCCAAGGAAACACCTGAATGTGGCTTAGGTGGGGCAGAGAGTTGTGGGAGGTGGAATTTCATGGAATCTTCTGGACGGAGCGACTTCTGATATCCAGATGACTCAGCTATGGAGGCGCTGCATCTGCAGACTGGGAGAGGGGGAGGGCTCAACAGAGGAAAAATGAATACTGCCAGCACTTCTGCCAGGGAGAGATCCTTGCCTCTGGCTCTCAGTTTGACAATCAGTCTACCTCTGTAGGTTTCTAGTACTCCCTATGCAGCTGCCCAGGTGCTGGTGCTCAGAGCAAGCAGATCGGTTATTATGAAAGTCTGCTGGAGGACAGGGCCCCTTTAAGAGGCATCTGCAGCTACTGGCTGCTGTCACAGACTCTGTCCCACTCAGCCTCTAGGGACGAAGCAGCCTTTCAATTTTGTCCCCTTCTATCTTTTACCATTGCAGGTTGCTTAATTATTTCTCTCCCTAGTACTAGTGCTTCTGTTGATCTAGATCCCAGGTGATTCTGCTATTTGCTCCATGTTTCTGTCACAACTTTGATTTGATTGCAAGAGGGATGAACAAAGCCTCTATCATCTACACCATTTCTTCTCTAGAACTTCTTGAGATAGGTATTAAGCTCCTTGATTTTCTTTTCTTTTTCATTATATACATGTGAGTACAGTTTTAGTTGTGTCCCACAATATTTGTCATGTTTCATTTTTATCATTGTTCCATTCAAAATATTTATAATTTCTGTTGTGATTCTTTTATTTCCACCTCCACTCTGCTCCCCTTTGACAACCATCAGTGTATTCTCTATATCTATGGGTCTGTTTCTATTTTGTTTTTCATAATTTTTAGATTTCATGTATAAGTGAAATCACATGATATCTGTCTTTGTCTGTTGTATACCACTTAGCATAATAACATCCTCTAGTTCCATCTATGTTGTCACAAATATCAATATTTTATTTTTTTATTTCTGAATAATATTTCACGCTCTCTATATGCAGTATCTTTATTTATTCGTCTGTCAGTGGACATCTATGTTGCTTCCACATCTTGGCTATTACTAGTAAGGTTGCAATGAATGTAGAGGTGCATGTGTTTTCAAATTATTGTTTATGTTTTCTTCTGATAAATATACAGAAGTGGAATTTTTGGATCATATGGCAGCTTTATTTTTAATTTTTTGAGGAATCTCCATACTATTCTCTGTAGTGGCTGCACAAATTTACAATCCCATTAAGAGTGTACAAGGGTTCCCTTTTCTCCACATCATCAACAGCACCTGTTATTTGTAGATTTATTGATACTAGCTTTTCTTCCAAGTGTGAAGTGATAACTCATTGTGGTTGTAATTTGCATTTCCCTGATGATTAGTGACATTGAGCATCATTTTATATGTTTCTTGCCCATATGTCTCTATCCTCATGGGAGAAATATCTATTCAGAACTTCTGTCCATTTTTTCCTAAATTAAATTTATTGGGGTAACATTGGTTAATAACATTTTGTAACTTTCAGGTGCACAACTTTATAATATAATACTTGCATACTCTATTGTGTGCTCACCACCCAAAGTCTACTGTACACCATCACCTCGTATTTGACCCTCTTCATCCTCTTTGCCCTCCTCTCACACCCCTTCGCCTCTGGTAAATTCTATTCTGTTGTCTGTTTCTACAAGTTTTTGTGTTTGTTTGGTTTGCTTCTTTGTTGTTTTTTGCTTTATATACCATATATGAGTGAAATCATACGGTTCTTGTCCTTTTCCATCTGACTTAGCATAATACTTTCAAGATCCATCCATTTACTTAACATAATCCTTTCAATTCTATCCATGTTGTTGCAACTGGCAATATTTTATCTTTATTATGGCTGAGTAGTATTCCATTGTATATATGTACCACATCCTATTTATCTGATCATCTGTTGAAAAACACTTGGATTATTTCTATGTCTTGGCCCTTGTGAATAGTGGTACAATAAAGATATATCTTTATGAATAAGTGTTTTTAGTTTTTTTTCAGCTATATAGCCAGAAGAAAAATTGCTAAGTCGTATGATAGCTTTATTCATTATTTTTTGAATAATCTTCATACTGTTTTACACAGTGGCTGGAAATTTACTTTCTCACCAGTGATATACTAGGGATCCTTTTTCTCTATATCTGCTCTTGATATTTTTTTTTTGTCTTATTGGTAATAGTTATTCTGATGAGTGTGAGGTGTTATCTCATGGTTTTGATTTACATTTTCTGATAGCTAGTAATGTTGAGCACTTTTTCATTTTTTGTTGTCCATCTGTATGTTTTCCTTGAAAAGGTGTCTATTTAGATCATCTACCCATTTTTAAATCAGATTTTTTTTGTCATTGCTGTTGAATTTATGAGTTCTTTATGTATTTTGGATATCATCCCTTTATTGGGGGTAATGTTTGCAAATATATTCTCTCATTTGGTTGATTGTTTTTTTGTTTTGTTGATGGTTTCTTGTGCTGTACAGAAGCTTTTTAGTTGGATGTAGTTCCATTTATTTATTTTTGCTTTTACTTCCTTGTCTCTAGGGTTAAGTTCACAAAAACCTCTCTGAAACCAAGGTCCATAAGTTGAGTGCCTTTTTTCCCTAAGTATCTTTATTGTTTCAGATTTTATATTTAAGTATTTAATCTATTTGAGTTTATTTTTGTGTATAATGTCAGATAAAGGTTACTGGGAAAACTGGAAAGCCACATACATCTTTAGGGTTTTCATTATAGACAATCATATCATCTGCAAATAGTGATGGTTTTCTTCTTCATTCCCAATTTGGATGACTTTTATTTCTTTTTCTTATCTGATTACTCTGGCTAGGACTTCCAGTATCATATTAAATAATACTGGTGAGAGTGGGCATCCTTGTTTTGTTCTTGATCTTAGAGGAAAAGCTTTCAGGTTTTCACTATTGAGTATGATATTAGCTGAGGGTTCATCATATATGGCCTTTATTATGTTGAGGTACTTTCCTTCTATATCCATTGTATTAAGTGTTTTAATCATAAATGAATGTTATATCTTATCTAGTACTTTTTCTGTATCTATTGATAGGATTATATAATTTTTATCATTTATTTTGTTAATGTAGTATATAATATTGATCGTTTATAGATGTTAAACCATCCCTGCATTCCCTGAAATTAACCCCACTTGATCAGGATGTATGATTCCTTTAATGTATTGTTGTATTCAATTTGTTAGTATTTCATTCAGGTTTTTTTTATATCTACTCAGATTTTTTCATTAGAGATATTAACCTATAATTTTATTTTTTGTGTTCTTGCTCGGTTTTGGTATCAGAGTAATGTTGGCCTGGTAAAATGAGTTAGGAAGCATTCCCTCCTTTTCAGTTTTTTGGAAGAGTTTGAGGAGATAGGTATTGAATCTTCTTTGACTGTTTGGAAGAATTCACTAATAAAGCTATCTGTACTGGGCTTTTGTTTTGGGGGAGGTTTTAGATTACTATTTTAATTTCCTTACTAATGATCAAGATATTTAGGTTTTCTAATTCTTCATTGTTCTGTCTAGAAAAGTTAGGTACGTCTACAAAGTACATTTGTCCATTTCTTCCAGGATAACAAATCTGATAATATTTAACCTTTAATAGTATTTTTGTATAATCTTTTGTATGTCTGCAGTGTTTGTTATAATTTCTCTTTTATTTCTGATTTTATTTATTTGAGTCTTCTCTTTTTTCCCTTAGTAAATCTAGGCAGAGGGTTAATTTTATTTATCTTTTCAGAGAACCAACTCTTTTTAATTTATATTTTTAATTTTTTATCTCTATTTTATTATGTCTAGTGTAATTTTTATTTTTCTTTCCTTCTATTAAGTTTAGGTTTCATAAATCTTATTTTACTAGTTTCTGAAGGTGTAATATTAGATTGCTTTTTTGAGGTTGTTCTTGTTTCTTGAGATAGGCCTGTAATGCCTCTTAGTTCCATTTTTGGTGCATCCTTCCAATTTGGTTATGTCATATTTTCATTTTATTTATTTCTGTGTATCATTTGATATTATTTCTTCTTTGTCCCAGTAGTTGTTCAGTGGCATGTTGTTTAATCTCCGCTTATTTGTGGTTTTTCAAGCTTCTTTTGCAGTTAATTTCCTGTTTTATACTTTGTGCTTGGAACCTGTGCAAGGTCAGTCTTTTGTTTTTATTGTTGCAAAAGTTCTCTTTGAAAGCTGTGCATTCATTTCCAAATTGCAGATATTTTTAATGGTGTTCCCCCTTTAATCTTTATGTTGTAATTAAGTTTTTATTACTTTATTATAAAATACAATTGCAATTTCTTGCTTTAGTCTGTCTGCTTGTCATTTTACTCAGTCTTGTTGTTTCAGGTAGAAGAGTTCCTTTTACCACTTTTTGAAATGTAGGTCTTGTAATGATAAATTCCTTCAGCTTTTGTTTGTCTGGGAAAGCCTTTATTTTTCTTATTCCCTAAATGTTAACATTGCTGGATATATTATTTTGAGCTGATGATGTTCTCTTTCAGTATTTTGAATATTTTATTTCACTCTCTCGTGGCTTGTAAGTTTTCTGCTGGAAAATCTGATGAAAATCTAATGGTGTTTCCTTTGTAGTTTAAAGTCCTTTTCCCCTGGCTGACTGAAGAATTCTTTCTTTAACTTTTGTTTATTAATTTAAAAAAATTTAATTACAGTTGACACAAAATATTGTATTAGTTTCAGGTGTATAATATAGTGATTAGACATTTATATAACTTATAAGGTGCTCACTCGGATAAATCTAGTATCCATCTGACACCATATATAGTTATTAAAATATTATTTACTATAACCTTATGTTATACTTTACATCCCCATGACTATTTTGTAACTACTAATTTGTATTTTTTAATCCTGTCTCCTTTTTCCCCTACTACCCACCTCCCTCTCATTTGGCAACATACAAAATGCAATCTGTATCTATTGTTTCTGTTTTATTTGTTTGTTTATTTTGTTTTTTAGATTCCACATGTAAGTAAAATCATATGCCATTTGTCTTTATTAGACTTACTCCACTCAGCATAATAACTTCTAAGTCCATCTATATTGTTTCAAAAACAAGATTTCTTTCATTTTTATTTTATGTCTGAGTAATATTTTATTGTATATATGTACCACTTTTTTTTTTAAACCATTAATTAATTGATGAACAAGCAGGTTGCTGCTATATCTTAGCTATTGTAAATAATGCTGCAATGAACATATTGATTCACATATCCCATCAAAGTAGTGTTTGGGTTTTTTAAAATAAAGACTCAGAAGTGGAAGTCTTTTTGGACTGGCTCCTTCTCTTTTTCTCTTATTGTGTAGCCTTTGTTTTTAAGTCTATTTTGTCTGGTATGCCTTGCTACCCCAGCTTTTTCATTTATTTATTTCCATTTTCATGAAATATCTTTCTTCATCCCCTTTCTTTTAGTCTATGTGTGTATTTTAATCTGAAGTGAGTCTCTTGTAGGCAATATCTGTAAGGATCTTGTTTTCTTATCTATTCAGCCACACTATCTTTCAATTGAAGCATTTAATCCATTTACATTTGAAGTAATTGTTGATAGATATATAATTATTGCCATTTTATTATTCATATTTTTAATTTTTTTCTTCTCATTAAAGAGGTTCCCTTAACATTTCTTGTAATACTGCTTTAGTGTTGATGAACTCCTTTAGCGATTTCTTGTTTGGAAAACTCTATCCCTCCTTCAATTCTAAATGATAGCTTTGATGAATAGAGTAATCTTGGTTGTAGGTTTGCTCTTCATTACTTTGAATGTTTTATGCTAATCCTTTCTGGCTTGTGATATTTCTGTTGAAAAAATCAGCTGACAGTCTTAGAGGAGCTCCCTTGTAGGTAACTAACTGCTTTTCTCTTGTGGCTTTTAAGATTCTCTCTTTTTCTTAAAACTTTGGCATTTTAATTATGAAATGTCTTTGTGTAGGCCTCTTTGAGTTCATCTTGTTTGAGATTCTCTGCACTTACTGGGCTTGTATGTCTATTTCTTTCACCAGGTTAGGAAATTTTTCAGTTATTATTTCTTGAAATAGGTTTTCAATTTCTTGCTCTCTTCTCCTTCTGGTACCACTATGATGCAAATGTTGGTACACTTGATGTGTTTCCAGAGACCCCTTAAACTATTTTCATTTTTTAAAATTCTTTTTTTCTTGTTGCTGTTCTGACTGTGTGTTTTCTCCTACCTTATCTTCTAAATTGCTGACTCTGCCCTCTATTTCATCTAATCTTCTGTTGATTCCCTCTAATGTATGCCTCATTTCAGTTATTGTAGTTTTCATTTCTCATTGATTTTTTTTTTATGTTTTCTATTTCCATTTTTATGGTCCCTATCTTTCTGTTGAAATTCTTACTGAGATCATTGAGCATTCTTGAAACTGGTGTTTTGAACTCTTCATCTGGTAGATTGTTTTTCTCCATTATTTTTTAGTTGTTTTTCCAGAGCTTTCTTCTGTTTTTCTATTGGGGTGATGTTTCTTTGCCTCTTCATTTTGGGTGCCTCCCTGTGTTTTTATGTATTAAATAGGGCTGTTATGTCTCTTGGTCTTTGTAAAGTTGCCATTTATAGTAGGTGTCCTGTGGGTTTCAGTTGCAGTCTTCCTAGTCATCTCAGCCAGTTTGTTGAGGTGTGCCATTGTATAGGTTGTGTGTCCCCTTCTATTGTAGTTGAGTCTAGGTTTTACTTGCACAGCAATGTGAGAGATTGATCCATGTGCTGACTAGTTTTAAGGACTGGTCATGACTACAGAGACGTTGTGCAGGATCTAATCCTATAGAGCAAGATTTACTTTAGCAGAACTCTGGTGCCTGCCCAGTCTTCCCCTTTTGATGTGGTGTTCATGGTTGCAGCCCCAGGTGATGCTTCACCTCATTCTGAAGCCAGCCACTGGGTGTGCCAGCCAAGAATCTCCTGGGAAGAGCCATGCCACAGGCCAAATTCAGTTGTAGCCTGTGCTTGGCCTGAGGCCACCTAACATTAGCCACCAAGTAATCCAAAGTTGGATGTCACCCTTGCTGTGCTTGGAGGTGCCTTAAGAGGCCAAGGCATTAACTGAGGCCAGCTGCTGTTAGTGACAGGCTTGGACTGGTCATTAAGAGGTACAGGGCGTATCGAAGTCAAATGCTGCTTGTTTCGCTTATGTGAATTTTTGAGAGATTAAGGAAAGTTTGCAGTATGAGCCAAGACAGACTTTGTGTGGAAAAGCTACTGGAAGTGGCTTGGGTGGGCCCACAATTTGGCTGGGGCAGAGACTCAGGGAATCACTAGGGTGGGGATACCAGTATTAGCCAGGTTGATAGAGACTCAGATATAGCTTTCATCTTCTTTGGCAGGCTGAGAGGGGCTCAAACAAACAAAACAATAGAAACTACCAGCACTTCTGTCTGGGGGAAAGTTCTCTGCCAGCTTTCACTCTGAAGCCAGACGACTCAGTTTATCCCTGTATGTCCCTGGTGCCTAGAGCTCAGAGAAAGTGAGTCCATTTAAGATGGATGCCTGGGACTCCTGCAGCCCTCTATCTCGCTCAGCCACAATCTTCAGTGTTTTTTAAGCCAGAAGTTGTGGTGACTTCTCTTCTCAGCCCTGGAACCCTGGGCTTTGGGGTCTGGTATGAGGCTGGGAGCCCTTGCTCTTCACTGGGGACCTCTATAGCCAAGCTATCCCTCCAGATTTTTAACTACCACATGAGGCTATAGAACCAGCCTGTTCTGTGTCTCCACCCTTCCTATCAGTCTCAATGTGGCTTCTTCTGTATGTCCTTAGTCGTGGGTCTTCTTTTCAGCTAGATTTCAGGTGATTCTCAATGATAATTGTTCTGTAGTTTAGTTGTACTTTTGATTTGATTGTGATTTGCACAACGCTTTCCTACTCTACTATCTTAACAGGAAAACTGTCATTAACTTCTGACAGTTGGAATAAAACTTGTTTTGGAAACGGTCTTTTTGTGTTATTATTAGGTATTCTGTTAGCTTCCTCTATTCTAAGTCTAGTTCTTTAATAGGCTTGAAATTTATCATCAGTTATTTTTTAATAGGTTTTCTGTTCCCTTCTCACTCTTTTCTCCTTCTGAGACATGGATTATCTAGTGGATTCACATAGTTTTCATAGAGTTCTTTTTTTCTTTTCTTTTTTTAAAGCTCCCTTCTTCTTTAAGCTCTCTTCCATCTGGTCTGCTCTGTTTCCAATCTTCATCTCATTTATTGAGTTCCTCAGCTCCAAATACCTACTTTTTAAAAATAATTTCAATGTCTTTGGTAAGTGTTCTTTTTGTTCATTAGTTTTCTTAATGAATACATTGAACTGTCTTTCTGAGTTCTCTTTTATCTCATTTAACTTCTTCATAACTGCAACTTTAAACTCTTTCTTTTAACTCATGACCTTCCATGACTTTGAGTTTGGTTTTTGAAAACTTTTTATTTTCTTTCTGTTTTCCCATGTTACCTCAGTTATTCATGGTAGTTGATGGATTGATTATTTCTTCCCTGAGCATTTAAGGTAGTGAGCTCTTGTTTAGATATTGTTTTGTTCTCAAAAATTCAGCAAGTTGATAGGTTGAGTATGTATATGTATTTTCTAGTAGATGACATAATGATGCAAGTTTTTTATTTTCTTTTACTTTCACTGTTTGTGCCACTGAGATTGTGGTGAAGTCATGTCTTTGGTTAAAGAAAATACTGTGTAATCATTGGGATGGTGGGTGTCCCCTCTGTGACCAGCTTGCCTTTGTTATAGGGTACTACTACTATAGTGGGAATATGTGGCAGATTTGGGAGAATTGGTTTTGCAAGCTCCCAGAACTACCTTTTTACTAATGGTCTCTGGCCCCATTGTGTTTTTAGAGGTGCCTCTACTGACTCTACTCGGTTGTCAGGATGGGTAAACTAGAGTGAGGAGACAAGTTTGCGATTTGTCATGCCTGCTGTACTGTTTAAGGCATCTTAGATTTCTGTACAGATTGGGTGAGGCAAAAGAGTCACTTTCATAATTTCATAGCTTCAACCCCTGCTAATAATGTCTGTCAGAAGTGCTGCATTGTTTAAACTTCCCAGTCACCTCTATGAGGATCTGCCATGATGGGCACTGGGGAAGGGAGATGTCTTTTTCACAAGGGGACATTGTTTCTGCCCTTTTACAATCCATGCTGTAGTGTGAGGACTATATTGTGATTACTCCTTCACTACCACGCTTGCTGAATATACTGTGGGCATTTAACTGCATCTATGACAACTGTCCCTGTTTTTACCTCTGTCCCACATGCCCTACATTTCAACCTACCCAACTTCAGATATTCTGAAGCATAGATCTTTCAACCATGTTTGTACGTTGAGCAGGGATCCTTTGTTGAGCCATGGTTGTCCAACTTGTAAATTTATGGGGAGAAACAGAGGAGTCTTCTCACTCCATCATGAGGCTTACATCACTCCTCTGCTCATTTTTAATTGAGTTGTTTGCTTTTTTTGGTGTTAATTAGTATGATTTTCTTATATATTTTTAATATTTATATTTCTTATATATATTTAATATTATTGGATGTATTATTTCCAAGTATTTTCTCTTATTTGATAAGTTGTCTTTTTATTTTGCTGATAGTTACATTTAATGTAAAAAAATTTTAGTTTGATATAATTCTACCTGTTTATTTTTTCCTTTTGTTGTCTTTGCTTAAGGAGACATAGATAAAAAGGTGTCAAAGAGTTTACTGCTTATGTTTTCCTTTAGTTTCATGGCTTCAGGTCTTACATTTAAGTCTTTATTTTGAGTTTATTCTTAAATATGGTGTAAAAAAAGGGTCCAATTTTATTTTTTGCATGTATCTGTCCAGTTTCCCAACACTACTTATTGAAGCGACTTTTTAACCCATTGTGTATCTTTGCCTCCTTTGTTGTAGATTAATTGACCATATAAGCAAGGATTTATTTCTGGGCTTTCTATTCCATCCCCTCGACCCATATATCTGTTTTTATGCCAATATCATACCGTTTTGATTATTATAGCTTTGTAGTATAGTTTGATATCAGGGAACGTGATACTTCATACTTTTTTTTGAGATGGTCATATGGTTTTTATGCTTTATTTTGTCAATGTGATACACATTTATAGATTTATCAATGTTGAACCATCTTTGCATCCCTGTGTTAAATTCCATTTGGTCATGTTGTATAATTTTTTAAATATCTTGTTGAATACAGTTTGTTAATATTTTGTTAAAAATTTTTGTATGTATGTTTATCAAAGATATTGGCCTATAATTTTTTTTGTAGTGTCTTTGTCCGGTTTTAGTATCAGGGTAATGTTGGCTTCATGAAACAACCTAGAAGTATTACTCTTCAATTTTTTGAAATAGTTTAAAAAGGATAGGTAGTAATTCTTTTTTGAATAGTTGTAGAATTAACCTATGAAGCCATCTGATCCTGGACAAATTTTTCTAATTATTGGATTTTTTTTTTCTGATTGCTGTAGAGGTTGTAGGGGTAAGCATTGTCCAGGTCAACAGACACACACAATGTGACAAGATTTTGTTAATGTGCTCTAGTAAAGACACTGCAACTGTCATCATGACCTGATTATCTTTGATGAAATTTAACCTCAGATATCGTCTAAGGGCCATATAGCTCTTGCATAGGGCAAACAAAGGCTTTCATTTGGCCTTTTCTATGTGGGTCATAGGGTCAACATGGGAATTCTGTCAGTTACTAAGTGTGTTAATGCCCACTATACAATCCAGGACGGGGGAAGTAAGGTAACAGAAGCTACTGTGAGATAAAATCAGGCTAAAATTTTGTCATCTAACCTCCATAGGTCTGTTCTGTGACTGGGAGATAAAAGTGACAATTCAGGTCTCTGCATCAGTTCAGGGATAATTTTATGAAGATAGACTTTTTTCTATATAATTCAAGTTACATAGAAAAGTTACATACTCGTTATCTATTTCTTACAGAGTCAAATTTGATAATTACCATTTTCTATAAATTGGCCATTTAATCTAAATCTTCAATTTTGTAAACAGTTGCTCATTGTAATTGCTTATATTTTTAATTATCGATATTTTAATAGTTGTACATCATTTTAATTTCCTATATTGTTAGTATTTCTTCTGTTCTTTTGTTTTTGATTAGTCATTCAGAACATTTATCCATTTTTATTTGTATTTTAAAAGTAGACTAAAAAGTTTGTTCTTTTTTATTGCTGAGTACTATTCTATGGGATATTTGTTTAAATATTTACTACTGAAGTACACTAAATTGTTTTCAGTTTTCACTATTATAAATAAATTTGCTATGAATATTCATGTACAGATTTTTGTGTGAACCTAACTTTTCATTTTTCTTGGATAAACACCCAGGATGGCAATTGCTGGATTGTATGGCAGTTACATACTACATCTTCAAACAACTGCCAAATGGTTTTTCAGAGTGACTGTCCCATTTTACATCTCACCAGCAATGTGTGAGTGATTTTGTTTTTCTGTAATCTTACAAGGTTTTGTTGTTTTACTATTTTTTATTTAGCCATTCTGATAGGTATGCAGTGATATCTCATTGAAGTTTTAATTTACATTTTCCTAATGGATAATTATGCTGAACATTTTTTTTACTTGCTTATTTGTCATATGTTTATCCTTTTTGCTGAAGTGTCTCTATGTCATTTGCTGATTTTCCAATTCGGTTGTTTATTCGCTGTTGTGTTCTGAGGGTTCTTTATATATTTCAGATACAAGCTCTTTGTTAGAGATTTGCAGATATTTTCTCTCTGAAGCTCCTCCTTTTATCCTTTTAACAGAGTCTAACAGCAGAAGTTTTAGCTTTTGATGAAGACTAGCTTATCTTTTTTTTAAATGGATCATGCTTTTGTTGTGAAGTCTAAAAATCTTTGCCTTGATCTAGATACAGATTTTTTTCCTGTTTTTCCCCAGAAGTGTTATAGTTTTAATTTTTTAAACATTTCACTATTAATTCCATTATCAATCTGAAGTTAATTTTGTATCAAATGTGAAAATTAGGTTGAGATTCTTTTTTTTTTTTTCACCTATGGATGTCCAGTTACTCTAGCACCATTTGTTGAAGGTGCTATCTTTCCTATATTAAATTATTTTTGAATATTTGTCAAAAATCAGTTGGGCATACTTTTGTGGATCTCTTTCTTAGTTTTTAATTTTGCTGCATTTATCTATTTGTCAATTCCTCCACCAATACACAACCATTCTTAATCATTATAGCTATATAATGCCTTGAAATTGAGTAGAATAATATTTCTCATTTTATTCTATTTTACTTTTTCAAATTTATTTAGGTATTCTAGTTTTTTTTTTTTTTTTTTTGCCTTTCCACATAAATTTTAGAATAACTCTCCAATTACATAAATGTTGTGACAATTTTGATGAATTACATTAAACCTTTTTATCAATGGGGAGAATTGACATCTTTTCCATGTTGTATTTTTCAATTTATGAACATATATGTCTCTTTATTTATATCTTCTTTGATTTCTTGCAATGCTGTAGTTTTCAGATGCAAGTCCTATACACATTTTGTTACATTTATAACTAATTACGCTTATCTAAATTTTCATCTAAACCATCAATTTTAACTTTCTATAATGTTGCGACAAATCGTACCTTTATTTTTAGTCTGTAGACATAATTATTACAACTAAAAAATAAAATTTTTCTCGTCTTAAAAATAAAAGTTTTAAAAATAAGTCTTTTATTCTCTATATGTTAGACTGGGTAGCTGCCACACATTTTCAAAGCTTCTGAACAGTATTTGAATATTGTGTTTTTGTCTTCTTATTTATCAAAGAGTTCTCTTTTTTCTTGTTATCACTTAGAAAAAACAGCCATATTTAATGCCTATTTTCTTTACTGTCTCATTAACTTGATTTAGCTTTAAACAAAATAGGGTTATAAACTTATATTGTTTTCTTTATTTTAAAATATGTAAAAAAATTATGATTTGAAAAATTTCTCTATGAATCATATATTTCCCCCCCAAATTTGATAGTTATATTTTATAATATTACCCACATCTTTGAGAGAAGAAAATGACTAACAAAAGGCTTTCATATCTAAATTAGGATTTATATCCTGAATCAGAGGAAAATTTTAATGTTCACTTTTTTTTTGTTAAGTAAAGAGCATGTGAAAATTGCATAAAGTTAGCTTCCTAAAGTAATATACTCTATAGAATGTACTATTTATCTTTAAGAATAAAAATGTCATTGACAGCTGTTTGCATTTCTCTTATTCCTTTGGAATATTATAGTCAGAGACTGAAAATGCAGAGAAAGTTTTATTTATTGTGAATCTCATTCTCTCTCTCAAAGTTCAAATTGTCTTCTAAGTAAAACTATGTCTATGTTAGTATAGACAAAATTCTCACTAACACTTGGCTTTTCAGTAATTAAACATGAAAAACAAAAAAAGTCATACCCATTACTAGAACTCCAATTAAAAAAAAAAGTAATATGTATATGTAGTAACATCTATGTTTTCTCTGGATATGAGAAATATTTAGGAATAGATAATGGCTAATAAAAGTTTTCCTCTTAATTTTTAATAAAAATACTTCAGATGATGTAGATATGTTAAACATCTTTTTTAAAAATATCTTAAATTTCTTAGGTTTCTTTAAATTTGATAAATCGAAATTATTTGACATTATATTGGAAACGACAAAGTAAAATTTATGAAAACACCAGTGAAAAAATACTTCTTGGAATGATCTTTTTATTTAATTTATTAGAGCAAGGTTGATCTATCTAAACCTGAAAACCAGTGCTAAATTGTGAATGCTATTAGCTAGTCTGATTTAAAAAAAATTTTTCCAACTCGAGTGAATTATCAAACGTTGGTATTGCAAAAATTTTATTATTTTTCTTACCTTAAATAAATAAACACAATTTATACCTAAGGTATAAATCAAAATAATTGATTGATTCTATAATTAAAAATAGGGAGAAAGAAATACATTTTTACTTTTAAGTAGATTGATTAGAGAACAGCAAATCAGACAAAACTGGTTCAGAACTTTGGTTCTGTTATTTACTGAATGCAACTTTGAGCAATTTACAAATTTCCTTCCTGTAATATGCACTAATAATTCCTTCATCAAAAGGTTATTGAGATGATTAAATGAGTCAGTGTATTTGAGTCACAGTGAATGATCAGTTGACAACAGTATCTGATATTATTACTATTTCCATGTAAACTAAATGATTAGCTAGATTTTATTTCTTTTTTCTTCTATTGACTTATAATAAAATATTGATGAGTAAACTTTTTAGTATGTTTACTCTTGCTCAGTCAAAACACAGTATATTTAGTGTGATTAACCAGACTATTACAGGTGTAATCTATTAAAGATGATATGAATGAAAGTGAGAATTCTACGATGTTTAAAAATGTTATTTATTTTTTATTCAGAGAATTAATTTCTGAAATATGAGTAACTATAAAAGGTAGTGATGAGTATAACCTATGACACACAAATTCTTTACCTTATTCTTGTGTATCTTTATGCTCAAGTTATCTACACCTAATAATATGTTGAATTTATAAACCTTTAATCGAATACCGTGAGAACATATAACCATATTTTTGGCTCAAGATTCTGGTTTGCCCTGAACCTTAAAGAAATTATTTCATTAATAAATCTAATCATTTCGTAAGGTGATCAGAGTAAATTTTCCTTTAAAGAGAATACTGAAAGACCCATACACCCTGAAGAGGAAAAGGCAAAGATTAGATTTTTCAGCCTACTGGCTTTTTTCTTACTTTAAGAAGGGTCTGCCAAAATCTGAAGATATAGTATTTAAGTGTTTTAATTTCTGTAAACAGAAATTAATATGTTTTCTAGACATATTTACCTAATCTTAATTCTTCTCAGGAGAGAATGATGAGCATAAAATATTTGCATTGCTTCTTATTTCTTGTGTTCCTTTCTATCTGGTGTTCTTCTTTTGGTTTTAGACATTCTACTCAGTTCATATTTGGCATCTGGAAGTACTTTGCTTTTATACATCATTTTAACACAGAGAGCAGTGGACTCATATCCTCACATGACCAAATCACTGATGTCTAAGCTTCTTTTTTAATTGCTCCCTTCATTCTCCCACTAATAATGAGAAATGTCATTTATGTACACATTTGTGAGTTGATTTTCAGATCTATAAAGACTTTCTTCTTTGTCAAATATTTAAACTTTAAATAAAGGATTTTGTTTTGCACTGAAATTCTCTCTTTCCTGATGGAATTTTTATCATCTTGAGAGTAAAAATCTTGTCTTATTAATATTATCTTGGAATGCCTAGTCCCACTCCTGAATCTATAGTTGGTTCACAGTAACTTAAAATTTAATTAAGAATGGAAGACACAACTTTGTCGGTATCCTCCATTTATCAAGATCCAAAGATTATTGCATATGGAATTACACATAGCAAAGCAAATATCCTACTAACAGGCTGTTGTGAGCACTGACTTATGTGCACGTAATTATTACTGTAGCAAGATGACAAGTGGCAGACTTTCCTATGTGGCTTCAGTCTATGCATGCAGAAAACTTCTTCCTCATATCTAGAGTGTGCAAGAATGCCCATAGCCCACCAATCCATAGGAAGTTCAGGACATACTCTTAATATGAAAATTTTTTGTTTTAAAATTATAGTTAAAGTTATAAACATATTACATATGCATCTGTGGTATTGTATTATTTTTGTTTAATTCAATTTGTCTTAATTTCAATGTCTCTTAATCAGCTATAAGACATTATTTATTCTATGATTAGCAATAAAAGGGAGAGAAGAATTATACAGATTTTAGACTAAATGACACAGGAGCCTGTGTGATGTAATAGAAAATTCTGAGGAGACCCTGGGAAACATGAAGGCAAAAAATCTGTTACCATAAGAAATAAGTTAAATATGAAAAATTTTAAAATATAAATAAAGATATGAACCAAGAAATGTTCTTTCATTTAAAAAAAAAAAAAAGATAAAGAACAGCCTCCTGTAACTGGCTTAGGCTTTGGAGGAAGAAAGCAGTGGTTTAAATAGGAATATGTGCCTAATACTCTTTCCTTTTGAGGAAAATCAATGATTTATAATTAAAAATATATATGCTTTTTTCTTGATAATATATGTATATATGTGTGTGTGTGTGTATATATATATATATGTACATATATATATATATATATATATATATATATATATTTCTAATTTGCTATTCTCGTTTTGAATCACCTAGGTATGCCCCCGTTGCATCTCTCCCAGTCATATTTCCTTCCTTCTCACAGTTAACAGTTCTTAATTATGGTTCTTTCTCTTGTAATACTCAGACTAACCAGAAAATCTCAAACCATGGCAGAATCAGACATCAAGACAATGGTGGTGGTTTAAGCAGCCCCTAAGATGAAGAATCAGAACCTTAAATTACCAGGCTTTTCATGTGCAGTAGAATATCTTTGTCCTCTTTGCTAAAAAGGAACTCTATACATTTGAGTCCTCAAGACACCCATATAGCAGAAAACCTGACAGCATTTATTGTTTGTTCTATGTGACAGAAGTGATACCAAGTAAAGACAAGATTCAGATCTTCTTGTGAATATTCACATTGATTAAAAAAATGAAAAACTTCAAATTAACATGGTAAAATCTACCTTGTGAGTGCTGAAGATATGAACAATGGTGAGGGTGGGCAGCAATGATAAATTGTGAAGGTATGCTTACCAGCACACCTTTATATAGTATGTCCAACTTATAGTTACAATAAATATAAACTCAAAGCATAGATAATAGTAAAATGTAGTAAAAATTTAGAAATGTAACTTATTAGTTGTAGGTTTATATAACTTATTTTGATATAAATTATATAAATTTATTTTTATAAATTATTTTATTGTCTATGTTTAACAACTAGCTCTTAAAATTCTTGAAAATTTAACATATGACTCTCATTAGCTGTTATGAGTCAGCTTTAACATGCCCCCGTCTCTGTTTACTTTCTTGTTTTCTTTTAGATTTAACAGACTCAGAATTAATTAAGTTATCAAAACTTTTAAACTGCATAACTTGAATGCTACATATAAGAGACATATGGGAGCCTAATAATATTAGGAATACAATATTTTTCAAAAACGAGGAAAAGATCTCTGTGTAAAGAAATTATAGTAACAAATTAGCCACAACTCGGTCCACAAATCAGGACAATGCTTAATATATTGGGAACAACAGAAGCACAAATTTTGTAATATTACACAATTAAAGTCTCTGTCAACTAAAAATAACATTAAAATAACATCTGGCTTTCAGCTCTTTTTTATTCATTTATTCAAAACATTTTAAATATGTACTATATCTTAAGTACTCTGCTGGGAACCGATTAATAAAGATTTTGAGTGTAATAGGACAAATAGAAAATATTCGATAGGCAGCAGTACTATTATAAGTCCTTTGATGGTGGAATATAGAGCACAGAGAACTTCCAGTCCTGATTCCCATTATCAACATCACAGACTCAACATTGACACCAACACCAGCAGAAAGCCTATGGCTAGAATAAGACCAGAGTAGCAGAGTAAGATTACAAGCAAGAGATATGAGAGTGCTTCAGGTAAACAGATCTCCAACTGAGACCAGGCATGACATACTCCCCAATAATAAGTCTGAGCAAGCATTTCACTGTGTGTCAGCAGAAAGTGATCTATAGTCAGTGGTGATTGTATAATCTGCGAGCAAAACTCTAGTATGAATGTAGCTCTCCTTGCTTGAAGATAGATAATAAGTGAGGAAAGATATTCACAAACACAGGCTCTTTCAAGAAGAGCTATGAAAAGATGTGCAAGACAGTAATGTCATTCTTGTTTGGCTGCAGTATATCTTTTGGTATATTTTATTTAAGAAGTTTACAGAGGAGATTTATTTTCAGAGTCTTTAAATATCTGAAATTTTCTGTTGCTATCCTAAACAAAATTTAATTTGTTTGGATGACTAAAATCCTCTGCATTAAGAATTTTATGTTTATATTAAAGCTTTCTTTATTGTTAACTGGAATTTTGAAAACCTGTCTGGAGAGATTTGAGTTTTGTTCTTTAATATATTCTCATATTTTTAAAAACATTTAGTTTCTACATAGATGCTTTAGTATACTTTTATTCTTATTAGATATTTTCCCCAAGATTTGCCTAATTACTCTCTTTCAGAATATAATAAAATATCTTAATCTATATTCTTAGGTAATTTTTTAAAATTCAGCAACATTTTATTCAGTTTGTTTCTGGTTCAATTGTTCTACTTTTCTACAGGAACACCCATCATTCTGCTCTTCTGTTCTCCATTCTCCAATTATGTTTTAACTTAAACTTTTCTTTTTTCTAAAAACTATTATACATCACTTTATGTTTGTCATCTATATCACAATTTTATTCCTTCAAAATGACAATTCTGTTCTTTCTACTTCAGTACAAATTTTTATCTGCCGTACAACAGTTTCCTGGAAATTCTTAATTTATCTTGTTTATTATTACTTCTATGTAACTGCCCAAACAGGCCCACTCATTTAAAATGTTTCCAAATTTACATTATTTTTTGTCATTGATTTGCATTTTAAACTATCTTTGAAACAGCCCAAATCCAACCACTTCATATTTGTTGAATGAATCTGATCTAGTTGTTTAAAATTTAGAATGATGTGTAGATATTTAAGAAAGTATAGATTTTAAACATGAATCAATCATGAGATTATCATGCTAACCAAAACAAGTGAGAACAATATCCCTTCACATATCTGTGGGTTATAAAACTGAAAGCAACAAACAAGACAAAAAAAAATTCTTAGTGAAAATATCTGCACACTAATGAGTGATTCTCTGTACTTACTCAATTTTTATTGTAGTTTCCCTTCCTTTTTTTGGAGGTAGACAAATTGTTAAGAAAAGCACCTTCCCAAATCAGAAGTACAAAATACCATTTAGATAACTCAATTTACACTGCACTCAGCAAAGTAGGTTAGACTTTCTCACACTCAGCAAAATCTTTCACTAGTGATGTGGAAAAATACCTTGTATTTTTGAAAATCACTAGAAAGGTATCCATTTTGATTTAGTCTCAGAATGAACACTCTGATATGTTAATTTTAATCTCCACTTTATTCTCTTTTAAGGGAAAAAGAGAAAATTTAACTGAACTGAAACTCGACTGTTTAGCAGTTGTTAAATTTGCACATAAAAATAATCATGTATTGATTGAATATCATGAGTCAGTAGAAAAATATTTTGGTCTTGACCTCATGCTTTAAAAATTGGCTTGCTAAAGACAAACTTTTTTTCTATTTTATTAAATATATTTTCTCTTTCTTCTTTTATATCCAAAGCATCCCTTTATTTATCCATTTTCACTTCCTTTCCTCTCCCCTCAAAGGACAGGTGTCAGAACTTGACAGTAGTGCTAACCTTTCCTTCTTTTGGAGATTTTTAGAGTGGACTTTATCAGGCAGATTTAGATTCAGGTTCTACTCCACAATTTATAATGTGTATAGCCTCGGCAAATTATTTAACCTCTCTCAGCCATAATTTCCTCACCAGTAAATTGATTACTCTAAGGACTTACTGAGATACTTCTGTAAAGTGGGAAGGACTGTGACTAACAATGACTGCCACTAAGCAAGCATGTGGTACCTGTACCTATTACTGTATTCTTTCCAATTTCCATTAGCAACTTGAACCTTCACACAGTTTCTCTTCAAAATCTTCAATAATTGCCTCACCACTTTTCCTTTCTTCTTTTGAATATACTTGTCTCTCCTTCTGTAAATAAAAGTTTCATGATCTTGTTTTCCTAAATATACATCCTATTTTTTTTTTATTTTATTCTGAGGCATTTTTACCTACTATCTCTCCTCATAACTTACACTTTTACTCTCTCAGTGTCTGTGCATTGATTTCTTATTAAAATTATAATAAAATGTCCCAAACTTAGTGGCTACTAACAATAATAATTTATTCGCTTACAGTTATTTAATGTAAAGTCTAAAACTCAGTAGGCAGGCCTGTCTTCCTCCTGGAGACTCTAGGAGTAAATCATTTTCTTGACAGTTTCCATCTTCTAGAGACTGCTGCATTACTTGGGGTCCCATATTCTTGTGACCTCTGCTTCTGATATCACATACTGCCTCTCACTCTGATCCTCTTGGCTTTTTCTTATAGGGATCTTTGCAATTATAACTGGATTCACCAAAATAAACTAAGATAATCTCCCCATCTCAATACCCTGAATTTAATCACACTAGCAAAGTCTTTTTGACCATGAGAGGTAGCTATTCACAGGTTTTGGGGATCATTATTCAGCTTATCACTTTTTTTCTGCCTGTCTTCTGGCCTGATTATAGGAAGATTGCTGACTATTATTTTGTACTTGGGAATCTCTTGTCTCTTGTCCTGTATGCCATCACTGTCACTCCTCCTAGGTTTTTCTGCCTCTGATGATGCTTTTATGACTCTTTGTCACTCAAATCTTTGTTTCATAAGCTTTCAGGTTTAATGACACAACATACTTATTAAATTATAAAACTCATCTACCCAAAAACTTCCATTGTTACTAAACTGTCCCACTTTATCAAATTAGTTTTATCCATTCAGCAAATTTAGTGAGCACTTACTGTATTCTCTGTGTTAGGGATGCAGAGATTCATGAAACAGAAGTCTTTAAGAAGCTAATGGCCTAATGGAAGAAAAATATAATTGTAAAGATATTAAAAAGTGAAAATTGAGTGCAGAGATGAAAATGTGCCCATGGCATTATGGAAAACTTTGAATGGGTCCTCCAGCTTAACCTGAGAGTAGACTTCCTAGAGAAGCTAATACCTGAGCTGGACTTTAACTGAGAAAGGAGAATTAAGCTTTGGGGCTAAAATAACAAGTGCAAAGACTCAAGGCATACAATAGTATTAAGTATTCAAGAGTTGTAAATTGATTGGTATTATTAAAATGAAAAACCATAGGAAGGAGAAATTAGAAATAAAACTGGAACTTGAAGAAGCTGACTAAGAAGAGATGACCACAGGGTTAGAAGGAAAGAGTAAATTGGATGAGAAACAGTCTTATACTGTGTGGCATTATAAAAGCAAAGTGATTAGAGAACTTCATTAAGAAGGTCAAATAATATAAATAAACCAAGTGGCATGATACCACCTCATGACAGCTGAAGTTTCATTTGCTATGGTTCTTTACGGGGAACCTAAGAATTAAGAACAGTTCATATTACTACTGTGTGTCCCCAGACAAGTGGAGCCAGAAGCTGATGAATGAGTAGAAAGGGGATAAAGTTGTTAAGTGTGGACTATTGTATAAGAATCTTGGATTTAAAAGAAAAATATGGAAAAAGAGGCCAACAGGGACAGAGGAGTATGTATTTAACATAAAATATAAATGAGAATGTTCACAGGCTTTAGAGAAGATGCTAATAGAGGAAAAATATATGAAAATACAGAACTGAATGAATGATTATCTTACTAGATTGACAGACAAAGGAATGAGCATGAGAGAGAAACAAAACTTGTTTTTTCCCTTAAGTCTAAAGGAAAATGAAGAGAAGTTTACTGCTAATATAAATAGGGAGTCAAAAGCTCAGTGAAATCATGTTTGAGGACCTTAATTTTCTCAGGAAGTTAGGAGGCAAGACGACTCACTTAAATATAGAGGTGTTGGTGGTAGAGTAAAAGACTTAAGAAGAGGTACAAAGCTATTGAGGAAAATAAGAAAGAAATCAGTAAGGAATAGTGCTTAGCTGGGCTGAAGACCTAGCTGGGGTCAAAGACCATTGCTTTGTGTTGGTAGCAAAAAAAGAGTCCTATGATTATTCCAGTAGTACTCAGCAACTTGAGTATGGGAGGAGACGTATGTTTTGGAACTGATATAACAATATTGAAAGCTTTCAGGCACTTTCTGGAAAAGAACACAAGCATAAGAATATTGAAGATTTAAAAGGGAATGACAGATCATGGAATCCAAGATGATTAAAGACTGTAATAAAGTAATTGATAAAGGTCACCGAAGAGTAGGAAAACAATGAAAGGGAAAATGGAGGTTTAAAAAAAAAAAAAGATTTACCCAGGAAGTAAGAAAGTGAGGACAACTGGATAGAGATAGGCTGCTTGATCAGATTTGAAATTCTGGAATTTATAATTTCACAGATGATTTGGGCAGGGCCAGATAATGACAATGCCACAGATGTGACAGTAGAAGTGAAAATATTCTCTGTGCTATCCAACATGGTATCCACTAGCAACATGTGGATATTGAGCACTTGAAATAGCCACTCGAATACTTAATGCTAGTGTAACTGAGTAATTGAAGTTTTATATTTTTAAATTTTAATTTAATTAAAATTAAATATTCAAATATGGCTATTGGCCACCATATTGAACAATAAAGTTCTACACAATTTTCCTTAATGATCTATTTGTTGTTAAATAGAATGTGAATTTGTATTCGAATTTGTTGTCAAATTTGAATTTCAAGGCCAAAACTGTTCTGAGATCTATACTTAATAGTGTATCTATTGGGAACCTCCGACAGAGTGTGCCGCAGTTATCTAAACCAATTACTAATATTTTGCTTTGAGAACTGTATCTATTTTATTTAGTTCAATGAATAGTAACATTATTCTTTTCAAATATTTACTTAGATATTATTCTTGACTTTTTTGATATCCTCATTTTCAATTCCCATTTGTTAGCCAATATCTAAATTTTTTTAGTTAAAAATTATTGGGATAACATAAACAAAATCAAATGTTTCAAGTATATCATTCAACAGTAAACTAGATATATATTATATGTGTGTGTATATGTGTGTGTGTGTGTATTGCAGTTCACCACCCAGAGTTAAATTTCTTTCCATCTCCAAATATTTGACCCAGTTAACCAATATTTAAATTTTACCTTCTAAATATTTCTTAATATTTCTTGAATATATTCCTTCTTTTTATCTTCACTGTCATTTAAATGAGAACCTTATCTCCCTCTCCAGAACATATCCCAATACACTAAGCTTGAATTATCATTTTCTAGTTCATTCTCCTCATTGCTTCCAGAGTTATTTTTCAAAAGGAGCATCTATTCTTATATTTATTTGTTCAAACAACATTTAGGGTAATCAATTTATTATGTGCTAAAATTGACCTTAAGAATACAACCTTGAACAATACCGACATAACCTTTACTTTTTTTTTTTTTTAGGACATTACAATCTAGAGGAGAAAATGAGTATGAATTTATAAAATATAATTTGATTTATCCATAACTAGCAGAAAAAGTTGATCAATTTTTTTGAACCTCTATTCTGCTGGTTTTGTGTATAACTTACTCCTCAACATTCCTAAGCCTAAGAACTCTGTCCCCAGTCTATACTGCCAGTCCTCAAGACATACCCATCCCCTTTGCAGATCTGGCTATTGCCCCTTTGATGCTTCTATAACATTCCTGGGCCTGCTGTCTAAGCCATACTAGACTCTTTCTTCTTCCCTAGGTCTGGAATTGTTTCTTTCTTGTTTGTTATGTCTATATCTATGTATAGTAAAAATTAACCAAGATTTATTTCTCAAAATGTACTCAAGTTCATCTGTAATTTTAGTAAAGTCTTTATGTGTAGGTATTATCAGGGGAACCTATAATAATTTAGGAGCCAGACAAAGCTTGTGAGAGAACTTGATGTTTAACTGGATCCTATTGATCATCCCCGTTTAAAATCTTTTGAAGTCCAATTATCCTCTAGACTAAAAAATTAATTCTACTTCTTTGAAGTTTAGCTCACAGGATCTTTCAAAGTTTTCCGCTTTTATTCCTTTCAGCATAAACAACCTGTCTTCTGGGCTGAATTGTTCATGGTTCTAGAAATACTACCTATAACATTTGCCATCTTTTCTTCTTGTTCCCTTCTTTTCCTTCATCACATCTTCCCATATATATCTTTGTCAAACTGGAATATTGCCACTCTACTTTCAGATTATTTAAATGACAAAAATTTCATGTGTGAAAAAGTTCTTTTTTTGCTCTGGTCCATTGCAAAATTATTTCTACCTTAATTCAGTAATACTATACTACACATCTATTTTAGGCTAGAGATTGTATTTTTGTACACCGTGATTAGCACTGTATTTGGTATGTAGTAGCTATTTGATGAGGTGTGAAAATTTGATTCTAACTTTGAGTATTTTTATTTGTTAATAAATTAAAAAAATTTTTTTTTCCCCCACCTCTAGACCCTCCAGAACAGATAACACTGGAGATCAACATTTTTCTAACAACTTCCAGTACTAAAGCAGGGTGAGTAAATTAAACTACTTTGTAGATCATTTATGATAATTTTTTTGGAAGATTTTACATGTAAAACCTTTCTAATTGACAGACAGCCCATCTGAATCAGAAAATGCCATTTCCAAGCTCAGCACTTAAAGCATACATTTACGGTAACTATACTAATTCAGTGTTACTTTGACCAATTCTCTGTACTAACCTGTCATCCCATGAATGTGTATGAATGAAATTTATGTACAATTGTTTACAGAGTTTCAAGGCATATATACACATACACACATACTCATACATGCACATACACATATGCCTTAACTATTATATATATGTATATATATCAATTACATATATACATACATATAATTAACTATATTCTCAGGATAAGATACACTTGAAAGTTTTGTCAATACAAAGTTCTATAAATACATATTTTAAATAGTTATCATAAAAACAACATTTTGTTCACATTTTTGTCCACATTTTTAATTCTTTTTCTTAACTGCACCACATGATTGATGAAGAAATCATGCTAGGAGCACAGGTCAACTCTAGCATTTTTTGTTATTGTTTCCTTGTGCCTGTAATACCAGAAGGATCTTCTAAAGCCTCATTTTCATTTTAACAGCTTGTTTAGATATGAACAAATAATGGTTTCCATAAATCATCTATCTGTAGCTCCTCTAAACAGTGATATATTTCAACATGAGTGAGAGTTGAAATAAGAATCCTACTGTCGTTCTTCTGTCAGGGTGCCTCTTCTATAGCCCCTGACTTGACCATTTGACATATGGACTGAGTTAAGGTGCAGATGTCAATCCATATTATAACTATCAGTAAATCTAGATTTTTAAAAACTTTTTTTTAATTAAAAAAAAGACAAGTTTTCAGATTTCCCTTTTTGTATTCCCAATAGATAATGTTACACACTTCATGGTATATTCTTTCCAATTTTGAGACCGTTTATTTTTTACATAATTTTGAAATTTAAAACTTGATATTCAAATATTTAGGCTAGAGATCATATTTTTGTACACTGTGGTTAGGAATTTCAAAAATTCAAGCCTGCCTATAAGAACCACAAGATATAAAAGAGATGCTCTTAAATTAGAAGTTATTAAGTCTCCTGCATATCCTCAAGGAAATATACAGATATTTCACTGTCAGTAATGCATATTTTAAACCATAAGTATTTTATTTCAAATACAAAATTATGTCATAAGTGTTTGCTATTCTTTTTCAAACTACATTTCTTTCTGCCTCTCAACCCATTCCTTCCCTGCGTTCTGATTGAATTTCATTCTGAGATTTGTGCTGCTGTTTCTCCCTACCTCAAGATGTATTCTCTAATGCAGTGCTTCTCAGCTAGGGACTGATTTTTACCTGATTTTTATTCAGAGATCATTTGGGAAAGTATGGAGATAATTTTGGTTGTCACTGTGGCAAAGGAGAATGGTATCTTGTTGGAAGAAGCCACAGACCTGCTAAAAATCCTACAATGCATAGGACAGCTCTGTCCCCATCACAAAAGAATTATCTGGTCTAAAATGTCAAAAGTACAAAGTTAAAAAAAACTTTGATGGACTATTTACTGGTTTTGAGATTTGTAGAAGGCCAGAGACAGAGCAAAATATTTATGAGAGAGAACTGAACATAGAGATGATAGTGTTCATGTAATGACCAAGACCAATGCTTCTCAAAGCTTAATGTCCATATGAATCACTTGGAGATTTTGTTAAAACACAAATTTAAATTTAGTATATTTAAGATGAGTCCCAGCATTCTGCATTTCTAACATGCTCTCAAGAGATGCTAATGCTTCTGGTCTGAGGCCCACATTTTGAGCATCTAAGAGCTAGATAATTCAGCCTCTGGCTCCATAGGAAGATGCCTGAGAAAAAAGACTATAAGAGAGAAATAATTCTTTTATGTCTTCATATAGATCCAGAATATTCATAGAACTATCTGTCATAAGAACATTAGATTTTGAATTTAATTTATTTAAATAAAATTTTATATATTTATATATTTATTATCAAAATTATGTACAAAGTGTTAAAAATGTAAACAGTTCTACAGGACTTTTCATGAAGAATAAGTCTCTTAAATTCTCCCTACTCCCAATTCTTACTTTATAGAGATGACCAGTTTTAACTAATCTAGTGGATTCTTTTGGCACTCACATGCATATTACTAAGTAACATCTCAATACTATGATTTGCTGACTTTTTAGGTTTGAGACACTTAATGATTCATACAACAGAAAATAAGCATTAAGTATTTATAGCCCTGTTTTCCTCCTTCTTTCGTGTTTATGCTTTTTCTCACTCCCACTTTTAGAAAGAGTTTCATCCTAATTTTTATTAGATTGGCATTCATAGTTTATAATATAAATATATAACTAGAATTCAGAGCTAAACTATTGACCATGGTTACTTGTTTTGAGCAAAAATTTATGTTCTATGGAATTATTGTTTTTCTTAGTATTATTGTATGGAATAAATTTGCAAGATTTACTATTTCTTTTTTTAAATAAAAAGTTTTTAATCTTTTAATTACAGTTAGTATGTAATAATATATTAGCTTCAGGTGTACACCATAGTGATTAGACATTTATACAACTTACAAAGTGATCACCTTGATAAATCTAGTACCTGTTTGATACCATAATATCATTATTATGATATTATTGACTCTATTCCTCATGCTATACTTCAGGGGTCCCCAACCCCTGGGTCATGAACTGGCACCAGTCTGTGGCCTGTTAGGAACCAGGTCATACAGCAGGTGGTGAGTGCCAGGTGAGCCAATGAAGCTTCATCTGTATTTGCAGCCACTCCCCAGTGCTAGCATCACGACCTCAGCTCACTACCTTGGATCATCAGGCATTAGATTCTCATAGGAGTACGAACCCTATTGTGAACTGAGCATTTGAGAGATCTAGGTTGCGTGCTCCTTATGAGAATCTAGATGCTAGTGCTGGAGAGCAGCTTCAAATACAGATTAACAGTAGCAGAGAGGTTTGACTGCACAGAGATCATGATAAATCAGTTGCTTGTAGACTCATATCAAAACCCTATTAGTGAGTGAAAAGTGACAATTAAGCTGTCTCTGGTGGCAGGTTTGATAATAGCAAGTGAGCTGACGTATTTTGATCATACAGCCACATCTGATGGCAGGCTTTAAGAATCCGACATTTATTTCAGTCCATGAGTGGCCCACCCATTATTTTATTTATCACTTCAATTTATGTCTTTTTCCTGCACTGTGCACTTGTCTCAGTCACAGTTTTGGTAAGCCCACAAGCTAACCTAGCCAAAATGAGTAAAAAACAAATGTCACTGGAGAGCTTCTTTGAAAATGGGGTTGACCTAATGACAAGACAGCAGAAGGCTCTAAGACTGCCAACAAAAAGAAAGCTGCATTTAAAAGAAAATACCGAGTCCTACTTTAATTACGAGTTCATTGCAATAGGTGATTCAGATTTTCCAAGACTACTTTGTATAATACGTGCTGATCGGCTATCCAACAAAGCCAAAAAACCTTCAAAGCCACTTTGCTACATGAAGACCAAGCACCTTGTATTAAAAGATAAGCCTTTTGAATTTTTTGGAGTTCTTTAGAAGAAAAGACTTCATCAAATATGTCTGCACTGCATTCTTAATGGCTAAAGCTAAGAAGCTCTTTACTATTGGTAAAGAGTTCATCCTGCCTGCTGCTAAGGACATATGTTGTGAACTTTTAGGAGTGGCTACAGTTCGAAAGGTGGCATGTATTCCTCTTTCAACTAGCACCATAACTAGACAAATTCATGAAATATGAAAGGACACTGAGGCACAATTGTTAGAGAGGATTAATGAATCACCATGGTACACAATCCAGGTTGAAGAGTCTACTGATATTGACAACAAAGCAACAATGCTTGTTTTTATGCAATATATTTTTCAGGACGATGTGAACTTTTGTTGCCAACCAATACCACAACTGCAGAACTATTCAAATATTTGAATGATTACAAATCAGAAAAACTGAATTGGTTATTTCGTATCAGTGTATGCTGCCATGACTAGATGGCTTTTTGGTTTCATTACTTGGGTCAGAGAGGTCACTTCTGGATGCAGCGCCTTAGATCGTTCGGCCATCCTGACCAGAATGTGAGTCTATGCACTGTGTCATCCATAGAGAAAGGCTGGCTAGCCAAAAATGTCACGTAAACTTATCAACATTTTGCAGAATGTGACTGAAATTATCAACCACATTAAAGTACATGTCCTTAACTCATGTCTGTTCCTACAGTTCTGTGAGAAGATGTACGTGAGCACACACCTCTTCTATAGACAGAAGTGAGATGGCTTTATAAAGATAGATCACTGGCCAGAGTTTTTGATGTATGAGAGCCACTTCAGAGATTTCTATTAGAAAAACAGCCACCACTGGCAGCACATTGTTTTGAATTCTGCATCTGATAGAATGCTTGTCTCCATTTTGTTTAGTTGTTTTTCTGGGGCTTTGTTTTGTTATTTAATTTGAGACCTGTTTCTTTTTCTTCTCATTTTGGCTGCCTATTTGTTTTTTTCTCTATGTATTAGGTCAGAATGTTATGTTTCCTGTTCTTTGTAGAGTGGCCTTATATAGTAGGTGTCTTGTTGGACCCAGTGGCATAATCTTTCTGAACTTGGTCACTTGTACTTGGTGCCCCAAGTATGTCTCTTGGATGGGTTGTATGTGCCTTCCTATTGTAGTTGAGCCTTGGTTGCTGTCTGCATATCAATGGGAGGGATTGATCCATGTGCTTATTGGTTGTGAGGACTGACTGTGACTGCAATAGATGAGCTGTTGTGCAAGATCTGACCCTATGGAGCAGGATTTTCTTTAGCAGGCTCTGGTTCCTGCCCAGTCGGCTCTTTGTGAATGTCAACCTCAGATGCGGCCCCAGGTGGTGGTCTGGGTCAGACCGAAGTTGGCCACCAGGTGTGCAAGCCAGGGCCTCCTGAGAAGGATCCCATTGCAGCCTTTGTTTGGCTGCAGCCTGAACCCTGCCAGGGGCCACTTGGCGTGAGCCATCAAGCAAACCACAGATGACCGATACCTACTCTGGGCTCTGAAGAGAGGCCAAGTTGCAAACTATGGTCAGCTGCCATTATTGGTGGTCTTGGGGCTGCTTATCAAGAGTTATGGGGCAAGCCAAGGCCAGATACTGCTTGTTTAGGTTTTATGAATCTTTGAGACATTTTAGGAAATTTTGCAGCATGAGCCAAGACAGACCATTTGTATAAAAAAAAACGATCCACTGTAAGAGGCTTGAGTGGGCCCACAAGTTGGGTGGGTCTGAGGCTCAGGAAATTACCAGGGTGGGACAACCAGTGTTAGGTTGATGGAGACTCAGATATGGTGGCCACCTGCATCTGAATGCCTTTAGTGGGGAGGGTTCAACAAAGGAACAATAGATTCTGTCCCACTTCTGTCTGGGAGAAAGCTGTCCCTCTAGTCCTTGCCTTGAAGCCAGACATCTCAGTTTCTCCCCATGTATCTCATGTCCCTGGTGCCTTTAGAGTTGCTGCCATGATACTGGAGCTCAAGCTAGTGAGTCCGTCAGCAATTAAGTCCTTGTGCAGGCATCTTGAGAGGAATGTCTGCAATTCTAGAGACCCTCCATCTCACTTAGACACATTCCCTGCTGGTTTTTACAGTCAGAAGTTATGGGGACTTTTCTTCCCAGCACTGGAACCCTGGGCTGGGGAGCCTGGTATGGGGCCAGACCCCTAGCTCTTCTGTGGGAACCTCTGCAGCTGAGCTATCCCTCTCAATTCTTCACCACCATGTGCCAATGTGGGACTAGCCTGTTCCACATCTCTGCCCCTCCTACCAGTCCTGAAGTGGCCTCTTCTGTGTGTCCTCAGTTGTACTACTTCTGTTCAGCTAGACTTCAGGAAACAACAGATAAAGGCTGTTCTGTAAGTTTAATTGTAATTTTTATGTAGTCATGCAAGGAAGCAAGCACAGCATTTATCTACTCCATCATCTTGATTGGAAGCCTTTTTGCAAGTGTTCTAACAGAAATTTGATCCTCCTACCTATAGGCACATGAAGCATTAAATTTATTTCATTCTTTTCAAGAAGAGATCTCATCTGAAGCCCCAATCTTCTGTGTCAATCTGAACTGGCTGTTCTTCTACAGACCCACTGTAGGGCTATTATCCTAGATCTTCTTTCACTATCACCTGGGACATTCCTTACCTCTTTTTGTAATTCACCTCATTTCCTGATTCCATGACTCTTTCTTAGTTATTTTGCTTGTATGATATAATATATCATCTAGTGACTTCCTGACAAAGGGTAGGTGCTAAAAAAATATTTTGAGCATTTGCATGCCCAAAATGTCATTATTTCCCCCTTGTAATTGATAGATAGTTTGATAGAGTAGTTTTTCGAATAGAAGTATATTGAACTGCTGATAGTGAATGCACTGATACATTTTCTTCTAGATCCTAGTATTCCTGTCAGAAAGTTTAAATCCATCCTTTTATTTCACAAGTCTTCCTGCATTTTGATGACACAATGGGTCTATTGCCAGGCTTTCTTGACTGGTGGCATTTGCCATTCTCTGATAAGCTAAGGAGGTTACTATAGTTTCAACGGTTTAATAACTTCCAACTGTTGCTGATATCTCCTGTGCTATTACTTTTGTCCTCATGCATCTTCCACAAAGTATATATCTGCAATGACAAGACGAATTCAAGATATCATATAGATATCATGATGATGAAAGAAATTAGAGGTATTCAGGAAGGAAAGGATCTGCCCTGAGCCTTAAATATAATCTTGATGCAATAAGTCAATCAAGTTCCTCAACAGGAGACAAACTGACATTTTTTACATATTTTAGACTATGTCCTTCATATGTGTAATGTCATGTAATCTCTCCAATAATTTCAAGATAAGAAATGGGTA
Source organism: Eidolon dupreanum (assembly GCA_028627145.1). Classification (NCBI taxonomy): domain Eukaryota; kingdom Metazoa; phylum Chordata; class Mammalia; order Chiroptera; family Pteropodidae; genus Eidolon; species Eidolon dupreanum. Next base: position 77,016,744 of record CM053508.1, on the reverse strand, counting down.
CATAGAGAGATTTAGCTGTTTATCTGAAGAAAGAAACTGCCAGAAATTGCATACATATCCCTTCCCTGAATGACTAGAATAAAAGATTCTCAGTATGAAAAGAAATGTAGTCTAAAACATAAAGATGAAGTTCTATGTCTTCTCTGCTGAGTCATGACTTGCATGTGTTCTGACAAAGGCAGCACAAATTTTTGTACCTTTATCATTTGTTTTAGTTAATTGATAACTTTTTAACACTAGGGATTTCTTTCTCCTCAGCTTCATAAAATATATATATATGTGTATTCTATGGACTTCTTAAACTAGCACTCAATCATGTTTATAAAAGTCTTCAATAAATGTTGACTTTTTCTTTATGACAGTAATATTTTCTGTGGCACCAGTAGTGGTGAGGTTAAGGAATATGTCCATTGGATAACATATTATTACCTTCCCCTACTCCCTCCAAATAATTAGATGTGGACCTAAATTCCCATTATCCACCACCAACCATGTAAGTGATGTTTCTTGGAAGAAATTTTTATGAAGTAGGAAAAGAAAAATCACAAAATCAAGATCATCAGAAGAGCAAGGCAGCAAAAACCCACATCCTCATTTGGGAGTAAAAATGATGTTTGAAGACTAGAGTAGCAAAAATTCTTTATTATGGGTGGAGAAGTTTGGAAAAAGTGCATTCCTTGTGTAAAGTACTTAAGAAGCCAATAAATCATTAAATGGGCTGACTATAAAATGTCATCAGACACTCATGGTCATCTGGTAAACACTTGTGGCTGGCTGAGATGTGTTCCACTGCTGAGTGAGATACTCGAGGATTTATGCCTAACATGTGATTTCTTTTTTGTTTGGGAGGAGGGGTTTCAAGTTCTGGCCCACAATTTTCCTGTGACTCTACAAGAAGCAAAACCCATAACAAAAAGATTGAATTAAAAACATAACCATTATTAAATATTTAAGATATATTACTTTTGTGTTTTATTTTCTTTCTACATGGTACGTTTAGTAAAAACAAAAAAAGTCCAGAAAAATCCCACTCCCCAACTTCTTGAATGATATTTCTGATTTTACTGTCAGTGTATTAATTATTTGGCCAGATATATTCCTATTTTCCTTTTGTTTTATTTTGGAATTTTCACTATAATGTTAGTATAGAAAATAAAATATGTGATTTCTGAAGGTTGTAAAGGTAGATCACATGTGTTTTGATTCAGCAGACAGAACATAGCTTTTGGCCTCTTTATCTTGATATAGTTAGCCCTGTGTCTGGTGTTTGTCATTGTTATTTTTAGAATTTTTTGTGAGGGAGAGGTGTTGGTGGCAAGTAAAAAATTCTGACATCAAATTAGAAAGAAGAAAATTTCCTATAATCTGCTCCAGCAAAAATTACTAGAAATATTTGTATGATTTTAAAAAGAACCTCTCAAAACATGATTCATCCATGAATATAAGTAGAAAATTGAAAAAAAAATGGATTTTGTCCAAACCAGTTATATGATATTATTGCCATTTCACTAATGTATACTGTGACTGAATTAGAAATTATGGAGACTAAAAATTGCATATTAAATGAAAACTTCTTAAAGGTATAAAAATAAAATCGTAATATTAATTTTAAACCAATAATAATGCTCTAGATTCCAGTTCCTAAGGCAAGTGGTCATTTAACAATTTACCTTGAGCTGATTGACTAACCTTACTGACAGGTTAAATGACTTAGAAACCTTTGTAAAAATTCAACTGACCTCTGTCCTTTTACCTCAAGCCCCAGGGTGACAATATGATTCCCAATAGATGCATTGGGAAATTTAGAACTTCGTTCAACTTCAATCTACTTTCTAGTTAGAATCTACTACTAAGAAATTAATTTTTGAGAAAGAGAATAAGACCAGATATATGAGTAAGTAAATACATAAATAAAATACTGGAGAATACTAGGCAGCAAGAATAAACTAAAAGATCGCCCAAAATTGCAGTAAGAATTTCTACTTCAAAATTTGTGCTAGCTTCACGCATCATGAAGAATTGACCAATTCAGAATTCTTGAGAAGAGAGCACATTTCTTTGGTTTAAATAGTTTAGATCATCTGGCTCTGAAATCATTTGGGCAGAAAAAGGAATTTGGAGACTAACTTGTCCAATGAGGTGGTGGAGGAATGAAATTGACCTCAATTTCCCTACTATGAATATAAGTATTCCTGATGACATCTTGGTGTGATTGGTGTGAGTGTCCAGTCATGCTACCAGGAGTAACAACTAAGTTACTCAACTCAGATGAGTCTATTTTTAAGCACTTAGACACACATTATGAATTGCATTTATAATTCACATACTTGGTGGGTAATGTAGGATATCTAATATCTATTTCAGATGATTTTTAGCAGCCCTTCATTCATTGGCCAAGCCATAATTTTTTGAGGGAGAGGGGTTGCATGCACAAAAACATTTTGAGGGAGATTTTTTATTCTTATGAATTTTCTTTTTGCAGTTTTAACTGGTAATTTTTTTGACCAATTATAAATGGAATTCCAGTGATATGCCATTTATTGTAATTTATATACATAATTTGATCTCATTAGTATCTTTAGTATTGACTTCATAATTTTGAGCCATATTGAAGAACAATGGTATTTCATCAATTTTTCTTATATAATAAAATCCATGATTATATTTTTCCTTTAATTGAGTTATATGACATGAGAATTTAAGCAGAAGTGTCTGTGAAATTGATCTTTGTCACCTTAATAACATCCTGCTTGACCTATGAATTTATCACATTAGCCAACTGCGCTTTAAAAAAATTTGAAGGCAGGGCTGGATCCAGATTTTATAGGACCAAAAGCATCGTAATATTTGAACCCTTCTTTGTAAAAAAAAAAACAAAAAACAATAGGGTCAGGCCCTTAGAAGAAGACTGCACAAATAAAGCGTTCTGTAGCTTAAGTTTTATTAAGTTTGCAGTAAATATACCTTTCTTTGGAATTTTACACCTCCTCCTTCTTTTATTGCAATCAAAATGAAATGAAGATTTCAACTAATAGGTATTTTCCTTATTTAGAATCCTTAAAGGATTCTGTTTTGTTTTGCAAAAAAAGCTTTTTGATTTTGGGTCAAAAAATTTGACTTTGAGTGGTGAAAACACAATGCAATATACCTCTAATATGTAGATTGAATTGTACACTTGAAACATATATAATGTATTAAGCAATGTCACCCCTATAAATTTAACTTAAAATTTTTTTGAATTATCACTGTTCCTCCTAGAATTATCACTAGTCCTCCTACAATGATATTTGTCTCATTAATATCAAATTTTATTCCTGCTGTTATTTTTAAAACTCTAAAAAGGTAAAATAATAATGAATACAATAGTTTGAAAATATTTTAAGTGGAGATTATATGCAACATGTGCATTACAAAGAGTGTAACTCAAATGAACAGATATGAGCAATTTCACACGCATGTGACATGAGGCAGTGACAATTTCCTCATAAGATGTGCCTAGGTGAGAGTGATTATAGGTCACTGTTGGTTTTAAGATGCATTCTGATTTCAGGATGTTAAATGTGAAGAATACGTGCATCTTAGAATTGATGATATATGGCAATTCTCCTTTTGTGTTGAGTTTACAGATCAGCTTTTCCGCTGAAAATGACTTTTTCATTTAATAACTAATTTTAGAGTTTACTTACATGTACATTGCAAATCACAAAGTTTATCCATTTACAATACATGAATCAAAAGTTTTTGGTACATTTATAGATTTATACAACCATCAGTATAATCTGATTTGAGAGCATATTCATTCAGCCTTCAAAAACCCCTGTACCTCTTAGCAGTCACTCCCCACCCCCCTGATTTCTGATCTATTTAATAACTAGTCTTATTTAAATATTTTAATTTGTTTTTTTTTTTACTGATTGATATTTTATTTCCATTTGAGATACTTAAATTTTATCATTGTTGATTTGTTGATTTTCTTAGCATTAGCTTTTTCATGACATGTTTTGGATTTAGACTTTTATCACATGTTTTGGAGTTTGAGTGTGTAAAAGACGTATCTTGTATGAAAAGTTGCTTTACCTTTCCCCAACCTTCAGTTCTCTTTAAGTTCATCCTTATCTGTCTATTGGTCTTAGAACTTGTTCTTGTATTGACAGCTTCATTCCCCCTGTGAAAGTGATATTGATGGTATTGTAGACTCAGATACTGAACCCATGGGTAGGATGGCCTAGGTCTCAGTTCCAAGGATACCCTTGTTTCTTCTAGTTCAGATATATGGATTGATTTATGTTATAGTCCTAGGAATAATTTGGTTACTTTGTTTAGGTCCTTCCTTAGGAGAAAGAAGTCTTATTCGGTCCTTAAAATCAAACACTGGGTTTGAGTCTCACTACATTTTTAGTCTTGTTATGTCAAAGAAGATGAAATTCAGTCAGTTTCTGCTTTCAGATCTATAGCTGAACTTTAGTGGCCTTAGCTGAAGCTTTGCCTACCATTTTAAATTTCCATTCCATTTCTTGTCATGATGACATTATAATATTTTAAGTACATTTATACCTTTTTTGTTTTTAAAATATTATCTGTTAATGCTACGTGTGTTATCTATCACTAAGTGTTCTGTGTACATGTGGGTAGGGAGGGTTATCTATATCTGAAGCCTCACAGCAAGACATGAAACACCATTTTGACTCTACATCAAAGATTTTAAGCCATTATATGAGTCTTGAGCCACAAGCTCCTCCCTGATTGCCTCTGGAATATTTTAGTTCTGCTACCTTATGTGCATGCATGCTGACCCAGAGAAAGGCCCTGGGACTAAAAATCTCCCTGCATAAGTGAAGGACAGAGAAATACCAAAGAAAGAGGTTGGCTACTCTAGTCTGGTAATTAACAGAGTTTGTTAAGGAAAACTCACAGGGTGTGTCTTGGGTAGCAGCAAGACAAGATGGATCCCTGCACCACTTGGCAGATGCAAAAGACTTATACAGGGTACAGTGGAGGATAGTCATGGGTACTAGCACATGACTGATTCCAGGTACTGGAAATTACTTTACATGCTTGACCAGTTCAGGACATTGGCCTGTTCCAGGAACCAATAAGTAGTGGGAGGCAAAGGAGAGGCACTGGTTTATGTCAGAATAGATATTAATTATAATTAGACAGTCTCCAATAGAGGTTGATGGGAAGCAATTTCCTTCTTCCTTTCGTTTGGGTCCAGCTGCAGATCAAACAGTGGTCTTAGAACAGTCTCTTCTCTATACTCCATTGATATGTTTGAAGATTCATATCTTTGATTTATTTTTTTAATGTAAAGTATTTTTTCAGCTATACTGAGGTATAATTGACAAATAAAATTATAAGATATTTAAAGTATACATCATGATAATTTGATATATGTATATATTATGAAAGATTTCCTTCATCTAGTTAATTAACACATTATCTATCTATATTATTATATTTATATTATAATACATTATACTATATATAATATATACACTATGTATACACACACACACTGTAGTGAAAACATTTAAACTGTACTCTCAGCAAATATCAATTATACAATACATTGTTATTAACTATAGTCATTATGTTATACATTAGATCCTCAGCTTATTCACCTTATAGCTGAAAGTTTGAACCCTTTTATCAACTTATCCCTATTTCCCACACCCCTATCCCATGGTAATCACTTTTTTACTCTCTATGAGTTTGAAATTTTTTATTTTCTTAAGATTCCATATATAAGTGATACCACGCAATATTTGTCATCCCCTGTTCCCTGTCTGGCGTATTTCACGTAGCATAATGCCTTCAAGTTTCATCTGTGTTGTAAATGGCAGGATTTTTTTTTTTTTTGTCATGGCTGGAAACTCTTCTATTGTGTGTATATACCACAACTTCTTTATCAATTCACCTGTTCATGGACACTTAGATTATCCATATCTTGGCTATTGTGAATGATGTTGCAATGAACATAGGAATGCAGGTAACTCTCTGATATTCTGCTTTCATTTCATTTGGATAAATACCCAGTAGTAGGATTGCTGGATTATATGGTAATTCTATTTTTAATTTTTTGAGGAAGCTCCATTCTGTTTTCCATAGGAGTGCACCAATTTATATTGCTACCAACAGTGAATAAGGAAGAATTCCCTTTGTTTCACATTCTCACCAACTTGTTGTTATTAATAATAATAATAATAATTTATTTTTTATATTTTGGTGATAGTCATTTTAATAGGTAAGAAGCAATATTTCATTGTGGTTTTTGCTTGCATTTCTCTGATGATTAGTGATGTTGGACACCTTTTTAAAAACCTGTTGGCCATCTGCTTATCTTCTTTGGAAAATGTTTATTCAGTCCCTCATCCATTTTAAAATGATTTTTTGTTTCTTTGCTATTAAGTTATATGAGTTCTTTATGTATTTTGGATATTAATTCCTTCTCAAATATATAATGAGCAAATATTTTCTTCTATTCCATAGTTTGCCTTTTCATTGACTGATAAGTTCCTTTGCTGTGCAGAAGCTTTTTAGTTTAATGTACCTTCCCTTGTTTATTTTTGCTTTTATTGTCCATGTTTCTGGTGTGAAATTAAAAAAAAATTATTGCAAACCCCGATGTCAAGGAACTTACCATGGTGGCCTGGTCCTAGGCTTCTCTTTGTTGGGTAGTTTTTGATTACTGACTCAATCATCTTATTAGTAACCAGTCTATTTATATTTTCTCTTTTTTCATGTTTCAGTCTTGGTAAGTTGTATGTTTCTAGGAATGTATCCATTTCTTCTAGATTCTTCAATTCATTGCTACATAATTATTCATCACAGTCTTATGATCTTTTGGATTTGTGTGGTATTGGTAGTAATGTCTTCTCTTTTATTTATAATTTTATTTATTTGAGTTTTCTTTGTTCATGGTTAAAGATTTGTCTGTTTTATTTATTTATTTATTTCAAAAAACTAGATTTTACTTGTATTAACCTTTTCTATTGTCTTTTAAATCTTTTATTTATTTTCACTCTCATCTTTGTGTGTTTCTTCTACTCACTTTGGGCTTATTCTATTTTTTTTTTAAGTTCCTTGAGGTATAAAATTAGAGAGGTATAAACTTGAGAGGTTGTTGTTGTTTTATGTAAGCATCTATCACTCTGAGAACTGCTTTTGCTGCATCTTATAAGCTTTGGTTTGTTTTTCTATTTTCATTTTTTTCAAGATATTTTTTCTTTTCTATTTTTGATTTCTTCCTCAACTCATCCATTGTCCAGAAGCAAGTTATTCAATGTCCATTTATTTGTGAATTTTTCTTTTAATTAATTTTTAGTTTTATACCATCGTATCTGAAAAAATATTTGATATTATTTCAATCTTCTTAAATTTGTTATGACTTGTTTTGTGGCCTAACATTTGATGTATCCTGGAGAATGCTCTATGCGAGCTTGAGAATGTATACTCTGCTGCTTGTGGATGAAATATTTTGTAAATGTCTGTAAAGTCAATCTGGTCTAATGTATAGTTTAATCTAATTTTTTTATATTGATACTTTGTCATGATGATTTAGCTATTGTTAAAAGTAGGCTATTAAAGTTCCCTACTATGATTGTATTGCAATCTATTTTTTCCTTCAGTTCTGTTAATATTAGCTTTATACATTTAGGTTTTCTTAATTTGGGCTTATAAATATTTATAAATGGAATATTCTCTTGTTAAATTGGCACCTTTGTCATTTTACAATGGTTTTCTTTTTCTGTTATTACAGTTTTTGGCTTAGTTTCTATTTAGTCTGATATAAATATAGCTACCCATGCTCTCTCTTGGTTTCCATTTGCATGAAATTTCTTTTTCTATCATTTCACTTTTAATCTGTATGTGTCTTAAAACAGAAGTGAGTCCTTTAGAGGCAGCATATAGTTGGTCTTATTTTTATCCATTCAACCACAGGGGCAGGGGAGTGCTTCTGCACCCATTAATAGCTGCTTCTTTGTTTGCTATAGTTCTGTGGGACTTGAATGTTATCCCCTTTAGATATTATAGGCAGGTAATCTAGGGGCCAGTCTTGTGAGTGGCAGCTGCAAAAGCTGAGGTGCCAAAGGTATGCACAAGCTCCTTCCACAGAGATATTATTTATTTGATGCGAGCTTGAGTGAGAAGGTGAAGATGGTGTGTGCAGGCTTCTCCAGTCTCCAGAGAAGATCATGGTCAGCCTCTAGATTATTGTAAATTAGAAGGTTGATCCTTCAGCAGTACCTGTTAAAGTATATAAGTAGGCTTCTTTCAGGGAAAGACTAGGAAGTGAGCTTTTTTTTTGTCTGCTTCCTCTGTGCTAGCCCTGGGAGGATAGCCACATCAAGCTCTTTCAAAATGATTTGTTTGTCTTGTGGACACAAAACTCATTGGTTTTCAGAGTAAAGTGTTTTGGGAGTAATTCTTTAGTTGGAGTGTTAAAAGTTGGAGCACTAAATGTGGAATCTAAACCCCTTTGCTCCTCCAGTAGAAGATGGGTGTTGGGAGGTCCTTTGCAATTGTAAATTGCTTTGCCAAGGGTGTGTCTCAGTCTTTCCTATCCATTTCAGTGTGGAGAATGTGGATATTTTCCCATTAACCTGATGTGTAGGAGACATTCAGCTAGTTCCTGAATTTCTTAAAGAGGAAATGGGTCTGTGTATAGTTGTAGATTTGGTGTGTCTGTGGGAGGAGCTGAATTCAAGAGGCTTTCATGTCACCTTCTTGGACCTGAATTGCCACTCTGATTTTTTTAAAGTCTATTTTTTGGTTTTGGTTTTGGAGTATTGAAAGATAAAAATCTGGTAAAGCTTTGTACATGGGTCTGGCAGATACGATTGATGTTGCTTAAAAAATGAATATGTCCATAGTATGTGGGTGTTGTGAGAAAGGAAAATAGCTACTGATGTAATACCCTTGAATACATTTGTGACTTTCTACAATGCCATGTTTATTTTGGAACCTTATCAGATAAACCAATCAAATATGCACACAGGTTAACACAAAACACACAGAAAAGGGAAGGTACAGAGTCTTGTGTGACAGAGCAAAAGGATGAAAGTCTTCAGCATCTCCAAAGCAAGCTCTGTTGACTAGCAGTGTGCATAGTCTCACGTGGGCCCCAAGCCAGGGATTGCAATAGGCAGAAGTTCAGAGTCATGAGCTCTCAGTGAACCTGTTCTTGATGCTTTAATCAGGCTTGAGCATCATCTGTCTGAGGCGTTCTGCTTATAAGATCCTTTCAATGTGGAATCCTTTTGCTTATCTGCTCCTTCCACCAGGTCTTATTGAAGGTAGTCATAGCTGACATTTCTTTGGTTTGGGGCATCTGGTCACACCTTGAGGGTGTCCCCATTATGTGCCAGTTGATATTACTGTCATGGCTCCCATGAAGTCCATTTTGTGAAGTCCAAAAAGTCTTCAATTCTTTATGCTCTAGGATGCATTAGAGGGGAAGAATATAGGGTCATAAGATTTGCCAAGGTATTGTTCTATTAACATGGATGCCTAAGAATCTGGAAAAAGTATTAACAATAAAATAATGAGGCTGACTCACAAAGAGTGAATGAATTATCAGCTATATTAAGGTTAAAGAAGATGATGGCAATTGGCTCCTAATTGATGTCCATTTCCAGTTTCTCTACTATATCACTCATCTCTTCTTTACTATAGTAGTCTTATTTCATCTAGGACAAAGAAAAACTGTGAATATTTCTGAAATCTAGTATATGTCAGAGAATATGTTTAGCACTTTATGTACAGTGTCTGGTTTAATGCTTAGAACAGTCCTGAGATAGTTGGCATTATCTCAAATCAAAAATGAAGAAACTCAGCCCATAGAATATGATCAATATAGGAGAAACTGAGAAATAGACACATGGTATCAATAATTTAAATCAAGTAATCAATTCACCAGCAACCATTAATCTCCTTTTTGTCACTATAAATGAGTTTACATTTTTGACAAATAGAATTAGATAATATACTTAAAAAAAAAAATCTTGTTTCTTTCAGTTAGCCTAATATTTGAAATTTATTTATATTGTTGCAAGTAGCAAAGTAATTAAAGTTCCTTTAATTACTAAGTAGTGTTCCATTGTATGAATATATCACATTTAGTTTATCTAATTCTTTGATGGATATTATTAAGTTGTTTTGAGCACTACAGCTCTGGTCACTGTGAATATTTATGTACATGTTTTTGTGTGGACCTAAGTTTTCATTCCTTTTGAGTAAATACCTAAAAATTAAAGAGCTGAATTGTATGGTAGGTGTATCTTTAACTTCTTAAAAAATTGTCAACCAATCAATGTCCTGTATACCAGAAACTAACTTAAAAATTAAAAACAAAAGGAATAGTCAAACAATTTTAAAGTCATTTTACTATTTAACATTTAACTAGCAATATATGACTTTTAGTTGCTTCACGTTTCTTCATTTGTTGTTCTCAGCCTTTTAAATGTTGACCATTCAAATGGTGAGCACACTCACTTGCTGTCATTTTAATTTGCATTTCCCTGATGACTAATGATGTGCATCTCTTCACATGCTTATCATAGCCTGTTTAAATATCTTCTTTAGTAAAATGTTGGTTCAAATCTTTTGCCAATTTGTTTATTAGTTTGCTTATTTTCTTAGTAAGTTTGACTTCTTCATATAGTTTAACTGCAGTCCCTTTGCTATAAATGTATTTTGCAGACATTTTTCAAAAGTTTATGTTTTTTCTTTTCAATCTTCAAAGATAAGAAATTCTTTATTTTGATTGTCCAATTTACTATTATTTTTCTTTTATATATTATATTTTGGTGTTATAATATTATATTAATTTTTATATGCATAAAATAATTTTTCTGTTATGTTTTCTTCTAGCAATGGTTCCTGTCTTATTTATTGAAAAGATTATCTCTTTTCTGTTAAATTGACTTGAATTTTTGTCAAAAATTAGTTATCTATATTGGTATTATTGAGATCATTTAAATTAGATCTTCTTGATGATTTCATACCTGTATGAAATATATGCTTTTATCCTTGGTAATATTTTTATTGTAGTATTTACTTTGTATCTGTATAGCTACTGCAGCTTTCTAATTATTAGTATTTGCAAAATGTAACTGATTGTATCCCTGTGTTTTAATCTAATTCTGTGCGTGTGTGTGTGTGTACACACACAGAACTAGAGTTTATATTTATATTATACACAAAGTTTACATTTATATTACAATTGTAGAGATAGAAAATACTTGCATCTTGCTTTTACTACCCCACTGACATTTCTAGGATTTACAGTTTACATCTTTAGCTTTTTACTGTATAACACCATATAAGAGCAAATACATATATTCTAAGATACTTTTATTAGTAAACTTTTGTTATCCCCTCCATCCTGTGTGCTGTTATTATATATTTTACTCCTTCATGTCTTATAAACAACACGATGCAATGTTTTTCTTTAAGCCATAAATTATATTTAAGGAATGTAAAATATAAAAAAATATAGCAGAGCCTTGAAAAACATTTTGTTCAACTTTGTTTCATTACAGTATTGAAAAAACAAATTGATTCCCAGCCAGAGTCACTGTCTATGTGGAGTTTGCATGTTCTCCCAGTGTCTGCATGAGTTTTCCCTGGATACTATGGTTTACTTCCACATTCCAAAGATGTGCAGAGTAAGTGAATTGGTGTGTCTAAGTTGCCCCAGTTTGAATGATTGCGTGTGTGTGTGTGAGCTGCACCCTGCAAGAAAGGGCAAGCCTGTCTAGGGTGGGGTCTGCTGGCCAACCAAGTTGGCCCTGAGAATAATTGTACCTATTGAGAAGGGCTCCTGGTGGCTAATTGGGCTCAAATTTAGAAACAACGCCTAGCAGCCATTGCTAAACAGAAGCCTCTCACACAAACCATGCTTCAGGAAGAAGCCTGTACTAAACTGCTTGCCATCTCTGAAGCACTGAACTGCCTGCCTCCACTGTGTTCCTGCCATCTGAACCAAAACTTATGAAAAAGCTCCCAGAATCCTATTTTGACCAAAGGACTGAGACTTTCCCCCATTCAATCAGAGATGTGCAGCAGCTGTATTCTCACTAGCATCTTTACTAACCATTCAGAGAAGTTCCATTTTGAATAATCAGGACAGTGCTTTTTGGACCAATCAAATTGTGAGGATTTGGAAACCTCATTTGCTTGAAGACAGATCAATCAGGGATCAGGGGTGGGAACGTCTTTCTATATAAGGGAGCAACCTTTCAATCTCCAGCAATGACTGCATTTTCCTGGCTGGACCTGTAACACTGCAGCTGTCTTATTAGACCAGAACAGAGCTGTCCCAGTGGACCAGAGGAAAGCAGAGCTGTTTCACCAGAAAGGGCCTGAGCTGCAACACTAGAGGGGAGCAGAACTGTCTTGCCAGTACAGAGCAGAACTGTAGTACTGGGAGCCACCTCACCCAGGGGCTGCTTTGCCTCAGGGCCACCTCGCTCCAAGGACACCTCATAGCCGTGCTGTTCCACAGTTATGTTGTGTCATAATTGAGCTGTAACACTATTGAGCTATCTCACAACCATGCTGTCTTACAGATGAACTATACTACAATTGAATTGTTTGCCCTGAATAAAGTGTCCCCCTTCACTGCACCCTGAATGAAAGACCCTCGTTGGCATTGAATTGGTAGCAAGAGCCTTCAGTTAACAGGTCTTTATTTGGAAGTTTGTTGATATTTTTGTAACCAGAAATATACTGTAGAACTTAATTCTTACTTATATCAATTAGGTTAGGTAAAATTGGTTTTCTTATGTATCATTTCACTTAAAGTTGAAGTTTCCAGGAAGCTATCAGTGGTGCTAAGACTTACTGTAAGTCTATTACATTTATAAGTTTATTTATCTTTTCAGCATATTCAATTTATTTATCTAGATCCAAGTTTCTATCTGGGGTTGTTTTATTTTTGTTTATAGAACTGCTTTTACAACTTATTGTAGTTTAAGTGTTCTGGCAACAAATAACCAACTTTTGTTAGTTTGAAAAAATTTCTGAAGAAAATTTTCTCTGGCTTTACAATTCTAGTTTTCAGTATTTTTTTCAGCTGTCTTACATAATTTCTAATAACAAATTGTAGTATTTTTAATTCTAATCGCTGTCTATTTAAAATAATGTGATTTTTATTTTTCTGAGTGAATTTAAGATTTTGTCATTACCACTGGTTTCTAGCAATTTAATTGTGATATATCTTGGTGTGAATTATTTTTGTTTTCTGTTTATAATTCATTGAGCTTATAGAATCTGTGAGTTTATAGTTTTCAAAATATTTAGAAAATTAGTTATTATTACTTATTCAAATATTTTTTGTCTGCTTCCCCCTTCCACTGACACACATACTCAATACTTCCAAGATTCCAGTTACATGTATGCTTGACCACATAGTATTTTTCAACTGGTCACTATGGGTTTGTCCATTTTTTCCTCTCTTTTTTTCTGTTTTGTTAGTTTCTATTGTTATGTCTTCAAATTCACTGACATTTTCTTTCTTCTGCATTGTCTAATCTACTGTTTAATGCATTCAGAAATTCTCTATTATAGATATTTTTTACCCTTTCCATTTTAAATATCTTTTATATATGTTCTTATAATATTTATATTTTCTTTAAATTCTCAAATATATTGTGCTAATTCTTTCATCATTCTCACTTTTGTGTTTGGTTCTATTTACTTATTATTTTCCTGATGACAAGTTGTACTTTGAATATTGGACTTTGATCTAGTAGAAAGTAAAGTTATCACAGATCATTTTTATCTTTCTAAGTCTTGATTTTAAGCTTTCATAAGACAGGTCTTGAATATCCTTTTTCTAGGCATAATCAAGCCCTACAACTATGGTGCAACATTTTTGGTATGTGTACTGAATATTCTGGGTGATCAGTGGAGATGATCTCCACTCTGGTTAGTTGAAGTACAAATCATTCCTTACCCTTGACCTATGTTAGCTTTGGAAATTTGTTCAGCATATAGTCCCTCAGTCATAATCTTCTCAATTATCTTTATAACTGGCAGAAAAATCATGCAAATGTTTTTATTTTAAAATTATACATTAACCTAACAACCATTTATTTGGCACCTACCATATGTAAACAAGCTATCAATTGGTGACAAAAATCTGAATAATAGAACACCAAAAAATTACATAGTTTTAATTATGTGTCAGCACATTTCTAGATGCTTTACATATAGTATCTCATTTAATCGTCACAACAAATTTTGAAGGTTTAAAATCATCTCCACTTTATAGATGAGGAAGTTGAGGCACAGAGAGCCTAATTTACTTACGCAGAGTCACTTAACTGGTAAGTGAATGAATTGGAGTCCAAACCTAAACTGTTTGGCTTTAGACTTTAAGTGGTTTGGTTAACTGTTACAGTATAGTGTCTGTCTATGAAACACGAAGCATATTCTAAAGAAAAGGCCACCATTTAATGAGAAAAGCAGTTATAATAATATACCAGCACATACAATATTACAAGTGCATTAGGTAAATATAAACAAGGAACAATCAGAAGAGGGAATAGCTAATGATTCCTTGTAGTGGAAGGCGGTTGAGGGAGCATGAATGAAAATGGGCTAGTACTTAATGGAGTCATTCTTTACTGTTTATCCTATATACATGAAATGTTTATAGTCTTGGTGAGTACATTCCAAGAGAATTAAAAGAACATATTTACATGAATTTATAGCAAAACAATATTCCAATAATACACTTGCTTAAAAGAAATGCTTTTTAATCTTTCAAATAACGGCAGATAGAGAACTCTAGAATAAATTATGTCTATAGAAAATGTTTATTTTTTAGCATTTCTGCACAATGGATTTGTGCATTACCAGCAAATTTGTTCTTATTTAAATGTTTTCAAAGAAGCGAAATGATCTTGTTGCTATCATACAGAAAATGCCTATCCATGAGATGTATAAATGTACTTTTAATAGTAGAAGTGAAAATTATTTTGCTTATGAAAAAAGTTTAGGGGAATTATAGATTACTAAAGAAAAATTAGAAGTTGAATTCTTCCAAATTATTTTAGGAAACAGTACCCTATAACAGAATGTTTAGGCTATATTTGTTTGTTATTGCTGTGCTATAAGGTTTAGGGGAGGCTAATTAGTCATATTTCTTTTCAGATTCTAAATAAATTAAGAAATAGACATGCAGTCAGATTGGGATTTTTTTAAAATCAGCTTTAAATGGTAAGGCTTGAAGGGGAATGTGGCTTGGATCAGTAGTAAAAATGGGCTGTATAACTCATGCTGCCATAGGCAGTACAATGGCTGGACAGTTTCTAGTGCCATAGCAGGATGGGAATGGCCATTACTGTGAGTAAATCAAATGAAACAGAGTGGGTGAAAGGAAGATAGCATGTTTTCTGTAGAATCAAGGGGCTTCATTGAGCACCAAGGGAGTCTATTGTCCAATTTTATGTCACACTTCTTTTGTGAGAGGTAATAAATTATGGAGATAGGAATAAAAGCTTCTTTCCCAAAACTTATAAGTCAGTGGAAGACTGAGGAGAGACTGACATGAGTGGAAGGGAATATTTCCTTTTATAATGCCTGTCATGTTCAAGGAAATAAGCTGTTTAGGTTCTGCTTTTTAACTGTCATCCACAATGTATTGTGGTCTATAGAGGAAGACAAATGACTATCCACAAAAAGTACAGTGAAATTGTCCTAAACAGCTTAAGTTAGTAGTTTTTGTTTTAATATTTAAATGTTTGAATATTTCAAGTGGTTTGGGTTTTTTTAAAAAATTTAATTAGCACTATGGCATAGAAGATAAAAATGTCATTCATCCCCTCTTGTAACCACATCAAAGTTGAGATGGAAACATAGAGCAAACAGCAAGCAGAGTCACCTGGGGGTCTAGATGAACAGAAGCTCTACAACTAGGGAGAGAAATACGAAATAACCCTGCAACAGTTGGAGGTAGGAGGGGCCAAAGACACGAGGCTGCTGGGTCCAGAGAGGCTGAGTGTGACAGAGACTATGGCAGCAGCTCACACCGGCAGACAGCTCTTAAAGGGGTCATGTCCACAAGCGGACTTTCAAGGTGATGGACCTGCCCTCTCTGAGTACCAGCACCAGGTTGGCTGCTCAGAAGTCACCAGGGACTTACAGGGGATGCTAGTTGTCAGAGTGAGGGCCCAAGGTGAGGCTTTCTACCGGGCAGAAGTGCTGGTGGTATCCATTGTTCCTCTGTTGAGCTCTCCCACTTCCCAGTGTGCAGACACAGTGCCACCACAACTGATAAGTCAACAAACTGGATAACAGAGGTCACTCTACCCAGAAAATTCTCTGAAAGTCCACCTCCCTCAACTCGCAAGCCCACCCAAGTCACATCCAGTTGTGTCCTCAGGTGACTCTGGTGCTCTGTGCTGAGCAGTACCAGGACTCACACTGGTGACAGCTAGCCTTGGTTTCTGGTGTGGCCTGTTGAGGCAACTATAAGCACAGCATCTGTGGATTGCTTGCTGAAACTTAACAGGTGGCCCCAGAGGGGCACAGGCTGGGGCTAAATTTGACCTGCAGCTGAACCCCTCTCAGGACTTTACCACTGGACACCTAATACACAAAGCTATGCTAATAAGATCTGGAGACTTAGGAGCTTTGCTTAATACATAGAAACAGACACAGAAAGATAGTCACAATGGGGAGACAAAGAAGCAGAAACTATATGAGAGAACAGAACAGAGTTCCAGGAATAATGCAGTCAAGCAATTTAACAGATACAGAATTCAAACACTGGTTACAAGGATGCTCAATGAACTTAAGGGAAGTATAGATGAACTCAGTAAGAACCTGAACAAAGAGATAAGAAACATAAAAATGGAAATGGAAATTATAAAAGGGAACCAGTCAGAAATGAAAAACATATCTGAGATGAAGAGTATATTAGAGGGAATCAACAGAGTGGATGAAGAAGAGGATTGAACCACAAATACAGGGGATGGGGAAGCCAAGGACACTCAATCAGAATGGCAAGAAAAAATAAGCCAAGACTATAATCATAATTTAAGGAGCCTGTGGGTCACAATTAAACATAAAAATATCCATGTCACAGGGGTGCTGAAAGAAAACAAGATATTGAAGAGCTGTTTGAAGGAATAGTGATGGAAAACTTTCCTCTCCTGGTGAAGAAAATAGACATACAACCCTAGGAAGCTCAGAGAGTCCCAAGAAAGAGGAATCCAAAGAGGCCCACACCCAGACATAATTAAAATGACAAAGTTAAATACAAAGAGAGAATCTTAAAAGCAGAAAGAGAAAGGCAATTAATTACCCACAAAGGAGCTTCCATAAGAATGGCAGCTGATTTCTCAAAAGAAACTATGTAGGACAGAAGAGCTTGGCACAAAATATTCAACATGATGAAAACCCAGGATCCACAACCAAGAATACTTTATCCAGTAAAGCTATCCTTTAGAGTCAACGGACAGATACAGAGCTTCACACACAAAAATAAACTAAATGAATTCATCAACAACAAACCAGTATTTACAGGAATTGTTGGAAAGACTACTTTAAGAAGAAAGAATGATGATAACTACATATCTGTCAACAAGTACCTCAAAAGGAAAAGAGTTAAGTGCTTCGACCAAAAGATAGGGAAGCTGAATGGATAAGAAAACAAGCCCCCTATATACGCTGCCTACAAGAGACTCACTTCATATTAAAAGACACACACAGATTAAAAGAAAGTGGATGGAAAAAAATATTGCCTTGATGGACCCAGAGAATATTGCGCTGAATGAAATAAATCAGATAGAGAAAGAAAAATATCACATAATTTCATGTATATGTGAAATCTAAAGAACAAAATAAACAACAACAAGAAAAACAGAAACAAACTTATAGATACAGAGAATATTTTGAGGGCTGCTAGATGGGGAGAGTTGGGGTGGATGGTAAAAAGGGGCAAAGAGATTAAGAAGTATAAATAGATAGATACAAAATATTCATAAAGATATAAAGTGTAGCATAAGGAAAATAGTCAAAAATGTTGTAAAAAAGATGTAAGGAGGAAGAGGGGTCCCTGATTTAGCAGGGTGGCCACTTTGTGAGTTATATATATCTCTAATCACTATGCTGTACAATGGAAATGAATATATAATTGTATGCCAACTATAATTTAAAAAACTGATTGACTTGTACAATGTAGATATGAGCAACTAATTATCTATTACATTTCAATAAAAGTAGGGGAAAAAATGAAGTACAAATTGGTAGTTACAAAATAGTCATGGAATTATAGAGTATGGCATGTGGGAATATAGTCAGTAGTATTGTAATAACTATGTATAGTATAAGATGAATATTGGATTTATCAGGGTGATCACTTCATAAGTTGTAAAAATGTCTAATCACACTGCTGTACACCTGAAACTAATATAATATTGTCTGTCAACTGTAATAAAAAATTTTTAAAATTAAATGATCAGGATAATTGCTGTTATTTACTATATTTCCATATGTTGTAAAAATACAGTGTAATTTTTTTACATTGTTTAAATTAAAACTGTATTTTTTTAAATTAGTTATTTAAATGCATTTTTATATTTATATTTAATTATATATTAATTATTTATTATATTATTATTTATTATTATTGGCCAAAAGGAGAAGAATTAAATATTATGAATGAAATTTAGATATTCTGAAGAAATAGCTTAAGATTGGGCCCTTTTTGAGAAATAATTTTTTATATGGCTTAGAGATTGATGGTCATATTCTACAAGAGCAACACAAAATGTTTGAAATTCAGAAAACTATGTATCAAAGTCTTAAAAAAAACATTGAATTCCATTTTTATAAATACAGAAAAAGAAGAGGAGAGTCATAAATATAATACAGATATAAATCTCACAGTAGGTCTTTTAACAGGGATCTCATATATATAAATACACATGTCTTTATAAAAATCTATTAAAAATATTTTTTTCATATCTCAGCTTTTAGTTTAAATAATTCTAAAATGCCACTCTGCCCAGATTCCTGCCTCAATAAAAAAAGTTAGCTAAAAATTCCTCTTTTAAAAAAATTTTTTCAACTAAGGCAATTAGTTAGAAGCTCTCAAGATCTAATATGTGCCAATATTTACTAGTCTATTTTGAAGCTGTGAATCATACCTATGGCTTATGGAAAAGGACTATAGTAAGAATGATAGTTTCTCCATTTAGTGGATATAATTGTAATTACATTATAACTACATTATGACTATCTCACAATATAAACATCATCTTCAAAATTAATATTCTTTGATGTTTCTTTAATCACCTCCAAATTCGATGGAAATTTCTTCATTACATCTTCTTAGCATATGTACAAAGCAGGAAAATTACAACCAGTGCCTTCTTTCCCCATTTAGATAACACTTGAGAGCAGAGGCAACTTTTTCCCCCTGGATATTGAAATTAGTGTTTCATCATGTTAAGCACAAACCTAAATCTGCGAGCAAGTTGATTTGGTACATATTTCATTTGATTAGAATTTCTATGGTATATCAGATGTGTTGAGTATATCAGATGCTTTTGGAAGGTGCATTTATGCATACTTAATAAAGAGCCATAATTATCAAACTACTGTGCTAGGCACTGGGGAGTAGTAAACAAAGATTAATATATAGCTGATGCTCTCTGCTTTCAATGTGAGATTAATTGAAATGGGGCTTGAGGTTAGGTAGAGAATGTAGACAAACTAAAGAAATGAGAAGCTGGAAGCTTAACTTTTTAAAGGAAACAGCAGTGGTAACCTGTGCAAACACCTACCTCCTATTATGGTAAAATAAAGTATTTCAATATATTTGGTATACTGACTTTTGAGTTTGAATTGAATCCATACGGTACCACAATTACAGAAAAAAAAGTTATTGTCTTTACCTCATTATCACAATGTGAGTGAGATGGGACCAAAGCTATCTTGAAAATAGTGAGTTATTTACTTACTAGTCCATTAATGCATGTACTCACCTAATTAACCACCTATTCATAATTCCAAAATTATGAAGAATCTGCTACCTGCCATGTTCTGTTCTAGGTTTTTGAGATACAAAGGAAACTAACATATCATGTTTACTGTCACAAAGTATTTTACAATCTGCTTGGGAGAGATTCACAATTTACCTTAAAGAGAAACAAAGCCAATTCTTTCATTAGGGAATTAGTAATGGTCCAGGTCAATTCTGCTGTCTTGAGATATATATAGTGGTACCTATTTTTTTCACCATTATTATTCCAATCTGTTAGGACACCAAGGACTCCTTTACTGTAAAATACTTTTTGGAACATAAATAATCTTTAGAGGATTCATAATACATTCAGATATTTAATGACCGGCAAAATTTTAGAAAGAATTGATTAGATGGCTCAGAATAAAAATGGAGACCAAAATACGCTTTCAGAGAAGGGAGCAAGAACACTAATAGAACAAGTAAAGGTATCAATTGATTTGTGATATATTTCAGCTCTCTGTGTAGAAAATGAAAACAACCAAAAATAAATGATGGTGTAACCATACAGAGAAAATAATTAAAGTGCTATTTTAGAGCTATTATTATTATTAGAAAAAGATGTTTGTTCACAGTATGTTATAAAATGAAAAAAATAATTATAAAGAGTGCCACGTTATGATTATATATTTTGATGAAATACCTATATATCATATACGTATGTTAAATAGAAAAAATTTAAAAATGTATGGACCAAAAAATGTGTTGACTCTGAAGAGTTGGATAAATTTACAGTTGATGTTCTAAAATTTTTCTTCTAATATTTGGAGCATGTATCATTCTGTAGTTTTTCTTCCATTTTAAACTTTTTAATTAAAGTATAAAAAAGATATACAAATGTTTGCAAATTTTAAGTGTATAACCTGGTGACTTTTTATAAATTGAGTACAGCGGTGTACCCAGCCCCCAAATTAAGAAATAGACATTATCATTACCTCAGGAGCAACCCAACCTTCCTTAGCCTTTTTATTCACTAACTTATAATAATTTCCTTAAAAATATTAATGTCTATCTTGGGTAGAGGCCTGTGTGAACATACAGTATTATGTTAATCTTCAAACCACTGAATTCTCTTTTTGGTTTTACTCATACATGTAGAGTACGCAAACATCCAAATATTTAATTGAATCCATATTTGTGAATGTACTTTGTAAACCTAAAAAACATTATGCAAATGCTAGTAATTATTATTTTACATTTTTTGACCGTATAAGCAAAAGCCATTAACTGACTTTCCATATTATTTTCTTATTTTTTAAGTGAATTAATATTTATTTTGCACACTTTAAAGTTGATCATGTAGTTCACAGAATCTAACAGAATGCAACTTAAGGTTCCTTATATGATGGCTTTAAGTCCTGTTCCAACACAGTTATAAGAGATTTGGCCATTTTGTCTAAGTGGCTGACTAGCCTGGAAGGATTACTACAGTTTAGTTTGGAAACTCTTTTCTTCAAGAATCTGTGCTTGTCAGCTTCCCAAACCGAACTCCCATGACACTGCACACATGTAAATGATATTTGTGAAGGCTCTCAGAGTTAATGGATGTGAAATTTTCACCAGCCTCTTAGCTGGGAAACTGACCTTCTGGATGGATATCAGTTTTAACACAGTAATTACTTCTCCAGATTTCTCCTAATTCTGCTAAGAGCAAAGTATCTTCAAAACTGAGACAGCAATATGTTATTCAAAATCATGATTCTCAATCTTTGAATTGATAAAGTACAACTAAAGTAAATTAAACCAATTTTGAAAATTTGTTAAATTATTATATATGATAAACATTAAAGAAAGTCAGTTATGGGAAGACTTAAGATATTGACCAACAGATAAATAAATGTATCCTTTTACATTGTTTTAAAATAAAAATTTAGGATTAACTGACAAACTATGGGTCCAATTTGTATCAAAGAAGAAATCTTTAGAATTAGAAGGCTTTAAAAAGAATGAAGTAGCCCTGTATATAGCAATATGGAAGATCTTCAAAATATATTATTATTTAAAAAAAAAGATTGGTACAGAAAATAGGTTTAATGTGCTACTTTGATGTATAGAATGACTATATAGATGATAGGTAAATAATAGATGATAAATGATGATAGATGATAGATAGATGATAGATAGATAGATAGATAGATAGATAGATAGATAGATAGACAGATAGATTAATAGATGGTAGATAGATGATAGGTAGATATGCTCACATCTGCATATTTTTTGAAAACACAGAAAATTGAAAAAAATAACCACGGATAGGAAGATTTACTTCTAAAAAATATGGGCATCTGTACTTTGTATTTTATGCTCTGTATATTTATTACCTCTACAAAAACATATTTTTAAAAAACCCTGAGAATACTCTGTACTATATACCTTAACACCCTAAGAACAAAACCAAACCCTAAATCCTTGATTGAAATATTTAAATCTGGCTTCTTAATGAATTTGTCTTCTTTCCATTTTATCACACTGCCACTCAGGGCCACAAACCTCTAATAAATCATTTTTATTGGTTTCTTCCCTAGTGTCTTGAGCAATCATTCATATATGGTTATTAGAATAAAGCCTATGGATAGGCAATGGATTCAATTAATGAAGGTGATTTGGATTCACAACAGGTTTCTGTTTTTTTCCAATTGATGTCAGAGCCTGTATCAAAGGACAATAAATCAATCACCAAATCAGTTTATAATTGTCTCACACATATAGTGTTGCACAAAGAAGTTGCAAATATTTCCATATCATATAGGCTTTGTTCTGGATTTTTCCATGTTAAAAACTTTAATATTGTTTTCTGATGAATTTTATTCTGTTTTGTAAGAGTCTCTGATTTAAACAATCTATCTTACTTTTAGCATATGTTGTATTTACTATTTCTGGATTATTTATGTATAACCCAAAGAAGATTCAATCAAAAATAAATGACCTATCCCAAACAAAAATTTATAATTTAAAAGATCATTAAAGTGAAATACAATCAGAACAGGTGTTTATCTGAATTTTAACATAATCCTAATTTTTAATGGGTGGTACCAAATAGTAGAGACCATATTTTTGGCAAATGGACTCTCCACTATGTAATTTTATTTTTTTTCAATTTTTTATTGCAATAAATTTATTTATGTAAATTAGTTTCAAGTATACAGTACATTGGTTAGACATCTATAATGTTCATCAAACAATCCCACCTATTGCTCCCTCCCTCCCCTGACCCTCCACTTGGCCATCATATTAATGCTAACTACATTCCCTCTTCCATGCTCCTCGTGCCTATCAACTACTAATTTCTACTTCTTTAACCCTTCACCCCATTCTCCCAGCCTCCCAATCCCTCTCCCCTCTGTCCGTTACCAAATTCTCCACTATATTTGTGAGTCTGTTATTGATTAGTTTGTTCTTTTTGTTCCTTAGGTACCTCATATAAGTGAAATCATATAGTATCTATCTTTCTCTGTATGACTTATTTCACTCAGCATAATAACCTCCAGGCTCATCCATGTCATTGCAAATGGTAAGATTTCATTTTTTTAATGGCTGAGTAATATTCCATTGTATATATGAACTATAATTTCTTTATCCAGTCATCTGATGATGGGCATTTAGGTTGTTTCCATATCTTGGCTATTGTAAATTGTGCTGCCATGAATATTGGGGTGCATAGTTTTTTATGAATTATTGTTTTGGTTTTCTTTGGATAAATACCCAGAAGTGCAATTGCTGGGTCAAAAAGTATATCCATTTTTTAATTTTTTGAGAAATCTTCAGTGTTTTCCATAGCGGCTGTACCAATTTGCAATCGCACCAACAATGTATGAGGTTTCCTTTTTCTCCACATCCTCACCAACACTTGCTCTTTTTTGATTTATTGATGATAGCCATTCTGACACATGTGAAGTGACATCTCATTGTGGTTTTAATTTGCATTTCTCTCATGATTAGCGACCTTGAACATATTTTCATATGTCTGTTAGCCATCTGTATTTCCTCTTTGGAGAAGTATCTGTTAGGGTCTTCTGCCCATTTTTTAATTGGACAGTTTGTTTTTTTGTTGTTGAGCTGTATATGCTCATTATAAATTTTGGATATTAACCCCTTATCAGTTGTATCATTAGGGAATATTTTCTCCCAAACAGTCAGTTGTCTTTTTGTTTTCTTGATGGTTTCCTTTGCTGTACAAAAACTTTTTAGTTTGATTCAGTCCCATTTTTTATTTTTTCTTTTGCTTCCCTTGTCTGAGTAGATGTATCTGAAAAGAAATTACAGTTAGTAATATCAGAGAGTTTATGGCCTATGTTTTCTTCTAAAAGTTTCATGGTTTCGGGTCTTACATTTAAACCTTTAATCCATTTTGAGTCTATTCTTGTATATGATGTAAGAAGATGGTCCAGTTTCTTTTTTTGCATGTATCTGTCCAATTTTCCCAACATCATTTATTGAAGAGACTGTCTTTGCTTCATTGTATATTCTTACCTCCTTTGTCATATATTAAGTAAGCGTATAGGCATGGATTTATTTCTGGGCTCTCTATTCTGTTCCGTAGATCAATATATCTGTTTTTATGCCAGTACCATGCTGTTCTGATTACTGCAGCCTTGTAGTATAGTTTGATATCAGGTAGTGTGATACCTCCAACTTTGTTCTTCTTTCTCAAGATTACAGTAATTATTTGGGGCTTTTTGTGGCTCCATATAAATTTTAAGATTGTTTGTTCTAGCTCTCTGAAAAATGTCATTCATATTTTGATAGGGATTGCATTGAACCTACAGATTGCTTTGGGTAGTTTGGCCATTTTAACAATGTTGATTCTTCCTACCAATGAACAGGGTATATGCTTCCATTTATTTATTTTTTCAATGACGTAATTTTCTGAAAATAGGTCTTCTTCCTTCTTGGTTAATTTGATTCCCAGGTATTTCATAGTTTTCAACACAACTGTAAATGGGATTGTTTTCTTAATTTCTCTTTCTGAAAGTTCATCATTGGTGTATAAAAATGCCACTGACTTTTGAAAATTTATTTTGTAACCTGCTACTTTACTGAATTCATTGATAAGTTCTAACAGTTTTTGGGTGGAATCTTTAGAGTTCTCTATATATAGTATCATGTCATTGGCAAATAACAAGAGTTTTACTTCTTCATTTCCAATTTGGATGCCTTTTATTTCTTTTTATTGTCTTATTGTTGTGGCTAACACTTCCAATACAATGTTGAAGAGGAGTGGTGAAAGTGGGCATCCTTGTCTTGTTCCTGATCTTAAGAAAAATGCTTTTAGCCTTTCCCCATTGAGTATGCTGTTAGCTGTAGGTTTGTCACATATGGCTATTATTATGTTGAGATGTGTTCCCTCTATTCCCACTTTTTCTGCATCTATTGATATGATCTTATGCTTTTTATCTTTCGATTTGTTAATGTGGTGTATCAGATTAATTGATTTGCAGATATTGAACCAACCATGCATCCAAAGAATAAATCCAACTTGATCATGATGTATGATATTTTTAATATATTGCTGAATTTGGTTTGCTAATATTTTGTTGAGGATTTTTGCATCAATGTTCATAAGAGATATTGGCCTATAGTTTTCTTTTTTGTAATGTCTTTGCCTGGTTTTGTAATCAAGGTAATGGTGGCCTCATAAAAGGAGTTAGGGAGCTTTCCCTCTTCTTGAAATTTTTGGAATAGTTTGAGAAGAATAGGTGATAATTCTTCTTTGAATGTTTGGTAAAATTGGCCTATGAAGCCATCTGTTCCAGAACTTTTGATTTTGGGGAGGTTTTTGATTACTAATTCAATTTCATTGGTGGTAAACAGTCAGTTAAGATTTTCTGTTTCTTATTGACTGTCTTGGGATATTGTATGTTTCTAGGAATGTGTCCATTTCTTCCAGATTGTCCAATTTGTTGGCGTATAATTGCTCATAATATTTTCTTATGATCCATTGTATATCTGTGGAGTCCATGGTTATTTCTCCTCTTTCTTTCTGATTTCATTTATTTGAGTCCTCTCTCTTTTTTCCTTGATGAATCTGGCTAAAGGTCTGTTAATTCTGTTTATTCTTTCAAAGAACCAGCTCTTGGTTTCATTAATCTTTTGTATTGTTTTTCTAGACTATTTCATTTCTTTCTACTCTGATCTTTATTATTTCCTTCCTTCTATTCACTTTGGGCTTTATTTGCTGTTCTTTTTCTGGTTCTTTTAATTGTAAGGTTAGATTGTTTATTTGAGCTTTCTCTTGTTTATTGAGGTAGGCCTGTATTCCTCTGAATTTCCCTCTTAGGACTGTTTTCACTTTGTCCCATAATTTTGAGTCGTTGTGTTTTCATTTTCATTTGTCTCTAGGTATCTTTTGATTTCTTCTTTGATCTCATTAATAACCCATTCATTGTTTGGTAGCATGTTATTTAGCCTCCATGTGTTTGTGTATTCCCCAGTTTTTTTCTTGTAGTTGATTTCTAGTTTCATACCATTGTGATCAGAGAAGATAGTTGATGTGATTTCAATCTTCTTAAATTTATTGAGACTTAATTTGTGTCCTAATATGTGGTCTATCCTTGAAAATGTTCCATGTGCATTTGAGAAGAATGTACATTTTGCTGCTTTGGGGTAAAATGCTCTCAAAATATCTATTAAATCCATCTGTTCTATTTTAGGCCTATTGTTTCCTTGTTGATTCTTTGCCTGGAAGATCTATCCATTGGTGTCAATGGGGTGTTAAAGTCTCCTACTATGAGTGTATTACTATTGATCTCTCCTTTTATGTCAGTCAATAATTGCTGTATGTATGTAGGTGCTCCTGTGTTTGGTGCATATGTTTACTAGGGTTATGTCCTCTTGATTTATTGATCCCTTTATTATTATGTAATGTCCTCTTTTAACTCTTATTATAGACTTTGTTTTAAGGTCTATTTTATCTGATATAAGTATTGCTACCTGGCTTTTTTTTTTTCCATTTGTTTGCGTGAAGTATCTTTTTCCATCTCTTTACTTTCTGTCTGTGAGTGTCATTTGATCTGAAGTGGGTCTCTTGTAGATAGCATATGCATGAGTCTTTTGTTTTCTTATCCATTCAGTTACGTCTTTTTATTGGAATATTTAATCCATTTACATTTAAAGTGATTACTGATAGGTACATTGTTACTGTCATTTTATTATTCATATTTGTTATTTTTATTTTCTTTTTTACCCCTTCTCTTTTTACAGAAAACCCTTTAACATTTCTTGTAATATTGGTTTGTTGATAATGAATTCCTTAAGCTTTTTTCTGTTTGGGAAGCTCTTTATCTCACCTTCCATTTTAGTAGAAAGCCTTTCTGGGTAGAGTATCCGTGGTTGTAGATTCTTGTTTTTCATAACTTTGAATATTTTTTGCCATTCCCTTCTGGCATGCAAAGTTTTCATTGAAAAGTCAGCAGACATTCTTATGTGGTACCCTTGTAAGTAACCAGCTTCCTTTCTCTTGTTGCTTTTAAGATTCTCTCATTGTCTTTGACCTTTGACCTTTGACAAGATACATTATGATGTATCTTGATGTAGGTCTGTTTGAATTCCTCTTGTTTGGCACTCTTTGTGTTCCTGTATGTCTAGTTCCTGAGCTTGTATGTCTAATTCCTTTTCCAGGTTAGGGAAGTTTTCTGTCATTATTTCTTCAAATAGAGTCTCGATCCCTTGCTTTTCTTCTTCCTCTTCAGGTACTCTATGATTCAGATATTTTTACACTTCGTGTTGTCCCAGAGGTCTCTTAAACTATTCTCATTTTTTAAATTCTTTTTTCCTTTTCGTTTTTCTGTTTGGGTGTATTCAGCTACCTTAATTCCAATTTGATGATTCAATCTTCTGTTTTGTCCAATCTACTGTTGAATCTTTCTAGTGTATTCTTCATTTCATTTACTGTATTCCTCATTTTTGTCTGGTTCCTTTTTATGGTTTCTATGTCCTTTTTAATGGTTACTATCTCTCTTTTGAGGTTCTCATTGTGTTCATCCATTCTCTTCATAAGTTCGTTGAGTATCCTTGTAATCGTTATACTGAACTCTGTCTCTGGTAGGTTGCTTGCCTCCATTTCATTTAGCTTATTTTCTGGAGTTTTCTCTCTCTCTCTCTCTTTTTTTTTTTCATTTATGGCATTTTTGTTTTCTCATTTTATTAGCCTCTCTGTGTTCATTTCTATGTGTCAGTAATATTTGTTCCATCTTTCAGGCTTAGCCAGATGGCCTAATGTAGAAGGTGTCCTGTGTGGTCAGGTGGCACACTCTCCCTTATCTTTTGTGCCAGGAGCACTGGAGGTGACCTTTGTGTGGATCGTGCGTGATCTTCTGTTGTAACTTTATTGTTGTTAGTACTTCAGTGGGTGAGATTAACATTTGGCTAACTAATTGTGGGAATTAGCCGCACTCTCAGGATGAGAGTTGTTTTGTGGGAGCTGACCCCACTGAGTGGGATTTGCCTTAGCAGGCTTGTGTACTTGTTGCAACCACCCTTTATGTGTATCACTACTGGAACCAGTCAGGAGTTGCTCTGTTGTGGTCTGGTGTCAGCCTCCAGATGGGTTGGTTTTGTGGCCCCTTAGGAGGGGCTCCCTCATAAGCCAAGATCAGCTGCTGCTTTTGGTTGGTCAGGGCTACCCAGTGAGAACTACAAAGCATCCACTAATGGTTGTTGCCTATGCTGGATCTATTGGTAAGTGGAAGAGACAGTGCTGTCTGCAGCTCTCAGTTATCCCCCATCCCTGACCTATGGCAGTTTAGCAGAGGGACCAGTGCTTCTCAAGTCCTGATACTTCTTATCAGCTACCTGTAAGTCTCTGAAACTGGATGAACCTCTGGGTGATATGTGTGTTGAGTAGCACAGGGACTCTGGGAGTCTCCTGGGTCTAGTGAGTAAATTTCCTCCTGCCACTGCAGTATCAGTTTATGTGTCCACTCTGTCTCTGTGGCTCACTGTACAAGTTTCCACTCATAGCAAGGTTGACTGCTGCCCACCCTGGGCCCAGAGCAGGGGCAGCTGCCTATTAATGTGCAGCAGGCACTTTGTGTCCTGGATGGGACAGGAACTCAGGGAGTTAAGGGCTGTGAGGCCAATGCACTCCCCTGAAATCCTCTTAATAGATATTGTAGCACAAACAAGCAACCGTTTTCTGTCCACAACTGTTTTCTTCGAAATGTGCTCACTGTGCTAGCCAAGGTCTGTTGCTTGAACTAACTGCTCAACCCCGATCCAAGCAGGGCACAAGAGGCTGCTTGTCAGTGGGCTGCAGGCACTTTGTGGCTTGGGATAAGTGGGATCTCAAGGGTACAAGGTTCATTCAGCCAACACAGCCTCAGTTTTTCCGCAACTTCTGTATCCGGGCATTTCTGTGCTCCCTGGACACAATATTGCAACTCTTGCAGGCAACAAAGGTCTGCCTGCCATTGATTTCTGTGCAGTGACCACCCTGTGCCAGCTAAAGTTTGTTGCCTCTGTGGATTAGGGAATCAGGGGAGGGGAAGGGCAGGGCTGTGTCACTTCACTGTCAATGGGCCACCTGGGGCAATTTGTGGGTAGGGTGGGGCGGGGTCTCAGAGAGACAATGGCAGTGAAATCAATACAGCCTCAGTCTTGCTGCAACTTTGGTAACTTTTGTAAGTTCCCACAGAAGACCCAGATCACAAGAAGACCAGTTGCTATCTGAGACTGGCCCACAGGTCCCTGATATCCATCCAAGTTCATGTTGGCAGCAGCGATCTGCCTAACCCTACCAATGAAATGTGGATCACAGCACTGTTCGCCTGCTGGGAATGGAAATATAGCTTACAGAGCTGGCTGCTTTTGCTGAGATTGGAAAGATCTCAAGTATGCTGATCTCCTGTGTACACTTGGTCCTGAATCACTTGGAGCTGAGCTTGGCAGCAAGCCAATAACATCTGCTCCAGGCAATCTGCAGATTGGGTGGGGCAGTCTCAGAGAGTCAGTGGCAGTCAGATCAATACAGCCTCAGTCTTGTTGCAAATCTGGTAACTGTTGTGAGTTCCCACAGATGACCCAAATAACAGCAAGACCAGCTGCTGTCTGGGACTGGCACATAGGTCCCTGATATCTGCCCAATTTTGTGTTGGCAGCAGCGATCTGCCTGACCCTATCTCTGAAATGGGGCTCATAGTGCTGGCCCCATTAGAAACACTGGGATTAGAAATGCTGCTCACAACAATGGCCACCCCACTGTGAATACTTCACCCTGAATCACTGGGATCAGGGCGTGGCAGCCATCCAGACAGCCCCTAGCCATCTGAAGGTTAGGCGGGGCGGGTTGATCCCCTCAGACCAGTGCTTCCTAATGGTTCTGTGGGAGGGGTCTGCACAATCAAGACTGCATGGTCTGTAGTGGGGCTGGACTAAGGCACAATGGTGGCTGCCTTTCTAGCCCTAGCTCTGACTCCAGGTAATGGAGATTTTTTTCAGAATGAATCCTGCGCGAGCCTCAGACCCACTGCCGGTGTCCCAGGTGAGTCACCTACAGTCTCACTCAGATGGCTGGAATCCCCTCTGTAGTTTCTACAGAGTTATTAAAATCTCTTCTTCCCTGGGCTGGGACCCTGGGCTGGGACCCTGGGCTGGGGAACCCCCAGATGTGACCAAGAACCCCCTCTCTTTCAGGAAAACCTCTGTAGCCTTGCTCTCCCTTCCAGTGATCCTCCACCACCCACAGGTGTGGGTTCAGCCCAGTTTGAGACTTTGCCCCTCCTACTGGCTTCAGTGTGGCTCCTTTATATCATCAGATATAGATGTTATGATCAATTGGTCTTTAGGTGATTTTCCATGTTGATTATTTTATAATTTGGTTGTAATTTCACTGAGGTCCTGGGAGGAGACGAACCCTGCTTTAACCTAGTCTGCCATCTTCCCCTTCCCTCTATGCTTTTATTTTTTATCATTTCTAGGTTCTAGGAGATTATATTAAATTAGCTTCAACTTAACTGAATATTCCTGATGAATTACCTTTTAAATTATATTTTGTACATGCTCTCCAAATTTATACCAAATTGTTCATTCTTCCTGATCTCTCACTCTTGTGAAGCTTATTCTTTTATTGCATTGGGACATTGTTTTTTATATGGTTTCTTATGCAGCTTTTAGTTTTATAAATATTTCATAGAATATTTAACTTTGTTCTTTAGCACTTTCAACTCTCAGACTTACTGATATTCTCTTGTTATTGCTATCTTGATTCCTAAAATTATACAGTAAACCATTTTTGTCCTTCTTTCTGGCTCTTAGGAGCTGATGGCAAAAATTACAATAGCAATGGATCTTTTCCAGTATAAATATGTGATCTAAATCAGAAATCAATTACCAACACAGAGGGTGTGGGGACATTCTTATAAGGGGGGACATATAAGAACCTTGAAGGCTGGTATGGCTTATAGGACAATTTTAGAATATAAACATAAATCATACATTTTTATTAGCTTGGTTTGGTAATACAAATTACAGAGTCAAGCTCCACGAAATTTTAAAACTTAAAAACAAATAGAGAAAATTTTTACTTCTGGGTGAGAAATAGTTAATGGCAGACAAATATTTCCATTAAAATAAGAAAAATCTGGTTAAATTATATAAATCATATATAATGATTGAAGAACAGAGTGAAGAACATTTTTGTTTCCTCAACACTGGAGGCATTTCTTGATCCTTTAGGAAAGCTAATGATTGAGATTAACCTTGGCAGAAGCTTTTTGGGGGTCAGGAAGCTATGGTAACAATTCTAGTCATCATTCTAAGCTACAGTGAAAATTGAGACTGATTATCAGAGGATATTTGCTGACTCTGGGGCTCTATAGTAGGTTAAAATCAGAATGAAATCTCTGACAGTTTTACATAGTTGAGAAGATCACTTCTATGAGGAGGAGGGAGCCAGCCTGAAGTTGTTGCCAATTTCCATCTCAAGACATTTCCCAGATTTTGAAGCCATATTGGCAACAATTTGGAAAGCTGGGCTGGAAATTTTTAATTTTCAAAGCTCAATCTTTTGCAGAATTTCAAGACTGGTGAGAAAGACACCTGCAAAATATTTAATCTAAAGCAAAGATGATATATGGTAGAATGATAGAATTGACCCAGATACAAAATCAAACTAAATCTTTAAGAAAATCCAGAAGAAGCTTATTCTCAGACTTAATTGCTATGATTTATTAACTTATTTGCACAACAGAGGAAAAAAGAAACACTCTGGTGGAAGATATCATCTGGAGTCTCAGGTTTTTTTTATACACAGTGTTTAGCCAGCAATTAAGCATTTATAACAATCAAAAAGTTTTAAAAAACATGACTGGATATAAAAATTAAAATAACTAATCATAAAGGCACAGTTAATCCAGACGTTGTAGTTAGCAATAGATTATTTTGAAATAACTATTATTAATATGTTCAAGAAAATAGAGAAAAGTTGGACAAAATAGATAAAAATATAGAATAGAATCAGAAAATTATCTACAGAATGAATCAGGTTGATATTCTACAATGGGAAAAAGATGTGATATTTAAAATGAAGAGTGTGATAGTTGAGGTTACCCATAGATTGGATGTGTTAGAAGACAAGGTTAATAAAGTGTAAAAGAGACCAATAGAACACATCTGAATTGAAGAACTGAGAGCAAAAACATGAAAACCGCTGAACAGAGCAAAAGTGTCCAATGTAATAAAATAATGTATTATACATTTAATTGAATCCCAGAAAAATCAAGAATAAGACAAAAGTAATATCGAAGAGTTAACAGCTAAGAATATTTTTAAACCAATGAAAGATGTCAATGCACATATTCAAAAATCTCAGAGAATCTATAGCAGGCTAAATAAAAAGATAGCCACACCAGGACATAGAGTAATCAAATTGTTGAAAACAAAAGACAGAGAAAATCTTAAAAGCAGTCAGAAAAAAAGGCACATTACTATCAAATAAACAAAAATTACTAAAACCTCAACAGAAATTTTGGAAAATATAAGATAATATAAAAACATATTTAATTACTGAAAAAATGATTACCAAATTATAATTCTATAGCTGGCCAACAATCTTTCAAAATGAAGGGGAAATAAAACATTTTCAGAAAAAGACTGAGAGACTATGTCAGCATCCAGCCTGAAACAAAGAAAAACACTAAAGAAGTATTTTTTTCAGGCAGAAATAAAGAAGTTAAAAACTTGAGTGAGCAGGAGAGAATAAAGAACAATAAGAGAGTAAATATATTGGTGAACAAGTAATTATTGACTATATAAAACAAATACTGTTATGCCTAAATTATATGTAGAATCAAAATGCCTGACAACTGCAAAAAGGTCATAAGTAAATAGAGCTGAAGGTTTCTAAGATTTTAGCAATATTGAGGAATTTGTAACTTCCTTTGTCATTATCCCTTTGATTATTCTAAACTTCCTCCAACACAATGCCCAATGCCTTTTTCCCTTAAACCTATGCCCATAGATGAACTTGCTTTCTATTCATAAAATAATATTCTCTTTTAAAAAAAATTGTGGTGGCTACCATCAAATCATAGACCTTTAAAAAATAGCTGCTTTTCTTTTGAAAGGAAATATGGAAGAGTGCATTCCTTGCCCTGAAGTAACTTATGATGTACCTTTGCATTGTAAACTCATCAGATTGTTTCTTTACCCTGTGTTAAAGCCAGGCATTCCCCAAATCAGTGGTCACTTTCTTGATGTAGTTTCTAGACTTTTCACGTTTTGTTTGTTAACTTTTTTTCTCATTTGTGTATTACCACAGAATTTATGGCTCTTGATATAGTCTTTTATATGTTCTCAGGGTAGGCTTCTCCATGGCCTCTGAAACTTGGAAGTGGCAAATATATAAACCTGTAGAGCTAGTATCAAGTGATGCTTAGGTTGTTTTGACCCCAAAGGAAATATCTCAGAATGTAATGATTTTTTAATGATGGCCCATGAAACTTTGTGGGTGTTTAAAAGCAATGTGGTTACCTTTTTAAAGGAATGGAAAGAGTATCAAATAAGAGTCTAGTTGTTGCCTCTACATAGAGAAAAAAGAGCCATAATTTGAAAACACTATACATAACATCACAAGAATGTAGATAAATAAATTCTTTTTTGTTTTATTTTTTCAATTATAGTTGACATAGAATCTTATTTTAGTTTCAGGTGTACAATACAGTGATGAGATATTTATGTAACTTAAGAAGTGATCACTCTGATAAATCCAGTACACATCTGACACTATACATAGTTATTATAATACCACTGACTATATTTCCATGCTATACTCTATATCCCCATGAGTACATTGTAACTACCAATTTGTATCTCTTAATCCCCTCCCCGCTTAAC
Source organism: Eidolon dupreanum (assembly GCA_028627145.1). Taxonomy (NCBI): domain Eukaryota; kingdom Metazoa; phylum Chordata; class Mammalia; order Chiroptera; family Pteropodidae; genus Eidolon; species Eidolon dupreanum. The sequence goes on along the minus strand of CM053508.1, from coordinate 76,982,375 downwards.
CCATCCCTCTACCTGGCAATCTGACAACCCTCAAAATGCTTTTTGTATCTATGAGCTTGTTTCTATTTATTTATCCTCTCCTCTAGATTTCACATATGACATTTGTCATTATCTGACTTACTCTACTCAGCAGAATACCCTCTATGGCCATCCATGTTGTTGTATATGGTTGCCACTCACATTGGACCTAGATGTACCTCAAGATGCCAAGTCACAAACTGAGGCCAGCTACCACTAGAGCCAGCCTTGGGGCTGCTCGGCAAGAGGCACAAGGGCATGCTGAGGCCAGTTGCTGATCGTTTAGGTTTTGTGAACCTTTGAGAGACTTTAGGAATGTTCGCAGTATGAGCCAAGATGGGCTGTTTGTATAAAAAAATCCACTGAGAGTGGCTCAATGGGCCTGAATATTAGAAGGGGTGGAATCTCAGGGCATCATCAGGGAAACCAATGTTAGCTACATTGATGGAGACTCAGATATGGCAGCTGGCTGGGTCTGCAAACTGGGTGGGGGAAGGCTCCAAAAAGGAACTGTGCCCTCTGTCAGTACTACTGTACTGGCCCCTCTAGCCCTTGCCCTGAAGCCAGACAACTCAGTTTTTCCCATATGTCCCCAGTGCCTCTTGAGCCACCCCAGAGCCAGAGTTCAGAGCAAGTGAGTCCATCACAGAGTAAGTCTACACGTTGATCCCCTAGGAGGAACATCTGTGACTTTTACAGCCCTCTATCTCAACCACAATCTCTGCTAGTTTTCATAGCCAGAAGTTGTGGGGACTTCTCTTCCTGATACTGGAACCCAGGTCTGAGACGTATGATGTTGGGCCACAACCCCTCGCTCTTCCAGGGGACCTCTACAGCCAATATACGTCTCCTAATTCTTAACCGTCACACATGGGTGTGAAACCAACCCGTTTCTCATCTCTAACCCACCTATCAGTCTCAAGGTGGTTTCCCATGTGTGTCACCAGTGATAGGACCAGAACTCAGGCAATTCTCAATATTGGCAATTCTGTAGTTTAGATGTAATTTTGAAGTGACTGTGAGAGGAGACAAGCACATCATTAACCTACTATGCCATTGTGACTAGAAGCCTCAATAAATTCATTCCTAAGAGCATTTTCCTCTGTTTTTTTTTTTTTTTACTCTTACTTTTGCTCTTTTAGTACAAATAAAATGTAAAACTGATTTAATCTTGATTTTAATGTAATTATTTCTTTATTTTTAGTATATTTATGGGTCATTACTATTTTAATCTTTAATATCATCTCATAGGTATATGATTATGATCATTATTATTTTTATTTATTTTTTATTTTATTTTATATAGTTAAAAATGAATACATTTATTTATTTACCTATTTATTTATTTTTATGGTGACGTTGGTTAACGAAATCCATAAGTTTCAGCTGTACACTTAAGCAATAAGGCATACATATTTTTACACTGTGTGTTCTCCTCTCATAGATTTCTTTCTGTCACCACATATGTGACACCCTTTACCATGTCTGCCTCCCTACTCCCCCTTCCCCCATCCCCCTTAACCTCTAGAAACTACTAGTCTATTGTCCATGAGTCTCTATCCTGTTCATTTGTTGCTTTTAGTTTTATATGCCATATATAAGTAATATCATGTGATTTTCGACTTTTTCAGTCTGGCTTATTTCGCTTAGCATGATTATCTCAAGGTCCATCCATGTTGTCGCAAACAGCAATATTTTATCTCTTCTTATGGCTGAGTAATATTCCATTGCATATATGTACCACAGCTTCTTTAGCCAATCATCTATCATAGGACACTTTAGTTGCTTCTATGTCCTAGCCACCCTGAATAATGAGGCTATGAACATTGATGTGCAAATTCCTTTTCAGATATGAGTTTTCAAGTCTTTGAGGTAAATATCCAGGAGAGGGATTGCTGGATCATATGGTAGATTGATTCTTAGTTTTTTGAGGAACCTCCATAATGTTTTCCATAATGGCTGTAGCAATTTACAGTCCCACCAGCAATGTGTGAGGGTTCCTTTTTCTCTGCATCCTCTCCAACATTTGTTATTACTTGTCCTATTGATTACAGCTATTCTAAAATGTCTCATTGTGGTTTTGATTTGCATTTCCCTAATAGTTAGCAATGATGAGAATCTTTTCATACATTTGTTCATCATTTGTATGTCTTCCTGGGAGAAGTATCTGTTCAGGTCCTCTGCCCATATTTTCATTTGGATTGTTTTTTTTTGTTGTTGTTGGTATTGAGTTAAATGAGTTCTTTGTATATTTTGGATATTAGGCTCTTATTAGAGGTGTTGCTTGCAAATATATTTTACCATTCAAATGGTTCTCTATTTACCTTGTTGATGGTTTCTTTTGCTGTGCAGAAGCTTTTTAGTTCAATGTAGTCCCATTCATTTATTTTAGCTTTTACTTCCCTTGCCTTTGAGGTCAAACTCATAAAATCCTTTTTAAGTCCAAGGTCCTTGAGTTTAGTACCTATGTTTTCTCCTATGCATTTTATTGTTTCAGGTTTTATATTCAGGTCCTTAATCAATTTTGAGTTAATTTTGGTGAGTAGTGATAGCCAACAGTCTAGTTTCATTCTTTTACAGGTGGCTTTCCAGTTCTCCCAGCACCATTTATCTAAGAGGCTTTCTTTCCTCCGCTGTATGTTTTTGGCTTTTTTTTGTTGAAAATTGTCCATGTAAATATGGGTTTACTTCTGGACTCTCAATTCTGTTCTATTGGTCCATGTGTCTGGTTTACTGCCAATACCATGCTGTTTTGATTACTGTTGCTTTGTAGTATAGTTTGAAGTTTGGCAGAGTGAAGCCTCCAGCCTTGTTCTTTTTTCTCAGGATGGTTTGGCAATTCGAGGCCTTTCATGCTTCCATACATATCTTCTGATTTTTTTGTACTATTTTTTTTTAAAAAATGCTGATGACATTTTGATGAGGAGTGCATTAAATCTGTATTATGCTTTAGGTAATGTGGTCTTTTTGACTATGTTGAGTCTTCCAATTCAAGAATAGAAAATATCTTTCAGTTTTTTTTTGTATTTTTTTAGATGTTTTTTAATAGGGTCTTATAGTTTTCATTATATAGATCCTTCACATGTTTCATTAGATTTATTCCTAGGTATTTTATTCTTTTTGTTGCAATTGCAAAAGGAATTATTTTTTCCGCTTTTTTTCCTGACACTTTATTATTAGAATATAGAAGCGCTATGGATATTTGAACATTGATTTTGTATCCAGAAACTTTACTATATTTCCTTATGGTTTTTACTAGTGTTCTTGTGGAGTTTTGGGGGGTTTCCTACATAGAAAATCATGTCATCTACAAAAAGTGACAGTTTGACTTTTTCATTTCATATTTGGCTGCCTTTTATATCTTTCTTTTGCCTGACTGTCCTCAGTAGGACTTCCAATGTTACAGTGAATAAAAGTGGCAGTAGTGGACAGCCTTGCCTTGTTCTTGATCTTAGAGGGAAGGTTTTAAATTTTCACAATTTAGTATAATGTTGGCTGAGGGTTTATCATATATGACCTTTATTATGTTAAGGTACTTACCTTTTATACCGATTTTGTTAGGTGTTTTGATTTTAAATGGATGCTGTATCTTGTCGAAGGCTTTTTCTGCATCTATTGATATGATCATATGATTCTTATTTTTAAATTTGTTTATGTGGTGTATCATATTAATTGATTTAAGTATGATGAAACATCCCTGTGCCCCTGAGATGAAGCACACTTGATCGTGGTGTATAATCTTTTTAATATGTTGCTGTATCTAGTTCGTAGTATCTTTTTTAGGATTTTTGTATTTGTGTTCATGAGAAATACTAGTCTGTAGTTTTCTTTTTTTGTGTGTTACCTTTCCCAGATTTTGGTATCAGGATAATATTGGCCTCACAAAATGAGTTAGGAAGTGTTGCCTCCTCTTCAGTTTTTTGGAAGAGCTTGAGGAGAATAGGTATTAAATATTTCAATATTTGGTAGAATTTACTGATGAAGCCATCTGGTTCTGGACTTTTATTTTTTGGTAGGTTTTTGATGATTGTTTTAATTTCCATACTGCTGATAGGTCTATTTAGAATTTCTACTTTTCTTGATTCAGTCTAGGAAGGTTGTATCTTTCCAAGTACTCGTTCATTTCTTCTTGGTTATTCAATTTGGTGTTATATACTTTTTCATAGTATTTTTGTATGATCCTTTGTATTTCTGCTGTGTCTGTCATAATTTCTTCTCTTTCATCACTGATTTTGTTTATTTGTATCTTATCTCTTTTTTCTTTAGTGAGTGTAGCCAGGGGGTTGTCAATTTTAACCTTTCCAAAGAACCAGCTCTTTGTTGCATTTATTTTTTCTACTCTTTTCTTTTGTTCTCAATTTCATTGAATTCTGCTCTAATTTTTATTCTTTCTTTCCTTCTGCTGATTTTAGGCTTCATTTGTTTTTCCTTTGCTAGCTTTTAAGATGAAGTGTTAGGTTGTTTATTTGGGCTCATTCTTATTTTTGGATATAGGCCTGTAATGATATGAACTTTTGTCTTATGACCGCTTTTGCCATGTCCCAAAAGTTTTGATATGTTGTACTATCATTATTATTCATTTCTATGCATCTCTTGATCTCTCTTTTTATTTCTTCCCTGACCTAGTTATTTTTCAGTAGCATGTTGTTTAATTTCCATGTATTTGCGGTTCTTCCTGATTTCTTTCTGCAGTTGATCTCTAGTTTCAAAGCATTATGATCAGAGAATATGAATGGTATGATTTCAACTCTCTTATATTTGTTGAGGCTATTTCTGTGTCCCATTATGTTGGCTGATTTATTGAGAATGTTCCATGTGTACTAGAGAAGAATGTATAAGTAACTTTTTTGGGATGGAAGGCTCTGTAAATATCAATTATGCCCGCTTGGTCTAATGTGTCATGTAAAGTTGTTATTTCCTTATTGATTTTCTGTTTGGATGACCTGTCCATATCAACAGTGGGGTATTTAGGTCACCTACTATGATAGTGTTTTGTTCTGTTTCTCCCTTTAGTTTTGTCAATATTTTCTTTATATATTTCAGGGCTCCCTGATGAGAGCATAGATATAATAAGTGTTATGACTTCTTGGTGCATGATTCTCTTTATCATTATGAAGTGTCCTTCAGTATGTTTCTTTACCTTTTTTACGTTGAAATCTGTTTCATTCAATATTAGTACCTCTACTCCCACTTTTCTCTGAATGCCATTTGCTTGAAATATTTTCCACCTTTTCACTTTGAGTCTATATTTGTCTTTTGAGCTGAGAGGTGTCTCCTGGAGGGTGCATATAGTTGGGTTTCATTTTTTGATTCATTCTGTAACTCTTTGTCTTTTTATTGGTGCATTCAGTCCACTTACATTTAGGGTGATTATTGAAATATGAGGTCTTCTTATAGCCATTTTATCTTTTGCTTTCTAGTAGCTCGGTGTTTCCATTGCTTCCTTGTCCTTGTGCTTCTGTTTTCCTTATTTTGGTTGGCTTTTGTAGGTTTTCTCTCTGATTCTTTTTGTTTTATGTTATATACTTCAGTTCTGACTCTACAGTGTGTGGTTACCATTACAAATATGAAAAAAATATATATATACTCATATATATGTGTGTGTATATATAGATAGATAGATAAAGATATATAGATATATAGATATATAGATATATAGATATATAGATATACAGTTATCAATTTTCTTCTGTTTGTGCCTTATCTCCTTTCCCCTTTGCAAATTTGTATCTTTCAATCCTCTCCTTTTTAGTCATTGTACTCTCAATTTGCTTCTATGTATGCTGAATGTTCATTACTATCTTGCTATGGCTATTCTCTTCTTATTATAGAAGCTTATAATACCCTGTTCTTAGTAAGGGTTGGACTCCTCTGCTTTTATTTGCCTGATCATCACATTACTCCTAATTATGTTTTTTTTTTTTTTTTGTCATTTTGTTTTAGGTGAGCTTACTCCTTTCAGTATTTCCTGTAACGCAGGCTTCATAGTGGACAATTCCCCCAATTTTTTGTATGTCTGGAAAGGTCTTAATTTCTCTCTCATATCTAAAGGAGAGCTTTGCTGGATACATTATTTAGGCTGGTAGTTCTTTTTACTTTATAGTTTAAATGTTGATTCCCTTCCTTTCTGGCTTGTAATGTTTACTCTGAGAAGTTCAACATAATCTAATGGGTTTTTCTTTATAATTTACCATTTTCTTCTCTTTTGCTGCCCTGATAATTCTGTCTTTGTTGTTGATTTTTGATAATTTCAATACGACGTGTCTTGGAGAAGACCTTTTTGGGTTGAGGTAATTGGGCATTCTGTTGACTTCTTGAATTCCAAGCTTCAACTCATTTCTTAGATGTGGGTAATTCTCATCAACTATTTGTCTGAAAATGCTTTCTAGTCCCTGCTCCTTTTCCTTGTCTTCATTAATGCCTTTTATTCTTATGTTTCCTGTCCTGATTCTACCAGATAGTTCTTGTATTTCTTTCATTATTTTTCATTCTTCATTTTCTCTCTTTGTCCTTCTGATTTATTTCTAGATTTCTATCTTCAATATCACTGATCCTTTCCTTCTAAGTGTTTTACTGTTGTTTTATTTGAAATTTTTCTGTAGCTAGATGGCGTGTCCTTTTAGAAACCAACTCAGCAAAGCATATATCATTACAAGAAAATTCTGAAAATGATGCTAAGATTCTGTAAGTTTGGGACCTATAAACTAATCAGCATATAACAAAATTTAAAAGTATAACATACTCTTCCCCCCCACCTTCCCTTTCATGGCAATCTGAGTGTGAAAAACTAATTCTGAGTGTGTTTGCTGCAGGCAGATGGTTTTGTTATCTGTTGTTCATTTGAAGAGAACAGGAGATAGGGAAACAGAGATGAATAGAATACTTCTTTTGAAGGCCAAATCAGTTTTAAAAGTGTATATAAAAGACAACATCAAAGGATATTTTTGTTGTTATTTTGCCATATTATTAAAAAGGTAAAGAGCCTTTAAACATCTTTTCTTTAGTTTTAATAGTAAGACCAAAAAATAAACCATGTCAAAACTTGCAGTTATTATTTTATTTGGATTAGCTAAACAATAAGGAATAACAGTTTTCTTCAAAAAATGGGCAGCCTACTTTGAAGATAATATGGTTATCATTAAATGTTACTTTTTATTTTCCTTCAATCATCTGTCTGATTCAAGTAATGAAGTTAAAATTTTTGTTTGCCATTTTATTGCAAATGTGCCAAAATTTGTCATCTGCAATTCTTAGAATGTTCTCTGTTTAGATAAACAAAGTGTTCTTTTAATTAGGTATGATTTCAGAACCAAAAACAAAATAATGAAGTAATTTTTTCCTTTGTTTCCAGGGAATAGATGTTCACCCAAATCAGTAGTTCTCAGAGTTTGGCATGTTGGAAATAAGGTTTAGCTGGGGAGTGTCTATAAATTACAAATCCTTTTTTTCTCCTCTAATACTCTTTCCAGTTTCCTTCCAGCTATTTTGTTATATCTTATGTTAAGAACAGTTGAATTACGCTGTTTTGTGGAGGCAAAGTTCATGACCTTTTGTACTTGCCTTCAAGTACCTGTTTTCATCCAGTTCTGACAAGAATACCAATGATATGAAATAGGAAGATTAATGCTATGATTTGTAAAATGTACTTTATACAATCCAAATCTATAAGATATGAACAGAATAAGAAAAGCTTACCAGAAGAGGTGACGTTTGAGTTGAGAGTTGAAAGATGACTGAATGTTAGCTAGATGTACAAGAGGTTTTTATGTGTGACAGTGTGTGTATTTATGGGTATGGTTTGAGTGCTGGGATTATTGCAGACGACATTCTAAGCAAATGTATATTCTAAATATATGCAAAGGTATTGTGACAGCATGCTGAAATGTGATAAAAGTTAATTAAAACCTGAAACTAGACAAAAGAAGTCTATACCTTAGGCCTAGTTCCTGGAACCCTTCACTGCATTCTATTAATCATGAAACTTGTAACAATGAGCTCATATGCTAACTGCCAATTTTAGCTTGTGTATCCCAGCTTGCTTGCATGGCATGAGAAATAATCAATTGTATATAAGCTGGAAATTACTGTTTGACTATCACCATCAGAGCATAGGCTACTAACTACAGAGATATAACGTTCTAAAAAGCTTTCTGCTTCTGTACCCCGCTTGCACACCTGACCTATGGGTTGATAGGTACTGAATAGAAGAAAAATAGACCTTTGTGTTCAGACAGAATGAAGAATGGGATTTAGCGCTTAAAAATCTTGTACCTCTACATTTCGGGGCTGCTCCTGGCAAGGGCAGCTGCCGGCTAATAAACAGCCTTAGAGAGCATACTTGATTTGGTCTATTCTATACTGGCCACAACAGTATGAAGAGATAGAATATGTTGAGTACATCATTATCATTGTAGTTTGGGGAACTGGTATATGATGAATGAAGTGGAAAGAAATGTTTAGGAATTAGGGACTGACTTGAATAGCTAAAGTAAGGAGTTCCACCTTTATCCTCAATTCTAAATTCCTGTGTCCAAAAATTTATTTGATATATTCACATGTATGACTTTAAACAATGGTGAGGCATAACTGTATTTGGAAGATAACTGATAACAGAGAAGGAACTCTCGAGGCAGTGAGAGGCTAATGTAATAATCTAGAAAAGAAATATGTTAGAAAAAAATTAATCTTCATTAGAGTGGTAATGAAGAAATGATGGAAACAAAATGTTGAATTCATATATATAGCAACTGGATATATGAGATTTTAATGAGGTATTTTAGATTCAATTTTTAAGCTGTCTACCTCCCAGAAAATTTTAATTGATAATTTGTTTTACAAAATATCTTGCTTCATAAAATAGTTATAATTTATATTGATTCCTCTTTACTGAATCATTCCAATAAAATAATAATAATCAATAATAATAATAAAAGGTTTTTTCTTAAAAAATTACTTTTCTTGATTCTTCAGCCCTCTCCAAGTACTGCCTCATTTTCTGTTCCCTCCAAAGACAAATCGTCAAAAACAATGTGTATTTTTGATGTCTCCATTCTCTTATTTTTTATATTCTTGTCAATCTGTTCTTGACATCTGCTCCCAATACTGATGGGCCAAGGCCCACAATGACATCTCTGTTGGAATACTCAATGAGCACACTTTTGCCTTTCATCTTCTTATTGTCTTACCATTGCTCAGCATGTCCATTCACTCTGTTCCTCTTGAGATACCTGCTTCTTTTGAAACTATGATCATGGTTTCTCTCCTATCTCTGTTGTCACTCTGTCTCAGTCTCCTTTCTTACCTCCTTCTCTTTCAACTAATCTCCAGCTAATAAAGTTCTTCAGAATGAATATAATTTTTTTTCTCTAACTTGTCTTTTAATGTCATCCACTTCCTAATTTCAAAAATCACCAATGTGGCAATACATGCATAATTTTTATCTAGCCTAGTTAGAATATCTTCTCTGAATTTTAAATTCCTGTGTCCAAGAATCTATTTGATGTGTCCACATGTATGTTTACAGAGAACCCAAGAGTTATCAAGTCCAAAATTGTACTTTTGGTTTTTCTGTCCCCACCTCCCTGCCCATGCTTTCCTATTTTATTAAATGATACCATCATCCAGCAAGGGACATGGGATCATGATCATCCTCAATTCCTTTCTTTCCTTCACTTTCCTCAATCCAATGCCAAGACCTGTCATTTCTACCTTCAAAATATAGATATTTCAATCATCATCTTCTCTTCACCTTCATTGCTGTTAACATCATTCAAGCTACCAGGATTTTTTACCTGGATTGCTCAATAGCTTTCTAACTGGTTTTCATTTTTCTTTTATAGTGGACTGTGTGTCAAATGCTTCTAACTTTGCTTCATTCACAGAAAACTTTAAGAGTCTTTACACATACTTTCTGCTTCTATAAATAAATCATAGCCCCTGTCTTTATAAACAGAAAATAATAGCTGCCTTTGCCTTCTCCATTGCAAGTTAGCAGAAATATTCCTTATCTGTCCTTAATTCTGCCTTTATAAGAATCACCACATATTCTTTCACACTTGTCAATATATTAGAGTATGAAATTGAATAACTGAAAATAACTTTTACAACTTTTTTACTCTATTTAAAAAAATTAACATAAAAGTTAATTTTACTTTTTAATGCATCTTAGTTAAAAATTTTTTTTTACATAAAAGTATAAGTTACCACTAAACACAATTTATTTTAAGACATAGATTTCCCCACTTTTAAAACTAGGGTTTTCCTATTAAACCTTTCTTAAACCAAAATGGCATAGAGGGAAGAAGCAATCACCTTAAGACACATCTTGCTAATGGATGCACAGAATAAACTGAGGGAAAGCACAGGTGCTCACAGACACAGTTCAAAGTTCTGGTGGCTTGATGCTGAGATGCTGTGTGTGATTCCTAGGGGAGGAGCTCTCCCTGCTCCTAGTGCTGTTGCTGTTATAAGGGCTTACTGCAAAACAAACGCTAAACGTTACTTTCACTTTTCACCTTTTTTTGTAAAAGTGAAAATACTCTTCATATATTTTTTGTTGTTGTTAGCAACAGGTACTAACACAGAGCATTCCTAAAAGTAAAACAGAATAAAGCAAATTTTTGATAAGCATGAGATTGTCAAAAGTTGCATTTCTTCTTATATATTTTATTGAAGTGGATCTATGCTGTATATTTTTTGTAGTAACTTGTGGTGTAACATATTATATTATTATTCTGATCATCGTTAGAATCTTCAAGAAAAATATATTAAAATATTACTTTCTGAATATTATTTTAATAGTCATAATGTAACCATTTTCTTGAAGTTGGATGTGAAGGTTATTTCCATTTTCCACTATTATAAATGACTGTCATATACATTTTAATAAGCATGTAGTGTGTTTTGATTTTTTTCCTTTGCAAATATTATTGTAAGCTAAATTGCTGGTATAAAGGATTGGCATGTTTCTAATTCAAAATGAACTCTAGAAATATTGGGCTTATTAATGTTTATGTCACCAGAGTATGAGTGTACACAGATGCACTGTCAGGATAAGAGTGAAGTGAAACAAACAAGAGAAAACACATCTTGGTAAAGAACATTACTAAAGTTACTATTGTAAAATATTTTGTAACTTCTGCAATATAGATAACTTTTTTATTATTAATACCAAATTATTGGATGGTTGTTAATTATTATATTAGGTGTGTGGTGGCCACAATTCCATACATTTCAGTAATATGTATTTGGGGAAAATGTTTACAACTTATGAGAAACAATAGTATTCTGTTAAGCAGACATTAGTTTGTGTAAGTCTCAGCTTATGACTTAATATAGAATTGGTAGTTTTTTGGAAATTTGCCTTTGGCTGAGCAATTAAAATCATGTTTTTGGTAATGAGTGTCAAAAATAAATTCTAACACATATTTTCTAAATTTGGAGAGATCATTACACTTTAAATTACATGATCCACTACATTAAAATATTTTATATCTGGAAGAATAAAATAAGTAGATAACAATATTTTATTTTTTATTTTTATTTTTAGTTACAGTTGGCATTTAATATTTTATTTCAGTTTCAGGTGTACAGCACAGCAGTTAGACATTTATGAAATTTACAAAACGATCCCTCCAATAAATCTAATAACAACCTAGCACCGTAGATAGTTATTACAATATCATTAACTATCTAACTTACACTGTACTTTACATCCTTGTGACTATTTTGTAATACAAATTACTACTTCTTACTCCCTTCACCTTTTTCACCCAGCCCTCAAACCCCTCTACCATATGGCAACCATCAGTTTATTCTCTGTGTCTATGGGTCTGTTTCTATTTTGTTTGTTTTGTTCTTTAGATTCCAGATGTAAGCAAAATTATATAGTATTTGTCTTTCTTTGTCTAACTTATTTCACTTAGAATAATAGCCTCTAAATCCATCCATGTTGTTGCAAATACTAATATTTTTTATGACCAAGTAATATTTCATTGTGTATATGTATCACCTCTCTTTTATCCAGTCATCTGTTGATGGGCACTTAGGATGCTTCCAGACCTTAGCTGTTATACATAATGCTGCAATGAACATAGAGGAGGGCATATATCTTTTTTGAATTAGTGTTTTGGATTTCTTCAGAAAAATATCCAGAAGTGGAATTGCTGGCTCATAAGGTAGTTCTCATTTTAATTTTTTTGAGAACTCTCAGTATTGTTTTCCATAGTGGCTGCACCCATTTGCAACCCCACCAACAATGCATAAGGGTCCCCTTTTCTCTATATCCTTGCCAACACTTGCTGTTTGATGATTTATTGATGATACCCATTCTGACGGATGTGAGGTGATAATTCATTGTGGTATTAATTTTTATTATTCTGATGATTAGTAGCACTGAGCATCTTTTTATGTTTATTGGACATCTATAAGTTCTCTTTGGAGCAATGTCTATTTCGACCATCTGCCCATTTTTTAATTGAGTTTTTTGGGGGGAGGTATTGTTGTATTAATTCATTATAAATTTTGCATATTAACTTCTTATGGAATCTATCATTGGTGAATATGTTCTCCCATTCAGTAAGTATCTATTTGTTTTGTTGGTTTCCTTTACTGTGTTAAAACATTTTAGTTTAATATAGTCAAGAAGACATAGCAAATATATATATATATTTGATATATATATATTTGATATATATATTTGATATTATGTGTGTGTGTGTGTGTGTGTGTGTGTGTGTGTATGACTAAATGCAATGTCAGAGAGTTTACTGACTATGTTTTCTCCTAGGAGTTTTATGGTTTGTGATTTTACATTTAAGTCTTTAATCCATTTTTGAGTTTATTCTCATATATGGTATAAGAAGGTGATCTAGTTTTATTTTTTGCATGTATCTGTACAGTTTTCACACCATTTATTAAATAGACTGTCTATCCCACTCTATGTTCTTGCCTACTTTGTCATAAATATTTAACACATAGGTGTGGGTTTATTTCTGGGCTCACTATTTTGTTCCATTAATCTGTGTGTCTGTTTGTATGCCAGTACCATGATGTATTGATTGCTATAGCTTTATAGTATAGTTTGATATCAGGTAGTGCACACTTCTAACATTGTTCTTTCTTAAGATTGCCATGGTTATTCAGTCTTTAATGGTTCCATATAAATTTTAGGATTATTCGCTTTAGTTCTGTGAAAAATGCCATTGAATCTAAATTGCTTTGGGTAGTATAGACATTGTTAATTATTTTCTTCCTGTCCATGAGCACAGTATATGCTTCTATTTATTTTTGTCTCCTTCAGTTTCTTTCTTCAATGACTTATAAGTTGCTGAGTCGTTTACTGCCTTGCTTATATTCGATTATTATTTTTGATGCAATTGTAAATTGGATTTTTAAAATAAATATTAGGGGATAATGATCTTTCTGGTAGTTCATTATTAGTGTATGAAAGTGCAACTGATTTCTGAATATTAATTTTATATCCTACTTTACTAAATTAATTTATCAGTTCTGTATATATGTATATATTTTTTGTTTATGGAAGTCTTAGGGTTCTCTCTATATAGTATCATGTCATCTGCAAATAATGACAGTTTTACTTCTTCCTTTTCCATTTGGATGCCTTTTATTTCTCTTCTCTAATTACTGTGGCTCAGACTTGCAATACTATGTTGAATAAAAGTAGTAAAAGTTGACATCCTTGTCTTGCTCTTAATCTTAAGGAAGGTGTTTCAGCTCTTCTGCATTGGGTATGATGTTAGCTGTTTGCTTGTGATATATGGACTTTGTTATGTTGAGGTATGTTCTCTGTATTCCCACTTTACTGGGAGTGTTTATCATAAATAGATGCTGGGTTTGTTCGTTTTTTGTTTTAACATCTTTGTCTGTTTTTGGAATCAGGGTAATGGTGGCCTCATAAAATGAGTTTGAGAGCCCTTTCTCCTCTTGAATTTTTAAAAATAGTTTGCAAAGGATAGGTGTTAATTCTTCTTTGATAGGTGTGAATTTTACTTTCATAAAGTTCACTTATGAAGCCATATGATTAAGGTCTTCTGTTGGAAATTTTTGATTACTGATTCAATTGTTGGTAATTACTGACATGTTTGCATTTTCTATTTCTTCTTGACTCAGTCTTGGAAGAAATTGTATGTATCCAGGAATTTATCCATTTCTTTCAGATTATACAATCTGTTTCCCACAATTATTAATAGCATTTTTTTAAAATTATTGTTTGTATTTCTGTGGTGTCAGTTGTCACTTCTCTTTCATTTCTGATTTTATTTATTTTGGGTCCCCTCTCTTTTTTTTCTTGATGTGTCTGGTTAAAGATTTTATATTTTGTTTATTTTTTCAAAGAACCAGCTCTTGTTTTCATTTATTTTTTTGTATTTTTTTTAGACACTAATTATTTTTGCTCTAATCTTTATTGTTTCCTTCTACACACTTTGGGTTTTGTTTGTTCTTATTTTTCTAGTCCTTTAGATATGAAGACAGATTGTCTATTTGAGACTTTTCTTATTTCTTGAGGTAAGCCTGTCTTGCTATGAATTTCCTTCTTAGAACTGTTTTTATCGTGTTCCATAGATTTTGGGTCATTGCATGTTAATTTTCATTTATCTCAAGGTATCTTTTGATTTCTTACTTGTTTCATTGTTAACCCATTCATTGTTTAGTAGCATGTTTGTGTGTTTTTAGTTTTCTTCTTGTAATTGATTTCTAGTTTTATACAATTGTAATTGGAGAAGATGCTTGATTGATTTCAATCTCCTTAAATTTTCTAAGACGTGTTTTGAAGCCTAACATGTGGCCTGTTCTGGAAAATCTATGTGATTTTGAAAAGAATGTATATTCTGTGGCTTTGGGTTGAAATGCTCTAAAAGCATTAATAAAGTCCATCTGATCTAGTGTGTTATTTACAGCCACTCTTTCCTTGTTGTTTTCTATCTGGTTCATCTGTCCACTGATGTTAATAGGGTGTAAATCTCCTACAATTACTGTATTACTGTCAATTTCTTCTTTTATGTTCTTCAATACTTGCTTTAAAAATTTAAGTGCTTCTATATTGGGTTCATAAATGTTAACAAGGGTTATATTCTCTCATTGGATTGATCCCTTTATCATTACACAATATGTTTTGTCTCTTCTTAATAGTGTTTTTAAGTATTAAAAAATATTGCTACCCCCCAGCTCTTTTTTCTAATTTGCAAGAAATATCTAGTGACCCCTTGTTTGTAGTTGAGCTTTGTTTGCTATTGGCATGTAAGTGGGTAGGGTTTTCCCTTAGGCTTCCTTACTGATTGTGAGGAGTGGCTATGACTACAGTGGGAGCTGATCCCATGGAGTATGTTTCACCACAACATGGCTCTGGTGTCTGCCAAGACCACCCTTTGAGTGTGCCATTTGTGGCACTAATTATATGGTGCTCTGTTGTGGTCTAAAACTGGCCACCAGGTATGTTGGTTCTGGTGCCTCTTGGGAAGAGCTTGAGTGCAGGCTGAAGCCAGCTATCATCTGTGCTCAACCCAGAGCCACCCTGGTAGGAGTCACAAAGCAATCTGAGGTTGGTAGCTGCCTGTACTGGGCCCAAAGGCACATAGAGAGGACCCCTGAAACCCAAGTTGGGCTGTCGGCAATGTCATTCCTGGGGCCATTCAGCAAGATGCTTAGGGTACAGTGAGTCCAGCTGCTACCTGCTTGAGGCATGCAGACCTTGGAGGGTTTTAAAGAAACTTTGCAGCGTGGGCTGACGATGGCTACCCATGAGGCACAGTTACTAAAAAAGCCAAGGGCAATTTGAAAGTTGGGTGAAAAAGAGTCTCAGGTTGTCACCAGGTGTGGGTCCCAGATCTGGCTGGTCTCAGGTCTGGCCGTAATCCGGATTCACAGCTAGGAATAGGACCCCAGATTTAGAATGTTACATTCTCAACGTAGGCCTGCACCTATAATATGTAAACATAATTCAGCTTATTGTATCACGTATGTGTGGCTGAATGCCACCATTGTACTTGATATGTGTGGAGCCCATGCAGTCCCCTGGGGAGGAGAAGAGCAGAAACAGAAGTGTGCTTCCTGCAATAGAAGTGTACTCCTTACAATAAAGTTGGTGCATGCCTTTTCATTCTCATGTCGGCCCCTTGTGCATTTTTCCAACTGGGCATCTCACCACCACAACCTTCCCTTCTCAATCAGCTTGGCACTGACACCAGGGTAAGGCAAGTGGTATTTTCAGGGTTAATGCAGATTGAGATTTGGGTCCTGCCTGCACCTGCAGGCTGTGTGTGGGGAGGGCTCAGCCCTGGCCCAGTGGGCTTAGGATGAGGGTTTGTGTGCAAGGGAATCTTTGTGTGGGCCTTTTACAAGGACACCTGGGTCTCTAGAAGCCTTCCATGTCAACCAGATGGAATTTATACTGATATCGTGGGGTGGGGGTCTCAGGGAGTTACCAGAGTTGGACAAGTGCCCCTTGCCCTGAAACCACACAATTCAGTTTCTCCCCCATGTCTCTCATGCCTTTTGAGTTACTTTCCCTTTGCTGAACTTAGGGTGAGTGTTTGTGTGTAACTCAGTAACAAATTTTCAGATCATGCATGTACAAATAAAGAACATCCAAATATGAAAAGAACTAAGGCTTTATTGGTTTTTCATAATTAATGTGTATCTCTATAAGCTTTTATATTTTGAGGAGCGATTTCTGTTCTAAGAGATTAAATTTTACTTTAAAATGTATAAGAATAAAAAAATAGAACAAAATGTGTTATGACCCACATTCTATTAACTGGATCAAAGATACTTGTTTAAAAAAAACAGTGAAGGCAGCTGCAAGGAATACCATGTAAAGAGGTTATTGCTGCTTAGGATGGTAGCAATATCAGTAGCAACATATGGGAAAGCAGCTATAGAAACTTCCAGCGCATTTCATTTTCTATTTTGACTTATAGATATAGATGAAACATTATTGCTGATCATCTTAGTCCAGAAACCCCAAAAGAAAAATAATAGGTTTCATATTTCAGTGTCTAGAAAGGAGACCAATTAATCTTCCACGAGTTACGTGTTCACTCTTAGGAAAAGTCACTGTGAGTAGAAGAATGTGGTAATAAGAATGCACATAACTTTAGGAAGACCCATAACTCTCCCAAGAAAAAGCTACTACAATGTACAACAGTGTGTAACATGTTGGACACTTCTGTGATAGTTAGCAGAGAAAGTACAAGATAACATAGAAGAGTAATCAGAGAGTCCATGCTTCATAAAGAGAATAGGTTTGAGTAAGTAGCATGGAAACATAACAGTGTGGTACTATTTTAATATGTATAGTTAGGTTAAATTGGG
The DNA here is from genome assembly GCA_028627145.1 of Eidolon dupreanum. Classification (NCBI taxonomy): domain Eukaryota; kingdom Metazoa; phylum Chordata; class Mammalia; order Chiroptera; family Pteropodidae; genus Eidolon; species Eidolon dupreanum. The sequence goes on along the minus strand of CM053508.1, from coordinate 76,965,026 downwards.
CTCCTGGGTATCAACTGGAATCATCAGTAACCATTTTCCATGCCATGGGAACAACCAGAAACAAAACCAAAAACAAAATCCCAGGAAGCACCAGAGCTTATCTGCATTGAGTTTCCAGTTCTAGTTCCTAAGGTTATGATTGGCAGCATTTTTTTTTAATTTAAGAGCTTTTTGAATATATTTACTAGTATTTAAACTAATAGTTGTATTGTTTTGTTCAACATTATGAGGTGGCTTTCTGTTGTTTACAAATTACTGAATTCTGAAAAATAAACACCTGAATATAAAAACAAATTTGATTTAAAAAGTACTGTGTAATCAATTAGATAATGTGAGAGCTAACATTTAAATTAATTTTTCTATTATCTATTTGTAGTGATTCATAATATTGAGGGAAATAGAATACTGCATTAAATTTAATATCTTTCTGAAGTCTGTGTCCAAATCTGTGCATAGATCTGACAATTATTATTATCCTTTATGAATAAATAACAATTGTAGCATTTCTAGATTAAAAATTCTATAAGTTTATAAATTTTCAGGAGCTTATATTTGTGATAGGGTGTGAGTGAGATTGGCTTCATGATGAGGCCATTATTTTTGTCAAAAGCAATTGTTCACTGATAACACAATATTAAGAGCCATATAATTCCTCGAAACCCTGAAATAGTAAAAGTATATAGTGATTTCAAAGCTGTACTACTGTTAAAATATTCTTCTTTTAAAGGAAAGAAAAAGGGCATCTGGAGTTCCTAGACTGTGTGTTTGACCTACTTTAATTATGAGCTTTCGCACTTTACCAATATAAAGAGTTAGCAGGAAGACTCAGGCCAAGGAGCTGAATTCTTGTACATGGAAAGAACTAGTATACCCAGGATTTGATGATATTTGACTAATATTAACAGACTTTGAAGGAGAACTTAAATAAAACTTGTAAACTCCTAGATGTTTTCCTGGGACTAATAACAACCAACATATGTGTACAGATGAATAACAACAGCTTGAGAAAATTATGAGACCACTTTTTTTTTCTCTAATTTTTTTTTTTTTTTATAGAACTAGTATCTAGAATTGACTATTAAAGATGAAGAAAATTAGATTAATTCACAACTGTAAACACTACAACTTTGATTTAGGAGATATGGTACAGATATACCATATCTGTAATATTACTCAGTCATAAGAAAAGATGAAATACTGTCATTTGCAACAACATGGATGGATCTCGAAGTTATCATGCTAAGCAAAATGATTCAGATAGAAAAAGTTGAGAACCATATGATTTCATTCATATTTGGAGTATAAAACTGAAAACAATAAACAAACTAGATGAAGAAAAGCTCATAGACATGGACAACAGCTTAGTGATTACCAGAGGCAAAGGAGTAGGGGGAGGTAGATAATGTTAAGAGGAGTCAAATATATGGTGACAGAAGGAAATTTAACTTTGGGTGGTGAACACTCAATGCAATATACAGATGATATATTATTGAATTGTTTTTCCTGTTGAAAACACTTGAAACCTATATAATTTTATTAACCAAAGTCACCCAATAAATTTAATTTAAGAACAAAATAATAAAAACAAAATTTTGAATAAATAATTGTATTTATTTCAATCATCATTCATTAAATATAATTTATGGGAAACACACCTGATTTAGAGCCAAAGGAATACTAAAAATTTTTTAAAGTAGTGCTTTCTTTAAATCTAAAATTTTATAGGAAAGATGGCATGAATACATAACTTTATGTTTGTTGAATTATATATGCAAGAGATATGGGTTGGCTATAATGTGTGACAAAAGAGAGGTTTCACCAAAGCAGTATATGAGATCAGAAGAGGATGGGATGTTTAGCAGGCAAATCAAGATGAGTGCCACAGATGATGTGGAATTTGAGCTGAACCTTCAACATGAGGAGGAAAGAATTGTGGTAAATATTGCACTAGGTATGTTGAGGAAGTCAGTGGTAATACAGTTAGATTGGTAGATCCAATATTCATCAAGGTATAGTGCTAGGTTATGTTAATATTGAAGGACATTTTAGACTTTCTTTTATATTTAAGGGAAAATGTTCAAAGTTGCTGAACAATGAAGTGATGCTGTCAGAGTTGAATTTTAAAAATAAAAATGAGTTCATTTTTTTCATACATAAAATAAGACAAAGAGACACTGCAAGTAGGAAACCCAGTTAGGAAACTTACTATAGTCTAGAAAATAAATAATAAGGATCCAAAGAATAGTAATGGATCCAAGGCCAGATTCAGGGAAAACTAAAAAAAGAGATTTAGCAAACTGGAGGACAGAGCTAGAAATTAGTCTCACCACAAAGACAGCCTAAAAACCTTGATGTGTACCCATGTGTTAATGACACTACCAGAATTTTCAGGCACAGCTCTTTGAAGAAATTGTTTCTAAGAAGAGACAATATTAGGAAGAGAATAGTTGTCAACAGGAAAAAATAATTTTAAAAACCAAAATCTAGACAAATTAAAAATATATTTTTGTCTTTTAATGTCAGCTATTTTCTAGTTGGATGTCTAAGTGTGTCATGAGGGACCTGAAAATAAAACTTGAATTTTTCATGAAAAAAGGCATCATGAAATCATCAATAGATATTCACCTTTAATGTATTATTTATGTAATTTAAAAGACAGCTATGTATCTCCTCACATATTTGATATGTTGAAATTCTTGAAGATTACAAAGTAGGCTGGTGCTTCAACAGAGAAGTTGAACAATTTTAACATGTTAAAAAGTTGATCTTACTAGATAAAAAATGTAATTAGCTAACATTTATAAAGATTTTGCCTTTTCCCAGCTGCCTTGAGCTTGCTTCTTATTAGAAGCTATGCATTAGTACATAATATTGATAGTTATGTTTTACATGAATCCATGCTGCTAACAGTTCATGTGTTAAATAAAAATAAAATTAATGTATTTCTGAAAATAAGGTAAGTAAATATGCAAACATTTATATTTACATTTGGACTATTATTTTCAAAGTAGTTTCTTTGAATATAAAGTAGATAAAGTTCAGTAAAACATCTTTCCCTTCTCTGATCTGTATGTAGTGACATCTCCTGGGGAGGAAAACATCACTGATGCCTGCGAACATCCTTCCACCCACTAGTCAACTTCTGTTGTCAGAATTTGGTTCCTTTTGCCCAAAGCATTAATTTTTTACAAGTAGCCTATCATATGATTAAGAGCTCAGACTATAAAGACATATTGTATGGATTCATATTCTACTTCTATTCTTGCTAATCTGGGTAAATTGTTTAAACTGGGATCCAGTGTCCTCTTCTCTAAAATAGAGATAAAAATCACACCTACCTTATAGAATTTACAGGAGGTTATATGCAAAGTGCTTAACAGGTTTAGTCATATCTTAGGTGGCAAATAGATGATCTATTTTTAAAAAATTATTTTTATTATTTAACTTCTGAGTCCCACTGGAATTGTCAGATGGTCTGAGTGGTGATTGCTTATAAGTGTGAAAAGGAAAGTCATAGGAAAATGGTTTCTCATTGTGAGTTCACTGAAAAAAAAAAAACCAATATATTAAGTATAACCAAGTGATGAGCAAACAAATGGAGACATTTATTAGAAAAAGGCACAGGATGAGGATATAACAATGAGAGAGGCAATGAGTAGATGATCATAGAAGCTAGAAGAATGAAACAGAGGATATTTCCAGGGCAGTTGATGTTGGGCATTTTGGGAAACTAAGTCTAAGAATTAGAGATAGCTGTTGAATTTCCTTGTTTTGATGTTCGTCTCTTGTGAAAGGGCATGTCTACTTTCTTTAAAGAGGTCCGTCAGGATCCTAGTTGAAAGTACAGGACCACTTAGAGAAGTTACACTTTAAGTTATTACCCCTAATTTACGCTTTTTTGTTATTGTGTTGTCTATGACAGCCCTTGCGAAAGGCAATGGGTGTACACATGTGACTAAGATATAGATGTCTTTCTTGATAAGGGGATGTCAGTGTTTTAGGTAATGCAAGCTATGGAACATAAAAGAAAAGTAAGAATATAAAAGTATGATGTCCTGGTATGTGTGGTGTGGAAAGAGGAGGCCAAATATGAAAAAGAAAGCCTTGTGTTAAAAAGAAGACATTGTCTATTAGAGGGCTATGTAAGGAGAACATATTTTAGGTCTAACAGGAGAGAAAAAAAGTAGAGACCAAAAAGCAGGAGTAACTAAAATTATTGTAGACTGGAATCAAAGATGAACAAATAAGGCAGTATGGAGGTCTATGCAAGTCTGAAAATAATGTTGTCTCTGTTATGCATGAAAATTTACATGTTCCTTGCCATTAAAATATAAACTCCATTAGCAATGTATTGTTAATAATATATACACAAATATCCATTTAAAAATGTTTTCTAATAATTATCAATGTTAGAAAATTTATACAATACAGAAAATTATGAAGGGATTACAAAAACACTTGTAAGACTACCCTGTCAATAATTTCAATAATAGTCTTAGAAAATTTTTACACTCATTATAAATAGAGTCTATGTAAACACATTCACTAATTCAATATCAAGACTTCATATGTGAAAAACTCATTTCTGTATCATTAGGGATATAGCTATGAAAGAAAACAGACAAAATCCTACCCTCACAAAGTTTATATTTCAGTGAGGGGAGAGGAACAAACAGTAAACATCAAACGTTACCAATAAATAAATTTTGTAGCATGCCTCAGGGCAATAATTGCTATGGGAAAAGAAAATACATGATGTAAAAGAGATTTTAAGTTCCAGGTTAGGGTCAGTATGCAATTTTAGATAAAGTAGTTGAGGTATGTCTTATTGAGATTATGTTTCAGTTAGTTCTTTAAGATGAGCAATATTTTATATATTATAAATTTTGTACTTCGTATTATGTATATTATCTTATACTGTATAAATAGATTTATACAAAACAATCCTAAAGCTTTATATAGTACAAATTTTTATGTCTTTAAACAAATTTTTAAAACTGTCATAATTAAATCTGAACATTCTTGTTATTAAAAAAATGTTTGTGTGTGTGTGTGGTTGTACAGGATGTTAATGTTATAGAGAACTGCTGGGTGAAGGGTAATTTGCAATTTTTCTGTAAATATAAAATTATTTTAAAAATAAGCTTATTAGAAATATTTTTATTACTGTAAGCAATATGAAGACACTTATTTATACACCTAAATCTTTGTATTTACATACCAGTATGGTCTTAGGAGTTATTAGGTCAGTGCATGTAAAATTTTAAGCTGTTGATATAATTTCCAAAAAGAATGTTACAGCAATATTCCATGTACTTCTATTTTCACTAAAATTTAGTGTTATTTTTTTCAGTTATGCCCAATTTTAGTATTTTATTTTAAATATCTGCCCTTTTGAGATGACTGTGTACTGATTTTGGTTTTTGACAGAATGCGACTGAGAAAATTCTGAGTTTCTTGTTACCACAGAGAGTTGTGAGAAGGAATATAAAACCTTTTTCCTAAGGAGGTGAGATGGAATAGTGTGGCAGCAGTGACATGAGCCAAACGCCAGAGACAAGATGGCTATGTCCACACTTTAGAGCGTGCTGATATGGACAGCTGATGAAAACAGAACAGACAACTAGATCCAACTTCATCTAGATAGCAACTGTCTCCAATTTCTATGTGTACAAGCAGTTCAATCCTTTCCTTCTATACCTTGAAATTACTGAATATGCCAATTGGAACTAGAGAGAGTATGCTGGGTATCTAAGAAGTAAGTGGAAGAAAAACATCTGCGTTCAAATTTAAATGTCTTGGGAGTATTTACTATTGGCCAAGATTAAGTTTTTTGACATCACACGAATGTAGCTGGAAATAGAGACTACTAAGTTGTCATCGATAAGAAAAAAAATATTTATTGATATTTCTAAAGGCTTTAAAACTTCAAACAATACCTCCTTTAGAGATGATGTTTCAAATTTGGAGACAGTTCTAAAGGTGCAGATAACTGAGGAAGACTGCTTCCTCAGCCCCTGTCACTGACATCTAATGTTTGATAACAGTTTCCAAAAAGAAATGAATTATCATTTCCTACATCTTTACAGATTACATGCAAATTTTATAGATTTAATCTTACTTTAATTCATACATTGGAATTCCTTTTCTAGTGCTGAAAGCATAAGAAAATTCCAAATTATCAGAATGAATATAAAGTCATTAACTAATACACAAATCTCTTCAAAGCAGGGCTTATGTTTGTGTAAAAGGGACTGATTTTTGTATAATATGAGATCTAATCAAGTAGAAAATTATGAATTCAGTATGTGAGTTAAGTACAAAGCTGCAGAAAGATTTCCTAATGTGAATTATGTACTAAAGGTTGGCATTTTTCTTATTGTAAAGGCCCAGACTGATGGGCCATACTGTTTCTGTCATAATCTTTCAACTCAGTCCTTGCAGCATGAAAGAAGCCATAAATAGTACATAAACAAACATAATGCCTGTGTTCAAATAAAACTGTACTTATATAAACAGGTAATATGATGGGTTTGACAATAGTTCACCTATCTTTTAGTTTACACTCAAACTCAATTGAACAATTTTTTGCTTTGGTAGAACTCTTATAATTATATTAATTATATTATTTTAGTATTTAAAGAAATAGATTTGTATTTAAGGGACAATGGATTAGCTGTCATATTTCTGTGACACAGTCATAAATACAAAAATAACAATGGACCGGTGAAATTACCTAATAATTCAGGTATAAAAAGTATTTTTTACTCAAGGAATACTGTAACATAAGATGTTAATTTTTACTTCAGTCTTTCAGTGCTCTGCAGTAATTTTTTCAATGCAGTTCTTATGTTTGGTAATAAAAACTCGTTAGAGAAAATTGTCATAGTGAAACAAAATTCATGATTTTATTTTCTCGTCATGTTCATATTTCTGAAGATCTAATTACATTGCAGCTAAGGAGAAGGTGAATATAAGAGAGCAGCTTTGAGTCCAAGGAGATGACAATGCAGTTATGTAAGGTTGTAACAGGTTGCTTGATGTCTTTGATGACTTTGTACATTTCTCAGATTTTTCTGTGTTTCCAGTTTTTCGTGAGACTTCAGGTAAGTTTAGAATATGCATTAGTTAATTGATTTATTACTAAAAATGAAAGTTGTATAAAAATCTTACATATGGTCTAGTTTTCCAACTTTGTTTTGGAACCTGGGTTGGCTAGAAAATTACCAGTTTTATCTCATCATATTGTATAGAAATATCAATAAATATTTACTATATGTTATATAAGGCTTTTCAATGACTCAGAGAAGTGAAGACAAAGAACTTGCTTATTTGTTTATTCATTTATTTATTTATTTATTTATTATTTATTTATTTTTAAATTATAGTTGACATTAAATATTATTTTATATTAGTTTCAGGTATATGGTGTAGTGGTTAGACATTTACGTAATTTGTGAAGTGATTCTTGCTATTAGTCTATTAACCACCTGGTGCTAAACATAGTTATTATAATATTATTAACTATATTCCCTATGCTATAATTTACATTTGCATGACTAAATCATAACTACCAATTTTTACTTCTAAAGCCTTTCACCATTTTCACCCAACACTCTAACCTACTCTCATCTGGTAACCATTGGGTTGCTCCCTGTATATATGAGTCTATTTACTTTTGTTTTATTATTTATGTTGTTCTCTAGATTCCACATGTGAGATTATATTTTTCTTTCTCCAAGTGACTTGCTTCACTTAGCATAATACACTCTAGATCCATCTATTTTTTGCTAATGGTAAGATTTCATCTTTAATAGCCAAGTAATATTTCCTGTTGTATCTATGCACCACCTCTTTACCAATTGTCTATTAATGAGCATGTAGGTTGCTTCCATATGTTGGCTATTGTAAACAGAGCTGCAGTGAATATAGAGGTGTATATGTCTTTCCTAATTAGTATTTTGAATTTCTATAGATAAATACCTGAAAGTGGGATTGCTGAGTCATAAGTAGTTCTATTTTAAATTTTTTTTAAGGAAATTTCATACTGTTTTTCATAGCGGCTGCACCAATTTTCAATCTCACAAATAATGCACAAGTTTCCTTTTTTCTACATCCTCACCAACACTTGTTATTTGTTGATTTATTGATCATAGAATTCTGACAGGTATGAGGTGATATCTCATTATGGTTTTAAATAGAAATTCTCTGATGATTAGTGACATTGAGCATCTTTTCATATGTCTATTGGTCATTTGTATTTCCTCTTTGGAAACATATCTATTAAGGTCTTCTGATCATTTTAAAATTGGATTGTTTATTTATTTATTTATTTTTTTGGTGTTGAGTTGTATGAGTTCTTTATATATTTTAAATATTAATCTCTTAACAGATGCATCATCAGTGAATAGCTTCTCTCAGTCAGTTGGTCGGCTTTTTAATTCATTGATGGTTTCCTTTGCTCTACAAAAACATTTTAGTTTGATGATGTCCCAAAGGGTTTTTTTGTTTACTTTGCCTGAGGAGATATATCTGAAAAGAAATTATTGTTAGCAATAGCAGAGAGTTTTCTGACTGTGCTTTATTGTAGAAGTTTTATGGTTTCGGGTTTCACATTTAAATATTTAATCTATTTTGAGTCTATTCTTGTATACGGTGTAAGAAGGTGATTCCATTTTGTTTTTGTTTTTGTTTTTGTTTTTGTTTTTGTTTTTGTTTTGCATGTATCGGTCCAATTTTCCCAGCACCATTTATTGAAGAGACTGCCTTTACCCCACTGTATATTCTTGCCTTCTTTGTCATATATTAAGTGAGTGTATAGGTTTGGATTTATTTCTGGGCTCTGTATTCTGTTTCATTAATTAATGTATCATTTTTTATGCCAGTACTATGCTATTTTGATTATTGTAGCCTTGTAATATAGCTTGATATCAGGTAGTGTGATACCTCCAAACTTGTTCTTCTTTATCAAAATTGCCATGGCTATACGGGTCTTTTATGGTTTTATATAAATTATAGGATTATTTGTTTTAGCTCTCTGAAAAATACCATTGACATTTTTATAGGGATTGCATTGAATCTATAGATTGCATTGGGTAGTATGGCCATTTTCATAATGTTGATTTTTCCTACCCATGAACACGGTATATGCTTCCATTTATTTGTATCTTTTTCAATGACTCAGAATTTCTGAGAATAGGTCTTCTACCTCTTTGGATAATTTTATTCCCAGATATTTTATTGTTCTCAAAGCAATTATAAATGAGATTGTTTTCTTAATTCCCATTTCTGAAAGTTCATCATTGTTGTATAAAAATGCCATTGTCTCCTGAATACTAATTTTGTATCCTACTACTTTACTGAACTCATTGATCAGTTCTAACAGTTTTTGGGTGGAATCTTTAGGGTTCTCTCTATATAGTATCATGTTATTGGCAAATAATGAGAGTTTTATGTCTTTCTTTTCAATTTGGATACCTTCTTTTTCTTGTGTTATTGCTGTGGCTAAGACTTCAAATACAATGTTGAAGAGGAATGGTGATAGTTGACATCCTTGTATTGTTCCAGATTTTAAGGAAAATGCTTTAGCCTTTCTCCATCGAGCATGTTATTATGTAAGTTTGTCATATATGCCCTTTATTACATTGAGGTAGGTTTTCTCTAGTCCCACTTTGCTGAGAGTTTTCATCATAAATGAATGCTGGATTATTTTGAATGCTTTTTCTGCATCTATTGATATAATCATGTGTTTTTTTATCTTTTGATTTGTTAATGTGGTGTATCACATTAATTGATTTGTAGATATTGTACCAACCTTGCAACTCAGGAATAAATTCAACTTGATCATGGTGTATGATATTTTTAATGTATTGCTGAATTCAGTTTGCTAATATTTTGTTGAGTATTTTTGCATCAATGTTCTTTTTTGTAATGTTTCTGTCTGGTTTTGGAATTAAGGTAATGGTGGCCTCATAAAAGGAGTTAGGGAGCCTTCCCTCTTCTTGAATTTTTTAGAATAATTTGGAAAGAATAGGTATTAATTCTTGGAATGTTTGGTAAGATTCGCCTATGAAGCCATCTGGCCCAGGACTTTTGTTTTTTGGGAGGTTTTTGATTACTGATTTGATTTCCTTTGTAATAATTGGTCGGTTCAGATTTTCTGTTTCTTTTTGACTCAGATTTGGGAGATTGTGTGTTTCAAGAAATGTATCTTGTTCTTCCAGATTGCCTAATTTCTTGGCGTATAACTGTTCTTAGTATTTTCTTATGAACCTTTGTATTTCTGTGGAGTCTGTAGTTATTTCTCCTCTTTCATTTCTCATTTTATTTATTTGAGTTCTATCTTTTTTCTTTGATGAGTCTGGTTAAGGATCTGTCAGTTTTGTTTATTCTTTCAAAGAACCAGCTCTTGGCTTAGTTAATCTTTTGTATTGTTTTTCTAGACTCTGTTTCATTTATTTCCACTCTGATCTTTATTATTTCCTTCTATTCTCTTTGGGCTTTGTTTACTTTTCTTTTTCTAGTTCTTTTAAGTGTAAGATTAGATTATTTATTTAAGCTTTTTATTGTTTCTTGAGGTATGTTTGTATTGCTATGAATTTTCCTCTCAGGACTGCTTTCATCATGTTCCATAGATTTTGAGTCATTGTGTTTTCATTTTCATTTGTTTCTTGGTATCTTTTGATTTCTTCCTTGATCTCATTGATAACCCATTCATTGTTTAGTAGCATGTTATTTAGCCTCCATGTGTTTCTGTATTTTCCAGTTTTATTCTTGTAGCTGATTTCTAGTTTCATACCATTATGGTTGGAGGAAATGCTTGATATGATTTCAGTCTTCTTAGATTTATTGAGACTTATTTTGTGGCCTAATATGTGGTCTATTTAAAAAAATATTCCATGTGCACTTGAAAAGAATGTATATCCTGCTGCTCTAGGGTGAAATATTCTAAAAAAGTCAAATAAATCCATCTGGTCTGGTGTGTCTTTTAAGGCCGCTGGTTTTTTTTTTTTTTCTTCTTTTTTTGATTTTCTGTCTAGAAGATCTGTTCATTGGTGTCAATGAGGTTTTAAACTCCCTTAATATGGGTATATTACTGTCAATCTTTCCCTTTATGTTGTTCAATATTTGTTTTATATATTTAGGTGTTTTCATTTTGGGTGCATAGATGATTTCTATGGTTATATCCTCTTGATGGATTACTCTCTTTATTATTATGCAATGTCCTTCTTTTTCTTTTATTACTGTCTTTGTTTTAAAGTCTATTTTAGTTGATATAAGTATTACTGCCTTAGCGTTGTTTGTTTGTTTGTTTCCATTGCATGAAATATCTTTGTCCATCCCTTTACTTTCAGTCTGTGTGTGTCTTTCGATCTGAAGTGGATCTCTTGTAGACAGCATATGTATGGATCTTGTTTTCTTATCCATTCAGCTACCCTATATCTTTTGATTGAAACATTTAATCCATTTACATTTAAAGTAATTATTGACAGGTACATAGCTATTACCATTTTATTATTTATATTTATGTTCTCCACTTCCCTCCTCCCACTCTTCCTAAAGTAGTCCATTTAATATTTCCTGTAATACCGGTTTGGTGGTTATGAACTCCTTTAACTTCTCATTTGAGCACCTCTTTTTTTCTCTCTTTCTATTCTAAATGATAGTCTTGTGAGATGGAGTGATCTTTGTTGTAATTTCTTTATTTTCGTCAGTTTTAGTATGCCAATGCCATCTGGCCTGCAGTGTTTCTGTTGAGAAATCAACTGACAGTCTTATGAAAACTCCCTTGTAACTAAAGAGTTAACTTTCTTTTGCTCTTTCAGAATTCTATCTTTTTCTTTAACATTTGTCATTTCAATTATAATGTGTATTAAAGGTGCTTGTTTGGGTTCATCTTATTTAGAACTCTCTGCACTTTCTGGAAATGTATGTCTATTTTTCACTAGGCTAGAGAAGATTTCAGTCATTATTTCTTCAAATACATTCTTGATCCCTTGCTTTCTCTGTTCTTTTTTGGTACTCCTGTGATACAAATGTTATTACACTTAATATTGTTTCAGAGGTCTCTTAAGCTATTCTCATTTTTAAAAATTCTTTTCCTTTTTGTTTTTCAAATTTGGTGTTTTCTGCTACTTTCTATTTCAAATCACTGGTTTAATACTCTGCTTCATTTAATCTGTTTGGATTCCTTCTAGTATATCTTCATTTAAGTTATAATATTCTTTATTCATGACTGGTTCTTTTGTATATTTTTTATATCTTTTTTTATCCTTAGTATCTTTTTGTTGAAGTTCTAAGACCCTAGATCATCTTTTTAACCAGTTTTTCAAACTTGTTTTTGGTAAATTGCTTGCTTCCATTTAAGTTAGCTCATTTTCTGGAGTGTTCTTCTGTTCTTTCATTTAGGACATATTTCTTTGTTTCCTTTAGCTTTTTGACTGTCTCTCTGTGTTCATTTCTATGTATTAGGTAGAACTCCTATGTCTCTTAGTCTTCATTGGGTGACTTTTTGTAATATGGGTCTTGTATGGACCAGTGGTACAGGCTCCCTGATCAGGAGCATCCCTTTCTGTGGATTTTGTGTGCCCTCATGTTGTAGGTGAGACTTGATTTTTGTTGGCACATCTGTGAGTAGAATTGCCTCGTGGGTGAGGATTGGCTCCATCCACAACATATGGGCTGCTGTGTGTGCGCTGACCTCACAGAGCACAATTTGCCCCCGCAGGTTCCTGTGCCTTTTGAGACACCCTTTGGGTGTTTTGCTTGTGGGGTTAATTGGTTAGTTCTTTTTTTTTGTGATTTGAAGCTGGCCTTTAAGTTTGTTATTTCTCAGGATTCCTGGTAGAGGCTCAAATGAAAGCTAAGGTCACTTGCTGCCTGTGACTGGACAAGAAGCTGCCTGGTAAGAGGTACAAAGCTATGGTAGGTCACTGCCTGTGCTAGACATGAAGGCATATGAAAGAGGTCATACTGAGAACCAAGGATGGCTGTGGCCACCACCAGTTCCAGGCCTGGAGCAGCTCAGCAAAAGACTCAGGTCATCCTGAGACCTGATGCCACCTGCCAGCCTTCCGCAAGATTCAGCCACTAAAAGAGCCTTGAGCAATAGGTGAGTTGGGTAAGGCAGGCTTCCAGGTAGTGAATGATGTTCACCAAGTTAATGCTGGTTCAGGTTTGGTACCAGTGTAGAGGCTTGGGCCCCTCCCAAAAGTCTCAGAAAACTCCTAAGCCAGCTACCACTCATCTTTGGTTCTCAGACTCTCTAGTATTGTCAAAGAAATTGATTTCCCACCATTGAAAGTACCTCCAGTGGTGGGCTGGGGCCTCTTGCCCCTCAGGGTAAACATCCACTACCAAGATATTCCTCCAGATGCTCAACCACCACCTGTGGGTGTGAGGCTAGCTCTTTCGCATTTCTGCCACTCCTACCAGTCTCAGTGTGGCCTCTCCTTTATAACTTGAGTTATATAGAACTTCTTCTTAGCTAATCTTAAGATGGTTCTCCAGGTGATTTTTCTATAACTTAGTTGTAATTTTTATGTGGTCATAGGAGAAGACAAACACAATATTTACCTATTCCATCATCTTGCCAACAAATTCCAATAATCTTATTTTTAATAAAAATGAATAGTGCTTAAATTTAAAAAAATATATTTTCAGTGTTTATAGGTTAAAAGAAATATCTGCTCAGATTAATATAAAAAGAATTTCAATAAATAAAATTCACTACCATTTACCTTTGGACAGTTTCTTACTGGTATATGTGTGAGTATGTGTGCGTATTGTAAAATAGTAATATTGGCTCTAAGATATTTTATCTTGAATTATTTTTCCATCACTTATGATATATCTGTGTGCATCCCATCAACACTCCTTTCCCATTTGGCTCTTTTTATATTAGCATTTCCCATTGGCTTTTTCTTCTTAAAGCTGCAATTCATGAGTATGAAATTAAGTAATATCTTGAATTAAATGAGGGAGAATCTTGCACTTGCTAGAAAAAGAAAATGGTAGGAATTAGATTTACTCTCCTGACTGAATCAACCAAACAAACAAAATTTCTAAAGAATGGTTTTCAAGACACTGAACATTGAGCAACAAATAACAGGATATCTGAAAGATAGTAAACAAGTGAGATAAGCTCTATTGTTGTCTCAGTATTCTGTCCTCAGAGGTTTTTCAGGCTGCAGTACAGGGAGAGAGAATCCAGGTGGATCCTGGCCAACTTATGGAGGTTGTGAGATTGAGATGAGTGTCAAGAGAGATAAGAAGGTTAGAGTTCACAGGACAGGAAACCAGAAAGGAGAGAGCTGCATAGAGAGAGAAAATTCAAGATATCTACAAAGGGCCCCCTGGTGTATCCAGCAGAGTACTGGTTAGCACATGCATTTGAGATAACTAATAGAGACCAGAGAAAGAACCTGAAAAGATTTGAGGAAACAGTACCTCACATTCACACAGGGCCTGAAATAGTGCCAGTTCCCACAAGTCAGACTGAAAAACTCATAATTCATTGGGCATTGGGAATAATACTCAGAAGAAACCTGCCTAAATAGTAGGAAGTTACTAGTCCCCGAATCCAATTTGACCTTGCCCTGCCTAGGAAATCTTAACTGTAAGACCCCAAAGGATCAAACCATTTCCAATAACTTAACTACATCCTACAACAAAGTTCAAGACTATTCATAGAAATAAAAAATATCCAGAGCACCAAATAAGGCAAAATTTACAATGTCTGTAAACTAGTGAAAGATTACCAGGCATGCAAATAAACAGGAATATATAATGAGTAATGAGGAGAAAATTCAATCATTCAACTGATGCAGAACTTGTACGACTGTTAGAATAGCAGAGGATATTGAAATAGTTATCATAAATATATTCCATGTGTTCAAAAAGTTATGGAGTGATAAGCAAGATAAAAAAAGCCAAATAAAGTTTCTAGAGATGAAAATTACAATAGCTAAAAAAAAATGTAAGGTCAAATTATATATCACAGAAGAAATGGATAGTGAACATGAAGACATGAAAATAAAAACTCTTTAAAATAAAACACAGAGAAAAAAAGAATAAAATAATGAAAAAGTAACAATGAGTTGTATGACAACATAATATATGTGTAAGTAGAACCCCAGAAAGAAGGAGAAGAAACAAATAAATAATTGATGACTGAAAAAATTTAAATTTTATTAAACTTCTAAACCCACAGATCTAAGGAACTATGCATGCACATTCTAGGAACAAGAGACACAAGGAAAACCACCCCAATTCACATCATAATCAAATTTTTCAAAACCAGTCATAAAAAAATCTAAAACCAGTAATAAGGAAGAAAAAAAGAACATATTACATACAAAGCAAAGAGGAAACAAGTAAGAAAAAAGTGAAATACACTTTTATAGTACCTTAAATAAGACACTATTAACTTAGAATTACAGCAAAGATATTTTTCAAAAAAAGGTAAAATATTAATATTTTACAGACAGAAATATTCAAACAGTTTTTTATCATTAGCTGATAGGCACCAAAAGAAATGTTAGGTAAATAAACAATATACCAGATAGAAATATGGATCTACACAAAGGAACAAAGAGCACCAGCAGCAGTCACTACATGTGTAAATAGCTAATATTTTTTTATTTTAAGTTTTTAAAAGAAAACTGACTTTTAAAACATATTTAGAAAGAAAGTTCTAAAGTAATTTGAACTGAATAAAAATTAAAATGTATAAAAATTTTCAGATGCCACTGAATGATACTTATTGGATAAATTTATATATCTAAATAGAAAAAACAGTTTTTATATCAATGACTTCACCTTCTACCTTAAAAAACTAGAGGTACATAAAAGATCTGTTCTCTGAAAACTGTAAGCCATTGATAAAATAAATTTAAGATGACACAAATAAATGGAAAGGTGTACCATGCCCAAGGATTAGAAAAATTGATATTGTTAAAATGTCTATACTACTCAAATCAAGCTACATAATCAATGTATTCTCCATTAAAACACAAATGATATTTTTTTTCATAGAACTATAGCAAATAATCCTAAAATTTGTATGAAACTACTACAGATCCTAAATAAACAAAGCAACCTTGAGAAAGAACAAAATTGGAGATATTCCCCCCTGATTTCAAATTACACTACAAACATAAAATAATCAAGATAGTGTGGTGCTGGAACAAAAATAGACACATAGACAAATGGAATAAATAGAGAGCCTAGAAAGAAACCCACAAATATGTGGTCAAATAATCCAAGTGGTGTTAAGAGAACTGAGCAGCTACATACAAAAATAATTAAATTGAACCACTATCTTACAATGTACACAAAAATACGTTCAAACTGAATTAAAGATGTAAATATAAGACCTGAAACCATAAAACTCCTAGAAGAAAGATAAGCAGTAGTTCTTTGATCTAGGTCTTAGCTATATCTATCTACCATCTGTCTGTCTGCCTATCTATCTATCTATCTATCTATCTATCTATCTATCTATCTATCATTTCTCTATCTATCATCTAAATTTTGACCAGTCTCTTCAGGCAAGGGCAACTAAAGCAAAAATCAATAAATGAGTTTACATCAAACTAAGCGTTTGCATAGGGAGGGAAACCATTAATAAAATAACTTACTGAATAGGAAAAGATATTTGTAAATCATACATCTTATAAGGAACTAAAATATAAAATACATTAAAAACTTATACAACTTAATATTAAAATAGAAACAACTTGATTTAAAAAAATGGGCAGAAGACTTGAATAGACTTTTTCTAAAGGTGAAACACAGATGGCCAATAGACATATGAAAAGATGTTCATCATTAATCATCAAAGAATTGCACATCAAAACCACAACCTGACACCTGTCAAAATGGCTATTATTAAAAGACAAAAATTAACAAGTGTTAGTGAAGATAGGGAGTAAAGAGAAGCCTTATACACTGCTGTTGGAAATGAAAAATGGAGTAGCCACTATGGAAAACAGTATAAAATTTCTTCAAAAAATTAAAAATAGAACTACCAGCAATTTCATTTCAGGAAATTTATTTGAGGAAAAGGAAAATGCTAATTTGAAAAGATATGCTCATTGCAACATTATTTATAATAGTCAAGATATGAAAGTAACCTAAGTGTCCATCAATAGATGACTGGATAAAGAAGTTGTGGTATTACATGTATACAATGGAATATTGCTCAGCCATAAAACAATAGAATCTTGCTATTTGTAACACATAGGTGAACCTACAAGGCATTATTCTAAGTGAAATAAGACTGACAAAGACAAATACTATGATTTCACTGTTATGTGTAATCTGAGATACAAAACAAAAGAAATGAACAAACAAAACAAAACAGAAACAGACTCATAAATGCAGAAAACAAACTTGTTTTTACTAGAGTAGGACAGGGTTGGAAGGGCAGATGAAATAGGTTAAGGGGATTAAGTGGTACAAACTTTTAGTTATAAAATAAATAAGTCATGGAGATGTAATGTGCAGTATAGGGAATACAGTCAATAATGTTATAATGACTTTGTATTGTGACAGATGGCAACTAGACTGTGGATTATGTCATAATGTATGTAAATATTGAATCATAATGTACAATTGAGACTAATAGGGTATTATATTTTATACATTAATTTTAAAATGTAAAATTAAGGCAGAAGAAAGACAATAAGAAAGATGAGTGGAAATCAATAAAAGAAAAAAAGGAACAGAATATAGAAAACTGATGAAGCCAAAAGCTTCATTTAAAAAAATAATCAATAAAATTGATTGATGGCTAGCTAGATTGGTTAGAAGAAAAAGAGGGAAGATACAAATTACCAAAATCAGGCATGAGACAGGTGACATCATTAAAGATGTTTAAGAATAATAATAAAATATTAAATAATAAAATAAAATAATAAAATAATAAAATATTGACAACATTATGTCAATAAATTTGAAAAATGTATGAAATGGACAAGTTGCTTATAAGACACAAACAGCCAAATTTCACTTAAAAATAATCTGAATAGTCATACATGTATTAAATATATTGAATTTGTAGTTAAAATCCTTATTTTAATGAAAACTCTGTGAATATCTTCACTCGTGAATTGTACAAAGCATTTAAGGTGGAAAAAATATTAATTCTATACAAATTTTTTCTAAAAACTGAACTCTCAACTCATCCTGTGAGGCCTGCATTACCATAATACTAAACTCAAAAAGGTTACATTAAAAGAAATCTATAGATCAATATCCTTCATAAATATATAGATAACAATTCTTAACAAAACTTTTGCAAATTCGATATAATATGAATAAGTAGAATTCAACCCAGAAAGTAAATGAGGTGAATGTGATGAAAAATTTAACATTCAAAATTAAATCCATGTAATTTACCATGTTAAAAAACTAATAAATGAAACCCATAAGATCATTTCAATAGTTACAGAAAAAAAGCATTTGGTAAAATTCAGCATTTATTCTTGATTTAAAAATTCTCAGCAAATTTGGAAGAGAAGACAATTTCTTCAACCTGAAAACAGATTCTGAAAAAAGCACTAATGTCAACATCAAATTAAGCATCATACTGAAGGTGAAAAGACAAAATGAATGTTTTCCTTATAAGATCATGAAAAAAAAATAATGGCCACTCTTGCCACTCTGTTCAACATTATACAGTCATTCAACATCAACCAATAAAACAAGGTGATAAGGAAATATAATAAGCATCGATAGCAAAGAAAGAAGTAACATGGTCTTTATTTGCAGACATGACTGTCAATGTAGAAAGTACAATGTAATTTTCAAAAAAAGTTACTAGTAGAACTACTAAAACACTATAAGTGAGTTAAACAAGGCTGCAGAATACAAGATCAATACACACACAAAAATAAACGATCAGCGACTGAAATAAAAACAATGCCATTTATAAAACTATTAAAATATTAAGTATTTATGGAAAATCTACAAATGATGTGTAAGACCTGTAAACTTAAAATGATAAAACATTGCTAAGGTAATTAAGGAAGACATACATAAACTGATAGGTGTACTATGTTCATAGTTTGGAGTTTCAATATTGTAAGGATTTTTATTATCCCCAAATTGATCTATAGATTCAACACAATCTTAATTAAAAATCTAACCTATATCTTGAGGCTTCCAGACAAGATGACGGAGTAGTTGGATGCAGTGCTCGCCTCCTCTCGCAACCATATCAAAATAACAATGAAACTACAGAACAACCATCATTGGGAGTTGCCTTAGGTCTAGCTGAACAGAAGGGACATACATAAGAGGCCACCTCAAGACTGGTAGGAGGGGTGGAAATGTGAAATGGGGTGGTCCAACACCCACATGCAGTGGTTGAGATTAAGAGGAATGTTTTGGCTACATAGGTCCCCCTGGAGAAGCAAGGGGTCCCAGCTCCACACTGAGTTCCCCAGCATAAGGTTCCGTGCCAGGAAGAGAAGTCTCCAGAACCTCTGTTTGAAACCAGCAGAGATTGTGGCTGAGACAGAGAGCTGCAGGATGTTCTGAGATGTTCCCCTTAAAGGGCCTGTATGTGAACTTACTCAGTAACAGACTCACTTGTTTGAGCTCCAGTTCTGGGGCAGCTGCCTGAGGATAGCCAGAGACATATGGAAAGGAACTGAATTATCTGACTTTGGGTGAGGGCTGGAGGGGAGGCTTTTTCTCTGACAGGTGGGTTGGCAGATTCCATTTTTTTTTTTTTTTTTTTTTGAGCCCACCCCACTGGGCATGCAGAAACAGGTGGCTACCATATCTGAGTCTCCTTCAACTTGGCTGACTCTGGTCATCCTGCCCAGGTGATTTCCTGAGATGCTACCCCACCAATGTACAGGCTCACCCAAGCTACTTCCAGTGGCTTTTCCATACAAATAGCCTATCTTGGCTAAAGCTGTGAATTTTCTAAAAGCTCTCACAGGTTCACAAACCCCAACTAAGTAGAATCTGGCCTTAGCACACCCCATATCTCTTGCTGAGCAGCTTCAAGCTCAGCAGTAGTGGCAGCCAACTGTGGGTCCTGGTTTGGCCTCTAAAGGTACTTATAAGCCCAGCACAAGTGGTAGCTATCTGTGGATTTATTGGTCACTCTTGCCAGGTGGCTCTGGACAGTGCACAGGCTGTGGCTAAACTTGGCCTGCCACTGGGCCCCTCCCAGGGGACCCTTGGGCTGGTGCACCCAGTGGCTGGCTTCAGTGGGAGCCAGGGCACCATCCAAGGCTACATTTGAGGAGGACACACCCAAAGGGCATACTGGGAAGGCACCAGAGCCCAGCTAGAGTGAACCCTGCTTTGTAGGATCAGCTCCTCACCAGCCAATTATCACAATCAACCAACCCAAGTGTCATTCCCTCTCATCGATGTGCAAACAGAAACCAAAGCTCAACTACAACAGGAGGCACACACAACCTGTACAAGGGACACACTTTGAGTACCTGGTTCAGGTGACCAGAAAAGACTGTGCCACTGGGCCCCACAGGACACTCACTACATAAAGCCACTTTACTAACACTGGGTGACTTAGGAACCCTACTTAAGCCATCTGTGTTGGCGATAATGTAGTATTTTGAAACTGAAGTCCCAGAATTCTTTACATGAATACTGAGTTGGTAAGACATTTTGTTTCCTGTCAGAGGCTCTAAATGTTAGACATTAATCTTACCACTGTCTTACCACTGTCTCAGACTAAAAATCATTTTGGAAAACCGAAGTTATCAAACACTTCTTTAGTATGTGGCACTGTCAGAATTTTATACCTCACTTTCTCACTGCAATCACTCCTCAAACAAAGAACTAATACTTTCAGCTACCCTCAAAACTTTCTAGATCCTTTAGTGGTGCTTTAGAAGTGAGCCTGTGACCCAAGGTGGACATCTATGGTCAAGATTAGTATCTTCAGTTTGGCCTTCCTCAGTTTTACAGTCTCCCATGACTGATTTACAATGAGAGACATAATTTTATTACACAGTCACCACTCAGTTTTTTATCAATATGAATTCTATTCCTTAAATACTCATATTAACTAGTTCACATAAGGATGACACTTGTTGAGATCTGAGTAGATCAAACTGATACCTTTATTATTCTTAGCAAACAACTATTTTTCTTCTCTTCCTTTTCTGTGCAGTGAACTCCAATGTTACTTCAGTCTTAGTTTAGAGTATTTCTGTGGCTTCTCTGGGCCAATCTTATGAAAAATTAATCAATGTACTTGTGCTTGTGTAGTGCTGATTAAAGGTCATGGTGCATTGTGGATTATTGATGATTTGTCTCTTTACACTTCAAGGACAGTAACAGTCTAGTTAATCTTTTGAATTCACAACTTAGTACAGATCTGGGTTATATTATGTAGTCAATTCATCATAATTATTTATTCACATAGTAGTTTTAAAAATTCAAGAAACACTAAATGTATTTAATTCCTTTAATGAGTATTTTTATTAAAAGGAGGTATAAAGTCCTGCTTCCAAGTCCAAACCTCTTATTAACTTAAACTTTGAGTTTTCTGAATTACCCAATTTGAAGTAATTCTCTTTAAACCTGAAAAATGGTTTTATTGAAATGTTTGAGATAAAAAATATGTATTGAAGATGTATAGACAAACATTTCAAGAGTACAAAATCAGTTTTAGGAATAACATAATTTACCAGTAAACCAACATTGCATTAGAAATATGCAAAACATTTTGATATTTTTTTTTTTTTTTTAATACTAAACACTCTTTTTTATAACTTAGCTTCTCATGGGGAGGTAACTGGTTGCATGCATTTTATCTATCCACTATGTAAATTCAAGGCTCAATCTATGCAATGATATAATAGTTCACCACTCTGAGATTTGAATTGTAATAAATCCAGTGATAAGGATTTTCTTCAATGGATCCCAAAGTTAGCTAGAATTTTTAACATCAAGATGTAAAAGCCTGTAACGTGTTCTAATTCCCTCAGTTCCCATCCCACAGGAGCCTAACCCCAGAATTTCCCTCAAGTCTCTCATTAAAAAAAATTCAATTTGCTTTTATAATTGTTCAATGATTGCTTTTTTGTGTGTGTATACTGATAATGGTTCATTTACTGAAGTCAAAGTAACTCTCATGATTTTCTTTTAAGATCAGGTTATTGATTTAGGGCTTTATAAACTTTGTAGTTTGGTCTGGATTTTCACTGAGAATGACTTTCTCTTGATCGTCTTCTAGATCCTAATTAAGAAAAAGAGAGAACATATAGATTGTAAATGTGATGAAACTTTAGAGTTTACAAATATGATACTCTATGAATAACTATATCTCTAAAAGTCCATCATTTCTACTTGTAATAAAACTTTAGATGGTGTTTTAATATACTTCATTTATGAAGATGAAATCAAGGTTATCCTGGGTTTAAAGGTATATGTAAGTAATAATTTAAAGTGATGATTTCAGTTCTCCAGTAAATTTGAACAAACTCTTCAGTTAAAAGTTACTTGTACAATTGATTATTTAATTTCAAATATCTGTATTGAATTAGCTTAGAATCAGATATGCCCATAACATATTTATAAGCTGTGCCACATCTTGTGACTATTATTATGTAATTATTTTAGAAATTCCAAACTTGTAATTTATTCTAAGTTCTACAAGAGCATTTTGGTTTTTTGAATGTGTCAAAATATAAGGTAACCTAAGTGGGAGATTAGAAAACACTCATAAGCATAGTTATAAATAATGGGTTATATACATGGGTTATATACATATGTATATAATCAACATATCATATGAAAATTTTGTACATAATTATATTAACATTTTCTTTTTGTGTACAGCTTTCCTTTTTGCTTCCAACTGTAGTCTCATCTCAAATAATATTTTATAGAGTTTAGTTCCTCCTAAACCTACTTTTGCTCAGCTCTGATATTCAAGGATTTCTTTTCGATTTAATTTTACTTGAGTCTTCCTCAAGGGTTCAATATGTCTAGCAGTTTGCATGAGTATAATTGCCTTTCCTTTAATATTTGTTATTCTTAGATGTTACTGAGAGTGCAGAACATGGACAATTTATTTTCTGATTCTTGTCATTAAAATACTTTGCCCTCATATTCACTAACTTTTCTCCCTGACAGACAGCAAACTCTAATAAAATATATTAAAGCACTCTCCTTTTCATTGGTTTCTCTTAAAATAACAAAATAAGTGTCATATATGCATATTACTATAGTTAATACATTTACCTTGAACTCTTTTGTTGGCTTGTATCTTCCTCACAGGTGTGTCTAAAATTAAATAGTTGTAGTTAGAAAAAAACTTTGAAATTATGCCTAACATCAGACAGGAGACCATAGTTAAGTAGAAAAGTATAAAGCTTAAAATAAACATCACTTAAACACGTAGATTTTTTTTTTGGAGTAATGAATTTCACAAACATGAGACTTTTGCATGGGCAACAGACAAAATGAACACTTGTTCTCTATATAACATGGTGAATGTTCACTATTTGCAAAGCATATTGTTTCATTATGGTATTTGAAGCCCCATATAATGTGCCACTTTTGTATAGAGTAAATCATGTACATGAGGTTTTCATCCTTTTCTTAAAAAGCATGACTTTGTGATTAAGGTATGTTTAACATTACATAAAGTTTAGCAGAAGTATCTTCCCAGAGTTATCAACTCATTCCTATTTTTGATGTATCAGACTTCTGCCCCTGTAAATTCTCATTGTAAATTAATTCATGATTACCTTAGAGTACATGGGGACAACAAAATAACACTGGCCTAATAACTCTTGAAACATAATAAGCAATTCAGGAAATGTATGCTAACATATCCCCCAATTTAATTCCAATCCTATAAGATCATTAAAAAAATTAACTAGTTGAAAATAATAAAAGCTTTCATATTTAAGACTTTCAGGTGTCAATAAGTATGAAGTTTTTGATTATTATAGTTGTAAAATATTTCTCAATTCTCTTGTTTGTCTTTTAATTCATCAGTAAGACCAAGCTGGTAGGCTTAAAGTCATATTTTCACTCTGTTGTTGAGCATTTGCAATCAAAGAGGTTCCTATGGTGACTTCATTTTTCTCCTTACCTTTATTTTTTCTCCAAATTTTAACTTCTTGCTCTTTATATATCATCTATATTAGACAATTAAGTCAAAATTTTTCTAGTATATAATTCTCTGATAATTCATAAAATGTAAGGCATGAAATTGTCGCCAACAGTAATTTGGATTGTGTGACACCAACTAAAAAAGAAACACTAAAAATTTTTTTGAAGAATTCTATTTCTGTCTATGTGGCATATTTTCAACATATCTTTTCCCTCCTAGAATATAAGATGTGTAACTATATTAATGTAATAAAATACAGAACTGTGGAAATATTAGATTGGATAGTGGGGGAAGTTTATGTGAGATAGAAACATTTGAATTATGAAATATGCTCTAATCGATTTACTTTCTTTAACCTCAGATCTATTTGGTAACATAATATAGCTTATAAAATGTAGTTAAGAAAAGGTGGATCCAATCTTTAACTAATGAATAAGTTTAACTAATGAATAAATAATGGAGATATTAATTTCCAAATAACAGTTATTGTATAATTTAATACAAGATCATAAAAGTATTTACAGTATTACTTTCAAAACAAGCACTTACACTTGGATTTTCTTTCATACGCTTGACAGCAACCAACTGATGAGCAGCCCAATAAGTAATTTGTTAACTTATTACATATTGCTATGATAATATCAAAATAAGTGTTCATTGTAGCAAACAAACATCTTTAGAAGAAAGAGTGAATAAAGTGCACAAAATCAAATTTCTTCCCAGTGGCTCTCTGCTATCTCAAAATGAATGAGAATTGTATCAGGTCACATTTAGAGAAGTAAAATGTGTAATGATAAAGCAATCACAGAAATGATGCCAACAAAGGCTCCTCTATAGTACATGTTTTATGTGGTATTGAAACATGCAAAATGCTTCAGATCAATTATTTGTAAGACTTTTGAATTTTCAAGTGGTTATTACTTTGGGAATTTAAAATAAGGTGTAAAATATTACTGTATTGATGAGGTTAATGTTAATTGACTATAATACTGATAATA
The DNA here is from genome assembly GCA_028627145.1 of Eidolon dupreanum. NCBI lineage: Eukaryota > Metazoa > Chordata > Mammalia > Chiroptera > Pteropodidae > Eidolon > Eidolon dupreanum. Next base: position 76,939,910 of record CM053508.1, on the reverse strand, counting down.
GCTAAGATCACTGAGAACTTATGTGTGCTGGGCACTTTTCATATATTTAGATGTAGGTTACATTACTGTCTCCACTTTTCAGAAGAAGGGACCAAGGCAGAAAAGAATCAGCTTACTTAAATTAGTTTGAGGTGAAGGCCAGATTGGGAGTCATATCAACAACCTGATCTCCTTTATGCTACAGAACCATAAATCTTTATGTGTTATATTGGCAAATTTGTCAAAACCTTCCAAAATGACTTTTTTATTCCTTTCTCCATAGCCTGATCTTCTCTCTTAATTGCTTTAGTAGTTTCAGTAAATGCAGTTTTACCTAAGAATAAAAATTGTATGCATTTTGTGAGAACATTTTTTTTTAGTTAAGGGCTCTGAAGTATTTCAGTGACAAAACACAATATTGATACCAAAAGGACCACTTAGCCATATTAATTGTCATGACTTAAATGATTGAGTATAGACTTACTTCATTAAAATGTACTATATGCACCACAATATGAGCAGTTTGGATAAAAAAAAACTTCAAGCTTAGAAATAAGACCATAGTTTGCCTATAGATCAATTATCTATATTCTTAATGAAAAGAAAAGAAAAGAAAAGAAAAGCCAGCCCTGCATGATGTAATATTTATTCACACTAGCTTCTTTGTAAATTGGTGTCTCTTTGGATCTAGTCGAGAGGATACTTATAACTAAAGGATGACTCAGTTCTATTATAGAAATAGGAAAAAGAATACTAACATGTCCAAGCAATATCCAGATACTAGCAGATATATTGATTATACTGCTAAAAAAAAAAAAAAAAATCCTTGGAAATGTTTAGATAAAAATTTATGGTGTGGCATTGTGGAAACAGATGTTTTATAGATATTCAGATAAAATATATTGGAAACTAAAGGAATCAGCTTCTGTGATGAACACATGCAAGAGTTAAGGGAAGAGCCCATTAACTAAAAATAAAATGTCATCTTCTTAACTTGTAGCAGGTATATCTTTTTTTCTTGGCTGAAGCTATTATTTAGTATTAGTTTATTGTTCATAACAGACTTAGGGCTTATTAAAGAAAACACACTTACCTGAATTTTAAGCTTAAATAAAAACTGTAAATAGGTAAATTACTAGTTGATTCATTCACTTAAAAGCACTAACATTCTACAAAGCTGCTTACTATGGCAAGGACTGAAAAAAAGAATTCAAGTTAATCTTTGTAATGTCTTTGCCTCTTCCCTCAAATTCATATGTTTATGAATATGTTAAGCATTTGAGGTAAATGAATGAATTCTGTGTTAGATCTCACAGAAATCTTGGTTCCATTATGGCTTTGGGTGTGTCATATACTCCCTGCAGTCTGAAAGGAAATCTTGTATTTTTCAGGGGAAATTCAATCATTGGTTGAATAAAACTTATTTAATTTTACTATTGTTGAAAAGTTTTAATACTATATGAGATTTCTTTATATTAAGAATAAGGAAACAATGAAAAATTTATTGTTCCTTATTCCTAAAGAATAAGGAAACAATAATTACTGAAAATTCACATGGTCCAAGATATTTTACATCTTCGTGGACATAGTGATACAATTTTTAAAATTTTAAGCAGAAAAGCCATCTGGACCATCCTTTGAATAATTACCAAACTTCAGTTGTGTTTCTCAATTCACAGTATATTTTAAGGAGCATATCTGAATTTTCTATGTAATTTAAAATCTTATTTTTCTAAAATAATATCTCATTTAAATAATTCTGTTGTTAATAAAATGGACTAGAAATTCACTTATTCAAGTAAAAATTATTAAAATTTACTTATAAAATTACTTTTTCTTTGAAGAATTACTGTTTAGAGTTTGCAAAATTTTAGAATTCTTTTTTTCTCTTTTGCTCTTAAAAGTAGGTCATTTAAATGCCATAGACAGAGAACATTCCATAATTTAAAGATTAAGATTAATTTCATATGCAAAATGATTTACATTTCCAGGTATCGATTATCACTCAAACTGTTAGAGGAAACAGATATTCATTCCCAAGAATGTAGTTTTAGGAAAGAAAATTATTAAATGCACTGTTTTTTTCTAGATCTATGCACTTAAAGAATCCATAAACATGCCTTTTATTATTGTTGTGGGGGCAGTGAATATATTTTTTTAATATAAAAAGTATGTCATTTTAAATCTGTTTAGACCACCAATTTAAAAAGTTTTCCTCTTTCATAAACTTAAAATGTCCTTACAATTATCTGTATCAAAGCAAAAAATTATTCATTGCTCCCCAAGCTTTGTACCATAGGACTTTTTAAAGACTGCTTAAAATAGTAATCATTGCTTTATAAATATTAATTAAACTACCATTTAATTAAACAGACTGAACAAATCAGTCTGTTAAGACAGCACATGATACCATCTTTAAAAAAATCTGAGTGCTCAGTCTTTAAAAAGTTGAACTCAGTCACCAGAACCTGTTAACGTGTTAGTTGTTTCCATTTTACTAACCTCCCTGAAGCAGTCTTTTAATTTCTTCATCTTCAAATAAATGACCATCACCACCTTCAATGAATTTGGTGACCTTGGTGACCTCTGAGAGGATACATGTATATAGCAGAAATTGGTTTATGCAACAGAAAGACAGGAGACTTGATGTGTTATATAATGGCATCTGCCCAATAATGAATTCCACACCAACACTTGGGTCTTTCTCAGGTTTTTTTGATAAACCAATTTTCTTATAAAGCTGTTGAACAACATATAGCAAATATAAACATAATAATCAATATGACTGTCATTTAAATTTCATTCTATATCTTTGGATTTTTTCCTTGTGTTGGTATAGAACTTAAAGAAATGACATAGAAGAGAAAACATGAGGCCTCGAAGATTATTCAGGCTTTGATACAGATAGATTAGGTAAAGTTATATTCTTATTTATTGTTTTTAGACTGCTGACCTTCTTGCAACAATTTCTTTAGAGTTTCTTCTGTTTCTCCACCACCAGTAGTAATCCTAGTGTATTTTATTTCAGGACCTAAGGGAAAGGCAATAAAATAGGTCTAAAACAGGAGTAGGCAAACTTCCTCTGTAAAGGGCCAGATAGTAAGCATTTTAGACTTTGTGAGTGACATGGCCTGTGTTGCAACTATTCAACTTTGTAACTGTAATAAATAGACACTAGATGTTCCAATAAAACTTTATTTACATATGTAGGTAGCTCAGGTCATAGTTGCTAACTGCTTGTTTAAATAAATACTTATAGAATACTTATAGAAACAAATACTTATAGAATTCAGAATTTTAGCTAATTTATTGGTGGGAGACTAATACAGAGCTTTACCAAAATTGTTGATCAATTGTTTTATACAAACTTCTATATATTTTGGTACATATATATGTAGACATTAAGATTAATGGAAAAAATATAAGGAGGGAATGGTTTTAAGTTTAGGAAATAATAGTGTATTATATAACATGTATACACACATAATAAAAACAAATACTTATAGATTTATCTACAAATTTCTAATTCAGAGAAAAGCATAGATTACTTATTTAGAATAATATTATGTCTGCCAAGAAGAAATGAATTAACTTCAGTAACCACCATAAAAATGGATTAGTTTCTCTAATGATTCTTATAGAAATATTTCAGGATTCGCTATAGGTTGATCTTTATAGCATAGCTATAGTTTCATTCATGGAATTAAAAATTACCTGTAATGATTCGTTCTTCCCTTGTCTCTTTTTCAGTTATTTCTACAGGCACTCCATCAATGATTTTGGTGTATTTCTTAATAATTGGCTCTGAAAGTAGGGGAAGAAAAATGAATTTGATTTATCTCCTTATGGTGTCTAAACTTCCATAAGCTAGACATCTTAATGGTATTTCTCAAAACAATATTATTTAGAATGAAATCATAACAACAGAGGTCTAAAAGGTGTTAGTTATGTCCCGAATCTTGGGTGAGGGCAGGAACCAGCTGTCAAGCTCACTTTCCATGTCATATTTGTCTTCTGATTGTGGAATGAGTAATGAGACTCCAGTAAGTTCTACATTATTAGAATGAGAATCCTGTGACGAGTCCTCAAAGTGGCTTATTAGTCAGTTTTATACAATGGCCATTTTTCTCCTAAGCCTAATATGTTCTTTCATATTGACATTATTGTTTTCATATTTCATAATCATCATGGCATATGCGGAAGTAATGACAGTTTTATTGAACATGATGACTTAATGGTTAAATTAATTCCAACTAGATCCATTAAAAGGTAAACAATATTTTATTTGACAGGCTAATAAGAACCCATTACTAAGAAAAGTATTCCCACAGTTCACATTAAACAAAAGCCCAGAGAAAATATCAGATGATCAATATATTTAAACCAACACTATTTTAAAATAATCACAATAATCCTAACCAGGCACTAGGAAATATACATAATGTACCTCCATGGATCACTTCAGTTACTGTTTCACCTTCTGTAGTAAGTCTGAATTTAGGTTCACCTTCGATTTTCACCTTTGTTATTGTGGGTCCTGAGACATTGTTTTAGGAGACAAATTATCATGTTAAAGCAGTACTTTAATTTTACCAGGAGGGAATTTATTGTACCATTTTGTGTTTTTCAAACATCAAAGTGGTTTCAGCCTTTATGAAATTAGTTTTAAACATTTCCCATTTTTGTCAAATTAGGCAGTATTTATGAGAACAAATGACAATCTATTGATGTGTTACTAAAATTACTTTCATTTTTATTAGCATATAAATTTATATATAAATTCATCCATTCATTCGTATCTATAAAGTATAATCACACAAAATATATGTGGTTATATTTTGTGAATCATACAGTATGTACAAATTTGAGTTGTTCTAATAAAAACTAGTCTAGATCTTACTTTACTATACTAAGATTGTCTATTACTCCTTTTTTATCAAAATTCTAATTTAATATTAATCACTCAGTATTTTATGTTTTTTATCTAATGGGCATATGATTACTTAAAAATTTTAACTTTATGCTACCTTTAAGATACTGAAATTCAGGTTTTATGAGAAAATAAATTTGAGTACTTACCTTCTATGTAAGAATGATGCAAAAATTTACTAATTAAAAATTAAACAGTCCTTCAAATGCAAAGTTAAACGAGAGTTGCATTTGACCTACAAAATGATTTTACTCACAGAGAAAATCATTTTGAATGTTAGAAAGCTGATTACTACATTAGTTAATCAAGAATATTTCATAGAGAAGAAAAATAATGATTCAGTACATTTAACTCATACTGTAACACCCTTCAACAGTTGAAACTATATTTGCCTATTTTTGAGAGGATTTATTTGCTTGCCCCAAAATTGTCACCATACACCATTACCCAGAATGAAATAGTCTAGAATAATTAAAATAATGAAAACAAAAGTATAGTTCTTTCAAATAATAAATACTTCACACCATGATATTTGATCTATGGCCTAGGGGATATAGAGTATCAAAACATAAGGCCAAGTTTTTCAAGTGCAGAAATCTCAAAAGAAAGTATACTTAAGGAGCTTAAGAACAGGAAATGTAAATAAATTATCCAAATTGACACTTATTTAAAAGAACCTAAACTGTTATTTCAGAAATATCCTCTATAGTTAAGCTCTATGAAGTCAGGGTTTTTATAATTTTTTTTCATATTTACTTCTAATACCTAGGAGAGCAATGAGCACAAGAAGTTCTCAATAAGTATGTGTTGAATTGAATTTCAGTTGATTTATTCTTAATTCCAAAATCTGGTTAAGTATCTTTTTTTTATTTAAATAAGAAATGTCTCAAAATTGTGTCATGGAGTCTAATTTATTTAATGATAATTCAAGAGTCATCAATGAATGAATCTGCAAAAGTATAGTGAGAAGGAAATACCAGTAGCAATCTTAGAGCTGGGAAATTATAAATGGCAGCCAAGATTTGTTTCCTTCACTATGTTACAGAGAAGTAAAATATCTAAATTTTTGAACTAAAGAGTTATTACTGCATTGGTGACATGACCATATTTTTTATCCTTGTTCTCTTTATAGGAAGAACCCAGGTAGAATTAATGATCCACTGTGTTCCTAATTGAAGAAAGATTAATACAATAAAATCACACTAACAAAAACTGGAAAGATAAATGGATTGAATAAAGGAGCTTTAAAGAAAAGATAGGAATCTTTGAAAATAAGAACAGCACATGTGAATGATTTTGATATAGAAGCTGTATACTAGTAATTATATAAAATTTTAGGAAATCTATATGTACAATGGAATATTAATCAGCCATAAGAAAAGATGAAATGCTGCCATTTGTGACAACATGAATGGATCTTAAGATAATCATGCTAAGTGAAATAAGTCAGACAGGAAAAGTTGAAAACTATGTGATTTTACTCATATGTGGGATATAAAAATGAAAGCAACAAACAAACATGATAAACAGATACCCATGGACATGGACAGTTAATTGTGGTTACCAGAGAGAAGGTAGGGAAGGGGGAAGTAAATGGAGTAAAAGGTATCAAATATTTGGTGTTGGAAGGAAGTCTAAATTTGAGTGTGAAAATAAAATGAAATATATGTATGACATATTGTTGAATTGTACACTGGAAATGTATTTTATTTTATTAACCAATATCACCCCAATAATTTTAATTTAAAAGGGTTCTTTACTATAAAAAAATATTAAAGGGATATTTCTTATTTTTGCCAATAAAAATAAACTCTAAATAATTTGTAAAAAAATTTAAGAAATCTAATTTTTAAAAACTGTATAAAAATTTTAAAATAAATTGTATTCCCAAGGTTTATTTGATCTTTTTCATTAAAATATAATTTTTCATCAAAAATTTCTGTAATTTAATTTCTTTTTAAAATACTAAATTATTTTCATCAATATATAAAAGCAAACAAATGACCATAAAATAGTATTTCAAAAAATGAGCACAGATTTCAAACAATACCTCAATTTTAGGTCTCATAAATGAGTAAAAAGGTAGATAATTTAAATTAGCTAGGAAATAAACTTTTATATATGTATTTCCAATATCTAAATTTTTAAAGTCGTGGCTAATTTTTAAAGGAGTAGACAGAAATATTCAAGAATTTTTCATCTTGATTTACAGAATATGAAAAAATACTAAAATCAAAGGTAATTAAAATCTCAAGACTAAATTGAGAATAAGATCTATTTTTTTTTTTTTTTAGAAAACTGTTTTTATCCTTCTTACAGAACAAAGAAGATAACATTGTCTTTTCTCTATGGCAAATCAGTACATTAAGATGTTTACTCATGGAAATAAAAATGTCTTAAGGTCTAATCCTTAGTGATAATTAAAATATTAAGATGCATGAAAAGAAGGTGTCATCAAGATGTTAAAATTGGCTGACATAGACCGTAGGGGTAGAGAGAACATTGTTTAATGTTCTAGTCTGAAATATCAGGAGAGATATTTAGCCTATATATATAAAAATATGTATGTTCTCATATATGTAAGTTCAAGGCTGGAGTTAAGGATTACAAATTTGACTCACTGTGCCAGCTACATATTCCTTCTTCTCCATCTGATAATCTAATTTCAAAATATATTATGTGTGGTTGTAATTTTAAAAGCTTTAATCATTTTACAGCTTTCTTAAGTTGTTGAGTGAAAAATGCCTGAGCTTTTTGGAAGAGCTTTGTGTAACAGTACTAAAGGGATCCATGTGGGGAGATTGAAAATAAAACTACAAAAAAGAATATACTCTGGAGTCTGACTGTAATGAAATAGCTTAGGATTTATTTGTTTAGTGAATATCTGGGTACTAGTGCTAATGCAATGGCCAATTATGTTCATTTGAAACTATTGCTCTGTCTCAGTCCAGAACAAGCAAATGTACTGAAAGTATTAGGAATGCACCATTTACTCTGTTAAATAATTTGCATTCCACATTCTGCAATAACATGAGCATGCCATTGGTATAGAAATATTTAGCATGTTAGTTTTAAAAAAGAATGTAGATACATTCATAGAAATCAGTCTGTTATACAGATTTTTTTTTCACAATAAAAGGAACCATTGATTTTTACCTTCAGTTTTGATAATAGGCTGAAGACTGCCTTCAATGACTTTAATTTTTGGTTCCACAACTTTGGTTATAATTTTAGTTGCTGAAAGTATAGAAAGTGGAACGTAAATAATGTTTATATTAAAAAAGAACTACAATAAATTTTTTTTTTGTCTTTGCTGGATACTCAGATATCTGATATGGTAATATGTTCAGGCAGTCAGAGACAAGAAATATTTATAGTGGTATCTTCTCATGTCCAGATGGTGAACTCTGAAGTCCAGTGATTGGAATTGTTCCAGTGAAATATAGACTCACTACATGAGAAATTTTATCTAGAAATCTATAATTTTTAACTACACCACTAAAGCTCTTTACCTTCTTTTGTACCTCTTGAAAATATTGGCTGCATAGCAACAGAAGACAAACATAATTAATTTTATGCAATTCATAATATCTCAAATTGCATTGTTGGATTCTTTCTCAATTACAAAAAAAAAAAAAACACTAAAAGAAAAAGACTCAAAACATTTTTCATGCATTTTATAACAGCAATGTAGAAAGGAAAATATGAAAAATACATCGGTATACTTAAAAGTAAAAACAAGTTTCAGCCAGCCCAGATATGAGAGCTATGTAACAAACATAATATGATCAGTATTTAAATTACAGGTTAAAATCTGTTTAGTTTTCAGCATTATCATCATCATCATTTAAAAAAAAAACTTAAAGGTATGTATTTTGAATGTATGTCATCCACCCAACTAAGATAATAAATAATGTGTAAAATTTGTTTAAGATAACATCCAACTATTTGGTTGGCTTTCTATTGTACAGGATAATTGGAAATGAGCCTCTGGAGCTATACAATCAGAGCTATTGGCTTTTTGTCATTTCAAATTAGAAGTCTTAAAAGATGGTTCCATAGATAGTAAGCTGCAATACAGCTAACTGTTCAATCATAACAGATTATGTTAACACTTTAGAGGGGAAACTTTAGCACAGTTTGGTTTTGTATCACATTCTCACCTCAGGTGTCTGGGATGTTTAGCTGCCAACCTTTATAATTAAGATGGGTTCACAATCTTAATTGTGACTGTTTTAGTCATATCAGATTTTATATCTTGAGATCTCAAATCATAAAGTGCTAAAATATATCAAATCTAAGTATCTAATTATTGATTCAACAGGAAGTCTTACTTTAGAGGAACCTTTCCATGAAAGTCAAATGCACAGGTCAAACCCATGGGTATTATCAAAATAGATTAACTACTTTTATCTTAAATTTTTAGTTCATGTTAGGAAACTTGAAGTTCAGAATGTTTAGTTGGTAGTTTGGTTTCAATCTTGCTTTACTGAGGACTTAAACAGTTTTGACAGGTCATGGGCTGAGGATTAAATACTGATTTTATTCCTTGTCACCTCAAATGTTATATATTTGACATACTAAAGGGCATTTCGATTTAAAGTGTATGGTATTTGGGGGAAAAGAATAATGTGTAGCAAGGAAATTAAAGTCAATAAAAGTAACATAAAAATGAAATCTTTGATTTAATAAGTCTCTACCTCTATTTGAAGTTCTATTTGAAGTATGCTTCTAAATCACAGCATATTTATTTAAAGTGTTAAAAAAATTGACATCAGAATGTAAATTTCAGAGCTGTTTCAAGAACTCTGAGTTTGTAGGTGAGATTCATTAGACTTGCATAGTTTCATAAAGTATAATTTATTCCCTGAGTAAGGATCCAGTTTCAGGAGAGGATAATAAAGGAATTGCAATATGTTGTCATTGTAAGCAAAATATTTTATTGACATATATGGAAAGTGGTGGATGTATTATGGATAAAGTAGAAAAAGTAAAGAAACAGTGTAGATATACATCTTTAGTGGTGAAAGATGACAAACATTTCTGATAAATAGTACTCATAATGATTCTTTGTCTTAATATATCTTTAACGTTATTGTATACTTCCATACTAAAATTCATACCACGTTGAATTATAACTATTCCAATTAAATCTTTAAAACAGTGCTGAGCTGGCCTGATACTGAATTCATATACATTATTATTAAATAATTAAAATCAGAAAGAGCAGCAGACATTTTGTTTTGCTTCTTACATTTTCTTTACTCTTTTCCATATCTAGTGTAAATTGTAAGGAAATTTTTAAAAATTAAATAACAGGATGTTCATGGTATAAAATAGAATAATTTTCTAGCCAAGATAAAGTTAAAATAATGAAAGTTAAAATAATGCTTTAGCTACTGATAAATTTTTGCATGCTTAATTGTAGAGTCAAAACAAAATGAATATCATTTCTGCTTTGAAAGCTATAAAAAGTAAAGAAAAAAGACAAAGGAAGAAAAGTCACATTGAAAAAGAAATACCACAAGTTATATTTATGAGAATGAAATATTTTTACCATTGTAAAGTAATAAAGTTTTAATTTTGATAATCCGGTAGAGTCAGGAATAAAAGTACCTTGGAATCTGAAACTTTTAGTTTTTATCACCGGGCAAATTTATTTCTTTGTCCAATTTTGGATGGAGAGAGAGTTTTGTAACCACCAACTCATACACATTAGGGTTCTTTGGCACACTGTCTCCCATCCTGCTCTGAGATGGCTAACGGCTTGAGGGTAGCCTTATTTCAAGTGGGATGAAATTTGCCATTGTTTGGAATTTTAAATACCAGACTATCAACAATCTTTATTTTAATATATAAAAAAAGTTATTTTAATTTTGCTACTTAGTAACAAATATTCATTTAGTACTTACTGTAGACAGTCATGGGGATTTCTTTGAAGGTACTACCACGAACAAACTGAAAATAATGTTTATAGTTAGAAACATAAAACTTAGTTGTATTAACAAAATCACGGCAACACTTTAATTCTTACTAAAGTAATTAATGTGAAGCTACAATTACACTTAACCAAAATGAAGTTTTCACATGAAAAATCTAATTTCCTGCTATGGTCCAAAGGGTATAAAAATTATTGGATTTGTCACTCAATCCCAAAATTTATAGAATAGTTAAAGTTAAGAAGATTTATACAATAATATTTCATATAGTTTCTGACACTTTGATACTAAAAGGATAAAAAACGCAAAATATTCCTTTGCCTTTAACTACTGTGAGTAGTGACAACTTTTTAAAGTAAATACTTTACTTTTTTTCACATTCAGTAGCAAAGATATTTGATAATAGAAAGATTATGTTTTTTTCTGCACATTTTACCTGCCCAACTGAACTATAAACTGTTTGAATAAATGATCATATCTCATTCAACTTAATATCTCCCATAACACTTAATACTTTGCGTGGTTCCATATAGGTTTTAATAGATATTTATTGAATAAAACCATAACAAATTATGTTATTTCTTTTTAGGTGGGCCAGTGGTACATAATCAATGGAGAGCAATTCAAGCTTAGTGTACATCTGCTCATTACTGTATACATTTCTAGTCTCTTATATTCAACACTTTAGAAATAAATTGAATAATGTTCTGACCTTAATTTGGATGTATTTGATCAGTTTGTTAAGTATATCCAGCAGCTGATCATTTCCAATAGGTGTGTCTATGAAGAGGAATATTAAATGAATATTGGCAAGTATGTGTGAAATAAAAATATAGATTTCTAATATGATTTCACTTATATGCTGAATCCAAGGAACAAAAAGAACAAACTAACCAATAACAGACTCACAAATATAGAGGACAATTTGGTGACAGCCGGAAGGGAAGAGGGTCGAGGGGGGGCGGCTGGAAGAAAGGGTGAAGAATTAAAGAAATACAAATTAGTAGTTGATAGATGGTCACAGGGATGGGGAGCATGGCATAGGGAATGCAGATAGCACTAATGTAATGGTTATGTGGAGAGTCAGAAGAGAGAAAGGGCAATTAAGGGGATCGTTTTAAAAACTGTACGAATGTCTAACTAATGTACTGTATATTTGAAACTGATAAAACAAAATAATATATATACATGTTTCTATTAAAGATTTAGTCCATTAATGAATGCAATAATTACCAACCTGCTGGATAGAGGAGTTTATCCACAACATGAATGACACCATTTGTTGTCATGATGTCAGATTCTTTTGATTTCAATTCATTCACCAGAAGTGTATCATTTACCTTTCAAAACAGGAGATGTTGTCAATGAAAAATTTGATAATAAATCAACATTAAGATAATTAAATGATAGATTAACATGATCATAAATTTATTCTAGAGAACTTACTCCTTTCAGATAGATTTTGCTTCCTTGTGTGGTCTTCAGAATGTTAGTAACACCAGGTTCGAATCCCTTTCCAATGAAAACTCCTGGTGTTAGGTGATAAAGGATGATGTTTTGAAGAGCATTTTTGTCTCCTAGGGGGAAAATATATATATTTATTTAATAACATATCATCTTTTGTTGATACTTTGATGCTAATAAGACTAAATAGAAAAATATTTCTTCGTCTTTAACTATTATTTCCACAGTGTAATTTCTCATAATTTCATTGTACGCTTAAGTTGATATCAATGCTATGTCAAGATATATAGTCATTTCAATCAGTTCAATCAAAATATTATCCAACTAACTGGGAGAAAAAAAAAACAAATTATTTTTGAAACTGTTCCCTTCTTTGTCACCTAATTGTGTCACGTTAATAGAAATAGTGAACATCTAACCCAACATGACAGTATGCAGTTAATTAAGAAAATTAATGAGTGACTCTCCACATACTCCAGGTGAAATTAAAGAAAACTAAAGGTAGACAAGAATATGAAAGAGGAGACATTTTTGAGGCTGATGTCTGGGCAAGAACACTTGAAGAGGAAATGAGATCTTGAAATCAAGGGACAAACATCTGGTATTCATGTTTACTTACGAATCAGAATTTCCTTTTCTTCATTAGTCATTCCTTTAAAGGCATCATTAGTTGGAACAAATAAAGTCCAATCCCCAGGTTGTGTCAGGAGCTCTTTTAAATCTGCAGCTTCTAGAAGGCTGAGGAAGATGCTAAGCAGGAAGAGCATGTGTTTATTTTGTTAGATTTATTTTTAAATTAAATTTATTTGGGTGACATTGGTTAATACAATTATATAGGTTTCAAGCATACAATTCAATAGCACATCATCTGTATATTGCATTGATTGCCTACCTTCCAAAGTCACATCTCCTTCTGTCACCATATATTTGAACCTCTTTGCCCATATCTGCCTCCTTTCCTCACCACTTTCCCTCTGGTACCCACTAAGCTTTGTCTGTGTCTGAGTTTTTGTTTCATATTTGTTTGTTGCTTTCAATTTTACATCCTACATATGAGTGAAATCATATGATTCTCAACTTTTAAATTTAGATTTAGGTCTGGTATGCTCTACCACAATGCATGAAATATAATAGAATACATGTATTGCAAAAAGCATGAGAAAATTGTTCATACATTTCATGTTTCAAATGCAATTTACCTGTTAAGAAAGTTTTAACATGGGGAAATTATTTAAATGTACATATAACTTTTAAATTTCCTATTCCTTGTTTTTATTCTATGAAACAAGACAATGTCACAATTTATAACAAATAAAAACATTTTTTGATTTAATATTTTACAAAAGTCTTTGTTAGTATATATCATCATTTAAAAATTTAATTACAAAAACAAGGAGTAGTTCAGTTTATGAAATTGTTTTTTTCAACTACCAAATTATATAACAGTGCATCAAGAAGCAAAATAAAGTTAAGAACATATTTCAGTTTTGAAAACATTTGCATAGACTTTTTATTCTAAATTCTATTCTTAGCAATACTGAATACTAAACACATTTTGGAATACTAACCGTGAAATGAACATATGATAATAGCTCTCATTCTTTTGTGAAGGAGAAACTAATAAGCTTACCTGAAGCGTTTATCTTGTTTTAATTTTTCATGAAGGGATTTCTCTGCTGGTTTGATGATCTCTTGGAATATGTGAATTGCACCATTTCTTCCTTGCTTGCTTCCTCTCACCATGCATGAATTTTCAATGCAGACAGCCTAGCAAAGAAAAAAAGATACAGCTGTCCATTTTCTTACTTGAAATTTCCAATATGGAAAGAGTCAAATAATTAAATTTCTAAATTGACTCGTCTAAGAGGTCATCTGACCTCTATGACCAAAGGAAACAGCTTATCTTCTCTGTGTTTAAGATCTTGCACCATCTGACATCACACTTCTTATTCAACCATGTTTTCTAACACTAGTTAAACCGCCTTGTGTGTCGGGCAGGTAGTTTTGTCAGTAAATAACAAGAGTTCCATGGATTCCAATTCAACATTTTCCATCGTTCTTTTCCATGTTCCAACCATTTTCCTAACCCTCTTAGAAAACTTTAATCCTTTCACTCTTTAGCTTCCACTTTCACCATAAAGTTTCATGCCTTCAATGCCTCTTGTGATCTTCAGAAATATTTTCTATTTTTTCTTGACTGTAAGATCAATTATAAGTGAAATTATTGATTTAGTTATAGTGTTTTTTAACAAATATGTATAATTTAAAGTGCAGTCCATTTTCTGCATCCTTTAAAATGTGTGTCTTGAAATCGTGTACCTGTAATGAGCAGTTATTGGATATTACATTTAGTTATAGGTAATGTTTGACTTTCTGTGAAATATATAAACTACAGCTGCATGTGCTGCTTGGGCTGAAACTGAACAGCACCACTAGTTACACTGAAATTTTGATAAGCAATATTTTCTAGAAATTTTTCCTCAGATAAAGTACATTAGAACTGTTTTATAGCGTTCAGAAATTATTATGCATCTATAAAAGTTTATTTGAAAGTTATTTAAAAGAGGTTCAGTTGCTGAATTGTAATCTTGCAGTAAAAGATCATCCTACATATTTAATCCTATATAAAAATTACCAATGTAAACTTAAAGGACTATAGATCGACATACGGATAGCCAACAGACATATGAAAAACAGTTGCTCAACATCACTAATCGTCTGGCAAATTCAAATCAAACCACAATGAGATACCATCTCACACCAGTCAGTATGGCTATTATCAAAAAGTCAACAAACTGCAAGTGTTGGTGAGGATATGGAAAAAAGGAAACCCTCATGCACTGTTGGTGGGACTGCAAAGTGCTGTAGCCACTACGGAAAACAGTATGGAGATTTCTCAAGAAATTAAAAATAGATTAACCATACAACCCAGAAGTTCCACTAGTAGGTATTTATCAGAAGAATATCTCCTTAGTTTATTGTAGCATTATTTATAATAACCAAAGTATGGAAGCAACCTTGGTGTCCATCAATAGCTAAGTGGATAAAGAAGATGTAGTGTATATATATATACAAAAGAGTAATATTTGGCAATTAAAATAATGAAATCTTGCCATTTTTGACAACCTATATAGAGTTAGAGTATTATGCTAAGTAAAATAAGTCAGAAAGAGAAAGACAAATGCCATATGGTTTTACTTACATGTAGATTATAAAACAAAAACAGAACACATAAAACAAAACAGACTAAGAGAAACAGGAATCAAACTAATGGTTTCCAGATGGAAGTGGGGTTGGGGGATGAGTGAAAAATGTGAAGAGGAATATAGTCAATAATATTGTGATAAGTTTGCATGGTGATAGATGAGTACTAGACCTAATGTGGTGTTCACATTGTAAGGTATATAAATATTGAATCACTATATTATACACCTGAAACGAATTTGTATACAAACTATCCTTGAATCTTTAGAAAGTTTATTTTATAGGAGTTTTAGTGGTTTCTGGAATTGAAATAATGCTTTAGAACATAAAGTTATTTATAATAATTTTATAATGCAAATTTTCTGCTGTCACCAAATTTCCTGACTTATTAATACATAACATTTTTTGTATAATTTCTCAGTCTTTTCATACATGTTACTCAGTTACCTGATCTTCTTATGCATACTTATCATTAAAATCACATAATAATTCTGAGAAACAATTGTAACAACATTCTTTCACAAATGCATGTCATTTGACACTTAGGCCAATGTGGATATTTTATATTTTTCTGATTCACTTACTGTACGATACACGAAGACTCTGAGCTGTTTGCCTCCAATGGTTTCGAGTTTTTGTCCATTGTAAAGCTCATTAAGGCCAACTTTTACTTTCAGTATGTGATTCTGCAGAATTAATTTAAGAAGGCGTTGATCCATGCTCAGAGTATCATCTATAAATAAATTTTTAAAGAAAAAAAATGATTTTATGTAGAAAGCATTTAAGTTTCTCCTGCTAAGAGAATATAATGAAAATAAATAATTCAATATTATTGATATTATGGATTCTACACTCATATATGACTCTACTAAGTGTTGAAGGCAATGAATTCTATGCATCAATAGAAACTCTATGAGCTATTTCATCAATTGACTATAACATGATTCCAAGCAGTCCAAATAATGGGTTTCATTTCTGTGAGGGCTACATAGTTTTAAGTGGTCTACGGCTAACGTTTGACTCTAATGCTGGTCAAGACTTTTTCTGAGAATTTGATATCCATTAGTCACATGAAAGACTACCAATGAATCATTTGTAAATTTATCTTTATTACTGAAAAAAATCAAATTACACAACCTCTTAAAGGTGGGTTAACATATGGACATTGTTATCTCAAAAAAGAAAAACATTTCTAGGAATTTGATTTTTTTATTAATAATTTCTATATTACAATTTAGTACTTGAATATATGCAAAAATGGTAATGCTCATTTGCTATTTAATTATTAAATTAAACTAATGATTTAAATATGTCTTTGTAAAATCACTTTTCTGGAAAAAGTGGCAGGTAGCATTAATCTAAACACTGTCCTTGAAGAACAGTTACTGGGTAAAATATTTATAATAACAGTTTACATCTTAATATGGAAGTATATATTTCCTTATTTTTATTAATTTATCATTTAACACCTTGTCAAATTCTGAGATGCAAAATATATCTATTTATTCCTAAATATTATTATGTCAGTGTTAAAGAAATCAAATTTATTTTTCTTAAGAACCATGAAGTATGTTGGAAATATGGTTATATTTAGTGAATAACTGAATACCCCTTACCGCAAACTTTCACTCCCTACAAGCTATTATCTATTATAATGAAATGTTTTGAAATAAAGGACATTTTAATAGAGACTACATAGTGTTAATACCTTGTGTGTAGCCAATGCAGAAACTAATCAAAACCTTGTAAACTGTCTGTTGTTTCTTAATGCAGACAATCATGGTGAAGTAAAAGGGTGTGTTTGGTAGGGGGAAGGGAGGGTAGGAATGACAGGGTCCAGTACGTACCAGAAAATGCATTATTCACAGGTGCCAGCAAAGTATATTCTCCATCTGGTCTCAGAGAAGATGCCAAACCTAACTGGGCCATGAGGTCTGTAAAAGTAGTTTGCTGATTTCCAGCCAGCTCAATAACTTGTTTGGCTGTAAAATAAACCATCACCATCCCCAAAATGTCATCATTGTTATTATCATCATCACGAAATTAACAAATCAATTCTTGGCTGTTTTCTATAAGCTATTTGCTGACATTGTGATAAGAATTCCAGCTTCTCTTTTTTGGGGTTGATGACCACAAAATATTTCAGAAGGAAAATATCTTTTTGTCTTAGTTTCTGTTTTCTTTAATTTTCTATCACTCTCCTCTTGACTCTACTCTGAGCACCGTAGCTCTTTCATTTATACAAAGCTGACTATTTGGTTATATCTTTCTTTCTGTTTTCCAGAAAACTGGTTGTGTGAGAACTTTTATAAACAGTATACCTAGAAAACCAAAGTATCATGTATAAAATGCCCATGATGACACGGGCTACATACTTATCACTCACCTCCCTATTTACTTTGTGTTTGTGCTTCACATGCTCTTGCTTATATTACACACTCATTTGTCATGGACTTACTCTTGAGGTATCACAACTGATATAAAAAAAGTAAAAGAATATGAACTGTTGCTCACCAGAATCAGGAATCAGGACTTGATCAATCAAATGGATAACACCATTGTTTGTAACAATATCTTTTTTGTTCACCATTTTGATTCCATTTACTGTTATGCTATCACCATCACATCCTATCTCAACTGTGTTTCCCTCCAGAGTCTCAAAGACTGCTCCTCCCATAATAGCTTCAGAACACTGCAGAGTGTTTAAAATGTGGTACTTCATGAGAGCTAGAAGACAAAATAAAGAGAGCAAGCATTTGTATCAAGGGAAAAAAGCATTTTACCCTTAAAGCCATGTTTCACTGTGGAACAAATTACTCCTAACAAATATAATATACATTAGTAAGACCTAAGGATTGACTGAAGGTTTTTAAATTCTCTTTAAGTTCTTGGATTTTTTTTTTAAATCAACTATAACTGCAGAAAAACTCGGTTAAGTAGGGAGTAAGAAGAGAAGATCAGTTGCATGAAATGATTTGTGTAGTACTAAAAAAATGTTAGATCAAGTTCCCGCTAACATAAGAAAGTAATTTCTGATGTGAAAGTAAAAAAGAATTGTTCCACTCAGAATGCCTATAAAGATATTTCTAGTACTATCTTTCCAAAACACCCAAGTAGTATGTTGCATTAGACACTATCAATAGAATAGCTATACATAATTTGTAAAGAGGTTAATAGAGGCTGAATAACAAATCAATTTTTAAAGACAACATTTAAAAAGTAGCCACAATATAGATAATTTCTTAAAGAACATCTGCAGGGATCTAAGACAGCTATATTATATCTATATCTGCATCTTCAAAATTTCTATCTTAAATTGTTTGAATATGTTTTGGAATAATTTGAGTAAGTGAAATGTATTAGTCACCATGTAAAATCTACTTTAAAAATTCAGTGTATCAATAAGTAACGGCCCAAGAGGACCATGCAATTTTTCTCAACTAAATATGTCTTTTAACATAAATTTAGAATTAAGAGCATTTCATAATATGTATATGATATTAAAATTTGATAATCTAATATTTCATTTTAATATTTGCTAATCCTTTTTAATGTTGCTATTTATTTACTTGAAAGCGGTACAAAAATGTAATCTTTAGGAAATTCTTATTTTAATTACTTTAATTAATTATTAAATTAATTATTTAATTACTCTGCATACTCTTTCAAGGACTTTGTTATTTAAGATTTTTATAGTCCACCTCAGAAAAGCTTTTTTTTGTTTTTGCTTATCAAAGCTGATAATATTGACATGACAATCTTGTTTTTTGGTTTTGTTTTGTTTTGTTTTGTTTTGTTCATTTTCTTCTTGTATTCTTGGAGGATTCTCATAGAGAAAGATGTTTTTGTACCTTCAG
Source organism: Eidolon dupreanum (assembly GCA_028627145.1). Lineage (NCBI taxonomy): Eukaryota > Metazoa > Chordata > Mammalia > Chiroptera > Pteropodidae > Eidolon > Eidolon dupreanum. Next base: position 76,920,537 of record CM053508.1, on the reverse strand, counting down.
AAGCCACTTTGTCTCCCATGATCCTTTCTAGGACACCACGTGGAAGTTTCTCAAAAGCCTCATTGGTGGGAGCAAAGAGTGTGAAGTGACCATCTCTTCCAAGGGCTTCCAATATATCAGAGGTGATGGCAGCTGCCTGAAACAAAAATGTGCTTTTCAGAGGCTTGCACATTTCAAATCCGAAAAAAAATGATAGCACACTTTACTTAATCTGACATGAGGGAGCCCATTTTATAGAAAACTATTAAAGTTTGCTCTTGTTAGATCTTTAACAATTGAGACACCAATTGTAGTTTTTCCAACTCTCCTCAAACTGTCTGTAAGAATGAAAATTTTGCCATTGTTTGTATGACTGTAGCAATATTCAGCAGTACCTATAATAACTGTGATGGACACATTCTAAATGCACTAAATAGACTACAGTCACATAGTTAACCATTCTTTATCTATATTGTCTACATAAATATTATTTCATATGAGATGATTTCTTTTATCTGAAATAAAAGTCTCATTTGAAGAAATAGATTTGTTATATTTCTGCCAGATTTAACAGCATTTTTTATTGTTTTTAGATTTCGACAGGAAAAGAGAAGAGATTTCAATGATCCAAGGCGATTTACTGCTACTTCTTGTACTTACCCTAAAAGATGAGAGATCATCTTCTGCTTCAATGAAGTCTTGGATTGAGGTACCAATTTGTGTAAGGACACGGTCAATGACGTGTACAACACCATTTGTTGCAATCTGGTTCCCATGAATGATTCGAGCACAGTTAACAGTGACAACCTATAATTATTTGAGAAAACCAAAGTACAGAAATCAGAGCTATCCATTGACTACAGAGATAGCAAGCCTACGGACTATTCTTCATTTATGCTAGTAAAAGTATCGGTGAAGAAATCAAACTTCTGAATTTAAATACTGAGAATGAAGAGTTACATATTGTTATGTCTAAAAAAAATAAGAGAAAACAAAACTAGTAGAGAACTCAAGTTCAGTCTCAAAACAAAAGGCAAAGAATTTTTTAATTTGAATTATAACTTTTATACTTTTCATTTTTTTTTGAGATAGTAATCAACTATTTCTAATGTAGATCAGTGAATTACATACAGTCTAAATAGTCTGAAAATAATTTCTGAGAGAGAAAAACAAATAATCGTCTCATTAATATAACCGGTTCTGTTCTAGTAATTTTCTAAATATTGCTTCATCAGTGACCTTTCTTGTCCCTGAAAATTTGACTGTTGAAAGAGCCCTATGAACTCGTAAGCTTTGTACAAAGACTCTTATCTACACAAAAATCTAAATCAATATAGTAACCAGAAGGTGAATACAGGAATACTTATTCTCCAATTATTCTTTGATAAACTCTCTAATACATTCTTATTTATTATTTTTTCTATAGTATATTTTTAAAATTTTTCTGTTTTATATTTTTAAACTCATCAACTACTTTATTCAAACATCTAAGTCTACTGTCAATAAACTGTCAATTTAATTTCTTCCTCATAAGCACTCTTGAGTATAAATCAGTCACTTAATCAGAAATTTGCATGCTCTAAATGTGGAGAAAGTCATATGGCACTTATATTCACTAACTTTTATTATTTCTATGACTATTATATAAAAAGTACAGAAAAAAATTAAGGGTGCTATTACTCAGAAGTATACTGTTTATTAATGAAACTTACCCCATTAGGATAATGGTTAATGAAAAGCCCCAAATTGTTATACATTGAAGGAACAATCATGCCATTTTTTAAGTCTTTCGTTAACATTCTCTTATTAACCATGTGGCTATGTAAAGCATTCAATAATTCAACATTTACATTGCTCTCCAATCCTCTACGAATATCCTAGAAAAATTAAAATGACAGAAGTTTATTTTATTGCTGTTCATTATTAATATTCTTACAATTATACTGTTTCTCATCTCTTGTTACTTATTGCATTGTTTAGCTCGCCAAACCAAATTGACATAAATAACTTAAATTACATAATTTCAATTGATTAAGAAATTTTGTAAGTTTAGGTACTCAGTTAAGGATCCTGAATGTTTGAGCACTTTTAGAAAAAAGTTATTTTAAATGAATATATTGATAAAGAGACAATCTCAATATAAAAACTTAGGAGGATATGAAATTTTCACATATTTAAATTACTTTGAATGGTAAACAAAACAGAAAGTACTATATTTGTATGTACATTTTAATTTAAACAAAGATTTTGTTTATTCAAAAACAAATTTAAGAATTCAACTATTCTGTACTTTTTTTTTTTTTATCCGGTACCATATATTATATCATACTATGCACAGTGCTATGGAAAATACAATGGACAGTTGAAGTTTCTCCCTTTAAGGTACTTATATAAAGGCATGTAAAAATAAAGAGTGAGATAAAGGTCAGAAGAAGTAAAAATGTTTTCAGGAGTTACATGAGAAAAGCCAGCTATTCAAGGTTTGGAGATAGGCTTTGAAGTGTAGATAGGATAGAAATGGGGTAATGATTATTCTAAGTCTATTGCTGACACAGGATAAATATTAGGAGAACATTAGTTGCCCAGTGTGGTTAGTATATACTTTTATGTCTCTCAGATAATATTTAAAAAGAAATATATAAAAGTATGTGGGCAATAACAGGTAAGACTTTAATGCCCAAGTAAAGCATAAATTAAACTGGCAGTGGGAAACCATTAAAGATTTTGTGGCATTGGATCATAACATTTAGACTGGGTTTTAGGAAGTTTAATACAGAGGTAATGCATAGCAGAAATGAGGGTATTAGGAGGATAATACATGGAATATAAGGGATTAAGAGTAGTTTGTAAGAACTGGAGAGAGAGAGGAGTTAAGGATGACTCACAATTTTCAAATCTGAAGACTGGGTTTACTATTGCCAATTACAGGGAAAAGGCAGCTGAAAAGTAATTATGGAGAGAAAGAGAGTGGCTTAAATTTTAGATACCTTTTCATTTAATGGTATATCCAAGTAGAAATATTAAGATGGATATTAGAGATTGCCTCTTGGGGTTCCAAGGAAAGCAAGTACAAGAAAGATTTCATGATTACATGCACTAAAGTGATAGCTGAAGCTATCAGAAAATATAGAGAAAATATAAATGCAGACTTTAATAAGACATAGTCTTAAGGTAAGGAAGAAGGATCAACAAAAGAAACCAGAAAAGTGTTTAGAGATGTGGTCAAAGGCAACCAGATGAAAGAGAGAGAGAATTCTATAATGCGAACAGTTAACCACACAATTAATGTAGTAAGATAATATCTAGAGGAATCTACCTAAGCTTTACTAAATATTTTCAACTTTAGTAGTAATTATCAATGCATCTTCATATCAAGTACAAAATAGGAATATACTTCTATATTTGCTTTATGGCTTGGAAATTGAGTCATAATGTAGTACTATGCACAAAAAGTCTTAAAAATCAAATGCATTATTTACAACACTTCATTTAACTATCCACACATGTATTTATATATCTGTCAATCTCTGAATGTCCATATAATTACATATAATTAAAATACTAATACACTTTATAATAAATTTTAAATTCCACTAGGCTTCTTAAATTATCATTCTATTAGATATGTTATTTAAAATTACACATATTTTCTCACAGTCAAAAATGAAGTTACTTCATTTATGCACATATTACAATAATTTACTCTTTACCCTCAATAACTTATCCTTTTATGTATTTTTCACATATGTACAATAGAAAGGTATAAAATTTCTATTAGTTTTCAACTTAATAAGGTAATTAAAATAAAATAACAATGAAATAAAAAAATAATTATATTAAAAAATAATTAATTACAGAATCCAAGTTGTCCCAAGCTTCATTACTTGGTGCGAAGTAAGTGAATGATCCCTTTCCTTCTATCTCTTCCCTCAGTTTTGAGACATCGGAATACTGCTGGGTTGTGGTGGCTCCCACAATGCCCAGAGTACCATAAACATGGTCAATAGGCATAACTGAAATAATAAAGTAATGAATAAATACTTAGGATTTTATTTCAAAAATATTATTTCACACTCATTTACACATTACACTAATTCCCCAATACAAAGAACTGATAATTTTACAATAAAATTATATGAGTCATCAACTTTATATGAAAGTTGCATTTTGATGCTAAATAATGAAATACTATTGAAAACTTGTTTCATATATCCTTTGTGTTGAGGGAAAATAAATTTTAAAGTGTCATCCTTGTTCAAAATTTAGTCTATCTAGGTGTCAATCTTTCTATGTCAATAATAGCTCAATTGTAATTATCAGTAAATATTTCTGGTTATTTCATGGCAAAGGTAATATTTTCTTTCACGTTGGCTTAAAGTTCCTAAATAATATAATATTGTCAGATATAGGGATATAATTTTTATAGATTTCGGTCTCTTAAAAGAAATAGATAGACCTGCTTCTCTCCATTATGACCTTAGGAAGGAAATAGATCAAAGTATCTAACACTTCCAGAATAGTTTTCTTGAACTTCAGAAGAAAATTAATACATGAATGCTAGTCTGAAGTTTGGTTCAGGCAGGTTATTTTTTTATATCCCTATCTTATTTGAAAAGTAGTCTGATTTGGACAATATTATAGGAGAAATGTTTATTACATTTGTGAATATAACAAGACTATGTGATATAATTAATACACTAAATTATAAAACAGAATTTAGAAAGAACCCAACAAGATAGAGAAAATGAATCAAAATTAACAAGTTAAATGTAACAGGGTTCTATATAAGTTCCATGCTTAAGTTTACTATAATCAATATTAATTGATTGCAAATTCAGTATGAGCTAATGATATGACATTGTAACCAATGACATTAACCAAAATGGAGGTATTTGTCTTAATATTCTCTCAGCTGCTTAGACCCACATGAATTGTAAACACCAGTCTGGGATCACAATCAGAAAAAAGATGACTGAACTAGAAGATTTTTATGAGTTGGTGTCCATGACAGTGAGGGCTCTAAAGTCTATGTAACTGCATAGAAAGTGAGGATGACTAGCCCAGAGAAGAGACGATTCTGTTGGAGAAGAGTGAGTAGCTGGAGGAAGGGTGTGTTAAATATCAAAATTGCTGTCATTTTAAAGAGGATATAGATGAACTATTTTTTCCTCTAGTTGGCAGAGTTATAGGAAACCAACTTCCCATATGAAGAACATTATAAAATCAGAGCTATTCAATTAGAAAAGATGATGCCTTGGCCAGTAATCAACTACATGTTTCTAGTCAAATTCAAAGACAGAGATTTTTGTAGAGGGAATTTTTGTTCATGAAGGAAAGTTGAACTAATTTAAATTTATGACTGAGTTTCTGTTGTATTGTCCAGCATTCAGTGTGTGAGAAGTATACATTAATACTTTATCACCATGCTAAATTCATAATTAACACAAATGAGAGTATATCTAGGTTTTATTATAATGCTAAACACACACACACACACAAACACACACACACACACACACACACACACACACACACACACACACGGCTTCCCTAAAAGCTACCTCAAATTTTTCCTCACACAAGTTCCTCATTTTATTCAATAATTGAAATTTTACCTGCTGGGCAGCCTTTCATTCCTTCCATTCTCATATAACCAGGGCAACATTCATATAACACAGTCCTGTACATTGGGGGAAAATTAATATTAAAATGGAGAAATATATATGATACATTTTGACACAAATTTAATAAAGCATATCACCTATTGCCATGGTTTTTTTAGAATCTAGAAATAATTTTTTTCTGACACCGAGATATTTATATTGCTTTGATTTTTAACTATAGCCTTACGGCATTGTGCAAAATTCTAAGATCTTGAGCCAGAACAATAGAGTTTGGTTCCCAGTTCCACTATTTGGTAGATGTGTGACCTTGAGCAAGTCATTTTACAAAACTATAATACCTACTCATAGGGTGGTTGTGAATCTCAAAATTTGATTTGAAAATGATTTTGTAAATTATAAATAGTTAAAAATGTTTATTAGCATAAAGTTATTAAAAACTAAAAACATCAGGACATGAATTTTGCCATTCTGATCAATAAAACCTATCTCATTGCTAACTAAAATAATGTCATTTTTGTTTTGAATTGCCAGTTGTTTTTATTTGATCATATTAAAGAAAATTTTTAAAATCTTCTATTATATTTTGTAAAGTTTGAAAAGACTAAATTGAAATATTTGTTTCAAGTTATGAGAGTAAAATAATCAAAAGACACTACTCCATTCAAAGCTAACAAAGTATTTTAAATTATATATGCTCAATAATTAATTAAGGTAACAGAATAGAAATTTTAAGCAAATAAAGATATATCCAAAATAACTCTCTAATTTACTGTATTTTGTGAGAAAATAATAACCTGAAGTCATCTTTATAATTTCTTCCATTTTTTCACTTTACTAAATATGTACCTGATCTTCATTTTTCTGGACTTCTTTAAGATCTACTATAGATAGTATTTTTAATTAAAAATTTACAAAAGGCTTTGTTTCCTCTCAGTAGAAATATGAAGATGAATGTTGTCATTTGGAAATAAAGAGAATATTACAAGTAAGAGGAAATACAGATCATTTTGTCATGTCACTTAAGGTACTTACTTATGGACTAAGTTTCTTGTAATATAGTAATTAAACATATATTAGTTCATCCAGATATTTCTTTCTAGTTTTGATAATTATACTACAGAAGTTTGAGTGACTTAATTAGGATGTATTTATGAGAAAGATCACAAGATATAAGCATAAGAAACTTTTTTTGGTATGATAAAAATTACAAAAGGCTAATTTTCAAAAAGTAGAATTTTTAGTGATATAAGAAGTGGTCTTACAGAGTTAACAAAAAGTAAATAAGCTTTTCAAATAGAAACCAGCTCCATTAATTGTTTATTTATGATTTGTGCTCTTGTTTATGATCTTGGATTCCTATTTCTCTTTTTTCTTAATGCAAATTTTAAAAGCATAATGTAATATTGTTTTTGAATATACATATATATGTAGTAAAATATGACAACATGACAGAAAAAATTCTGGCATGAAATATTGGCTTAAGTATAGATGATAGATGACAAACAAAATTATGTAAGAATGCTAATTTTAAATTGTCCTCTAATTTTAAAAAATTTCAAAAATAAGATTTTTTAAAAACATGCAAACATAGGGGACCCCCAAACAATTTTATTTACATAGATCTCCATATAAACAGTTGAATAAGATATCCATATAAACAGTTGAATATTTGATGTCAAGGGATTAAGAATTACTTACACATTCACTTTGTCATATACTGTAAACAATAAGAAAATGAGACATATTTTATAGTTCATGACTGAAAAAGCTTACTTGAAATAAAAAAAGTGAGTAAAAGAGGAAAACAATAATGTAACAAAAATTTCTATAACCTAGGAATCAGTATTAAATCAGAGAATTAATATACCATATGGGATAGAATTTCAAAAATGTCAATAGCAATTTCAGCTAATAGTTAAGCAATATGGTTATCTGAGTTGATATTTTAAAAACAGATAAAGTAGTTTTTCAGGAGAATATTTATTCTATGCAAAACTCAAAAGTTCCCATATGGTCGGTAGAATAAACAAGAGTAAAAAATTACTACATACATCTATGAAAGTGGGAAATTTGTCTTCATTTTCTGAACAGTATTTAAAATCTCATGGAAATATCAGCTGAAAATGTCACTGACATTCTTTAAAAGGAAGTCTATAAAATTCTATATTACTTGACCAATACATATTTTGAGAAATACCTTAAACCTACGAAACTCTGTTTTTCATTAGACCTGCCCAGCTGTTCTCCTTATATTCCCAAGCAACTGTTCAACCAGAAGACAAACATTTCTGTCAGCTAAGACATAAAGTCTTAAAGATATCATTGGAAATTTTAGCCACTGAAAGTAGATGGTAAATTAGGCATTCTTTCTGTCAATATTGATTTATTTGGTTATTTGAAAGCAGCAACTACTATTTACATTTATTCCAGGGCATAGATGTAAATGTGTTTGTTAAAAGTGAAGCTACTCAGGGGAAATAGGCTAATATAATTAAACAAAAGAGACATTGTTATATTTCTGGCTTCAAATCAGAAAAAAACTTTTTTTAATGAGAAGCAAGAATAAGTCTTGGCCTATGCTTTGGACAACCCTTGACATTTCTAATATGTCTGGATGGGTAAATAAGATTATATCATGCATCTTAACTTCCACAAGGATGTAATAAAGATTTCCACTAAATATTTCTAAGAAAAGGTCTTTTCTTATGTAGTTAGCATGCATTCCAATTATGCCTTTTGGTAATCCTGAATAGAAAGAACAAAGAGAAGAATTTAGAATCTTGGAGTTCCCAGCTGGGGCCTGGCCTGCATCATTGCGGCCACTGACTTGTAATTGTAATTGTAAATGCGTGAATGACTCATAAGTCTAGCAGATGTCTGCAAACTAATAGCACTAATGCCCATGAATAGTTCTCAACATGCCCAGAATTATATTTTTTCTACTAACATTTATTGATAGAGTAAACGAATAAACATGTATATCAAGTATAAAAATGATTTTCAACTTTAAGTTAATCAGTGAAATACATAAGTTAAAAAGTGATTGTCATTTTGGCTATTGAAACAACAAACATAGTGGTAGGCTTTACCACCTTTGTGGACCCCTGGCATCTGGCAGTTTGTAATGGATGACTGGTTTAAACAAAGATGAAATATAAGTCCTTTCCAACTTTAAACTTTGATGACACCTCTGAGGTAAATTCAAGTACTTTAGATAATGTCCAAATGACTGTAGGCACACATTAATTTGTGCCTCAAAAACCCTGCAATTTCAGATCATTTTGTTCCTTTGGCCCATTTTTTTTTATGAAATGAGGAAACTGAGGCATAGAGGTTAACTGACTTCCCTAAGAGAAAAGAAGCCAAATCAGGAATAGAAATGACAGTCTCCTTCACAGTGACTCCTTACCGGATCACATTACCATGAGATTTTCCTTCTTTGGACCGTCATGATACATAGGTTCAGGAAGGAGAGTTCCACTAGTATATGCAGAAATATAGGAATAATTTCTTTATTCAAGTATGTGACAAATTTTTTGAAAGCTCAAATTTGGAGAGCATTTTTAAGGAAAATAGAATGTATGTCCAAAGAAAGGCATAGATATCACGTGTTGCCTTTGGAACGGGCGCATTAAGAAAAAGATGAGACTTACGTTTTCTTCCCACAGATGGCACCTTGATACCAGTTCCTACAAGTACTCAAGTATTTCTTTTTGGTGCCTAAAATCTGTTGAAGGGCACACACATTTGGGCTGAAAGATAAAGAAAGTGAGTCAATGTCTCAGTGAATGATTAGTTTTTGGTACCTACAAGTCAGATGGTTAAAAAAAAAACAAACAGTTAACATGTGGATTTGATTTTCAAGGATGTGATTCTAGTCTTGCACAAATCTGATTCTTGATCCAAACCTCTTTAACATCGAACAAACTAAAAGTCTATGGAAAAGAAAGAGAGAGAAGGAATTATACATTCCTGAGAATAAAATGCCAGTGTTCCAAAAATTAATCTAATAGAAATATAAAAGCAGCATTAAGTTTACCATAATTTTGTTTTAATGTGTCTCATCACTTTTAATAGTAAATAATCCCTTGACCCTTTTTAAACTAAACATGCTCATTTTAGGTGTGGGAGAGCCTTTAGAGTTCTTGGAACAATGAGGAATCAGAGAGCAAAAGAGATAAGTTTTATTATGTCTACAGACATTATACTCTAATAGTGTATGTAAGTCATCACAGAAATCAGTGAGTGCTAAGATTAAATGGCATGGCTGCAGAAAGAAAAAATATTTTTTTTCAAATGAAAGTAATAAATCAGAACATCCTCTGCCAGAATTTTAAATGTTTTTTTTTTTTCTCTTTCTCTCTAAAGATATAGAAGTCTTATTTGCATCACAGGGCAAAGATTTGAGCATTATTAAAATTCCTCTAAGACAGAGGAAGTGCCAAAATCCATTTTTTAAAAACTGTAAATGATTAGTTCCAAGACTAAATTATGACCAATATCTTTAAAAAGTGCTAAATTATAGCTAAATTTATCCTAGGAAATATAAATCAGTTTTGCAATTTTATAGAATGTAAATTTAGAAACTTTCCTAAATGCTTCAAAAATTTCAGAGAACTAGTTACATTACCCATTATTTAATTTTTATATAAATTGCAACTTAAAATAAAAATTTCCTAACATGATGTGAGACATTTCAAAGCTGTTTACATGAGAGCTTTTAACCATAGATTCTTTCATTTTGAAAATCTCATTCCGGATTTTCAAAAAGAAATAAAAACACAAGTAAATTGAATTATAAAGAAATGTCCTGTTAAATGTTATTAATTAGATTAAAATTATATACCATTCATAAAAAGGCAATTATATACCAGTTATTTTGACAATAATTTTTGAAGTTTAAAACACATATAAATCACAAAACATTCACTTTCTCTTTTTCCTTATAACTCTGTAATAATTAGAAAAAACTTTATGTATACTTGTACATACGGCAAGCTAAAGGGAGTGGGGAAAGGTTTAGAACCACTGACTTACCCCTGATCTCGGCCCCTGATACGGCTATGAGCCAAAATCTTGTCGTAATGACCGCTGGCATTTGCAGGGTTAACAACAACCAGCAAGAGTAGAGAAAATATGGGTAAGAAAGGAATCATCTTTAGTCTCTCCGTTGCAGTTAGTCCACGAAGAGAACTGGCAGTGGGCCTTGGAGAGCTCAGAGTTTATATACATGTCAGAGTTGTGGGAGGGAGCACTGTATCAACCTTGGGAATCTGAACTCTGTAAAAAACATCAGCAACTTCAAGTTGCTAGCTAAAATCTGCTTTTGTTAGGTTTACTGAGCTCATTGAGCATCTTTTTTTTTTCTCATTATGAAGAAGATATTTATTTTTATATTATTTATATTTCTCTTTATTTTTAATAACTTGCTTATTGCATGTTGATATGTGTTTTATTCTTTAGTAATTTAGAGGATTTTTAATGGAAAATGATTTTGTTTGGGTTTGAAGGAATTTCCTGCAATCTGTCCCTTTTAGAGTACATGTCCCTGTCTGTGCTCAATGAAATCATTATTTGATCTCATCACATCTTATTGCATTCAGTTAACTTTAGAAGTAAACAGTTATTTTTTCCTCAGAAAACAAAGGTAGATGTAAGTTTGATAATCACAAAGGAGTAATTGCTGATAATTAGAAACAAATGGTGAATGGATTTAAAACTTGCACAAAGTGTGAGGTAAAAATTCTAACTTGCTAACAAAACATGTAGAAGAGATTACATTTCCCTTGTAATCCTACTTAACTGAGATGATTCCTCTCATTTCACTTCTCTCTTTAAATATCAAGGAATAGATACAGTTAATATGAATTTACTTCTGGCAAGTTTCTCAAACTCTTGAAATTAAGCAGAAAAGAAAAACATTTGTGTTTTATTGTTTTTTTCATTACTTCCTTCACATATTGAAAATCTCTAGCCAGCACGTCTATTGATAACCACTAGACAAAAGCATCCCCAATTAGAAACAAACATTACCAATCTAACTATAATAGAATAATTAAATACATATTAAGGCACAGGGTATTTGTAAAATTATTTTTTTGATTTTATCAAGAATAACTAAAATCTTTTAATGTTACACTGCACAATTACTAGCCAAAGAGATATGCACTCTCACCACTTCATATACAATCTGTCAAATTTTTGAAATATTTTGGATAAAAGAAATGTGCATTCTAAAAGTCAATAGCAAACTGAAACAATAGCCGCAATGAGTCCCCTTGAATAAACAAGTTACACACCATCTTGAAGCAAAAGTGTTATACAAATACACCTTGTGCCAAGTGCTCCCACTGTCATGGCACATCAGTGTTGTTTTCTTGCTGGTTCTTTAAGGAAATTTTACACAGAATCTCCATGTTGTCACATTGGAAGTGCTTTTAGGGGATGCTGAATTGGGCTAGAGAAAATTCCAAGTATCAAGAGAGTTATTTTAAGCTTGCTATAGGATTTTTGTCTTGGGACAACAAAAAATTACGCAACTTGCTGCTAATATATTAAGAAAGCATTCAATGAAACAATAAATTTTGAAATATGATTCACTTTTCAATGTGAAAATCTTAGTAGTAAAGTATAGAAAATGAAAAAGTAATTCAAAAGGAGAACTGAAGAGATGGCATAAAATCTAAATTATACTCTTTCCTGACCCCTTGTGGGAAGAAGAGAATTAGCCTATCATTTATATTTCTCTGAAGGGAATTATTCTAACTTAATCTATATGTCACTGGCATGCTTTATATAATAGATTTCTATTATTACTCTTATGTTGTGCAAAGAGTATGTGATCAGTAATTGGTCATTGAGTAGAATGGAAAGACTTTTATGAAAATAAGTTCTACTTAATATCAGTAAATTAGCTGTTAGAACATTATTGATAACAGTTATATAAAAGTCTTCAATTCTAGACTGGTTAGACATTAAAATGTAGATTCTTTTCTTTTTTTATTAAATTTATTGGGGTGATATTGGTTAATAAAATTATATAGGTTTCAAGTGTATAATTCAATAATATATTGTCTGTATATCGCATTACATATTCACCCCCCCAAAGTCAAATCTCCTTTTGTCACCATGTATTTGAGCCCCTTTACTTTTATCTACCTCCCTCTATCCTCCCTTTCCCTTTGGTAAGCACCAAACTTGTCTGTTGAGATTTTGCTTGTTTGTCTTGTTTGTTGCTTTCAGTTTTATACGCTATATATAAGTGAAATTATATGGTTCTAAACTTTTTCTGGATGATTGTTTTCACGTACTGCAATGAACATCGGGGCACACATATCTTTATAAATAAATGTTTTCAAATCTTTAGGGTAGATGTTCAGAAGGATTTTGTGTCAAAAATAAATTAATGAGACTATAGATGGCTTATTTTCTTAAAACTCACAGTAAAATTTATAATACAGAAAAATAAATCAAACTTAAAATGCAGAAATCTTTCTAATATCACCACTCTAAGTAGTAATTCACCCTTTCCTGGGATTCTCACTACTATTAATGCAAACCTCTTCATTGTAGACAGCTGTAACTGTTTATTAGTTTTTCTGTAATGAAGCTGAAATTTGCTCAAATCCAATGTAGTTGACTGGAGAGGAAAGAATGGGGTATAGACAGAAAGTGATATGGACTTGAATAATTATGTCCCAAGAGTAAAAGAGCTATTTAAATACCTAAAGTCCAGAATGATAACAGGTAAACTTGATCATGCGTATAATGGAGAAGAAAAAATTGATAATTTCCTGCCATGTCACCTACTTTCTTCATAGTGCCTACAATACATTGAAAGTATGTTAATTCTTTTCAAGATTGATTTTGACCTAGTTGTTCCTTGTGACTACACTTTTATCAGTTTCAATCAATGGCTTCTATTTATTCTGATTCCTTCAGTGGTCTAAATGGACAAATAATTGCATGGGATGAGTAGTGAAAATGGAAATGTTTTCGTATTTCAAAAGAGGACTGCTTTCTCATGACAGAAGATATAGTTTTCCTTTCTGTAAAAAGCATGATAGATTTTCATAACACTAAAAAGAAAGTTCTTAAATCTTTCCTTCTAAAGTTTCAAATAGTAGTCTCAAATCTTTTCATCCTGAGCATCTTATTTGGAACTTGTATAAATCCCATGGAAGCCAACAAATGCTGGCCCTCAACAAACATTTATACTCGAGATGAGTAATGATATCAAAAAAGATCTTAAAAACGAGGGCCAGATTGTGCATATTAACTACATGTAAATGTAGAGGTTAGAGAACATTCCAAGAGAAAAAAAAATTTAGGCTAACTACAAAAACATTAAAGCACTTCAACTTAAAAAGCTAAACCAAGCCCAAAAAAGTGATATAGTGGGAGAAATTCCAACCAACCGCTTTTACCAGAATTCTGGCTTCAGGAAAGTTAATAATTGAGTCCTGTTTCATATCTGACAGTCGGGGTAGGGTGAGAGAAGGAATGGAAAGTTCCAGAGAGTGAGAAGAAAAGGTCGTCTAAATTGTGGAGAAAAGATTAAAAAATCTTGAGAGAAATACAATTCTCTCCCTTTAAAGCACTCAAGCACATGGGACCCTTATTCTTCTGCTTCACGAAAAGATCCTGGCCCTGGTTTGGCTACACAATTTTATTAGCAGTTTGAAGAAAGATTGAAATCTTGGCAATTAAATCTGACTTTCAGGGTTGCAAAGTCTAACTCGGAAATGTTAAGTCATTAATAAAAAAAGAAACTGTTTATTATGCAAAGAAAAATAATGTGTCTAAGAAACAGAGGCACTTCTAGCTATCAGGATGCTAATTTACTGGCAGTTCCCAAATTATCCTTCTTTGTAGAAAGTCTTATAGTCTTTGAAGACTGTGAAGTCATTGTAATATTATGCTTACTGTCGCTAGCATGTAATCAACATTAAACTTGCCCTAAACTCTCTGGAATTGAACATGACCTATGGATTCAATTAACTTGGATACTCAAGCCAAGAGCAGATTTTTAGGACAGAATGTCCTTGGTTTTAAATGATACAGAGTGGTTATTTGCCCAAAGTTTATAAACATCTACTTTTTCACATATGGTCTGTGGGATCCTAATATTTCCTAAGTATCACTTTCCTTTCTTGCTGGCCTGTTTGTAAAATATGATAAGGCCTTGAAGTTAATGCCACACATTCTTGCAGGCAGTACTCTTCAGTCTTCAAGCACCTTAGCCAGTGAGGGTCTCAGACTTCTCTGGTACATGGGTTTGCAGCTCTGAAGTTCTGGCAAAGACCCAGTGATCTTTGACTTTTTTAAGTGAGGGAAAATGTTTTCTTAAAATTATTAGATTATGTTGAACTAAGTCAAAAGTAGAAGGCATTTAAATTAAGCAAATGTTAAATTTTATGATTTTTTTCCCTTATAAAAAATTCATACAGCCAAAATGAAATTAAGTATCAATAACCAATTTAAAGAGGGCAACGTATGGGCTCAGGTATTTGTGGCCAACACATTGTAGAACACACAAGAAGTAAGACCTCCTGAGCCCTCCTCCTAATATATTTCCAATGAATTTCCTCCTATAGTCCCATAGATCTTACAGGCATTTTCTGGCCTAACATATCTAAGATAATGAAATCACATTCAGAGAAAGAGATAATTAAATTGATCCCAATGTAAACATTAAGTGATATCTCTCCAATGTTAATTTAGATGCAGAACAGAAAGCTTTCTTTGATAATTGTATGTAGTAAGCCATCAAGTGACAGATCTCGCTGTCATACTAAGTAATCAGTGTAACTATTTGTCCCTAGTTGAGCTGAGTACTTTTGAAATCTTAAAACTGGGTAGGTATCAGCAACTTTTCTTATTAGCAGTATTTACTTGTATTTCTCTGGAGACATCTAGTGGAGAAAGTAGAGTATACATTTCTAGAAACATCTATTACATTTTTATTAAAATAATAATATGAAATTAATATAAAAATCAAACATTTTACATGAATTTAAAAATGCCAAACAACTAAAGATCAATAAAATTGTCTTTTTATAAAAACTTTATTTTTTAAAATTATAGTCGGCATATATTATGTTTCAGGTGTAAAACATAGTGATTAGACATTTATATACTTACAAAGTGATCACCCTGATAAATCTAGTACTCATCTGACAACTATACATAGTTATATAGTTATTATAATATTATTGACTATATTCCTTATGCTATTCTTTATATCCCAATGACTATTTTGTAACTGCCAATTTATACCTCTTAATCCTTTCTCCTTTTTATTCATCCCCTCAACCCCCCCTCCCATCTGGCAACCATCAAAATGTTCTCTGTATCTATGAGTTTGTTTTTGTTTTGTTTGTTTTTCTGTTCTGTTCTTTAGATTCTACATTTAAGTGAAGTTGGATGTCATTTGTCTTCCTCTGTCTAACTTACTCCACCCAGCATACTACCCTCTACTATCCATGTTGTTGTGAATGGCAAGATATTATTCTTTATTATGACTAATATTCCATTATACATATGTATCACATCTTCTCTATTCATTCATTTATCGATGGACACCCAGGTTGCCTCTATATCTTGACTATTGTAAAAAATGCTGCAATAAACGTGTGCGTGCATGTGTCCTTTGAAGCAGTGTTTTGGATTTCTTCAGATAAATATCCAGAAGTGGGATTGTTGGGTCTTCTTTTCTGTTGCTATAGCCTTTCTTTTAGAGTCTATTTTGTCTTGCTACCCAGAGTTTTTCGTTTGGTTGTTTTCATTTTCATGAAACATCTCTTTCCATCTTTTACCTTCAGTCTGTGTGTGTCTTGATCTGAAGTGAATCTATTGTAGGCAGCACATGTAAGCCTCTTGTTTTGTTTTCTTATACATTCAGCCATCCTTTCTTTTGATTGGAGCATTTAATTCATTTACATTTAAAGTAATTATTGATGAATATGTAATTATTGTCATTTTACCATTCATATTTTTGATCATCTTTCTTTTTAATATTTTATTTTTTATTATTTTTAATTTTTTGTTTTACAATTACAGTTGGCATACAATATTATATTAGTTTCAGGTGTACAACATAGTATAACTTACAAAGTGATCACCTGGATAAGTTTAGTACCCATCTGGCACCATACATAGTTATTATGATATATTTGAGTATATTCCCTATGCTGTACTTTATATCCCCATGACTATTTTGTAACTGACAATTTGTATTTCTTAATCCCTTCATGTTTTTCAACCAGTTCCCCACTGCCCCTTCCACCTGGTAACCATCAGTTTGTTCTCTGCATCTATAACTTTGTTTCTATTTAATTTGTTCATCGATTTTGTTCTTTAGATGCCACATATAACTAAAATAATATGGTATTTGTCTTAGTCTGACATGTTTCACTCAGCTTAATACTCTCTAGGTACATGCAAGTTGCTGCAAATGGTAAGATTTCATCCTTTATTTATAACTGAGTGATAGTAATTGTATACATGTACCATTTCTTCTTTATTCAGTCATCTAGCCATGGGTATTTAGGTTGCTTCCGTATCTTGGCTATTGCAAATAATGCTACCATTAACATAGGGGTGCATATACCTTTTCAATTTAGTGTTTTGGATTTTCTTGAATAAATACACAGAAATAAAATTGTTTAATCATATGGTAGTTCTATTTTTAATTTTCTGAGGAAATTCACAATCCCAATACCAGTGTCCAAGAATTCCCATTTCTCCATATCCCTGATGCTTGTTGTTTTTTTATTTATTGATCATAGCCACACTGACAGGTGTGAGGTGATACCTCATTGTGGGTTTTCTTAGTTTCATGTATACAGTACATTGGTTAAACATTTATATAGTTTATGAAACGATACCCCTGATTACTCTATCTTCCCTTCAGCTCTATACATAGCCATACATTATTGGTCACTGTATTCCCTAAACTGTGCTCTTCATTCCCGTGACCATCTATCAACTGTTAATTTTTACTTCTTTAACCCTTCACCACTTTCTCTCAGAATTCTCCTTCCCACTCCTCTTTGGTTGTAGGTCTTCTACTCATTTTTTAAATTGGATTGTTTTTGTTGTTATTCTGTTGAGTTGTATGAGTTCTTTATGATTTTGGATATTAATCCCTTCTCCAATATATCATAAGCAAATATCTTCTTGTTCAGTAAGTTGTCTTTTCATTTGTTGATGATTCCCTTTGCTGTGCAAATACTTTTTAGTTTCATATAGTCCCATTAGTTTATTTTTTCTTTTGTTTCCCTTGCCCAAGGAGCTTTTTCTGAAAATAAATTACTAGTAGCAATATCAGAAGGATTACTGCCTGTTTTCTTCTAGAAGTTTTATGGTTTTGGGTCTTACATTTACATCTTTAACCCATTTAGGATCTATTCTTGTATAAAAAAGTTGTCCAGTCTCATTTTTTTAATATGTATCTGTTCAATTTTCCCAACATCATTTATTGAAGAGACTGTCTTTAACACATTGTATATTCCTGCCTCCTTTGTCATATATTAGATGAGCATATAGACATGGATTTATTTCTGGGCTCTCTAGTCTGTTCCATCAATTAATGTATTTGTTTTTAACCAAGCTGTTTTGATTACTGTAGCCTTGTAGTATAGTTTGATATCAGGTAGTGTGATACCTCCAACTTTGTTCTTTCTCAAGATTGCCATGGCTATAAAGGTCTTTTATGGTTCTATATAAATTTTAGGATTATTTATTCTAGCTCTCTGAAAAATGCCATTGATACTTAGATAGGAATTGCATTGACTGTATAGATTACTTTGGATAGTATGGCCATTTTAATGATGTTGATTCTTCCTACTCATGAGCACAGGATATGCTTCTATTTATTTGTATCTTTCTCAATTTCTTTTTTCAATGACTTATAGTTATCTGAGAACCAGTCTTTTACCTCTTTGGTTAATTTGACTCCTAGGTGTTTTATTGTTTTTGATGCAATTGTAAATGGGATTGTTTTCTTAATTTCTCTTTCTGAAAGTTCATCACTGGTGTATAAAAAAGCCATTGATTTCTAAATATAAATTTTGTATACTGCTACTTTATTGAATTCATTGATCAGTTCTAACAGTTTTTTTGGGGGGTGGAATCTTTAGGGTTCTCTCTATATAATATCATATGAACCACAAATAGTGAGAGTTTTACTTCTTCCTTTCAAATTGGAAACCTTTTCTTTCTCCTTCCTGTCTGATTACTGTGGTTAGGTCTTCCAATATAATGTTGAACAGAAGTGAAATTGGGCATACTTGTCTTTCCTGAACTTAAGAAAAAAGTGTTTAACCTTTTCCCATTATGATGTTGTCTATAGGTTTGTCATATATGGTCTTTAATTCATTGAGGCATGATCCCTCTTTACCCATTTTGCTGAGAGTTTTTATCATAAATGGATGTTGGATTTTGTCAAACTTTTTCTGCATCTATTGACATGATCATATGATTTTCATCTTTCAATTTGTTTATGTGACATATCTCATTCATTGACTTGCAGATATTGTACCAACCTTGCATCCTAGGAATAAATCCAACTTAATATCCAACTTGATCATAGTGTATGACATTTTTAATGTATTGCTGAATTTGGTTTGCTAATATTTTGACAAGGATTTTGCATCAACGTGCATAAGAAATATCGACCTATAGTTTTTGTTTTCATAATATCTTTGTCTATTTTTGAAATCAAGATAATGGTGGCCTCATAAAAGGAATTAGGAAGCCTTTCCTCTTCTTGAATTTCTTGAAATAGTTTGAGAAGAATAGGTGTTAATTCTTCTTTGAATGTTTGGTAAAAATTGCCTATGGAGCCATTGGGTCCAGGACTTTTGTTTTTTGGGGAGTTTTTTAATTAGTGATTCGATTTTGTTGGTGGTATTTCATCAGTTCAGATATTCTGTTTCTTCTTGATTCAGTCTTAGGAGATTATGTTTCTAGGAATGTATTAATTTCTTCCAGACTGTCCAATTTGTTGGCATGTAATTGCTCATGGCATTTTCTTACAATCCTTTGACTTTCTGTGGAGTCTGTAGTTATTTCTCCTCTTTCATTTCTGATTTTATTTATTTGAATCTTCTCTCTTTTTTTCTTGATGAGTCTGGTTAAGGGTTTATCAATTTTTTTTTATCCTTTCAAAGAACCAACTTTTGGTTTCATTAATCTTTTGTACACTTTTTCTAGACTCTATTTCATTTATTTTTTATCTTTATTATTTTTTTTTTCCTATTCACTTTGGGCTTTGTTTGCTGTTATTTTTCTAGTTCTTTTAAGTGTAGTGTTAGACCGTTTATCTTTGTTTGTTTCTTGAGGTAGCCCTGTATTGCTATGAATTTCCTTCTCAGGACTGCTTTGGCCATGTCCCATAGATTTTGAGTCATTACATTTTCATTTTCATTTGTCTCTAGGTATCTTTTGATTTCTTCCTTGATCTCATTGTTTCCTATTCATTGTTTAGTATTGTTATTTAGCCTCCATGTGTTTGTATATTTTCAAGTTTTTTTCTTGTAGTTGATTTTTTAGTTTCATACCAGTGTGGTCAAAGAAGATGCTTGATATGATTTTAATCTTCTTAAATTTACTGAGATTTGTTCCGTGGCCTAACATGTGGTCTATCCTGGAAAATGTTCCATGTGCACTTGAGAAGAATGTATATTTTGCTGCTTTGGGGTAAAATGCTTCGAAAATATCAATTAAACCTACCTGGTCTAGTGTGTCTTTTAGGCTCATTGTTTTCTTGTTGACTTTCTGTCTAGAAGATCTGCCCATTGGTGTCAATGGGGTGTTCAAATCCCCTCCCATGAGTGTATTAATGTTGTTCTCTCCTTTTATGTCATACAGTAATTACTTTATGTATGTAAGTGCTCCTGTGTTGGATGTGTATATGTTTATTCAGGGTTATGCCTTCTCAATGTATTGATTCCTTTATCATTATGTAATGCCTCCTTTGTCTCTTATTATAGCCTTTGTTTTAATGTCTATTTCATCTGATGTAAGTATTGCTATCCCAGCTTTTTTTTTTTTTTTCATTTCCATTTGCATGAAATATCTTTTTCCATCTCCTTACTTTCAGTCTGTGAGTGTCATTTGATCTGTAGTGAGACTCTTGCACAGCATATGCATGGGGCTTATTTTCTTATCCATTCAGCTATCCTATGTCTTTTGATTGGAGCATTTAATCTATTTACATTTAAAGTGATTATTGAGAGATATGTAGTTATTGCCATTTTATTATTCATATATTTTTTTCTCCTCCTTTTCTGTTTACAGAAATTCTTTTAACATTTCTTATAATACTGGCTTGTTGGTGATGAATTCCTTAAGCTTTTTCTTGTCTGGAGGCTTTTTATCTCACCTTCCATTTTAATCAAAAGCCTTGTTAAATAGCATTTTTGTGGTTCTAGATTCTTGTTTTTCATAACTTTGAACATTTCTTGTCAGTTCTTCTGGCCTCAAAGTTTCCATTGAAAAATCAGCAGACATTCTTATGGGGGTAACTTTGTAAGTAACTAGACAAAAAGAAACTTGTAGATATAAAAAAATGTGGCTTTCAATAAATAGTTATTCATAAATATTTTATAAGGATAACATGATGAGGGGAATTTCATAAGCAAAGAAATTCTGTGGCCTTCAATACAAAGTCATTCATTAACTTTTTTATAAGGATAACATGGTTGGGTTCAAGAGCTAAAAGTAGCTGAATAATCATTTCCACAAAGCTGTGAACGAGTCACCAGGTTTCTGTCAATCTTTGAGCTTTATCTTTTATCTTTTTCTTTTCTAATCTACTTCTTTTTGTGAAAATAAATAAATAATAAAGCCTTGTCTATGGCCATGTTACCCTGAACATGTTCGATCCCATCTGATCTCGAAAGCTAAGCAGGATCAGACCTGGTTAGTACTTGGATGGGAGAACACCAAGGAAGACCAGGTGCTGTAGGCATATAAATAATAATAATAATAAAGGCTTTTTTGGCTAATTTTATAGTTTTTTTACAAACCACTATCCACTTTGAACTCTGGTCTTCTTTCATATTTTCTTTCTTAGTTATGTATCTCTCCTCTAAATTCAGAGCTCCCTAGGCAAATTATTTTATTGCCTTAAGTTCTTTCCTTTTTGCTTTATCGAAATGTTCTACAATTTACCATTGAAATTAAATTTTAAGAGTTCCTTTCTTGAACTACGTTCTTTTCTAGAACTGTGTTACTTTCGCCAAACAACATTGATTTTTATTCTGAATTTTACAAAATACAGGTCCTAATATTTTGGATACTTGTCTGATTTTGTTCAGACTTACCTTTAGAGTTGACAAACAAAACATGGCACTTTTTCCTAGGGTTCTCAAAGCTTCAATCTTCTGTATAATCTTATACCAGAATTAGGTCTCTCTCGCCACAACTGAGTTTTTGGAGAGCCTAACACATATTTTTACCAATTAGAAATCTAACATTTTCCAGTCATTACATTCTCAATTAAGTGCTTTGCTGACTTTGTGCTAGTGATTAGAAGATTTATATTTTATTTATTATATTCATGAACAACTGGCTTGAAAATCTGATAAATTCAAAAATATCAATACACTTATTTTCTATTTTGTTTTAGCAGTGTTCGATGTTCTTGACTTCTTCCAAATTATTAGTTTTCATTGTAATATTTCTTCATTAATGTATTAGTAAAACCAAAATAAGTGATTTGTTTTCCTTTCATAGCCTTAAGAATCTTTGCCGCTTATTCAGACACGACTTACTTAACTCTTTTGAGATCTTATTGACAAAGTAAAATGAGATTTTATTGATAAAGTAACAAATTTAAGACATAGCAGATGAAATTATTTTTGATAAAGTTTTAGTAACTAAAATTCTAAATGTTGACTTGTAACTTATCTGTAAATTCAATGTTAAACCTTAACAAATATGAGCGGTTTATACTTAACATGGGGAAGAAGTTATTTTGGCCATCATCATGCTAATTTGGGTTCTAAAGTACTATTGTATGAAATGTCTAGGTCAGTGCTTGTCAACCCTAGTTGCACATTAGACTGACCTGAAGATCGTTAAAAATATAACTAGCCAGACCCCCCCCCCCAAATAAATAAGTTATATTCTGGAAAACAATAATAAACAGCCAGGCTTGAGAACAATTGTTGTTGTTCCCCTTCAGTTATTCAAATGCTTTCAGCTTCTAATTAATTTAGCTTGCAAAAACCTTGACGAGATAACATTTATTGTTGTAGCCAGTATAGAATAGACCAAACCAAGTATGCTCTCTTAGGGCTGTTTATTAGCAGGATGCGGTCCTTACCAGGAGCAGCCCCCAAATGCAGAGGTACAGGGTTTTTAAGCCCAAAATTCCATTCTTCATTCTGTCTGAACACAAAGGGTTGCTCTAGCAACCTCCAGGTCAGGTGTGCAAGCGAGGTACAGAAGCAGAAAGCTCATTATTAGGATGTTATGTTTCCATAGTTAGTAGCCTATGTTTCTATGGTGATAGTCAAATAGTAATTTCTAGCTTATACACAATCGATCGTTTCTAATGCCACACAAGCTAAAATCAGCAGTTAGCGTATGAGATCATTGTTACAAGTTTCATGATTAATAGAATGCGGTGAAGGAGTCCAGGAATTAGGCCTAAGGTATTATCTTCCTTTGTCTAGTTTCAGGTTTTAATTAACTTTTGCCCTTATTACGTTTTAGCAGGCTATCACATTATAACTCAAGAAAAGATTGTGTTTTCAAGATTGGATTTAAATAAAGCAATTAGATTAGTCAAGTATTAGGATCACTGTTTTTTTATTCATTGTTATATAACTTCACACAGTTGCAAGGTATGAAGGTGAGATGAATGGTGTTTGGGGTTTGCCTATAGACTGGTACTGACCCAAACCATCAAATATAAAGCAGAAAAATGAATACAAGGCTGTGCAGGAAAACTATCGGGTATGTTTTCAGCACGAACGTTCTTTCCTTCCCTTCAATTTCTTCATCTTTCAAACATTCTCCAATATTTGCTATAGGATGGAATTCCACTGCATGGAAGTCTTTTTCTTTTTCCTTTTTTTAAGAATTCATTGTTAAACAAGCTCATAGATAGAACACGTCAATGGTTGCCAGATAAGAGGGATGGTTAGGGGGCTGGGTAAAAAAGATGAAAAGATTAAGAAGTATAAATTGATAGGTACACAATAGTCACAGGGATGTAAAGTACAACATAGGAAATATAGTCAGTACTATTGTAATAACTATGTGTAGTGCCAGGTGGGCACTGGACCGATGAGGGAGGTCACTTTGTAAATTATGTGTATGTTTGACCATTGTGCTATACACCGGAAACTAATATAAAATAATGTTAGATATTAACTGTAATTAAAACATAGAAAAAAAGAATGTCATCTATTAAAGTATACCTCTGAAAAGCAGAAGTAAAACTTTTATCTGTTATCAGCTATTTATTTTCTAAGGTAAAAATGAGCTTATCTCTTTCTGTTTGAGATCAGATTCTGATAAGAAAAATTAGGAAAAATTCTAAGTAAACTTACAAAATTGGTACCATGTTTGTCCCTTAGTAAAGATCATTTTCTCTTTCCTTCTCTTCTTTCCTTCTTCTCTATAACTTTATTAGATCATTTTTTTCACAGAAACATACGTTAATATTAAAATGTAAAGGGAGATTCAAATATTAATAAAAGTAAAAGACAGCATAAACAGATTAAAACTCAAAGACTTGAGGCAAGGAGAGAAACAGTGTTATATATTTTTAAGTGGCTACTACTGGGATGTCAGATGGCCTGGGTTGAATCCTTGATTATCCAGTTATCAGGTGTGAGATCAAGAAAATCACTTAACATCCCTGTGCCTCAATTTCCTTAGCTGAATAATCAGCTAAAAATACCTGCCCTTTCAAAACTTTAGAGATGTTTTGAGAGTTATTTTCAAAGTACAAGGGATTTTTTAAGTAAATGACCAAATGGAATAAATACTGTGTTTTTTCAAAGTCAGCAGAAATGAACATCACTCTCAAAATTGCCAGCTCCATATTTAGGTCACATGAGACCTTGAAAGGGCACTAAGTGATATCTTTATTTCAGCCTTGATGGTTGTGGTGATTGACCTCAAGAAACTGTTATACAGTAGCCCCCAAAGTAATGGTGAAAATGTCTACCATTATTTTTTGTTGAAGATGAAATGAACTGTGTGTAAAAGAACTTTTATACTGTAAAGCAAGAGAATGAAGATTTGGAGATCTAGAATTAAGACCTTTGGGGAGAGAAAAACGCATAGAGGTACCTACTTAGCCTATTCAGGGAATCAACTCTGGGGCAATACAGAGAGAGAACCCAACTGTAGAGGAGAAAGGGAAGGCCCAGTAAACAAAACAAAATACTTGGTGAATAATTATACTGTGAGGGTTGTATGATTATGTAATGATAACATTGAGATGTTAAACTAATAAGTCTTTAAGATGCATTATATCCAAATTAAAAAGAAATATATATGAATATGAATATTATTCAAATTTTCGTGATAATATACAATAATTTTCGACATTTGTAAATAAATGTAAATTGAATTTTAAAAATCTCTTTTTTAGTATTTTATCTAAAAAGTTACAAGATACTTCTTGTTTCTTTTTTGTTTTGTTTTGTTTTGTGTTTTGTTTTTGTTTTTGATTGCCAGGAGTCATAGAGAGTTGCCACTGACTTAAAAAAGTAAAGGGGTGCCTACTGTGGTTTCTATTCTACTGTTGTACACTGAAAAAGCAGCTGTGCTTTGTATTCCTTATTGACATGAAAACAAACAGTCCAAAAAGTAATTTCTGATTATTTTGCATGGTCACTTTCAGGGTAAAGCTTTAAATAACCTCATTAGAGCTTGCATTAAATTCTAGTTTAGGTGTTCTGCTTAAGGTCTTGCAGGTCTTATCTATAAGTCACTATGGCATATCTAGAGAAAAAGTAATTCAATGAGTGTCAAGATCGGGATTGCTATTTCTGTCGGGAATCATGTTACGTAGTAATATATGCCTCATGGCTTAGAAAAGACTTATTTTGCTTAAGTGCTATTTTATATTATTCAGAATGAAATGGAAATAAAATTTTAAAGTGTTTTTATTTTGCCTTTAACCTTAATAGCAATTTTAGAAAAAAGGATAAAAGTAATCAATGAGTCTCTTTTTAACAACTTGCTTTTACTATATCCTGGCCATCATTAGAATGACCACGTAAATGGAAATTAATACCTGTTTATATTTTATTTTCTCTTTTGATTTATGATCGTCCATGCATGGGGGGCAGAATTGATACCACTATTTAAATGTGGTCTGGATGTCAAAACTGATATGCCATACTTGCATGAAGAAGTAGAAAATATTTATTACATACTAAGGCTTCCTCTGGAGAGTGGGGTAGTCTCTCATGAAGATTCAAAAGTGGCTTGATCAAGCTGGATGGCAAAACCAACTTTTACTGAGTTAGGTTCTGGGGCCAGGGTGAGTGATTTCACACAAAACCTAGGTTTTCTTGGTTTGAACTTCCTACCAGCACCAAAGGAGAATGTAGATGCTCATGGTCTTTCTTCTTGGCTTGTCTAGATGTGAGTCTAGAGGAGCTAAAAAGATGGGACTTGAAAGCTGTTAGTAGTTAAAATTCAAAAACGGAGTCAGGTTATTTTTATTTTATTATATCTCTATCATCTGAGCAGACAGACAGTAATGACATGAGTGAAAAAAATGTGTCTATATATGTGTATGTATGAATGCAAGTATCAATAAAAGAAAATGACATGTATTATTGGGATGGTTACTGTGAAACTGTCATAGGATGCTCTTCTGTAACAACAGTGAAGACAGATGAGGCATATCCTAGTTTTAAGAAGCACTTCCTAATTTGGAATGCATCTGGAAATAGAAACTTTCACACAATGATGTTTCTGATGAGACACTGACACACAGGTGAAGCCTTAAAGCTGTGATTCTAATATGCTTAATCAGGAAGTTAGATCAGTCTCATGAATAATTCTTGAGGCTTTACACTTCGATTCAAAAAAGTACAAAGGACATCTGTTAAGGAGCTGCTACTATAAACTAATAGGAAGCTGCCACTGTATTAGTAGCAGCTCATGCAGTCTATGAAGAGGGTAAGTTCGAGATCATAGATCTCTATACCACCAGCTCTTCGGCACTGAAAACTGATCACATCATCAACACAGCTACATTCGTATCGGACTGAGAATTTAACCACAGTCAAGAACACTGGGGTGAAACACTTGTCCAAATCAAAAATGTACAACACGCATCACAGGTATGATCTGTATTCTCTTCCTCTTCATTGTTAGAGTGCCTCCTTGGACTTCACAGCTGACAACAATATTAGCACTGAATCGTTGAACAGACTTCTGGATCAAAGGATGCAAATATTTAGAACATGTTTCCTTTGCATGTGCTGTGGTCTTTCTCAGAAGTATATGAATTTTCTTTGTCTTTTTCGTGGTGACAAATGAACCACAGTGTTGAAATGGCATGCCACATGATTTATCACAATGGTATGAGTTCAGAATATGCACCGCATTCCAAAACGTGGCACCTTGAACCCACCTCATACGAATGACAATCTTGGAAACTGCCAGTTTTACCTAAGCACTTTCTCACTTTTTAGATGTTGGAAGCTTCCCCATTTCCTTCACACACTGCAGATGTCAAGTCGCTTCTTACAACAATAACGCAGGCAGTTCAGATTATCTATGGTCACTTCGTCCATTGAATGCGTTGAGAGCACCAAGACGAAATAGAAGTGTGCAGCGTGGAAGTGATTCAGTTCAAAGGCACTGCCACCAGTGTTTTTTGTCACTGTGATCTAACTTCCTGATTAAGCATATTCGGATCCGCACTTTAAGGCTCCATCAGTGAATCAGTGTCTCACCAGAAACATCTTTAGGAAATGATCTCCATTTCCACAGGCAATCCAAAACATTGTTTTTGTTCATTTCTGGAGTGGGTTGTGGAGGACACCGATTGCAAGAATATTCTCACCAGAAACATTGCTCATTACTTTCCCAGTGACACTAAACGCAAGTACATTGGCATTTCCTCCAGCTGGCAAAGAAACACAGTATAGGGCATCTTTTAAGGGCCGCTACTGAAAACGCTCCAATTTGCTGATGTATTAGAATTGAAGAGGGTAAGCGCGAGATCATGGATCTCTATACATGATTCCCACTAGCTTGTCATCACCGAAAACTGGACGCACCAATACAGCTACATTCCTATCGGACTGACTCAGAACTGCACCACAGACAAGAACACTGGGCTAAAGAACTTGCCCAAATCAAAAGTGTATTACACACATGACAGGTAAGAGGTGTAATCCCTTCCTCTTCATTGTTAGAGTGCTACCTTAGACTCACAGCATACACCAATTCTAGCACTGAAACATTGAATGGACTTCTGGTTAAGTAGGCAGTTATAACAAAATGTTTCTTTTGCATGTGCTGCGAACTCTCTCTAAATTTTATACTTTTTCCTCTTCATGGCAACAAAAGACCCACAGAATTGAAACACCATACCACAGTGTTGATTGCAAAGGCATGAGGTCTCTTCAGGATGGACACTTCATTTCCAACCATGGCAGCCAGAACCTACTGCGTGCGAATTGCCACCATGGAATTGGCCAGTTTCCCCTAATCGCTCTCACACTTTGTAAATGCTGGAAGTGTCCAAGGTTTCTTCACACACTGCAGATATCAAGTTCTCTGTTAGAACAATGTTTCTGGCAATGCGAATTATCTATTAATTCCCTGGCGTAAAGGACACCTTTGGAGCTACATGACTGAACAAAAGTGTAAAAAATAAACTTGGTTCGATGGAAAGGCACTGCCTCAAGCATTATTCGTGAGACTGATCTAACTTCCTGATTAAGCATATTTGGATCTCAGCTTTAAGACTCCACCTGTGTGTCAGTGTCTCATCAGAAACATCATTGTGTGTAGGTTTCTATTTCCATAAGCATTCCAAAACTTTTTTCTTGTTCATTTGTGGAAAGGGCTGCAGAGAACACAGATTAGGAGACATCTACTTCCTAATGCTTTGTATCACATTTGCATGTGACACTACACTGAAGTTCTATATTTTTCTTCTCTCCATTTTCCTACACCTCCTTTCTTTTTCTTCATCAAATTGGTGGATTAAAGATAACAAGGTTCCTTTGCTCATGAAATATTACAGTAGGGAAGTTTAAGGATCATTCTGTTTCATTTTTTTTTTTTTTACTTATCCACATGGCATTCCTCTTATTCCCATAGAAACTCAATTGATCGTAAATATGTATGTGCAATATGCAACATTTTTTGTGAGTATACATTATGAATTTATGTCAATATTTTGCTATGTATATATTTTTTTTACTGAATGCTATTTTTTTTTAATTCAATCCATGTTGCTGTATGTAGACTTAGTTTGTTATTTTTGACTACTGCATAGTATTCATTCTTATGCTTATAGGGTATCATAGGTAGCATTTCTTTAAATGAAAGATGCCCAGCAATCTATTCTTTAGTCTATGTCCTTTTCATAATGTCCTAGGCTACTATTTTGTCACCAAACTCTCTTCTGAAAATAAACATGTTTTCTTCTCGAAGGATCTATCAGTGTGTGTGTGTGTGTGTGTGTGTGTGTGTGTGTGTGTGTGTCAGTGAGAAAGAGAGAGACAGAAAAAGAGACAGACAGATGGATGGGCAGATGGATTGATGGACAGATGGACAGACAGATGTATTCAGGCATCTTTCAATGTCTCTTCTGTGGCATCTGTAAATTGAGTTTAAGCAAGAGCGTCATCAACCTGTGTTTGTTTACCACATTTTTGAACCTCAAAGAACTTTCAATCACCTGACTTTAATTGATTCTCATAATTCAGTAAATCATGTTACAATTAACTCCATTTTATTACTAAAGCAACTAGCTCTTGGTGAAGGTAAGATACAATAAAGTCTAAATGATGGATTCTGGAATAATCCTAATGCCTTCTGATTTTTTATACTGCTTTAGATTAGCCAAAATAAGCCACTAACATCAAAATTGTGATAAATGAGCCCCAGATTGTGGTAAACTTTTTAGTGTGGTAACTAGGGGTTACTAGTGCCCAGAACAAGTTCTACAAGGAGATGAAATAGTATGAATTATTACATTACACAAATTCATTCTTAAACTTTCTGATTATGACTTGGTATAAATATTATGTCTATCATACTACAGAATAATCTCTAAACACAAATTAATTATAACTGTGAGATATCAGCCTATGACAGGATCACAGTAAGTGAGCAACCCCAATCAGCTCTCATGTAGAATGAGAGGTTTACACAGGAATCCCTAAAATATAGTATTTAATCAGTGGTAGGTGCCATTCAGTATGATAATTCCTCAAGGCTAATCATTTAGATAGGACTTAAGATGTTGCCTTAGGAATCAGAAAACCTAGATTCCAGTGTTGTTTCCATCTTTAACTTACTGTGTAATCTTATATATTTTCACTTCACAAAAAGCTCAGTTGAAATTAGACTGCTAGAGTAGATGATTTTAAAGATCCCTTATAACTTGAAATTCTATAGCTAAGCTACAGTATACTGTTAATTTAAATGAGACACAACCCTCAACTATTCCTCTGAAAAAGAAATTATTAAAAATGATTTACATTTTCATACATGTTGATAGAAGACAGAAGTGCCAATTATTCTCTATTGTTTTGAGAAGTAATTTTTATAAAATCTGTACATTTCAGAGTATATTGATTAAAATATTACTACACAATGATGTATTAGGTAAAATAATCAATTAGGACAGAATTATTAAATATAATAGGTTACTTTTTTATGGGTCAAAGCAATGCTTTCCGATATTTAGAGAATGGTATGCAAACTGCACACAAAATTCTCCATACTTTGAGCTAAAAAAAAGATTGATATTGATTTGCACCTATTTGGTGAGATTCTCTGAATTAGTTTTATGACCCAGGATAGTGTGTCTCCACTAAATCTATAGGGGAAAAAGGATCATCTCCTTTAGACATTTCTGAGGTTACTTTCATGAGAAGCATTCTCATATTTAAACCCCAGATTCCCATTAGCAACCATGGACAGAAGAGAGCAGGATTGAGAAGTTCAAAACATGCAACATGTAAAAGAAAAATGGTAGAGAGTTTATTTTTAACAGTATAGAGTATGTGGTATTCTATAATACTCAAGAGGCTGTTACATGAAACAAAGAATTAGAATCCTGGCACAGTTCTGCTGACTGTTTGATGTTGGAAGACCCTCAGTTTCACGAGCTCTACAAATGGGAATAATAACACATATTATCTGGAGAAATTTAGAGGGAGTATTTTTAAAAGATCTGCAGTGCCTGACTCAAATTTTGTAGTTTCTATTATTACATTTAGTATTAATATCTCATAGGGAATTTCATTATACTAATAGACAGAGAGAATGGAAAACTTTTAAGTCCACTAAAGTAAACTTATACATTACCTGAGATTTTTGCCATTGCCAAACTTTTTCCCACTGGGAAAATTACCTTTGATAATTTTCTCTGAACTGGGAGCCAGACTGATTACTCCCTGCTTATGACACAGGCATGTATGAGTGAGAGCACAAACTAACACTCAAATGTATGCTTGAAGGTTAAAATCATTTATTTTAAGTCCCTATAGCACTCTCTCCCTGATTGGAAGTCACAATTTTTCCTCATATACTCACAAAGGCTATGGACCTGGACACACCATATTGTGTCTGTCTCTTGTGTAAAACAGTTCTCTCAGAGCTTTCACCTGCTTCCTGATAAGGAGTGAAAGATTGGAAATAAATAGATTGCTATTGCAATAACCTGTATTAGAAGAGTTAAAACTGAGACAACTGCTATTATATCTCTACTCGAGTCAGGTCAAGAGAGCATTCTGATATGAGAAAAAGGCATATTTATTTCAAGAACTAGTGATGTGAGAGGATGAAGGACAAAAGCAGAGAGGACTAGACAAAGAACATTTGTGCCCCTGTTTATTCTCTTCCAATCAGCCAATAACCAATTCTGTTCAATAGCTGAAATCATCCCACACAAGGTATAGCATGCATAGAATATTCATTTTATTTTAGAGTCAGAAAATGGTTATGCATCAAAAAGTTCTTAATGAAAATACTTAAAATATGGACTTTAAAACTAAGCAAGAGCAGCATTTGTTAAATTTTCTCAGATCAAATTTATTTGATAAAACTTTATGAAACATCACGTCATGACAATAAAATCTGCCTTTACTCTATGTTGATGCAATTGTTTCTCTCTCTCCCTCTCCCTCACCTTCTCTTCCTGCACACAAAACTAATGTTAGCTTCTGTAGCTTTGGATTTTTTATCTGATGCTATTATATGCATCACTTATCCAAAAAACAGATGACAGAAACCTTTATGAGAGTCTGCAATGATTATTGTAAGTGATCACATGAGTCAATGAAATAGCATGGAGGCTCAGGAAGACAGAATAGATGTGAAAAGTTGGAGTACACAGGCACAGCCCATTAAAATTGCTCTGCTTTTATTAATTGAAAATACAATAATACAAATATATCTTTAATGAAAAGTGCACTTAATGTCATTATACTCCATTTTTCTTCACATAGATATCTTCTGGGGTTAATTTCAGAGTGACTTTGTTTAGAATTATGTGGTTGCTACACAATGAAACTGTAGAGACAGAAAGCAAAGGGAAAAAGTCTTTTCGTTCCTGTTTATACAATAGTTCTCTGACAGGTTCTCCAATGTGTCAGGAAGCAATTACCCAGGAAGGTAATTATATGTATAAAGAATAATAGCTTTTTAATAATAATTTCCTCATAATTTTATTTTTAGCATAATATGAATATGTGAATGCAAACTACTTAACTCAGCTCACTGAAACATGGGGACTTGTGAAAAAGAAGGAACATCATGTTGCTCAATTTCTCATGACTTTAAGAATCAGCCCAAATATAGTATTCTGCAAAATAAGTTTGGGTTTTAAATGATAACTGAATATGTTCTGCTTTTCTTTTCTCTCACTGTCAAAAACTTTGATATAATCAGAAGAGCATGGGCTTTGAAATTTAAAATACACTAGTTCAAATCCCAGCTCCACTACCATTTAGCTATAAATCACTTGGAAAAATCACGGAAACATTACCATAATCAGTTTTCAGTGAGAAAGAAATGGAGTTTATAATATCTAATTCTTGTGAAAATTGTGAGGTAAATGTTTGTCATAAGAATGTTAATTTTTTTCTGTCTAACTTTTCTTTCTCCCCCTTCTTCCTCTTCTCCATCTCCTTCCTTCTCTTTCCTATTTTTTTAAATTCTTTCTCTTTGAAGTGAGGCCCCTATGTTAAAATCTATCTTATTCCACAAATATGTCATTTAAAACAGGACAACATACTACACTTTTCTCAATCTCTATTTCCTTAACTTACAAAACTTATTTATTAACAACCTTTATGAGTTAAATAAAAATATGTATGAAAGGCTACTGGTAAAAGTAAGTGTTCAACTAGATTCTTTTTTTTTCTTTGCTAAATTTTCTTTAAAATTTGTGATTTTAGAACACCATTGAGTTTACATACATTTCAAGTGAACTTGGCAATGTGAAGAAATATTTCAAAATTAGGTATTAGGTGTACCTTAATATCACAAGCACTGTTATAGGCACTAGAAATATAAAAGTGAACAAAATGAATAAAGCCTCTGCCTTTATGGAGTAGTATTTTAGAGATAAAGAGGCAGAAAATACAAAAAGAAACAATAAATAAATAAGTTCCTGGTTAGGAAAAATTTTAGATGGTATGGTGATTTTTGGCTCACCTGGGCTAAGGTCCCTTCAGAAACAATTATTCAAGAATAAGGCTGATTTTTTCCAGAAAGGAGATTAATATAATTAATGCTCCCAATCTCCCCAAATTCAGCAGGAACTTAAACACACCAGAACCACCTTGCTTGATATCTTTGTCATATAGTTAACTAATCTTCATGTTATTTTCCCCAGTTATCTATTTTGTGATTTCTCCCCTGAACCCTTCTGTTTTGAGCTCTGGAACAACTATGCCTTTACTTATTTTATTGCAAAGAAGTAAGTTGTAAATAATCATCTCTGCTTTGAAAATAATTTCCACTAATTTTATATTCCTTGAATACTTGGTTCTCATGTGAGGAAATCATCTCCCTATGTAGCTCTTTCATGGTAGTGTGGTTCTTCTCCACATCCAATGTATCTTGATAGCAGCAAGTTTGAAGTCTGAAACTTTTTCAATTTTTGATGCACCTTACAGAATATTGCTCTTCCACCTTGTAAATTTCATTTTAACTTGCTCTAACCTACTCTGTTCTTGTCCATTTTTGCTGTTCTCAAAGGAATTCTACCTTTATATTATTTGATCTCTTGAAATTCTTGTAAATATAAGCCATTTTCTCCTAAAAATGTTTTTTTTTTTTTTTTCTTACATCTCTCTTGCTTTTCCACCATCATTCTGGCTGTGGCTTTTTAGGTTGTTCGATAATTTCCTTTCATTCTGTCCATGACTTAAACTATTTATCTGCTCATATCAGAGATGTGAGCATATTTCTTGACTTCTAATCTTTAGCACCACTAACTTATGTTGGTCTTTAAAATCAAACATTGGAGTATGCAGAGATTTTGTTAGCATATACATTTTATAAATTTTAGAATCAGATCTAAGCCCAAGTAGATAGTATCTGTGATCTTTTATTTATTTATTTTTTTGGTGATGAATAACTTAAGTCATCAAAGATCCCATCTCTCACACCCTCAAGTTACTTAAATAAGGAGCTTGTTTTCTGTAATCAAGATGCCTACTTCTTATTTCCATGGTTATAGCTATCACATAAACCAAACACATGATTCAACATTAGTATTGCACTTGTTCTGTGAATAAAAATACAATGGAGGGACTCACTAGTATTAAAAAGTAAAATTTTAGTCATGATGTCAGAGGCATCTAGCTAACATACCTCTCTATTCATTTATCTCCACAACTGGGTGAGCTTTACCCATGGGATCTAATGATCCAAGCCCATGGACTAAGATTCCTTCTTTTCCAGGAAAATATGTGACTGGGAAGTAACAAAACTGGTTGTTATGACACTCCTTTCTCTTATTTCTATGACATTTTTCCAGATTATGGCTGTCACCCCTACTCTGACAGATACAGTCTTTGTTTTGTCACATTAGATTTAATACATTAGATTAGGTTGCAATGTAATCTTGGCTTGTGGCTCATTTTGTTATCTTCATATGATGAAAAGAAAACCATGCACATATAGTTTCTTAAACTTAACAAAATTTGTATTTCTTTTTGCATTTTTTAAATCATAATGAAAATTGAACTCCTTGGTCAGGAGTAGTAAGTTGCTATTTTCTCATTTTACAAAGGAACCAATAAAGACATATAAAGCTGGAAACTGAACTTCTTGTTTCCAAATCCAATAGTCAAGCAGAGAATTCTAGGCAACAAATTTGGCTATTTTCATTTATTATTTATTTAGTGCTATGTAGAAATAAATATAAAGTCAGTATATTTATATCCATGATTGGCCTATTTTTTCCTCAACACATTTTTATTTCTCTTTAAATTGTCCTCATAGAAATAGAGCAGAAGAAGGCCAATGAGTAAGGCATTGTCAGAAGAACCAATCCTACCCTTCTTCTACTAAGAATTCTGGAAGTAAAGGTGTGGTATTGTCACCTTCCTTCTCACTTTTTTCCCCATCATCCATAATGAAATCTTAATTTTCAGAGTCATAGACCCAGTTTTCCAATACACTCAAATTGTTTAGTTTATTTCCATCTCACTTTTTCAACTAATGTAACCAATTAGTCTGGTTATGGCCTTGCCTAAGGAAGTAATTTGAGCCTTAATTCTCCAAAGTAGCTAGATTTATCCTTTTTCTTGTCCTATATAAGGTACTAATAGAATATCTTGATTTGGAAAACTGAAAAAATTTGTGGGCATGCTTTCCATATTAGTCAAAAACTAAGTATAGTAAAATTGGAAATATAAAAAATAGTAATAAGTATTTTAATCTACTTCTCTACTCTTCAATCCCCATTTGTCAGTAGAATTATAATTATATATGTGTAAATGAGTTCTCCTATGCTGGTTACTTATTATATAATAGCATTGACAAGCTACAGTATATACATACATAAAACCCAGTACAGTTTGAAAGTTCCTTCTTAAAAAAGAACCATGGGAATGTGTTCACAATATGATATGGCAAGATAGATGATAATGCTAAGTTTAAGGTAATAAGAGACATAAATTTCACTCTATCTAGTTTTTAATTAATGTAATTATAGCATTAATAAATATCATCATATGTATTTGTATATCAATAATTTCCGATTTGAGAATCTGAAATCATAATAAAAACATCAGTCACAATAGCATCAAAAGGAATAAAGTACTTAGAAATAAATTTAACAAAAGAAGTACAAAACATGTTCTAAAAACTAAAACTTTGTCAAAAAAAGTTAAAGAAGATCTAAATAAATGGGAAAATAGCTCATATTCATAGATCGTAAGATTTAACATTCTTAAAAGTTTACTCTCTAAACTGACCTACATATTCAATGAAATCTCTACCAAAACCTCAGCTAGTTTCTTTGTAGAAATTAAAAAGCTTATTTTAAAATTCATATAGAATTGTAAAAGACCCATAATAGCTAAAATAATGTTGAAAAAGAAGAATAAGGTAAGAAGACTCATACTTTCTGATTTTAAAACTGCTATAAAGCAATAGTAATCAAGACAGTGTGGTAATAGTACATATATCAATACAATAGAATTGAGAGTCCAGAAATAAGTCGATACATATATCTATGGTCAACTGATTTTTGAGAAGACTGTCAAGACCCTTTGATGGGGAAAAAAGAATATTTTCAACAAACCATGCAGAAGCAACTGGATAGCCAGTTGCAAAAGAATGAAGTTGGACCCTTACTTGAGTACATATTCAAAGTTTAATTCAATATGAATCAAAGACATAAATGAGAGAGCTAAAACTATAAAACTTTCGTAATAATAACACTTGGGTAAATATTCATGACACTGGCAAAAGCTTCTTAGATATAACACCAAAAGAATAAGTAACAAATGAAAAAATAGATAAACCAGAATTCATTCAAATTAGAAACTTTTGTGCTTCACAAGAAATCATCAAGAAAGTAAAAGGTTGACCCACAGAAGGAGAGAAAATATCTTAAAGTCACATATCTGATAAGGAATTTTTATCTACAATATACAAAGAACTCTTAAAATTCAATAATAAAAGATAACCCAGTTAAGAATGGGCAATGGATTTGAATAGATATTTCATCAAGAATGTTATATAGACAGCCAATAAGTACATGAAAAGATGCTCAAATCATTAGTTAACAGAGAAATGCAAATCAAAACCACATGGATATCTCTTCATACTCCCTAGGATGGCTAGAATCAAAAACTTAGAAAAAAGGTACTGATGAGGATGAAGAGAAAGCTCACACACTGCTGGCGGGGATGTAAAATGGTGTAAACACTATGGAAAACAGTCTGGCAACTCCTTGAAAGATTAAACACAGAGTTTCCATGTGACTCAGTAATTTCACTCTAACTAGCCAAGATAAATGAAAACAGATGTCCACACAAAACCTCAACTATAAAAGTTTATAGCAGCATTTTTCATAATAGCCAAAGGGTGAAACAATCCAAATGCCTGTCAACAGGGGAATAAATAAATAAAATATGGTATATACATACAATAGAATGTTACTTGACTATAAAAATGTTACTTGACTACACGTTACAACATGGATGAACCTTGAAAACATTATGCCAAATGAAAAAAGTCAGCCACAAAATACCATATATATGATTTGATTCATATGAAAATTCAGCCTCAGTAGGGAATTAATGGTCTATTAAGGCTGAAGGAAGTAGAGTAGGAAAATAAGATGGTGGTAGTCAAAGGGCATGAGGTTCTAAATTTGACTGCAGTGATTATTGTATATAGCTGTAAATATACTAAAAATAACACTAAATTTTGTACTTTAAATGAGTGCAGGGGTTATATCTCAATAAAACTCTTAAAAAAGGTAATTACTCTTCAAATTATTAAGAATGACCAGAAGAGTCATTATGATTAAATATAAACATATTTAGCTTATTTAAAAGATAAAATATAAACCTAATTAGAATTGTATTGATTCATTTTGCTTTATAAAAAATTATTTCTCATTTATTACCTGCAGACCTGAAATAGGCTATTTAAAATCATTGAGTAAAATCCTAAAATACCTCCTTTTCAGAATTGAAAGAACTTCTGATTAATTTTGTTGTACAGATGGAATAATTTCTACATCTCTTTCCATCTCCACTTCAAGAGACTTTTGTCACAACAAACTCTTACATGAAATTCTTACTCCCAGTTGTGCCCAGGATAAAGACCAACTTCCAAATAACTACTACTCATCTTTAGGAACTGACATAGACATCTTTTGTTCTCTGTACTCAAATGGGGTTAAGTTAGCAGATTTTACTTATCATAATGAATTGTCATTTAGTTTAGTGACTTTTTGCATCATTATTTTATTCTCAGCATGCATTTAAGTCACAAAGTGTGTGCTTAATCAATGTTTGTGAATGAAGAAATAATTGTTGCAAAAGGCAATTTACTAAGTAGCTGGGTAAAAATATGAAGATGCAAATTGAATGTATCACCAATTAAATTTATCTTAGGTAGAAAATTAAAAACTGTCTTCTGTATTTCTGTATCTCAAAAAAAGAAAGAAAGAAAGAAAGAAAGAAAGAAAGAAAGAAAGAAAGAAAGAAAGAAAGGAAGAAAGGAAGGAAGAAAAAGTAAAATATATACCTGGGAAAATAGCCTTGGGAGTGACATCAGAAACATGGTGTCATGACAGATCTCCTAGATCTACCCTATGAAATAACAACATGCTGAATATCTACAACTCAACAAATAACACCTCACTTGCACACAAGCATGTCTGGGAGATCTGTGCATCCGAGCATCCAAAGATGGGTAAATCCATGTGGGTCAAGGAGGCAGATTAAGAATGAGAAACAAAGAAGCCGTGTTAGGCAATAGGAGCTCCATGCAGGAGGTGGGGGAGGGGACATTTCATGACTGATCTTAGCTCTTTGAAGCCCCAGAGAGTTGTAGCTATGTGATCAGCATATTCCACACAACATATTCCACACATATTCCAAGGTTCAGGGCAGAGATCAGGGCAGAGATTGAGTGCAGAGGGGCAATAGCTGGGACTTACCAAACTCCACTGCCTAGCAAGAGGCTGAGTCATGAAGCCTGGCTGCGCCCCTCCCCCACCAACCCAGAGCATGCCTTATGGTCCCCACGTCCTCTCAGAGCTAACATCACCAAGCTTCTGTGGAATTTGCACAACCAGTACTGAAACATACACTACAACTGGTATCAGACACAGGCACGGTGATATCAAAGCAAGGCAGCTAAAACCTGGAGGACAGCATTTAAAGAAGAAATATTGCAACTCACACTGCAGTTCTCTCTTAGTCTTCCCCACCTCTACCCAGTCAGGCTGAGTGGGAAGGAATCAGTGGAACATTGCATATGATTGCTGGGGCTGTAATGGGACTTCAGGAACTCTTCAGAGACAGACCCGCATGACCTATTGCATCATTTCACAAGGATGGAGCCCTGGGACCAAGGCGACTTGATTCTAAAAGAGGCACACGAATACCGCAGAGTAAAGGGCATTTTTAGCCTCAAAGAAGAGATTCAAGAGGCTTGGTCACCACCTACTGGAAGTCAAAAGAAAAAACCTCTTCTTATCAACCTGCTTAAAGAGAGATTACTAGATAATAAATTTTATTTAAAAAAAATGCAGAGTACACTCCCATTAATATCCAGGCAGAGAAATAGTCCATCAGACACCATGAACAACCAAGGTAAAAAGGAAGCTTAGAAGGAAAGTGAAAAATCTCCAGAAAATAAGCTTAAAGACACAGAAATATGTAATTTAAATGACAGAGAGTTCAAGATTGCACTTCTGAAAAAACTCAGTGAGATGCAAGACAATTCTGACAATTCCAAAAAATTGGAAACAAAGTGAACAAAATAAATATTTTACCAAGGAGATTAAAATTCTGAAACAAACAAACAAAAAATACCCCCCCCCCCACCAAAAAAATTTGAACTTCTGGAGATGAAGAACACATTATAAGACATGAGGACAGAAAAAAAATGGCATAAATGATAGAGGCTCAGTTCATCTTTCTTGTGACCAAATCAAAGTTATGACAGAAACAAGGAGCAAACCACAAGGAAAGTCACCTGAGATCTAGAGGAACAGAAGCATACAACTAGGGAGAGAAATAATCGACTGGCAACGGTAGAAGTTAGGAGGGGGCGAAGACATGAGGCTGCTTGGTCCTTAGCAGCTGAGTGGGACAGAAGCAGTGGCAGTGGCAGTGGCAATGGCAGTCTGCAACTGCAGATGCCTCTTAAAAAGGCTGTGTCCACAACCTGACTTTTGCAGTGACGGACGTGCTCGCTCTGAGCACCAGCACCGGTTTGGCTGCTCCGAGGTCATCAGGGACTTACAAGGGAACACTAAGTTGTTGAAGTGAGGGCTGGAGGTGAGGTTTGCTCTGTACAGAGTGCCAGTGGTATCCATTGTTCCTCTGTTGAGCCCTCCCCGTTCCCAGTGTGGACTCAGCAACACCACAGTGGGGATGTCATCAAACTGGATAACAGAGGTCGCTCCACCCAGAGGGATTCCCTGAAACTCCATCACCCCCAACTCGCAGCCCCATCCAAGCCACATCTAGGTATATCCTGGGGGAGTCAGGTGCTCCTTGCTGAGCAGTGCAAGACTCCCGCACACTGGTGGCAACTGACTGCGGTTTTTGGCGTGGCCTCTTGAGGCAACTATAAGCACAGGACCTGTGGATTGCTTGCTGAATCTTAACAGGTGGCCCCAGAGGAACACAGGCTGGGATTAAACTTGACCTGCAACTGAATTCCTCTCAGGACTGCGCCACTGACACCTACTACATAAAGCCATGTTAATAAGACTGGGAGACTTAAGAGCTTTGCTTAATATGTAGAAACAGACACAGAAAGTCAGCCAAAATGGGAAGACAAAGAAGCAGAAACCATATGAGAGAACAGAACAGAGATCCAAAAATAATTGCGTCAAACAATCTAACAGATACAGAGTTCAAAATATTGGTTATAAAGATGCTCAATGAACTTAGAGGAAGTGTAGATTAATTCAGTGAGAACTTTAACAAGAAGATAAAAAACATGAAAATGGAAATGTAAAATTTAAAAAAGAACACATTATCTGAGATGAAAAGTATGTTAAATAGAATAAAAAGGGAATAATGAAGAGTACAAATAACCTATACAGAATATGGGAAAGTCAAGAACACTCAATCAGAATGGCAAGAAAAAATAAGCCAAGACTATAATAATAATTTAAGGAGCCTAAGGGACACTATTAAATGTAAAAATATCCATATAATAGGGGTACTGGAACAGAACCAAGACACTGAAGAGCTATTTGAAAAGATAATGATGGAAAACTTCCCTCACCTGATGAAGGAAATAGACATATAGCCCGAGGAACCTCAGAGAGTCCCCAAAACTAGAAACTCAAAGAGGTCCACACCAAGACATATCATAATTAAAATGCCAAAGTTAAAAACAAAGAGAATCTTATAGAAGCAAGATAAAAGCAGTTAGTTGCTTACAAGGGAGCTCCCATAAGACTGGCAGTTGATTTCTCAAAAGAAACTATACAAGACAGAAGGCTTGGCACAAAATATTCAACATGATGAAAACCCAGGATCTACAACCAAGAATACTTTATCCAGCAAAACTATCATTTAGAGTTGAAGGACAGATAAAGATCTTCTCAGACCAAAAAAAAAAAAAAAAAAAAAAAAAAAGCTAAAGGAATTTATCATCGCCAAGCCAGTATTACAGGAATTGTTGGAGAGACTTCTTTAACAAGAAAAATCATCTATCAGAAACAGAAACAAAGAATGGTAATAATTACATTCATATCAACAAGTACCTCAAATGGAAAAGAATTATGTGCTTCTACCAAAATATAGAGTAGCTAAATGGATAAGAAAACAAGACCCCTACATATGCTGCCTACAAGAGACTCACTTCAGATTAAAAGACACACACAGACTAAAAGGAAAGAGATGATAAAAGATATTACCTTGATAGACCTAGAGTGTCATTGAGCTGAATGAAATGGGTCTGATAGAGAAAGACAAATATTGCATAATTTTATGTACATGTGGAATCTAAGGAACAAACAACTACAACAACAAAAGCATAAATAAACTCATAGATACAGAGAATATTTTGAGGGCTACTATATGGGAGGGGACTTTG
The DNA here is from genome assembly GCA_028627145.1 of Eidolon dupreanum. Lineage (NCBI taxonomy): Eukaryota > Metazoa > Chordata > Mammalia > Chiroptera > Pteropodidae > Eidolon > Eidolon dupreanum. Next base: position 76,878,433 of record CM053508.1, on the reverse strand, counting down.
GGGGATGGCAAAAAAAATGCAAAATGATTAAGAGGTACAAATGGATAGTTGCAGAATAGACATGGATATGTAGAGTGTAGCATGCAGAAAATGGTTAATAATGTTGTGATAAATATGTAAGGGGGAAGAGGAGTATTAGATTTAGTGTAGTGATTGCTTTGAGAGTTATGTGGAACTTTGATCACTATGCTGTACAAATGAAACTGGTATACTACTGTATGCCAAATATAATTGAAAAAAATCATTGAATTGTACAATGTCAATATGGGCAACTAATTGTCTATTATATTTCAATAAAGCTGGGGGGGGTTGAATATAAAAATATGTGAAAATTAAATCAATAAAATCTATAAATTTAAAAGACATGAATAATAAAATGATAAGCTGAGGATATAGAGCTGACCAGATGCAGAAAAGAATGACTGACAGTGAAGACAAAAATTTGGAAATAATACAGAAGGAAGAAAAGAGAGTTAAAAATAAAAATAATAAAAGAATTTTACAAGAGCTATCTCAATTCCGGGAAAAATGGTGGAATGAGAGACAGCCTTAGATCTCTCCCGTTGAAACAACAATAAGCTGAACATCTAAAACTCAACAAAAAAAACACCTAAACCGCACATCAGCACCTCTGAGTGTGGGATCTGCACATAAGAGCTACAACAGGTCAGAACCTCGGGTGTTGGGTGGTCGACTGGGAGAAATAAAAAAAAACTGCCTCTCGCAGTCACTGGAGCTCCCTGCAGGAGGAAGGGGAGGGGAGAAGGTTCAGTGACTACCCTGAACGACTTTGCTTGGAAGTGCTGGAACTTCTATTCATCCGGCAACAAGGCCTGGTCATCAGGGCAGGAAGCAGAGAAGTGGGACAGAACCACAGTGAAACAACAGTTTATTTTTACTGTCTGCAGTTGTAAAACAGAGGCTGAGCTGGAGTCCCAAACTCCCACCCTAGAGGGTTACTCCCTCTTACACTCTGACATTGATCACCACAGAGCCCCAGGGGAATCTGAGCAAATGCCACTGAAATTGTTGCTAACACTGACAGGGACTGAAGCAGAGGGTAATAAGAATGATTAAATTTCTACAAGAAAAAAAAAAAAACATTAGGGTTTTATATATAGCAGAGATACAAGAGATTTAGACAACATCTCCTGGAAACCAAATGAAAAGCAACTTCTTTGTAGCAGGCTAAAGAGAGACCTTTATATAAGAAATCTTTTTTTTTTTTCTGAAAAAAAGAAGAATACACTTCCATTAACGCCCAGGCAGAGAAATAGTCCATTAAACACCATGAACAACCAAGGTGACAAGGTAAGAAAGAGAAAGAAAGAGAAAATCTCCAGAAAATAAGCTTACAAACATAGAAATATGCGACTTAAATGACAGAGAATTCAAGATTGTACTTTTGAAAAGACTCAATGAGTTCTGAAATGAATCATAACAACAATTTCAAGAACTGAAAAAGCAACTGGATGAGCAGAGCAAGGACATTGAAACCCTCAAGTGGAATAGAATAGATCTGCTGGAGATTAAAAAAAAAAAAAAAAAACATTGCAAGAGTTGAAAAATGAAATAGCAGGCTTGGGAAATAGAGTTGACAAAATAGAAGAAAGGATCAGAAATCTAGAAATAAATCAGAAGGAAGAAGAGAGAAACTGAATAATGAAAAATAATGAAAGAGAATTACAAGAACTACATGATACTATCAGGAGAGGAAACATAAGATTAATGGGCATTATTGAAGGTGAGGAAAAGGAGCAGGAACTAGAAAGCACTTTTAGACAAATAGTGGATGAGAATTTCCCAAATGTAAAGAATGAGCTGGAGCTTGTAATTCAAGAAGTCGACAGAATACCTAATTATCTCAACCGAAAAAGGTCTCCAGCAAGACACATTGTATTAAAGTTATCAAAAATCGATGACAAAGATAGAATTCTTAGGGCAGCCAGAAAAAATAAAACAGTAACTTATAAAAGAAAGTCCATTAGATTATCATCAGACTTTTCAGAGCAGATCTTACAAGACAGAAAGGAATGGAATCAAATATTTAAACTATTAAATATTAAGTACTCCTCAATAAAGTACTAGAGAACCAGATACAGCAACATATTAAAAAGATTATACACCATGATCAAGTGGGCTTCATCCCAGAGGGCCTGAACAGACACTACTCACCAGAGGACATACAAATGGCCAACAAATATATGAAAAGATGCTCGCTTAGCTATTAGGGAAATGCAAATCGAAACTACAATGAAATACCTTCTCACATCTGTTAGAATAGCTATAATCAACAGGACAAGTAATAACAAATGTTGGAGAGGATGCAGAGAAAAAGGAACCCTCATACACTGCTGGTGGAACTACAAATTGGTACAACCACTATGAAAAACAGTATGGACATTCCTCGAAAAACTAAGAATTGATCTACCATATGATTCACCAATCCCTCTACTGGCTATTTACCCCAAAGACTTGAAAACCCATGTCGAAAATGATATATGCACAGCAATGTTCATAGCAACATTATTCACAGTGGCAGGATATGGAAGCAACTAAAGTGTACTGAAGTGTCCTATGATAGAGGATTGGCTAAAGAAGCTGTGGTACATATATGCAATGGAATATTACTTAGCCATAAGAAGAGATGAAATACTGCCATTTGTGACAACATGGATGGACCTCGAGATAATCATGCTAAGTTAAATAAGCCAGACAGAAAAAGTTGAAAATCACATGCTATCACTTATATGGGGTATATAAACCTAAAAGAAACAAATAGACAAGACAAACAAACAGAGATTCAGGGACATGGACAATGAACTAGTGGTTACCAGAGGGTAGAGGGTAGAGAGGAGGGGAGAGGTAGACAGGTTAAAAAGAGTCAAATATAGGAGGGTACGGGTAGGGTGAAGTGGGTAAAGGGGGTCAAATATATGGTAGCTAAAGAAAGCTGGACTTCGGTTGGTAATCACACAATAGAACATATAGATGTCAAGGTATAATGTACACCCGAAAATTATGTAATTGTATTAACCAATGTTACTACAGTAAACTTAATAAAAATATAACAAATAAAATAAAATAAAGAAAGAAAAGAACTATCTCACATCATCAGAAAAAAACAACAACATAAGAATAATGGGTATACCAGAAGAAGAAGAAAGGAGAAGGTAATAAAGAGCATATTCAAAGAGCTGACAACAATTTCTCAAATCTATAGAAAAAACTGAATCTACAAATCTAAAATGGAAACAGAACACCCAATTGTTTCAACTCAAAAGGCCTTCTCCAAGACACATTATATTAAAATTGTTAAAAATTAATGACAAAAGAAGGAATCCTCAAGGCAGCCAGGGAAAATAAGTCAGTAATTTATAAAGGAAAACACATTAAACTATCATTGGACTTCTCAGCACAAAGCTTGGGAGCAAGGAAGGAGTAGAACCAAATATTTAAACTACTGAAAGAAAGAAATTAACAGCCAAGAATAATATATCCACCAAATTTCTCTTATATATGAAGGAGGAAAAAAAAAGTTTCAGAGAAACAAAATCTGAGGAAATTTTCCACTACAAGACCTGCATTACAGGAAATACTGACAGGGGTCATTTTATCTAAAACAAAATGACAAAACAAATACATTACTATGTGTAAGATGACAAACAGGCAAATAGTAGCAGGAAAGTGCAACTCTTATTAAGAACAGGGTATTATAAGCGTAAATGTTACATAAAGATTAAATTCGAAAAAAAAAAGCCCTTTGAAAAGAGAGGAAGACAGTTACTGAAACTTAGAAATTAATGTTTAGCATCTATAGTGATAATTTGAGACAACAAAAACAGAAAAGTGAAGGGAGTAAAGATCCGAATTCACAAAGGATAATGGAGATAAGTCACACTCAGAAGAAAATGGACTAGCGTATATATGCAAAATACTTACATAAAATTAATGGGAACCACACACAAAAATCCAGAACTGGGTCACATATCATAAAACAAGAGGGAACAGAGAAAAAAAAGAAACATAAAAACTACCAAATTAAAAGACAGAAACACAAGAAAAAATAGAGACACTAGCTAACACAAAATGAAAGATAAAATGGCTATAGGAAAACCTCATATTTCATAATCATCCTTAATGTAAGTGGACTGAACTCAGCACTAAAAGGACAGAGTAGCAGATTGGATCACAATCAAAACCAAATCATATGCTGCCTTCAAGAGAGAAATCTCAGGTGCAAGGATAAATATCAACTCAAAGTGTAAGGTTGGAAAAAACATTACAAGAAAATAGAATCCAGAGAAAAAATGTGTGTTGATGTAATTATATCTGATGAAAAAGACTTTAAGGTAGAAAGAGTAATGAGACAAAATGACAGATACTTCATAATGATATAGGGAACCATACATCAAGAAGACCTGACACTTATTAATATTTATGTTCCCAATAAAGGAGCTCCAAAATATGGAAAGTAACTAATGGAACTAAAAGGAGAAACCAACAAAAACACAATTATAGTAAGAGACGTAAATACCCCATGTCAGCTATGGATAGATCATCCGAACAGAAAATTAATAAGGAAATATTAGCCTTAACTGACACATTAGAAAAATTGGACAAAATTGACTTGTACAGAAACTTTCATCCCCAAACAGAAGTTTATAAATTCTTCTCTAATGCCTATGGAATATTCTCAAGGAAAGACAATATTTGGGACACAAAATTAGCCTCGATAAAGTGAAGAAGTTGAAAATCACACAAAGCTTGTTCTCTGACCATAATGCTTTGAAACTGAAGATCAGCTGTAAAAAGAAAGCAAGAAGAACCACAGACATGTGGAGATGAAACAACATGCTACTGAAGAATGAGTGAGTCAGAGATAAAATAAAAGGAGAGATCAAGAGATATGTAGAAACAAATAAAAATGAAAATACAATATATCAAAACTTTTGGGACACAGCAAAAGCAGTAATAAGAGGAAAGTTCATATCATTACAGGCCTATTTCAAGAAACAAGAATGAGCCTCACCCCAAACAACCTAACATTAAATTAAAAAAAAAAAAAAAACTAGAAAAAGAAGACCAAATAAAGCCTAAAATCAGCAGAAAGAAGAAAATAATCAAAATAGAGCAGCTTAAATGAAATGGAGAATAAAAAGGCAATAGAAAAAAATAATGCAACAAAGAGCTTGCTCTTTGAGAAGATTAATAAAATTGACAAACCCCTAGCTAGACTCATTAAAGAAAAAAGACAGGACAGGAATGAAAGAGAAGAAGTTATGACAGATACCACTAAAACGCAAAAGATCATACAAGAATAATATGAAAAATTATATGACACCAAATTTAATAACCTAGAAGAAATGGACAAGTTCTGAGAAATATACAACCTTCCTAGACTGAATTGTGAAGAACTGGGAAATCTAAATAGACTGACCAACAGTATGGAAATTGAAACAATCATCAAAACCTCCCAAAAAGTAAAAGTTCAGGACCAGATGGCTTCACCAGTGAATTCTACCAAACATTCTAGGAAAATTTAATACCTATTTTTTCTCAAACCTTTCCACAAAAATTGAAAAAAAGGCCATACTTTCGAACTCATTTGATAAGGCCAACATTACCCCAATGCCAAAACCTGGTAAAGTTAATAGGAAGAAAGAAAACTATAGACTAATATCTCTCACAAACACAGATGAAAAAATCTTAAATAAAATACTTGCAAATGAAATACAATAACACATTAAAAAGATTATATGTCATTTTCAAGTGGACTTTGTCCCAAAGACATAGGGATGGTTTAAAACACACAAATTGAACAATGTGATACACCACATTAAAAAAATGAGGAACGAAAATTAAATGATCATAACATTAGATGCGGAAAAAGCTTTTGACAAGAAATGGCATTCATTTATGACTAAAACACTTAATAAAATGGGTATAGAAGGAAAATATCTCAACGTAGTAAAGGCCCTATATGACAAACCCTTAGCTAATGCCATGTTTAATGGAGAAAAACTAAAAACTTTCTCTCTTAGATCAGGAACAAGAAAAGGCTGTCCACTATCACTACTATCATTCAATATAGTATTGCAAGACTTAGCTAGAAAAATTAGTCAAGAGAAAAAATAAAAAGCCCCCAAATAGGGAATGAGGAAATCAAATTGTCACTTTTTGCAGTGACATAATTCTCTGTGCAGAAAACCATTCTCTAAAAAACTATTAGAAATAGTTTCAGATACAAAATCAATATACACAAGTACATAGTGTTTTTATATCCTAAAATTGATTTACAGAAAAATAAATGAAAAAAATTGCTTTTTGCAATGAAGAGAATAAAATGCCTAAAAATAGACCTAACAAAAATGTGAGGGAACCAAACACTGAAAACTCTAAGACATTATTAAAAGAAATTGAAGAAGACACAAAGAAATTAAAAGATATTTCATATTCATGGATTGGAGGAATCAACATAGTTAAAATGACCTTGTTATCTAAAGCGTTATACATATAATTCAATCTCCATCAAAATCCCAATGGCATTTTTTAAATAAAAAGAACAAAAATTTATCAGATTTGTATGGAATCACAAAAGACCCTGAAGAGCAAAAGTAGTCATGAGGAAAAAGAACAAGGCCAGAGATATCACTTTGCCTGACTTCAGATTACACTATAATGCCTCAATAATCAAAACAGCATGCTATTTGCAGAAAATAGATGGATTAGCGAAACAGAATTGATAGTCCAAAATTAAACTCCCATATATATGGGCAAATAATTTTCAACAAAGAATCCAAAAACATACAATAGAGAAAGAAAAACCTCTATAATAAATTGTCCTAGGAAAACTGGAAAGGCACAGGCAATAGAATGAAACAAGACTGCTATCACCATATACCAAAATTAACTCAATATGGATTAAGGACCTGAATATAAAACCTGAAACAACAAACTGAATAGAAGAAAACACAGGTACTAAGTTCATGGACCTAAGATTTAGAGAGGATTTCATGAATTTGACCTCAAAGGAAAGGGAAGTAAAAGCAAAAATAAACAAATGGAACTTTATCAAACTAAGAAGCTTCTGCACAGTAAAAGAAACCATCAACAATCAAAGATGCAACTGTCTGAATGGGAGAATATATTTGCAGACAAAGCCTCTGATAAGGACCCAATTTCCAAAATGTATAAAGAATTCATATAACTTAATAATATAAAACAAATAATTCAATTAAAAAATGGGCAGTGGATCTGAACAGACGCTTCTCCCTAGAAGACATACAAATGGCCAGCAGACATATGAAAAGATGTTTGAATTTACTAGCTCTTAGGGTACTACAAATTATCTTAATAAAACTAAAAAAAACTACAATGAGATATATTTCACACCTGTAATGGCTATCATCAATAGGATAAGTAGTAACAAGTATTGGTGAGGTTGTGGGGGAAAAGGAACTTTCATATACTGCTGGTGGGAATGTAAATTGGTATAGCACTATTTGAAACAGTATAGAGCTTTCTCAAGAAACTAGGAATTGAATTACCACGTGACCCAGCAATCTCTCTTTCTGTGTATTTGCCCCCCCAAAATTGAAAACATTTATACACAAAGATATATGCACCACAAATGTTCATAACATCATTCACGGTGGCCAGGACATGGAAGTAACCAAAGTGTCCACGGGTAGTTGATTGGATAAAGGAGATATGGTAAATATATACAATGAAATATTGCTCAACCATAAGAAAAGATGAAATATTACTATTTGTGACAACATGGATATATCTTGATATTATCATGCTAAACTAAATAAATCAGACAGAAAAAGTTGAAAACCATATTATTTCACTCATATGTGGCATATAAAACTGAAAGCAATGAACAAACATGTCAAACAGAGACTCATGGACATGGACTGTGAATTAGTGGTTTACTAGAGGGGAGGGAGAGGGAAAGATAAATAGAGATAAAGGGGGTGAAATATTTGGTGATGGAAGAAAATCTAACTTTGGGTGGCGAACGCTCAATGCAGTTATATATACGACATACTCTTGAATTGTGCACTTGAAACCGATTTGATTTTTTTAACTAATGTTCTCCCAATAATTTTAATTAAAGAAATAATAAAAATAGTCCCTTTTCACATGGTTTGCTGGGTGAAAAATAAAAAGAAATTTGGTCTGCAAACAGTGCTAAGCACCAGCTGTATGAAAAATAATACTGTTTCTAATCTCTTACAATTCAGAACATAAGTGAGATTTTCCAGATTTGACTTTGTGAGTTACTCTAGGAAATATACTTCATCTTTCTATCCCTGTTATTTATCATAGGGCAATTCTCTATTGGGGTGTGTGTGTGATGGGGGATGAAAATGATAGAAAGTGAAAGCAAAATTAAAGACTATCACGTTTCAAACCGAGTTACGATTTCCAATTTGTGCTTTGTAAAGTGGCAATTTTCAGTTTATAGATTTCAACTGTTTCCATTGATTAAGCAATTTTATTCATTACTATATTTCAATTAGAGAATCGAAATATCATAATGCCTTAGCTAAAATTCTAGTCCACATTTGTCTATGTATTATTGATAATTTTCCTTTCTAATGCAAGCCTCAGAAATTATTTTAATTAACATGGGAATTTTATATCACACTTTATTATTCAATTATTTTTGTATGTGGACTAAATTACTTTGTTTAATGATTCATATAGTCTCATGCAGTTACAATTTTATTGTGCTAGTTTATTGTTTACTCCAATGGATTAAATTACTTTTTTTATACCAAAATTACTATTATTATTTTTTTGTTTTTATGCACTTTTTTTTGTTGTTAAAGCCAAAGAAAATATTTTAAACAAAAAATTGATTGTTTTAATGATACCTACATACTAGTTTCAAATTTAGTAATTTTCCTTCAGGAAATAGTGTTTTGGATCATGTTTCAGCATGCCCAAGCTCTTCCAAATAGCAATTAAATTTCATGAAGAAGGGTACATTTGGAATTTTTTTTGTATATCTGGTATCCAGTCTTATTATTACAGTTTTTTTTTTTCTTTATTGCTTCTCCATCTGATTCAGGAAGCTGGGAAAATGTAATAGAATTGAAATATTATTTCAGCTTCTATTTTTTGAGCTTAAGAAAAGTCTGGCTATCATTTCAGGATAACTAAGTCATTTGTAATAAAAATGATTTACTTTTCTTGTTGTCACTCCATTTTCATTACTACCTTCATGTTTGCCTGTCAACAAATCTTGTTATCATTTTTTTCTATATATGTATGTGATCTCATTCCTCAAGATGACTTTTCTTCTATAACTGTATTTATATGCTAAAGTATCTATAAGAAAAGAAATAATAAAAATAATATAGTTAAATGTAAAACATAACAGCATAAAGCTTTAAAAAAAAAACACAGTAGAAAATTTTCATGATTTGGGCCTACACAAAGATTAGAATTGTCATAAAATGTGAGACTGAAAAATTGGACTTAGTCAAAATTTTTAAATTTTTCTCTGTGAGAGACTGTGTTAAGAGGATAAAAAGGTAAGTTACAGAGTGGGAGAAAATATTTGCGAAACACATATCCATTAAAAGAACATAAAAATAACTCTCAAAACTCAATATTAAAAAAAAACAAAACAGAAATTTCACCAATATGACATACAGATAGCAAACAAACATAGAAAAGGTGTTCAACATCATTAACATCAAGAAAATGCAAATTAAAACCATATTGAGATATTGCAGAGCTATCAGAATAAAATATAAAAATTAGTGACAAAACCAAATGTTAATAAAAATGTTAGCACCAAAAACTAGCAAAACTGCTGACTCACTCACACATTGATAGTGAGTATACAAAATGGTATAACCACACTGGAATACAGGTTTGCTATTTTAATATATATATATATACATATTATATATATATTTAATATATTTTATATATATAATATATAAAATTAGGCCTGCAACAATCATACTGCCCAGCAATTAAAGTCCTAGTCACATGAAAACCTATATGTGAATGTTCACTGCACCTTTATTTTTAATAGTCAAAAACTAGAAACAGCTCATATATCTATCCTTCAATAGCTGAAATGTTAAACAAATATTGTTACATCTGTACCATTGAATAGGATTTAGCAATAAAAAAGGAACAAATTATTGATAGATGTAACAACTAGGATGAATCTCCAGACTTATATTAACTGCAAAACACTAATCCCCAAAGGTGACATACTATATGATTTCATTTATATAACAGTCTTAAAATGACACAATTATAAAAATGAAGAACAAGTTAGTGGTTTTCAGAGGTTTGGGAATAGTCTTGTTAGGAGATGGGTTTGGTTAAAATAGGATAATACCAGGGATCTTTGTGGTGATAGAAATGTTCTGTATTTTGACTATGGCTGTGGATACACAAACCTATACATGTGATAAAATTCTATACAACTAAATACACACACAAGCCCACCCACACAAGTACAAGTAAAACTGCAGAAACCTGAATAAGATCGGTAGATTATATCTATGTCAATATTCTACAATATTGTATTATAGTTTGAAAAGTGTTCATGTTGTGAAAAATGGGTAAATGAAATATCTTTGTATTATTCTTACAACTGCATATGAATCTATAATGATCTCAAAATTAAAAAAACAAGTTTAAATAACTACATACAAAATTTTAATGGTCCTTTTAATTTTTCTACATTTCCAGTTTTCTATTTGTTTGGCACTTATAACTTTAGAAAGGTGATACAGCATAGTTCAGTATTTTAGAACTAGATGAACATATTTATCCAGAAACTTTAAATATCTGCCAACAAAATCTAAATGAGTGAAATGTCCGATTTACAGTAACTACACAGCAGCTATGAAAAGATGCTAGCTTCCTACCTTCCTCTAGACCACAGGGCATTCTGTATTCTGAATGCTGAAGCAACACAGTGAGTTATTTCCTGGGATTAAATTAAATTTCTCTAAACACGTTGCTACTCAGAAAGGAAATCAATACAGATAACCTCTTTCCCCAGCATAGGCTCAGGAAAAGGTAATCTTTAAGAAAAAAAGATATTTGCTAAAACAATTAGATCTAAAGAAAACCATAAAAACAGATCAATTAGGATTAAGTAAAATCCTGGATTAAAGAAAATCATTTAAAGCAATAAAATTTTTGCTTCAATTATGATCCAAGACTGGAGGAACAGTATTTGCAAATGTTGGGGAAAGAGAAATATTGTCTTAAATATTTAAAAGAACTCCAGAATGGCTGGTTTAGTGTGTTTGAAAGAATAATGCTGAGAAATGATGCTGGTACAATAAAAATCTCATTTTGTTCAATAAGTAGTTCTTCCACAGTGGTTTCAAAAGTAGCATAAGAATATATTTCAATAGGTAAAACAACAAATGAAGAAAATTTTTTGAATTGATTTAAATGGCTCTATTATATTAAATGACTCTTGAAAAAAGGCTTCTGGGATGCTCTGTTATAAGGAAAATAAATAAAGCACTGAGTTATAGGTATAGTATAATCCTATTCTTGATTTAAAAAAAAATAAAAACTATAATCTAAATATACACATACATTTTTACATTAAATTTGCAAAGGCAAAGGAAAACATGAAATACAGCAATTGCTAACTGTGATTCCATTAGGAAACTGGGACTCAAGGAGAGATGGCAATTTTTAGTTGAGCCACATCAATATTTTTTGAGTAGTATATATAAATTTTACCTATAAAAGGCAAATGATGGAAATACACAAATTGAGTGAAACAAGTAAGATCCTCCAGAGCACCACTGTCCTTAGAAATTGTACTGCAAATTACAAATTCAAGCTACATATATATTCTTAAATTTTCTAGTAGCTACATTAAAAAGTAAAAAGAAATATGAAACTAATATAATTAGTATATTTTAACCCAATTTATCCAAAGCATCATTTGAATATGCAATCACCAAAAGATATGAGATATTTTACATGGTTTTCATAATTAGTTTTGAAATCCAGCATGTGTTTTACACTAAGAGCCGTGTTTCAACTGCTCTTGGATAGTAGAAGAAACTGATAGTTTTGCTACTGGAGAATTTTGCTAGCAGAGACAGCTTCACTGTTTGTCAGCTCAGTGACAGCATGGCGATATCTGGCTTGGTACCATAGTCTCAATCTTGATTCAGCTTCATATTTTCCAATTCTATCATTTTTCAGTTGAATAGCCTTCACATTATTTAATACATTATATTATTACCAGCATACATAAAGAATTGTCAAAAAATCTACAGTAAAAATGAAGAACAGAAAAGGATAAGAAACAACCTTTAAAAAAATCTGTGAACACAATTTTACAGGGGAAATAGGTAATATGATACGAATTCTGAATTTTAGCTATAGAAAGGTTGAACAACTATAAATATTTTTTACTGAATTTAAGGCAAAGAAAACAAAATTCTACAAAAATAAAAATTCATTAACCAAGACATTTGTTACCTAATGTCTCACCCAAATATCTAGATGAAGAGTTTTTTTCTTTAATATTCAATTCAACCACTCAATAGCTGGGTATATTTGGATAACTTCTGTAAATGCCCTGAGGACTATTTTCTCCAGTTATTTATGGAGAACCTACTTAAAACAATTCTAATTTTTAAAAGTCATATGACAACACTATATAAACAGAATTCATTGTAATATATCATGCAATACATTTTTGAAGATGGATTTAAGGAGACTGCGGAGATATTTAAGTTTTAAATTCTATGATTCCCACGAGGTCTGAATTTTGGAGAATATAAGACAAGGAAAAAGATATAATAAAGGCAAACTAGATAAACAATTTTAAAATAGTGAAATATACTAATAAATTTGGCTCTTTTAAAGTTTGAGTCATTGTAAACATATTTACAGAGACATATAGATGATTTTGGGTAGGCTGATTTTTAAGGGTACTAGCAGCTCTGTAGAGTGTAGAATGTTCTGCTGCAAACACAAGGCATGGTGACTGAGAACTGACAGATTTCAGTACTTGATGTCTGCTCTTCAACAAAATGTCATGGGACTAGACAATCATTCCCTTAACTAAATCCCAGAATAATTAAGAATTATTAAATATTATTGGAAGAGTGCATTTTTATACCACTGTTTACTTTTCACTTTGGATAGGAAATTTACTGCTTCTTTGAGAATAATATAATAAGTTTACCACCCTTAACTCTTTATCATTTTTTTTCTTTATACCCCAACAGTCACTCAAGAAATTTTATTGATTGAGTTTGTGTATTTGATTTCCCAATTTTGTCGAGTTGCTATCTGCATCAAGGCAAAAAAGTGAGCATGATTTACAGTATTTTAATTGCCAGCCAGGAAATATCTGATTTAAAAAAATTTGATGTACAAATATCCAACTTATGAAACAGTTGACATTTTCAGGATGATTATCACTTTGAAAAATAATTCATCATTTTACAAAATAATTCACTACTTTTTCTTTTTTTCTTTTTTTCCATTTACAGAGTCCATTTCCCTACTAAAGTTAATATACATTTATTTACATGAATATTTTTAAGAATACATCTATCATAAACAGTAAGGTACATTGTTATAGCATTCTTTCTTGTAAATGGGTTTTTCAAAGTATATCTATGATAAATAAAATGTTGCGAATTTAATCTAATTCTATTAAAGTTAAACTAAATTTCTAAAAATTCTTTCACCCAACCCTGGCAAAAATAAATAAACAAATAAACAAATAATAAAGGTGAGCAACAGTAAGATCAAGAGAGTGTGAAACACAAGAAACATTATTTATGCAAAGAAGATGTGATGTCAAACCTATCTTTGTTGTTTAGAAATTGTTATTATTAGAAATATGAAAAGGAAAGAAACCCCAAATTACTCATTTAAAGACCTCAGACTTGTAATATTTCTGTTGTTTTATGTTTTCTTATTTTTTCCCCACTGTTCATCTTTCTTAGTGATACTTAATATCACTACATATTTAGAATAATATTTAATTCTAGAGCATCTGATACTAACAACATTCCATACTTTGTTTAAAATTATAAATGTATATGTCAGTGACATCTGAGGGTTGTTAGAAACCTCATATCCAGAACACTGAAAAGCAAAATATTACTGGCTCCAAATAAATTCATTTGTTGTCACTACACTCACCTGTAAAATTTCAGCACCCTAACCCCAGATGTAAATAAGCTACTGGGAAAAAATTTTGGGGTTGCCCTTATTGTTGTTGGTGTTATTTGAAGGAACAGAAGAAATGTTAAATTAAGTTCTGGTAGAGTATGAGTAATAGGTGATGTATATAATCTTTGGGAAACAAAACAAAACAAAACAAAAAACAAAGGCAGCAAAAATAAATTATTGCGAAATATCCCAAGTATTATAATTCCTCCACTACCATGTGTGTGATTTAGAACAATTTGGGTATTTCACTTCCCAAGGGTACTTATTTTGGGTCCTAACTTACTTGAGATAAAGGTGTGCTTGAAACAAAAAGAATGTTCATTAGGCTTATTGTTTTCTCCAAATTCACCTGGCCCATTCCTAAATCTGTAGAACAAAACCAGATTTAAGAGTGAGAAGTATCTCAGTGCCCTCGACTTGCCTGAAGACTAAAATCTAGTATTTCAAGTTGAATTCTGATATTCCAAAACAAATGTTTTTAAAACTAACTTCTATAATGTAATGGAGTCTAAAGAAATATATTACATTTTTACTTTTGTATATTCCTCTTGCTTTACAAGAAGGGACAACAAATTTATGGAGTTTATCAAACTCATTCTCTCTCAGAACATAGCATTTCAGAAGTGGCACTCCTTCATTCAACTAAATCCCATAATTATTATGTACACATATTTTTGCTTGGTTTAACCATCTGAGGGTTGTTAAGGGCATGGCTCTGAAGGACACATCATAGCTCCATCACTTACTGTGAACCTTAACTTAGTATTTGCCTCAGTTTCTTTATCTATAATGTGGGAATAAGAGTAGTAGCTACCTCAGAGTGTTGTTATGAGCAATACGTATGTGTTAATACATGCATAGCACATTAAAGAGTGGCTGGCATTTTTATTGCTATTATTCCTTATTTTTGATGTATAATAATCAGAAACAGAGTTTTGTAACACTATGCAGTTTTTGGTTAATGCCAAATCATATAAAATTTGTCTAGTTCATGGAGATAATTTTTGAAGTAAAACAAACAGCACTTTTCTATTGATTTGAAATAAATGCTAATTGCATGTAGTGAGGAAACTTTTATTTCCATGGTGGCATAAACAGACACAAGTTATACAATTTAAACTTTAAAAAGTTGTCAGTACCTGTTTTATATCAGGTAAACACTTTATATCAGTGGAAACACTTTCCTTTTAGTAGTTCAGTGAAGGAATGTAATATATGCTAAATTACCTTGAAAACTACAGACAAAACAAGCAATTAAAGATATTGTCCCTATGGAGAAAACTATTTCTACATCTATTGCTAAAATTAATAATTATTTTGGGTATTTTTAACTTTAAAGAAATATATATCAGTCACTGGGGAAAAGAAAAGAAAACTACTAGGTTTTTGCACTTCTTTTGATTAACAACAATATTTCACTGACTGAAACAGAATTTAATTTTTCTTAGATTTAAGATTGTTAGAATGAATTAATTTTTACCTCAATATTAGGTGCATGCAATCACCCTGCTTTGTTTAAGTTGCTTTAACTATTCTATTTATTGTGATTCTTTTCTGGCACTGAGAAAGTTTGCCACCTTTTTGAAATCCAGTTATTCATAGTGTCATATTTATACTGATCAGGAGCTGAACTTGAAAAAAGATGTTTTAAAAAGAAAAACACTGGAAGTAAAACTTTTTTTCTGGCAAAATCTTAAAAATTATCAATCATCTAAATTTATCAGGACAAACATTTCTTTACTTTCTGAAAGGAAAAACTGTACAAACTAAAAAACTCTACTAAATATACCTGACTTTCATTTTAAGAAAGTTTGATCATGACCTTATGAGAAAACTTGCTTGCTTTAATTGTATACTATTATTTAAAGGTTCTTAAGAAATAATTTGCTAATATTTGTGTTTTAAATCTAAACTGTAGGGCTGAGCGTAAAGTCCTTGAGGAGTATCCAACTCTAAAGACCCTAAAAATTCATGGAAAGCTCTACTGTATCAGCTACATTGCTTTTTGCATATAAAACTATCTATTATGGGAGTCAACTACCACATGAAGTAAGTTGCATTTGTTTTAATTGAAAAAAGATAGCTAAAATTTCCTGTGGGTTACTGCAACAATACAAGAATACAAGGTGTGTTTATTTATTAACCAAAAAAAAAAAAAAAAAATGTAGAACAAATTGTGAAAGCCAAAGCGGGCTACAAACCAAGGATGTTTGACAGCCTTTACCTTATTTAAAAGTGTTACACATTATTATGCCACATAAAAGCTACAAAGTGTAAGTTAGCGTTTGTAATTTACTCTTAAGCACCCCCCCCCACACACACACACGCCCAACTCAGAGCATTATGGGAAATATGTATGTACGATAAACACTTTCTCCTTCAAGTATCACAATCTTGTGGTCACATAATCTTCGTGGGTGACTGTGTCTGTGAGGGTTACATCATAGTCTGTACTAGAGTCTTCTTCCTTTGCGTGCTTCTCCTTTGGTATTATTGGAACAGTGTCCTCCACCACCACCCTCTCTGACTTGAATGAACACATTCTCTTGCCCACCTGTAAACCCAGGCCGTCCGTATTCCTTTCCCGATGGTCTACGAGTATGCACTGTTCACTTAGCCCGGGGATGCTCAGGTCGCCCCGTGAAGCTAATCCTCGAGATTCCAGTTGAATATTTCTCTCCAGTGGTCCCTCAGCTTGTTGACGAGCAACCTCTTCTGAAACAGAGAAGATTTGATTTGCATTTTGCTCAGCAATGTTTTGTTTTGATCGTCTATGAAATAACCCGAAGGTTTTTATATCTGTCACAAAATTCATTTTTCTCTGCTTCTCCCGCAGGGGCTCCTGCACCACCAGTGCAGAGCCGTTGCTTATGTTGTGTCTTTCTGCGGCAATTGCAGCTGATCTCGGGTGAATCAGAGCGGTTAAATCAAAAAGGCTGAAGTTCTTCTTCTTGTCTTTGCTGCTACTTTCGTTATCGCTCTTTTCATCTGAGTCTGCTGGATTAGGAAAGTCTTTCGTGGCCTGAGCAGACTGTACTGTAGAGAGTTTGCTTCCTCTTAGTAACCCCAGGACTTCAAAGCGAAAACTAGAAATGTCTTGCTTTAGTTCCTAAGTGAAATTTAAATGATGAAATTAGTTTGTGACTTAAACAAAGATACATTAGGAAACAGCATTTGCTCATTTCATATATTGGTTTGATGTGCTTTCACTCATTTTTAGGAGTTAAGATTCCACTCTGCTGCGGTTCTGTCAAGAATTTTAGTTTTTCCACCCTGTGTCACTGTGATGTCTACTAATTTTCCTACTGGAGTTCTATGGTAATAAGAAGACTTCTTAAGGATGATGGAATAAGAAACAGGAAGAGTTTTCTTTTCCATCATGGTGTTATTGAGAATATATTAGGTTTCTGGGGGGACTACAGTTTCAAATACTTCCTTTTACAATATTTGTCCTCTCTCAAGTCACTTCACACTCTCTCAGATATGCATTTTGTAAAGATTTTTAATATAGGCACATTTTGTTATATAAAGGGATGTTTATAACAAAACAATTAAAATGGAGTCCACGCTTCCGAGTTGACAATTCATTACTTACTGTCTAGGAGTTAATTTCACCCCCATCACCTGAGTCAGCCATTTAATCCTCCAAATTGCTTCAAATCAGACAACATTTCTGAGACTCATCTTTTTTTTTCTCCTCCTTTTGGACATCTGAATTCTCCGTCCTAACCTGATGGCAGCCTTTGAGGTAATTTCCTGTCTCCAACCTATCTCCCAAAGCACCATGAATCATTTAACTCCAAAATTTGGATGTTGTGGCCTCAAAGAACATTTTGGATCCTAGCCAACTTTCAATCTGTGCTTTAAGTTTTGCGATATATCTATCCTCTTAATGAATTGGCTGCTTACCTTTGCTGTCTGTCAAATCTGATGCTTTTGTCTGTTAAAAGGTCTGGTATAGGAATTTTTTCTTTGTTTTTTGCCTATAAGATTTTATTGACTTTAATTGTTCTTCCAAAATATCTAAAAGTTCATGCATAATAACAGGTATTTTATATACAAGAAATGAGCACACATATATAATTTTTCATGTATTTCATCTATCTCTTCTAATAGAATAAAAAATAAAGAACTCAAGGGCAAAGACTAAGTTTATAAGTTACAATTAAGCTCAAACCTGCTACTAAAGGTATGCAAAATGCAGTTAAAAATTTTTTTTTTTTAGGATATTGGTTACTTGATATTTCAGGATTAGAAATCAGATTGAAATTTCAAAAACTAAGGCTTACTCAGTAGAATGTTGCTGGGATCAGCAAGTCAGAATTCTACCAGACCCTAAAATTTTCTCTGTCTCCAAACAAATCCTCTCGATATTTTAGATTAAGTATGTTTGAAAGCAATGTATTTTGATAAGAAATGTCATCACTTTTTTTTTGATAATGTAATAGAGCGTTAATTTAAAAATCAGAAGACATACAGGCTTGTTGGAACACATAGCTGAGTTTCCAGCTGTTATTGATTGATCGATTGATTTTTAATTAAAGATGACATTTAAAATGATTTTATATTAGTTTATATTAGTTGCAGGAATACAACATAGTAGTTAGACATTCATATAGTTTATGAAGTGATTCCTCCACAATCAGTCTACTACCCACCTGGTACTATACATAATTATTACAATATTATTAACCATATTTTTTATGCTGTACTTCACATCCCCTTGACTATTTCATAAGTACCAATTTGTACTCCTTAATCCCTTCTCCATCTCTGATTTTAAACGTGTTGTGTCAGGTTCTATGCTCTGCAGAATCTGCCTCTTGGTGATTTCATTGCGAAGGGAAAATGCTTACCTTAAAGTTCTCTTCAGTCAGCCCTTCTTCGGTTTTGGCATCTCTAATCATCGCAGCAACATATCGCTTCACCAGGTTCCTCATAACTTCCTGAGACATTTTAAAACAACAGAATTGATATTCAATGAATAAATAAGATTTCTTTCTTGAGTCAATTCTGAAGAGGGGACTGCACTTAATTTAATACAAATTTCAAGATAGAATAACTTACTTGATACTGGTGATGTCTTCTCAAATTATCAGCAGCGCGCCTCTGAAAAGGAAAAGGATGTTTACTTTTCAATTATATTGATGTATCATTATTCTGGAAAATAGTTCATCTGTTCTTTTAATATTTTTTCTTCATGTCTTCAAAGTGAGAATTTGCTACACAGTGAACAAAGCTAGAGAGTGCTTCATATGAATCAAAAGAATGAGTGAACCAAAACAACCAATTGCAAGGTTATAATTTTATGGCATTTGATGTATAGAATGTTAACAATGGTAGAAGTGTTCTTCTAAGACAAGATGATAATTAGGTAATGATGGTTGATACACACCCCAAATCACTTGAAAGGATGCTAAGAGACACAGATGAGACATATCAAATAAAAAATAAAATAAATATCAAATAAAAGTAAAAATTCAATAAAATAAAATGCTAGCATTATAATAATATAAAAGTCTTCGTAAGTATCAATATATCAAGATAAAGAATTTAGCTACAATATACAACATCTAATCAAATCCCTGTTAGACAATCAGCTTCTCAATACTATTTCAATCAGATGTGCATTAAGAAAAAATTGCTCTTTAATTAGATGGTTCAATTTAACAAAAAAAAAAATAAAAATAAAAATAAAAGAATCTATTCTAACATAGGGCTAATTATTTTATCATTTAAAAAAAATGTGAATCCCAGCTATCATTTTGAAGAGGTCAGAATGGTTTGGAAGCAGGGCTACGGTTAGCACAGACATGATTTTGGAAGATGTTTAATGACTGTAGCA
Source organism: Eidolon dupreanum (assembly GCA_028627145.1). NCBI lineage: Eukaryota > Metazoa > Chordata > Mammalia > Chiroptera > Pteropodidae > Eidolon > Eidolon dupreanum. The sequence goes on along the minus strand of CM053508.1, from coordinate 76,858,371 downwards.
AAGTTTATTGTAAATTGAGTTAAATAACAAATGACACTAAAATTATATATTTGCAGATTGCACTACTAAGATATGAGGAAAAAAGCTATCATCATTCCAATTTTATGCATGTTAAATAAATATCAGTATTGATTCTTAAAGAGGAAAACTGGCCAAAATCTAAAACAAAAATATTTCTGTAATGAATGAATGAATCTGGTAAATTGTGAAAAAATGAAAGAAATAACATATTTTGGGTTTAAATAAGTTTATGACCTTGTTTCTTACTAAATAAATATTTAATCATTGGCTGATAAAATGAAATTTTAAAAAGAGTTGTGCATACATTACTGTGAAATGGTATTAGAAAAACTCAAACAATTCAAAAGAAACTCTTTTTTTCTCTTCAGGGGAATAGGGGGAAATGGCATTTTCAGTAGCCATGAAATTGGATTTATGTTTTATGATTATTAATGACTTTTACAAACAGATGAGACAATGTTTAACTTCCTAAAGGCTGCTAATTATTTGAATACCATTTACTATAACATAAACCTTAAGAAACAAATTTTTGATATGATTATGGTATTAATTACAAATGGAAATTTGAAACAATACAAAATTAGAACATCTTGTAAAAGCATTTTATGACTGGGCCACCAGATGGAGATATGTGACTCCTTTTGAGACATAACTAAGCTAAAAATCTGAGACAAAAAGCACTTCTAGAAGGAAAGAAGCCTTCCAGATCTTAAATTTATTTCAGGTGAACACAAATGTTAAAGCAAACTGAATACCAACTTATTTAACATTCTCACTATAAATATTAGACAGGAGATCCATGTTCCAGGATTCCAGATTTAACATAGTATTTAATCTACTCGATTATTTTGGGGTTCTATATAGCATTTTACAAGTCTATTTTAGTCTTTGAAAAGCCAATAAAAATAGTCAGCAAAGAGCAGTTCAAAGTCATGATTTAACTTTAAATTTTCTTAATGCAAAACTAAAACTAAAGATGACATAATCAGAAAATTATGAGTAATAAATAAAAATTATCAATCGATTTTAGTATTAAAAAGAGCACAAACTCCTTCAGGAGAACTTTGCTCATATACAAACTTTAAAATTTGAATACAACTATACAAAATCAAAGATCACATTTTAAAAATAATTTCAGGTTTATTTGTCTAGGGAAAATTTTTTAAACAAACAAAATTGTCTGGCAGAAAGAGAGAACATAAAGAAAGTTTACTATCATAACTTTCAGGAGCTTTCTATATCCTTAGCCTAGGAAAAGGCTAAGGTAATATAGTTAATTGTTTTTGCCCACCACTTTTTTTCCAATTTAAATGATAATACTACAAAACTATTTTTAGTCTGATATTATGTCAGTTAACTGAACTTCAATATCCCAGTAAAATAAGAATGGGTGAAGTTAATCGCCTTCTGAATATTAAAAATTAAAAATGCAATGTTTACAAAATGATAACTAGTAAATTATGCAGCTCAGATATCTTTCATGTCTATTTAGCATCATAGAATTGATTCTTGTTTTCATGACCATGACCATTATGGCTGCCTATTTTCTTTTTTACTTTCTGGAAGCTAGAGTGATGTGATGTTATGAACATGGACTTAGGGTCATAAATGGGTTTGAAGCTGACTAAGCATGATACGGAATTTGTCTCTGAGGCCCCCTCTGGTCACCATTTTTTATTTTGCAAGGTGAAAATAAACTCACTAGGTGACTTTGGAGATTAAATGAGATTATAAATTTAAGGCACTTATCACTAACTAATGTTAGTTCCCATCATCTTTGCATTTTTTCCTGATTAATATGATTTAACAGTTTTTAAAAAATATTCTCTAATCAAAAAACCTGTGAATAGTTTGACACATATCAAGATTACCTCTGAGGAAGTAAAAGAATAGACTTAGATATAATTGTCTCTTTGCAAGATTAGCATGGCATTTCATGCTTGAGGAGAGTGTTTTCTTTAGCTACAGAGCTGTATGCTCTTAGCCTAGGTAGAGGTTTCAAAGTAAGAAATTTATATTTAAATAATAAGGTGAGGGGATATTTCTAGTAAATATAAATAGATGTAACATATTTCTGTAGGCAGTCATTTTTGTTTCATTATGATTTTATTTTTTAGAGCAATTTAGGGTTCAGAGCAAAATTCTGTACCTTCAGTGGAAGGTACAGAAATTGCTCATATTCTTTCTACCCCCACACATGCATAGGCCCCCCCCCCCCATTATCAAGATATCCCACCCCAGTGGTAAATTGTTACAATTGATGAATCTACACAGACACTTCATAAGCACCCAAAGCCCATAGTTTATATTATGATTCGCTCTTAGTTGTATATATTTTAAGGGTTTGGACAAATATATACTGTAATTACATAATCCTTATGGTATCATGAAGATTATTTTCTTTGCCCTAAAAATTCTCGGTTCTACATCTATTTACCCCTTCCCCCATCTCCACCTCTGTCAATCACTGATTTTTTTTTTACTGTCTCCATAATTTTGCCTTTCCCAGAATGACATATAGTTGGAATTATATAGTACATTGCCTTTTCAGATTGGCTTCTTTTACTTGGTAATATTCATTTAAGATTCCTTTATGTTATTTTATGCTTGATAGCTCATTTCTTTTTAGAGCTGAATAATATTTTCTTGTCAGGATGTACCACAGTTTATCCATTCACCTACTGAAGGACATATTGATTGCTTCCAAGTTTTGGTAATTACAAATAAAGCTGCTATATGAACCCTTGTGCAGGATTTTCGTGAACATAAGTTTTCAACTCCTTTCTATAAATACCAAAGGGTGTGATTGCCAGATTGTATGGTAAGATTATATTTAACTTTGTAAGAAAACATTAAACTGTCTTCCAAAGTGGCTGCACCAGTTTGCATTCCCACCAGTAATATATAACAGTTCCCATTGTTTCACATCCTTGTCAGCATTTGGTGGTGTTTTTAGTCAATCTAATAGGTGTGTAATGCTAGTCAGTCATCTTTTTCTGGGGGTGGGAGGGAGGTCCGAAAAGTTTTATGAACATCTCTGCATGATATTGGACTTTTGCTACAACTCCTGTGAATTTTCCTTTGTGGGTTTCTATGCCACAAATCTTAGCTCATAGGACCAATACTGCATGTTCATGGCAGTGATCTAGAAGAAATCAGAGATTAACAAAATATACTTTTTGCCCTTAAATGGCTTATCATCAGTCTATTAATGGAATGTCAAGAATATATATGTCTATAGATGAAGGCAAAATACAAAAAAAAAAAATGGGAACTGCTATTGAGACTGTTATTTGAGTAAAAGAAAGGAAGACATACTATTGAGCTAAGAACTGTTATTTGAGTAAAAGAAAGGAAGACATACTATTGAGCTAAGAAAAAAAAAATCAGTAACAGCTTTCAAACAGGAAACACAATTTTAGATTTAATATGAAAGAATCATAAGACTTTGGTAGAGATGCAAAAGTGTTCTAGAAGATTGGAACAGGGTGAGCAAAAATGCTGGCGCCATAGAGTAAGAGACATGTTACAGAAACTTCCGCCAGTACAGTATTAATGATAATAAGAGTATGTAGGTTAGATTATGTTAGAAAGTTGGCATGGGTTCTTTATGTACAATCTTAAATGGCACAATGAATTCAGTGTTTGGTAAGCACCTGGTGTTTTCGACTAGTCAAGTGACATGTGATGAAAGTTTAACTTCCATGATAGTTATGTGGCAGCAGCATTAGGTAGAAAAGATATATGCAAGATAATCAGTAGATAAAGTTGGAATGCCATAATGTAACTGAAGGATAAAGTGAATGTGACCTAATATGATAGAACTATGAATAGAAAGGAATGGGCAGTAAGAGTCGCAGGGGAAAGGAAATGTTGTGGGGGGACATAAGCCAGGGGATTTTGACTCTGGGGTGAGACCGTGATGACACCATGCTCCCACCACACATGATGTTAGTGCTATTAAAAAGTCATAAAGAAATCAATTTTGGAGATGTTGACAGAGGATACTAAGCTGGAAAGGCCACTGACCAATTTACATATCTGGGAGAAAGTTAGCACTAAAGAAGAAGATTTGAGGACTATATGCAGAGATGTAATAGTTTTATGATCACTAATCTACATGTATCAGCACGATCAAAAGAAAACTATCATCGACAATAAAATTATTGATAAACTGTGAATATGTCTATTAAGAATGCATAAAATGACCCTCTTTTTAAAATAGTTCTCTTAGGCTAACACTAAAGTTAATTTAATTCTCCAATTTCCCAGGATCTACCTAAAGTCAAGGAAAACAGACTGAGATTTAAATTTCAATACATGAAAATTGACATAGAATTAAGAACAGACATACCATCAGAATGAAAGGATGTTCTAGTCTCATCACCTTGTCTATAAATAAGGAAAGCAAGTCCCACAGAGTTAAGTGAGTAACTGAAATACTGTGATGTTCCCATGGCAGTGCCCTTTCTAGAATCCCAGGCTAGAACTCACTCTACTCCTTGCTCTATCAAGAAGGTATCAAGAGACATTTGAACACATCTGCTATGTGTTCTGTGACTTTGCATCCATCTCCCACACATCTTAATTTGAGAGTCAGTATCCTTACCATACTATCCATATTAATAAAAATTAATACTCATAAAGTGCATAGTACATGCTGTATTAGTTTTCTAGGGCTGCCATACAAGTACTACAAATTGGTTGACTTAAAACAGAAATTATTGTCTCACAACTGTGGAGGCCAGAAGTCTCAAACCAAAATGTTGTCAGGGATATGTTTTCTCTGAGACTCTGCAGAATCCTTCCTTTCCTCTTCCTAGCTTCTGGTAGTGGCTATCAATCCTTGGTGTTTCTTTGCTTGCAGATGCATAATTCCAATCTCTGCTGCCATTTTCATTTACATGGTGTTCTCTCTGTTTCTCTCTCTCTTTACATGGTCATGTTCCTATACTCTACTCCAGTATTACCTCGTCTTAATTAATTACATCTGCAACAACCCTATTGCCAAATAAAGTCACTTTCTGAGGTATTGGGGATTAGGACTTCAAAATATCTTTTTTTTTTTTTTTGGTGAACATAATTCAACCCATAATATATGTACTTATTTTTGCAATAAACATGATGATAATTTTTGACAATTAGTGACATTGTTAAATATTATATACTAGAACTACCATCAATAATATATAGTATATTTGCAATCTTTTTCTGGGTGAAGATCAGTTGAGCTTCAAAGGGATTTACTATCATAAGGGAAGACATTACATCTTATAATTACCACTGGAAATAACCAAGAACAGAATTGACCAATTTGTGTTTAATACAATAAAGGACTCTTTTAAAAAAAATTACCTAAGTGAGTAAAAGGTATTTAATTTTTTCAAGCTATTCACATGTTAAATTTTAATTGATAAAGTAATTTGCAGTGACTAGGTATTCTCTATCTTCACCAGAAAATAATAAGCTAGGTAGAATTATAGCATGGTGGACCTAGGTTAGAAACAGAATTTCTCCATGAGTTCAGAGAAATTTGTGGAGTTATATTTGCAGCATTAAAAAAAAATTAGATTGGTTGTCAGTTATTTTTAAGACAGGAAAAATGGACCACATGACCAATTAAGGATCTTCTTTCCTTAACTTGGTGTTTAGGAAAAATATTTTGGAAGAAGATGTATCCTTTAAGTGAGCAGACTTCTTTGTAAACTGTATCAGAGTCTAGCACTGTGTGTAGAATCTTTCTTGGCAGGTGCCCAGGGCATACCTCTGTGCCACATTAGCATCGCTTTCAGTCTGCAGGCTCCTTCTGATTTGTTAGGACAAGACAATGGCAGTATTTGGATCACTGAACTAATAATAAGGGAAAATACCAACTGGTGAGAAACCTCTGCTGCTGTGAGGTAACTTCAAATTTCAATAGAAGTGTCAGGTTGCTTTAGAGCAGAAAGGGTTTTGCAGCCACAAAAGAAAAGGCTCTGGGGAATCAGCTGTGACATTTTCTCACTCTTTCTCACTAGGTCTCTGCAAGTACACTATGTGGGATGTTGGGCTCACTTCATGTAGCTGATTCTCTGCAGTCAATTTCAGTGCTGTTTTCTCTCACTTCCACTCTGGTTTTGTTCAACTACTAATTTTAAACCCATGAGTTACGGCTTTTATTCTTTGCTTTGCTCAGTGAACCCCTGAAGGGATGCAGCCTGTTGTGTTCTTCTCCTTTTAAAACGAAGTAAAAAGGCAAGAGGCCACTCCAGGGTGTGACCCGTTTTAAAAAATTGCAGTTTGGCTCATTTACAGGTGGCTCTACATATTGTTCTCTATAAACACACGTTCTAAGCATATTAAAATAAAATAAAATCATAAAATAAAATAAAATAAAATAAAATAAAATACCAAGTATTCAGAACCTTGAAACACCAAGAATATAAAGCAATTTATTCTTCTATGTCTCCACTTGGGCAAGAAAAATTAATTAAAAGGCCCTGTCAGCATCTCTTTCTTCAGAAAATTAGGGATTGAGCGTTACTCATGGATGAATACTGTCACATCTATAAGATTTATAGTTAGGCCTACTGAAAGAGATGAAGATTAAGGAACAACACATTTTGATAAATTATCCCTAAAAGATAAGTCTGAAAGGTATTTACTATTAGCATTTTAATGTCCTTTTATGATGACAGGTGGTGTCATTCACAGTTTCTAAATCTCTTGCAGTGACCTAACTAAGCATGTTTTTGTGGCAATTCATCAGGTGTGAGTATTCCACAGGTAGTCCCAGAGCTGAGCACCCTAATTAGGATGGTGTTTCATGGTAATGTAGGGAGGAAGGAGACAAGAGAATTAAAACAGTTAAATCAAGCTACATTCAAAGACTGAAATATGCTGATCAGCACTGAAGCTAGGCCAGAGGACACCTGTAGAACAAAGATTTCTGCTGGGATTGCTAACAACCCATTTCCCCCACACTATGAAGGGGAAGCAGGAAAAGAGTCTTTAAGTGGCTACCCTACACAAAATAAAATCAGTCAATTCTCTACAGCTGGGAACCCTATGGACTAAAGGCTGGGAATGCCAGCAGGCCTTTTACGCTAGTCCATATCAAAGTAAAGGAGTAAAAAAAGTCTTTAAACTGTAACCCACAGGAACTAAAGAATGATATATACACTTTATTCCCAGGAATCCCTCTCACTGTCTTTACTCTCAGTCCCTTTCTTCTGTCCTTCTGTCTCTTTCTCTCCATTCCTCTCAGTCTTTACTCTGCCTCTCACTGTCCTGCTCACTCTCTGCATCTGAAAGGAGACCATGCTTTGTCTGTGGAGCGTTGCTTCTTTTCTAATAACTTTTCCTTTTGACCCTAACATTAGCATATGTGTTGAATTCTTTCTACACTCTCTGCCAAAGAACCATCTTCTTCTCTATGTGCAGGGCTTGGTTTCCTCCCACTTGGGGGAATTTGCCCTGTCCTGTATCAATGTGCTCCAGAGAAAACTAGAAAGTAGAAAACATTAAATGGAGTAAAAATTATTTTTTAATAATTTTGTCAAAGACCTAGTGTTTTTTGGTTTAGCATATTGACCTATTATGCATTCCATTTAGAAACCTGATCTATGGCATTATAAATGTTTTATATTAAATAAACACTTTGGCGATGTATTGCATTAACAGTTTTTACTTGAATTAAGTAATCTGCACCTCTTGAGCAATAAGTACAAATGTTTGTTTCTTTTAGTTTAAAGAGCTGAGCTAGATACCAGTGCTTTTTTTTTTTTTTTTTTTTTTTTTTTTTAGGCGAGGCAACCGTTCCTTGCAAGGACCTTGTCAGCTTACAATTCCTTATTTTCTTTTTTATGCCTACAGCACCTGGTCTTCCTAGGTGGTTTCCCATCCAAGTACTAACCAGGCCCAACCCTGCTTAGCCTCCGAGATCAGACAGATTGTTTTTGTTCAGGGTAACATGGCTATAGACCACCAGTGCTTTCTTAAACAGAAGTTTCTAAATAAAGTTATGAGCTAGAAAAGCTTGTTAAAATGGAGATTCCTGATAATTCTAGTACACATTAAAGTCTGAGAACCAGTATTTTAATACTGAAAAGGGTTTTTGTTAATAAAATGAGATTAAGAAAAAATTCGACAGTAAGTAATGTCAAAAACAAAAAGCTATAATGTGTTTTATATTTTATTACTACACTTTCAGTAGGCTGTCCCTTTGTTAGGATTTTCATGATTTCCCAGAGAGAAGCCATTTTTCAATCATAAATTTGCTCCCTACAATAAAGGTTTTGTGCAATAAAGCATTTCTGCTTCATTTATGCTTTCCCCCATACAGCATTCCAAATGAAAAATTAATTTAACTGGAACCCCTTGTCATCCATACAAGGAAGTCCAATGTTTACCAAAAAAAAAAAAAAGAGGTTAATGAGTTTTCAGGGCTAGTTGTATCAGTTATTAGCTGGAGGCCATAAACAGCAAGATAAGATCACCAATGATGGGCTCCTAGAGAGTGGCCTGAAGAGCAGCAGAGGACATTCAGGCGGCTGCTTGGTGACAAGAGTAAGTGAATCACAAGTGGGAAGGTTAGCAAAAATGCCTAAAAGGATGTGTAAACTCTACCTCCAGTTTAGCTTGAATTTTCTGCTTCAAAAATGTGGCATAAATATAAGCAAGTTGGGATTGGAGCAGAAGGTAAACTAGCCTCTTAAAAACTTTGAGATAAAGGAATCTCAGAGGCAGCTGAAAACAGTGATAAGATCTACAAAAACTGTTATGACAAAACAATAGATGAATACACAACATGGAAGGTATCGTTGTATGATCATCAGACTTTTCAGGGAAACAAGAGAAGGCAATGGAAAGTCATTGGATTGGAAAACAAAAGACCCAGGTTTTTTTTTCTCAGCTCTGTCATCAGGTGACCCTGAAACACTGGATGAGGTAAATAATTTCTCTTCTGAAGGAAATTATTGAGCTAAATGATTTCTGAGGTCTCTTTGAAGTGTCCTGCAATATTCTAAGCCATGTCTTGTTATACAAAGTGACTGTCACTTGTACTTTTAAGACACCTTTCAATTAATAGATATGTGTATATCTCCTTGTCTTCATGTCTACACAAATAGCTATTAACCAAATTGAAATGAATTCACAGAAAGATCAATTACCTTTTGATGTTTTCTCATTTAACTCTTCTGTTAATATTACAATTTTTTAAATATACTTTTTATTTCTTATATATATATTTGCATATAGCACATATATTTCCATCTAGAATCTAAATGGATGAAACTCAACTAAGGGTATGCAAACCAAAATACAGTCTAGATAAAGAATAAATTTATAGCATTAGGCTGGTGCTTGCCCAAAGCCTTAGCTTGGCAGAGAAGAGGCAGGATTGAGAGTGAGATGAAGCTGGAGAAGAGACCTTTTTACCATTGTGGCAGAGATCCGGTAACACACAAGTCTCAGTTCTTATCGTGGATGAAGAAATGAATTTCTACTCAGTGATAATTATGAGAATTAGTTTTGAGATAGAAGACAGTTCAAGGATAAAACTGTCTAACCATGAATATGTACCTTGATGCAGGAACAGGTTATAGCCAGGGAAGATAGAGCTGTAATATGAGGGGAGGGGGAGCTCTGTGTTATATTAGGCCGTGATTGGTGGTAACAGAGGAGTTCTTAGGTGATTGGCACATGAGGTCATTTTGATTGACACTTGACTGCTATATAGCACTTTGCCTAGTACACACATGCTTACCCAGAATTCAGTCTGTTATCATTAGATTCATGAACTTCCAGGTATAAACATGGTATTATAATGATGGTATAATGAAGCTGAAGTAGTGGGCAGTCTAGGATAGTACTTTCTGGCATGTGTCTTGGCCAAATCAAACCAGCTATAGATTACAGCCTTCCTGTCCTTTGTCTCTGCAGATGCAGAAGGGATCTCTAACTACCAACAGGGTGTTCTTTGGGTGGTCTCTGGGCTGGGCCTCTATTCCTTTGTTCCTCTGTCTCTCATGTCTGGCTAGCTACCTAAAAACCTGATTCACAACATTTATTTAGTCATATTTTCCCAAAGCATAAAAATATCCAAAGTTTAGTAAAATTTACATGGCTAAGGAAAAATAAATGCTTTGGGGTCACAATTAATTGTCAATTATCTTTCTGTGGATCAGCTTGTATCTAAATATTCAAATATAGAAGTAGAGATATAAAAATAACTTTTTTTTTGAACCTAGTAAAGTATAGAAAAGAAGGCTCTTTAACTTATACCATTTACACTCTCCCTATGAAAGTTGTGAATCACTGTTTTAATAGGAAAGTCCAAGTGAAATGTTAAGCTCCTCTTTGCACCTAAGTAGAGATGGTAACATATTTCTAACAATGCATCAACAGTGGGGGATTCTATGGGGTGGGGGTGGGAGAGGTAGAAGTCAATTTCTTAGAGTGGTTTTTCATGATTTTGGTGGCAGCATAGATGGATTTTTTCAAATGTCAGAGCAGGGCCTCATATCTTCTTACAAGTTTTGTGGCATCTTAAAACCCAAGATTCTCTCTACTGTGGCCCAAAATTAAAAATGTAAAGACAAATTTCTCTTGTGTGTGACCTTTGCTTTTGGGCCCAGATTCATTAATATTTTTTTAGGAATTAAATAAATTTCTTATGAATTTATGAATAAGATCGAAAAAAAGGGCAAGTATATTTTGATATGGAAGGAAACAAGCCTTTTGAAGCCTTTTCCTGTTTCCCTGAAAGAACATATTATTTCTCACACTGTTCCCATAGCATCTTGTGTGTAAATATATTATAATGTTAAAGTTATTATGTAAAATGTATATATGTTCTAATATCTGCATCTCTCATATTATAAACGAGGCTCCCAGGAACAGAACCACACCTTTGTACCTCATCCCATCCCCAAGTCCTAGCTCAGTTACTGGCATGTGGGACACGTGCAATAATTGCTTATTAAACTTAAACTATTACTTTTACAACAATATATTTTTTAATAATTAGAATTTATTTTTTTTCCACCCAAAGAACACCCTGTTGGTAGTTAGAGAATCCCTCCTGCATCCGCAGAGACAAATCAAATGTTTGAAGTAAACGTATTTTTTTCTTTCTAGGATCAGGGATAAAGGTTACAAATTAGTGTGATGATTACAGCTTTAGTCAGCATCATAATCTAACTTTGTTTCTGAAATCAGATATATGCCCAAACTTTATTCTCCAAGTTTACAGAGCAACAGCTTAGAGAAAAGAATATATCTGCTTTTCTGTTTGCTATACTTTCGTCAGTCAATTTCTCTTTAGAATTAGAATTGTTTCTGAGATTACAGAAACAGTTCCATTTTCAGTAGTGAAAGCCCCATTTTATGCCAATTACAATGTCTATTTGGCAATGAAGTTACTGAGTGAGAAGGACCACTTAGCACATAACTGGCAGTCATAAAATATGTTGAATATAATTAAAAAGATATTATAATTTTTTTTACTAAATAACTAACATTACTTTATGATTCTAATATAAAGGCATATTAGAATACTTCCAAAGCAATTTCTCTAAGAAGGTCAGAGTGACTAATGAATGTTAGGATATTAATTCCCAAAACATCACTATGAGAACTCTGAAAATTATGAAATTAAGTGAGAAGGAAATGTTGAATGATTGACCCTATCTCAGTGGTTTATCTGAAGCAAAGCCTTAAATCCTTATATTTTCTGCTGGAATTGCTTGACCTCCTGCGTTCCAGTATTAAAGAAATTTCAAAAGAAAGTATAATCTTTCAGTACAAGAGGAGCAAGCCTCTAAGCAGTCCTAGTATTATTTAAAATATACATCCTGATATTTGAACAGTTAAACTTATTCTGAAATCACTGTGCTTGAATATGGTACAACATTTTCAAGATATAATATTCATTCATTTAATTGAACAAATTTTATCAAGTATAATATATTCAGTGAAGGAGCCTGTTCTAGGCGCTAAGAATATTAGGTGACCAAATTAGACCTCTTCCATTAAAATCCAGAGAGAGAAACAGACAATGAGTAAGTAACTCCACAAAAAACCTGAGGCTATAATTCTGAAAAGAGCTAAAAATTAACATACTAAGAGAGAATGTGTTAGTTCCTTAAGCCTCAGCTGGTGGGGCTAAAAGAGGCCTGTGTAAATTGTGGCTCCTATTCAAATAGTAGTAACAGCCCTTGATTTAGGAAATAAGTTTGTGAAAAAGTCAGCGTCATTCAGACAGTGTCTTAAATATGGCAGCTATACAGTAAATGTTCACCAAAGACAACTAGGAAAAAAAAAAGCCAAAAATACAAAAATATTTAATAAGGAATACAAATACATTTAAATACACAATTAAAAAAAAAAAAGAGTAATACTAACATGCTGTGTTCTTACCCCTATTGTTCCAAAACTTTCTGGCTTTCTTCTCATCTTTTTCTTGCACAAGTGTGTCCATATCCATTTGATCAAGTACCAGAGAGACTTGGGGCTTGGAATGACATTGAACGGAGTAGGCAGGGTACCTCCTTCTTCAAAATAACTCATCCAAAGCTTTGTTCGAGCAAATTTCCATTCTATATCTGCGTGGTCCTGAATGAGAGAATGTGACAATTGCTGACAGATTTCTTAATAAGGTAAGATAAACTTCATAGAAAGCCTGTAATCTGATTTTGAGTGGCTCTTGGAACATTAATTAAATTGCTTATAAAAACAACGCTGACTCCTAGAGATAGTCATCTAAACATTTCAGATGATGGCTTACCCTGGTAAGTAGTCACAGTTCTCTTGTCACTTTTCTTCCTTCCCTTTTCCATGAAACAGACATCTAAAATAATTCCATGCTAAAGAGACTGCAATGATAAGTTATGCCCTGAAGATGAATCTTGATTTCCTGCACTATAGGCTTACATTAGCTATTTCATTAGATTCTGGCCACAAACAGGGCTTCAGGTCTTACCCAAGACCTTGAACCCCGTGCCTAGGTAAATGCAATCTTCACAGATGCTCGTGGCTTAGCTTTCTAGTGTTTCCAAAAAAAGCCTTGCTTGATATGTTTCCATATAAATAATTATCATCCACTTTCATGTAACAAGCATAAACTCAGAGAGAAGTTTCTTTAACAAATGTGGGGTAGGGTCTCTGATACAGCACTGAACCCTGACATAACTCTGGCCACTGGGCACCAGAGAGGGCTAGAGCTGGTGGTTGCCCATAAGCCTGAAGCTATTCCCCATCATCATTTATTAATCATTCAACTTCATTAATCTCCTAGGAAAACTTAGGAACATTTGTGGTAATTATAATAGAAGGCAGCCAGTTTCCTTTTAAATTAGCCAGAAACTGATTTAAGCAAAAAATCTGGGAAGTAGGAAATGGTAGAAACTATGCATTCAGATATTTAAAATTCACAAAATAATTGATATAACCCATTAATGTTATTTTAAAAAACTCAGAATTTAGAGTAGGATAATAATATCAGACCATGTATCATTCTGAATTCCTAAATTGTTGTGGGCTGATGAATACATATGTTGTATATACATTTCTAATATGAACAATGTAGATTTTATTCTAGACACTAGACAAATTGTGCTTTCAACAGGAATCACCATATCTAGAAAATGCATCACCTTCATCGTTGCTTAGCAAATGTCTGATTGGGGGGATCAATCAAAATATGGAAGCACCGAAGCTACAATTTCCCTCCCATTTTCCCTCCTTTTCCTCTCTTCCAGTTTTACCTCCTTCCCTTCCTTATTTAAACAAAGCTTCTAGATTCTGAATTAATAAAAAAGAAAGTATATATTGTTTGCTGCAGTAACAGAGAATGGAATTCAGTAGAATCAGTGAAGATATTAAAAGCGCAGTCACTTAGATAAAGCATTGGCCTGTCAACAGCTTCTGCACCTTCTGATTCTGAGTCATAAAGTAAGGGTTATCCTGTCCTCATTATGTACTCTTACACAAAGCAGACTGCCCCTTTGTTCTTGGTTTGGGATTCTCAGAGGGTCTAAATAAAGTCTATAGTGGTTAAAAAAACGAAGTGAAAAATTCTAAGCTGGTGATGACTAAAAACCACCTTCTGCTACCCATCTTTTAGTCAATATTCGAAACTTTGCTTAGGTATTTCTTTTCCTGGGAAGCCTGCCCTAATTGCCATCAACCTCAGCTGCCTCCCAGCCTCAACCCGTCATGGTTCTCTCAATATCGAAATTATTTACTGATTTTGTCCCTCCTGCATTACATTGTCATTATTCTATATATTCCTAAAATCAAGCATACATCTGGCATATACTAGGTGCACGATAAATATTTGATCAGTGAACAAATGAGTGAATGAGAAGCAGATTTGAGACATGGCCTGCATGATTGTTTTTGTCTTTTAACAATTAAACTCTGTTTTCATGCTTTACCCTAAAGCACTGAGTTAGGGATATCAGGACAAAAGAGAAAGCCCTCAGGGTAAATTCTGATATTCTGGGACAGGTGACAATCAAATACTTGTTATGTTTGTGCCCCAAGGAGGCATTGTGTGCAGGGTGTTGGGAGGTACTCTTGTCTCAGCTCCTCAGTGCCTGCTCTCCTTTCAAGCAGTTTTAGAGTTTGGGCTAAACAAAAATAAAGATTTGAAACTTGTTCTTATCTTTGTAAGAAGTAATCTAGGAAGACACACTCCATGAAGAAGCAAAAAGGAAATGTTATATTCTTCTTGAATAATGTTCTCTTGATGAAATCGGTACATTTAATGTTTTATAGAATCCAAATTATATATTTATAGCTTCACTGTACATAGCATAATAATTAGAAGCTTTCTAATGTTTGAATTGTTGGTCTGGAAAATAAAATTTATATTGTAAAAATGTGTTAACTAGAGGAATACAGAAGTTCTGAAGCCAATATATATAGGGACTATCTAAAAAAATCAGTTTTGTAAGATGCTTAAATGAAACTCCAAAAATTTAGATTGCACATGCAAATCCTAAGACCAAGGTATATCTAAGGAGAAATACTTTAGACTGTGAGTCAGTAAATAAAAGTCATCTATTCTTAAATTTATGCGATTTTTCATCTGTGACAGGTTTAAGTAAAATTCTGAATGTTGCTTCTCAAAATAACAATAGTAATACTCCAGAGATTTAGCAATCGATTCCAAGGTGTAATATAATTATAGGTATTTATGGAGAAAATGAGTGGCCTGTAATTATCCCTATGAAATGCTACTTGCCTAAGGAATAAATATTAAAGACTTAAGAAACATATTTCATTCCAATATGGATTGTTTTATCACGATTGCCATTGGCCTTAGGCATACATCACTAGCATATACTTTCAAGGGGATAAAGGGCTTTGTCTTCCTTGTTCACTGCTGTATTTCTAGTTCCTAGAAAAGTACCTGGCAGCAGAGTAAGCACTCAATAAAAAATTGTTGAATGAATGAATAAATAAATTAAACTAAGTTTTTGGAGTCCAGAGATTCAAATAAACACAGATATTGTATATTCTATTACAAAATTCAGAGTTACACCTACATTGCTTTTTCTAGGTTTTGAGAAACTGATATCTTGTGGCTTTTTCCCTCAGACTCCTCTCTGAGTATCTTTTAAAGCTTGCCAAGCTGGCCTGAGTTTGATTGTAAGGAGATTATAGGTTAACTGGACAGAGATAATGCAAAGTCCAAAGGGCATTGCATAGAGATACATTGCCTGTTCATAATTCATATTTCATCTACTGCTTATTAGCCAATGACTATCTGGTAAGATAAATTCAGTTTATTTTATAATCTTGTATAATATGATAATGCTACATTAATATATAGCTAAATATGGTAAATACTGCTTAGAAACTTTAAATTAACCATTTATATTATACTTCTGATATATCTTCTCAATAGTTAATTACAGACTTTATTTCCAACAATAATAGGATGGAGTATAGTTAAGAACAACACATTCTAGGACAGAATATTAAATTAAAATAAAGTTATTCAACTTACAGCAATAAGTTGGTAAGAATTATTCATCATAGCTATTAACATGTTGAGTAAGACAACCAGAGAGATGACATTGTATGTTCCAAACATGGTGGCACCAACAAACTCAGTGAATTCATGCTGCGCTTTGACATTGGTCACATATAAATTGATGAGCCCAAATATTGACCAAAACAGGGACTGGAGTGTCTCAAATAACCTGAAATCAAGATAAAATGACACTAATAGCTATATTAATAGAACCAGTATACAATAAGATATAACAGCAGCACTTGATTACACTTGTGTATATTTGATTAATTTAAAAATACATATCAATAACATTTTAGGGTAATTATAAAATTAAGCTTAATTAAAAAATAAATAATTATTTTATCACTTGCACAAAATATATACTTAATTTTTCCTAAAGGCTTGGAAAGCTATGTTTTGTTTTCTAGGGCAGGAATGACAGATCTGACCCACAGCCTGTTTTTGTATGGCCCCTGAGTTAAGAAGGAGTTTTGCTTTTTCAAATGGTTGAAAAAAACATGAAGAATGATATTTTCTTATATGTGAAAATTAGTAAAATTAAAATTCAATGACCATAAATAAAGTTTCACTGAAACACACAGCCGTACTCATTCATTTAGACATTGTCTGTGGTTTCTTGTGTGTTACAAAAGCAGAGGTGAGTAGAACATATGGCTCACAAAGGCTAAAATATTTACTATTTTACATTGTTTGCACTTTACATAGAAAGTTTGTTCACTTAGAGCACTGAGTGATAGTTAAGAAATAATAGATTCCCAAGCTTAGTCTTTGAAAAATGTCAGTTATTTTACCTGATTTTACTTTTAGTTGTAAAAAGATTTAAAATAATGTTATCATTATGGATTTCCATATTGATGATTAAAATTGCACAGTGAATCCTATAAGTTGGCAATGTGTCTTAGAGTGCTTAGATTATAAAATTTGCTATTTTTATATTTCAGGGAACATTTTACTCATTCCTGCCAAAGAACAAATTCCGGTGATCTTATTGAAAGTAAAGTTTCTTTAACTTACTGCAAGAAATAGGATAACATGTAAAAGCAAAGATAAATGAATGGAACTATATCAAACTAAAAAAATTCTGCAGAGCAAAAGAAAAAAGAAAAAAAACCCATCAACAAAACAAAGAAACAACCTTCTGAATGGGAGATGATATTTACAAACAACACCTCTGATAAGGAGCCAATATCCAAAATATGTAAAGAATGCATACAAATCAATGACAAAAACATGTGAATAAAAAATGGACAGAAGATCTGAACAGACTTCTCTCAAGAGACATACAAATGGTCAACAGACATCTGAAAGATGGTCAGCTTCACTAGCTATTAGGGAAATGCAAATCAAAACTACAATAAAATACCATCTCATACCTGTAAGAATGTCTATCACCAAGACAAATAATAAATGTTGGAGAGGTTGTGGGGAAAGGAATCATCATACACTGCTGGTAGGAATGCAAATTGGTACAGTCTCTATGGAAAACAGTATGGAGGCTCTTCAAAAAATTAAGAATAGAATTACCATGTGGCCCAGCAATCCTTCTTCTGGGTATCTATCCTCATAATTAGAAACATTTACCTGTAAAGATATATGTACCCCAATACTCATTGCAGTAGTATTCACAGTGGCCAATACATGGAAACAACTGAAGTGTCTAACAATAAATGATTGGATAAAGAAGAGGTGGTACATATATACAATGGAATATTATTCAGTCATAAGAAAAGATGAAATATTGCCATTTGTGACAACATGGATGGCTCTTGACATGATCATGCTAAGTGAAATAAATGAGACAGAAAAGGCAAGAACCATATGATTTCAATCAAATGTGGAATATAAAAATGAAAGCAACAAATCAAAAGATAATCGAAAACTCACAGACACAACAGTTTAGTGGATAGTAGAGGGAAAATGGGAGGGGAAGGTAGACAAGGGAAAGAGGGTCAAATAAATATATGGTGACAGTAGGAAATTTGACTTTGGATGGTAAACACATAACGTAATATACAGATGATTTATTATAAAATTGAAACCTATATAATTTTATTAACTAAAGTCATCCTAATAAATTTAATAAAAAAAAAATGAAGAAATAGGGTAAGGCAAAGAATGTTTAAACCCAAATGAAAAAAATCTTTGTTTCAGAAGGACCATTATAAATCCTTAATACAATGTCATAAAAAGACAAGAGAACTCTTACACTATTTGATAAATGGTTACAGTAAAACTATAGTTAAATTATATTATAAAAACAAAATCAAAAACTATCTGTTAAATAGTATAGTGACTGAAGAGGTAAGATTTCAGTCTTTAGGAAGATTAACATTAGTTTGGAATCATGTTGTAGGACCAAGTCAATCATGTTTCCTGGCAGCTCCCAGCCCCTGTGACATTGTTTCATGTGTACCCTTGTAGGTCTCTAAAGCTCCCCACCGAGAGCCTTTCTAGATTAGTTCAGTCATGGTCAAGTGACCCAAGGAGAGTCAATTTATATGACTCTGCTGGACAATGGCATGGCCAGATGTGAAAAGATGAATCTAAACAATCAAATTTTTTCTCTAAGAAAGTTTAACTTAGAAAAATCAAGAAAATGAAGTAGTTACCAAAAGGGACTGAAATGCTAGGAATTATGCATGATGTAAGGTTTATGAGAAGCCAAAGGTTTGAGACAGCACAAACTAAAAAGCAGAGAATTGAGGAAGAAGTCAAGTAATAAGTAACTAACGAAGAGAATACACATGGACCAGCTGAATCATGTTTGTTGATTCCCAGAGAAAAGAATCTCACGGTCCAGTGCTATGTTAACTCCTGCTCTTCCTGAAGCCAGGTTTTATTCTAAGTTCTTTCCTTGGTAAGATCAACCCTTGTTCAGAGGATCATTGTAATGAAACTTAATTCTTGTAATGAAACTCCTGATACTTGAAACACTCCATGAACTTCTTATCTGTATAAATAGAACTAAGGGTGCCTTAAGTGGAGTTCAAGATTTCTTTTCTCAAATTGATTGCTTTTTTAGTAAATAATTTCATAATTTTAATTGTATAATTGAATTTTAAGTATAAGATATAAAATTTAATTATGTCTATTGGTTTATTTTGCTAGAGCTCTTCTACAGTGGGACAAATCATAACAAAGTGGTAAAGTTGCTGATCTGATCAATTTCAGACTGACTTCACCAGCAGTAATCTGGATTGTGTGGGAGCTGACTATATATTCTTTTTTTTTTTTTTTTTTGACTATGTATTTTTTCTTTTTTTAGGCGAGGCAACCCTTTGGTGACCTCACAGATTGCAAGGACATTGTTGGCTTACAATCCCTTGTTTTTAAATTTTTTATGCCTATAGCACCTGGTCTTCCTAGGTGGTCTCCCATCCAAGTACTAACCAGGCCTGACCCTGCTCAGCTGCCAAGATCAGATGGAATTGGATTTGTTCAGGGTAGCATGGCCGTAGGATTAACTATGTATTCTTAAAAGACAACCCAGATGTTATTTTAACACTATCAGGGAGAGTTTAATCTAGTTCATTGGCCCTGAAAAGGCCACAAAAATTTATTTTTTGAAAAATTTCTCAGGAAAAAAGTAAATTTGACTCAAAGTTATTAGTTCTTTATTTTTAGTAACTTTAAGAACAATTTCTAAAATTAAAATTAGTGTCTTTTGATTCAATGTGAAATCATTTTTTGAAATAGTGTATATTCTCACTGTGAATATAAAAATATAATACATCTGGTTTTCCCCTGACATCAATAGCAGTTCACAGAGAGCTAGAGGTTACATAACATAAGTGATATAATAAATAAACAAATAATAAATATTGCCACCAAAATCTCTTAGCAGTTGCTTTTTTAAGTGTTCAAATAAAAAAATGATGTAGAGTAAATGGATTGTCATGGCTGAATAATACTGATTTGCTTCAGTCTAAGTACTAAATTATTAGGAAATATTAACAAACCCGTAGGCAAAATATTTACTTACATTTTTAATGAGAATTTAAAAAGAGAAAATTCAAAATAAGATGACATTTTATGATTAATTTTGTATTTCATTCTTATTTTTATTTATTTTTTTCTTTTTTTAATGAAATGAATTAGAAATGAGATTTGCAGAATAGTTCTGCTTAACTTAAAATATATTTTCTTCTTAGATGACTTAAGACCTTGCCGTTTATAAGTTAATTATTATTTTATTATATGATTTTAAAAATTAAAGTTAACATCTAAAGTCATTATTTCTAAAAATGTTTTCATAATTAGTGATTCCCTAATCTATTGATAGCAACATTGCCCATACATATAGAGTCATTAGCTGCATTGAATCTCAGACTGTCTTTAGGTGATGGCTGTTTTCCAGGTTAATGCCATACGTAATTAAATGACACAGCATAAAACTTCAGTTGAAGACCAAAACCTGGTTAATTTGCATGGGTTGCTGTTATAGCATTGCCTTTCTAAAGATAACATTTTGTCTTTTACTCTTTGAAGATATTTCTCAATTGCCACTTTTAAAAATTATTTTGTTCCCTAGTTAAGTACTTACAACTGGAAAAAGCAAATAAGTAAAAAAAGTAATGCATTCCATAGTTGAGGTTTTCTTTATCCCTTGGGACTAAAACAATGAGGAAACATAAATTAAAACAAGACACATCTACGTATTTTATTCTTAGTTTATAAGAAATAATGTAAAATTAAAACAAAGTATAACCTCAATTGATCAGTTCCAATTGTGAGGAATACAACTCCAACAAACATCAAAGGGTTTTTCTTAATGAGACATTATCTGTCACAAAGCCCAGGTGCCTCTCTTCATAGGTGAATCCCTTATCCAGAGATTATTTGTTTAAAATTATATGTAGAGTAATTTTAGTCACTAATATTGGTTTCTTTTAGTGACATGTGATTTTTCCATGGTAAACAGAAAATAACAGAAAAAAGTGTCCATTTGCTGATGAAAAAAATGCAGGGAGAGACATAGAAAACATAGATTACAGTCTATGCCCTCTGGTTACTCACAGTCAGGAGGGGATCAAGAAGGCATTCTGGAAAATGTACACCTGAGATAAGTTTTGGAAAACATAATAAAATTTTGTCAAGTGGCAGAACAAGGGCGTTCTGGGGAGAGAGTAGAATATGACATATTTAGGAACTGATAACTCATTTGAAAATGTCAAAGGATAAAGTGTGATTGGGGGATGGAGAAAGATGAGGCTTGAAGAAACAGCAAGGGGCAGATCACTGAAGAACCTGGTATTTCAAGCTAAGCATGGAAGGTATTGCGTGCATAATGATAATGACCTAGGTTTAGATTATTGTTATATGTTTAAATTTTTATGTGAGAAACTACAGAATGAAAGAGACATGTGAAAGGACTTTAGCATCTGAAAAGCACATATGAGGAGAAATTAAAAAAACACTTGGTTGTCTTACATGATTGCTTTTACATATACATATTCCATCTTTTAATGTGCTTGTAAGCTGTTAATGGGGCACAAATTTTCATTTTATTCCACACTTTAAAACTATAATGTGTGTGTGTGTGTGTATGTATATATGTGTGTGTGTGTGTGTGTGTGTGTGTTTGTATATGTATATATATAGTATATGTATATATATGTGTGTATGTATATGTGTATGTGTATATATATGTGTATATATATATATAAATGACTATATATATATATATATATATATATATATATATATATAGTCATTTTGAAAGAAACTACCATTTTACTAAAAGTTAAATGTACTGGATATTTCTTTTAATGTCAGAACAAGACATTTATTCTCAAAAGCATGTTAATTCTGTTTTCTTTATTAAGCGTAATTTTCTTTGAAATCACTTGTCAGGGACTTTTCAAATTCAATCTAAATTCTGAACAACATTACAGATAGAAATGTTTGTTTGACTTACGTTGAAAATGCATTATTCTGCTTTTCACATCGTATGCCTTTGCAGCTTAGCCCTTTTGTTTCTTCGTAATAGAAGTACAATTGATTTAGGCCATTTGCAAATGCTAACAACACAAGGCAGTATATGAATAGAAACTTCAAAATGTCCAGGAGCATTCTTCCCAGAGATATTTGCAGAGGCCCCAGGTGAGAATTTGCGGTAAACAGTGAGATTAGGCGCAGGGAACTGAAGATGTTTGCAATAGCAAATAAAGCTTCAGCCACCAGAGTGGGATGCCACATGTCCCAAGATTCCCGTGGATTAAGAGCACTGTACTGAAAAGAAATAGAGAAATAAAGGGAAAGTAAATAAAACCTATACATATGCATATGTCAAGTTCAGACAAGGATGCTTTTTCAGGTATATCCAGCACAATGGCCTATTGTCAAGAAGCTAATGTCCTCCACGACAGTGGCAGCAATGTTAATCTATACAAAAAATAAGAATCTGTTAAAGTAATTTAGAATTTATGAAGTTTAATTAAAATGGCCTTATAAGTTGTAGTATTTGATAATATGCGAATTATATCTGTCCTTGACTTTTCCAATGGAACTTTAAAAACAAAAAAGAAAAATGTTATATAGAAAAAGTAAATCTTACTTTATTTTGAAAAAAAAAATGATAGCAATATTATTATAACAAAGGCAAATTAAATGAAAGGAACTAAAATGAAGGCACTAAATTTTGAACACAATAATCAATGACTTTATTTACCATGTCTGACACACTTACCTATTCTAGAGGATGCGTGCAGGATATAAATTATGTATAAATGAGTAGAAGCAGTGGTCTATTGTCTTGGAAATAGTAATGACCAATATGAGCATAATAGTTAGTACTTTGTTTTATCTTAAATGTAGATAAAGCCCACCTTGGAAATCAATCAATGAATCGTTCATTTTACATACATAATGTGTAGAAAATGTGATATTTATCTGACATTCCTTAACTATATAAAATATGTGATTTGAAAAAAATATTTGCTATATTAAATTATGACCAGAAATTATTTTAAAAGTAGGAATTAAATAAAATTTCAGCTTAAAATTATCTTGAGATTGAACTATATAAAGAGCACAATATAACTTATCCCTTACACTACTGAGATAAATTTGTTCCCTGTTTTAAAAAGGTGGTCAATATGCTCTTTGAAATATTAAATTATGAAAACCTATAATTAAAGCTGTATAAGAACTGAAAAGTAAATTCAATTCTCTTCCTCACACACATCACTAAAAATTACATCTATACAATTTCATCATTTTCTAATGATATGTCAGAAAAAACTTTTTACTTCTGCATGAGCTTCATCAGAACATTTTCATTCTTTTATATTGAACTTTATATCAAAGACCTTTATAAATGTTAATTAATTCTTTTGAAACTAATAGATAGTATTTTTTAATCTCCCTGGGGAGAAAATAAATTACAAGTGCATGATTTTGTTCAGCAAGCAGACTCTTGCTTGAGTGACAATTTAAAATAATCAAGTTTGAACTAGAGGAAAATTATTTTCTATTTTTAAATTCTGATTACTCTTCTTAAACATTCCCACGCACAGCTTTAGCATATAACAGCCAGTGATTGAAGATATGGAAAAAAATTAAAACTTTAAGATTTTAAAATTTATTATAACAAGTATCAGAGTAAGTAAGGTTTTGTGGTTTCAAACACTACATAATTATCTCCACTTGGTCACCCACATATAATGTCACCTTTTCCTTCAAAGATTAAGATCACATTCACCTTCCTTTTCTCACTTTTCTTAAAAGACACAAATGTTTAAATAGAGGACATCTCCCCTCTCGATGGTTAATTCTCTCTCTCTCCCTCCTTCTCCCCCTCCCCCATTCTCTCACCCTAAATAAACAATATGGATTATGACTACATCTCAAAATGTATAAAATACAAGACAGTAAGTATTCTTAAGGACATGATCGTTTTCAGAAATTTCTCACAACGTTTAACGCAATGCCCTGCATGTAATTGCTACTCAAGAAATATTTTCTCTCATTGGGTATTCATAGTCCAATGAGGATGACAGGGACAACGAATTGTAACAAAAATGCTCTACAAGATAAACATAAGTACTATTAAGAGAGAAGAGAAAGTGGTAAATTAAGTCTGGGGCAACTGGAGCCAAAAATGAATAAAGATTACACATTCAAAATTTAAGGATCTTTCACTTACCGAGTCTAGCAGAGATACTACTCTTTGTTCTAGGTTTTATAGTCAGTTTAAGGCAGCTGGATGTGAAATCCATCATCACATGGTGATTGACTACAGCTCTACTATCAACCTACTCTACTTAGAACCCTTAGCAAATTATCTCAGCTAGGATTTGCAAAATCATAAGAGGAACATTTTCCATTTTACAAATCACAAAACACTAGATTCCACTCTGGTATAATTACTCAAGTCTGCTTCAGAGCCTAGCACTTCTGGTAATGGTTGGGAAATCACGTTTATGCATGGTCAGGGCTTCCTGAGCAAAACATTGCTCACATATAGGTTAAAGAATGTTGGAATGGCAAAAAAGCCTTCTAAGTTAAAGATAGAGTGGAAACCTCTCTCCTGAAGCCATCTGCTTACATTCTAAGGATAATAAACCTAGGGACCTTTGCCTCACCAGGGACAATGTCTTTACTTTAGAAAGTTAAGATCTTTCTTCTTCTCCAGGGAGAAGATAGGCAGCTGGCACAGCTGTACTATAAGCTCTGAGATTCACAATTTCCTAGTTCCTCTCTTGTGGTATAAACTTCTGTATGCAAAGGGTACATCTGGTTCTCATCTATCGTCCTGTGGAGGATTGCAGCACTAGAAACCAGTGTTAAAATTGTTATGTAAGTTAATAATTTGTCTGTTCCTTGATCCAGAATCCTTGTTTTCTGTCAGGAATACAATACTTCTCCCTTATCCACAAGGGGATACATTCCAAGACACTGAGTGGATGTCAGAAACTGCAGATGGTACCAAACCCTACATATACTATGTTTTTTTTATACATTTATGCCTATGATAAACTTTATTTTATAAATTAGGCACAGTAAGAGATTAACAACAATAACTAATAAGATAGAACAATTTAAAAAATATACTGTAAGCAAAGTCATGTGAATGGCTTTGGGGCCATTATCAAGTAAAATAAGGGTGACTGGAACACAAGCACTGTGATACAATAGTTGGTCTGATAACCGAGATGGCTACTAAGTGACTATTGGGCAGGGGGCATCTAGAGCGTGGAGGAGCTAAACAAAGGGATGATTTACATCCATGTTGGACAAAGTTAGACAGTGTGAGATTTCATTATGCTACTCAAAGGAACATGATTTAAAACTTATAAATCATTTATTTCTGTAATTATCCATTCAATATTTTTGGACCCTGGTTGACAGTGAGTCATTTAAACCATTGAAAGCAAAACTGAGGATAAAGGGGATATTACTTTAAGTAGAGATATAAACATTTAATAATTATCTCATGATTTCATTCTTTTAAGTTTTGCTTTTTAATTTTTCTCCTGCCTTTCACATATACATTTAGCTTAGGTTTTTAAATATAGGCATTGTTTTACAAAACAATTAAATTTTCTTTTACAATCCATTGTGTTTTTTGAATTTGCAGAGGAAATTGTAATTCTTCAGTCTTAATGTATTTTTATATATATTATTAGAAATTAAAAGATTAACTTGAATTTAACATTTTTCTTTGGCTCCATTTAAAAAAATTCATAACTTTTATATTAATTTTTTATCTTTACATGTTTGCCTTCAACCATTTATGAAGACTCTCTGATTCCTTTAGAGGTTCTTCTTTCTCACTTGCCCCTTAAATGTCGAGTTCACTTTGCAAGTCTCTCCCCCTCTCATTCAATCTATATTCCTGAATGTTTTCTATGGTTTAAACTGTCAGTTACATGAGAATGACTCTCAGTTCCATATCTCCAGCCCAGACTCCTCACCCTACAGACACATTTTATATTTTAATACCTCTCTGTGACTTTTCCACTTGGAGATCTCACTCCCATCTCAAACTCAGAAGCCAAAATTGGAACTCCCAAACCCTTTCTCCACTTATGCTTTCTGATCTTACTGAATGGCAGCACATTACTCATGGCAGAATTTGAAGTTGATCCTTGAGTCTTCTTTTCCAAACTCCCAGCCTCTAAGCTGAAACCTTATGTATGGTGCTTACTCTTCTTCATTAGTATCCTCATTGTCTTAAAATGTTTCTCTATTTCCCACAGAAATTATTATAATAGCCTCTTAACTGCTCTCTCTGCCTCGATCCTTATCTCTATGATCATCTCTTTACTTAAAATCATTTGTTAAAAGGGCCAATCAGGCCATCTCACATATTGCTTAATGTTCTTCAATGACTCTGCAATGTCCTTGAGATGAAATTCTGATTTCCCAACATGGCACGTGAAGACTGTGGAATCTGAGTCCTGACCCCCTCTTAAGATTGACCTGCCACTTGTCTCCAGATAGATACCTAATGCTGTGACTCAAACATTTACTGCTGATAATTCCCCAAATTACCCTCACATTCTCCCTAAAATGCATTTCTATGAATACTGGGTCCTTTGATCAGAATGGATTTAAATTCTAATTATTTTGATTCTTCGGTTGTTATTCATTCATCAAATACATGTTGAGTGCTTACTCTGTGTCAAGCACTATCTTCGGGGTTCATCTTCATGATCAGACAAGATATAGTAGGCAATATGGGCTTACAATATACCGAAGAAGACAGACATTAAATAAGTAATTCTAATCTATCCCTTAATAAATACTCTTTGACTGCAGAAGAGTGGATATTAGCATTCAGCTGATAAGAGCCGGTCA
Organism: Eidolon dupreanum; assembly: GCA_028627145.1. NCBI lineage: Eukaryota > Metazoa > Chordata > Mammalia > Chiroptera > Pteropodidae > Eidolon > Eidolon dupreanum. The sequence goes on along the minus strand of CM053508.1, from coordinate 76,831,517 downwards.
CTCCATGTTGTAGAACAATCCTTGACAGAGAAAGATCAAGATCATCTAGGACCAGCAATTCCTGTTTCTTTCTCTCAAGTATTTCATTTCTAATCTAAACCTGTCACAGTTTGATTTTACTCTAAGCCTTCATTTCTACTCAGATTCCTTTTAAGGGAACTGCCCCTTTGTGGACCTATATAATAGTTTATTCATCCTTGGATTACTAGTCAGTTTTTGCTTTATCTAAGAATTTTATGTGCTTAGTATATATATGATAGAAGCTCAAAAGCATTCAAGGGAGAAAATAATAAACGGATTCAAAAGTAAATTTGTTAGAAAAGGTGAATCATTTGTGGAAATGTATCTTAATATAGCTGGAAAATGGAAGGTTTGAAAATAATGAGATTAATCTGAGAGGAAGTTGGAACCAGGTCATGAATACATTAGCAGAAGTGTTAAGAGGAGAAGATGGATTGAATCATAACATTGGGTCATAAGTTCCTACAGGAAAACATATGTTACTTCATCTTTCTATCCTCTATAGACTCTTATATATATTTATAAAGCCAAGTAATTAATTTAAATGAATAAAATTAAACTGATGCAAAATGAAAATGTTTGTCATATGAGAATAGAAAATGTATACTTGTTTTAATGTCTGTTTTACAAGGTGATAACCATTCCCTTTCTACAAATCAGTTGGATAATTAAGTAGTGAAAGAAGTAAGAAGGTATATAGTTTTCTCTTGTGGTAGGTAATATTAGATTAAATAATTAGGATGCAAATTTCTATAGCTCTTTTCCATAAAACTAAAGAGTATTTAGAAAACTCCATAACTTGGAGAGTATGCTAGAGTATAGCATTTGTGATATGGAAACAACAATATTGCCTCCTTTCTAGCAGATAAAAATAGTAGGAATCAATGAGATATATACTTCAAACTATCTTAAAGAACAGTGCTATGAAAAAATTTATGATTATGGTTAAAATAAATGTTCTTATTTATAATATTTTTGATTTTTGAAAATATTACTCAATATACACAGTGGAAGTGGCATAAAAATTTTATCATTTCTGTCAAATGACTGAAGATAAATGTGAGATAAGTTGTACATATGGAAAGGAATTGGGTAATATTCAAGAGAAAATCAATCCTAATGAAGCTAAAGTAATATTTTATAATTTTGTCCAGGTAGCAACAAGCTCTGGATTAGCAAATGTTTTATAAATTGTGAGAGATGATTGACAAACCTCTCTTTTAAAATTAGGAATAAATTTTGTTTTTAAAAAAGCCACAGTTCTTGAGTTGTGAAGTGTTAATGAATCAAGTTACTTAAAGAAGCACCACAAGGTCTTGCATGTAAAGAGGAAAATATTGAAGTCATATACTTCTGTTCTCTGTCTTTGTACAATATAATGCTCTTTCATGGTACATCATATTATATACATAAAATTAAGAACAATTATGGAATGTGTATATTAAGCTTTATTCTATGACAATAAATCCATTTATTAATGTAAATTTCACCAACGTTTCATGGGATTTAATTGTTAGTGTCATTTTACAGATAAGAAAATTGAGGCATAGATTATGTAACTTGCTCCAAATCACACAGACAGGAAGTAGCATAAGCAATACTCATATCAAATGTGAATCAGAACCCAAAATTCACCATGGTCTTGATTAGAAAAGCCCTTTTGTGTATAAAAGCAAACAAAACAAAACAGAAAGAAAACCCTTCAGATAAATGAATCACAAGAGGATGAAGCAATTAAGCAAGTATGGTTCTTCTGCCAGACCTATTATAAAAGATTCTCTCCCGAACAGACAAGATATAGAAAAGTTTCCTTTCTGGTTAGCTGACAGTGTTTTTGCTCTGCATCCATGGCTTGTCCAAATAAAATCTAGGGTTGGATTTTTATTATCATTTATTCACCCTCATATGGAAGAGGTAAAGCTAGTATAATCCCAGCAGAGATCTCAGTTATAACTCTTTGGTAATCCTGTCCTAATAAGTGAACTATTTACCAGGGAGCAACATCAGGATGATTCCATCTACCTCATAATTCATAATTAATAAATCTCTTATCTTGTAGATCTTAACTCAATTTTTTTTCAAATTCAACCTTCTATTAGCTTCCAATATGTCCATTGCTCTACTTCAGAATTCAGCATCATTTGACTCTTTCTCCATTTAAATCTCATTAATAGTTCCTCTTTATTTATAGGACATAATTCAAATTTTATAGCAGGATGTGGAAAGTCCTTTCTATCCTCTTCATGCTCCCATTTCCTGGATCATCTCTTATAGATCTTGACCTCTTTTGTATACTTTTGGTAGACTTTTATACATGGTGTCTTGTCTCTCTGAAATTCATATCCATGTTTATAAATATGATAGTTGTCCACTCGCTCTGTCCTCTTTATAATTCCAGGACAATGCTAGTAAAGATTAGTTCCTTTTTTGGTGCTACCAAGCCTCTGATGTGGACATTATCATATTATAATGTTCATATTTATATGTGTTTCACTTTCCTTCACCTGGTTGTGAATTGCTTGAAGGCATAGGTTATATCTCTGGCAACTTTGTATTTTCAGCAACCAGATAAAAAGCTAGTTTTCTAGTATGCCTTGTAACTTCTTATTGATTGTTTCACATAATGGCTATTTCCCTTATAGGAGAATCTATAACTATACACAAAGAATACATCTTTTTCTGAAATAGTAAGTTATATTATTAAAAATTAGCATGAAATATTGAATGATAGAACAAAAGAAGGTAAAGAGGGGTGAGTCAACAAATCTGACATCACAAATCTCAAAGTCGATGCTATTTTAACTATTATCATCATTTAACACATAATAAAATTGAGGCCTATATTACATAACTTATTCCAAATCACACAGATTACACTAGGTAAAGGCAAGTGTGAATCCAGAACTCAAATTTTTTTCAACTAGAATAAAGCAAATAAAGAGGTGTTATAAAAACATTCCAAAAGGCAGGTCTAGTATATGTATAAGGAGAAGGAGACAGGAGTAAAAAAGAAAGAAGAAAAACTAATAATGAGCATTTAATCTGTAACAGGAACTTTAAATATATCAACCCACTAAATTATGTGTCTTTTCATAATAACAGAATAAAGTAGAAATTGTTATTCTTATTTTATAGATGAGGCACAGAGAAGCGAAGAAACATGTTCAAGTTTATATAACTAGTAAGTGATAGAGGAAAGAACTAGACCCATGAAACTTGACTTTTAATTGCTTGCCACTAACCACTCAATATCCATGCAACTCAAGTTATAGTCATATAAACTAATCATTCAGAAAGAACATTTCATAATTTATATTTACAATCATAGCTGAACTCCTATTACCAAAGTGCATAAATAAACTATATATTTTATGAAGATTCATGTTATTCATATCATTGTGATATGAGATCATTTCTGTGTACACTTTCACCTCCCTTAATCTCCCTTCCTCTTCTTCATCAATTGGGGTGGGTGAGTTAAATTTTAAACATAAAATTTTCCTTGATGTAGTATAAAGAATGATGTTTATATATTTTAATATTAAAATAGGTGTTTTACATGAAGAATTTACAACTTTTTAAGAAAATTAAAAATCTCATATCAAAAAGTGTGAAGGCAAAAAATTCACAAACATTCATTAATTTGTGTATGTGTACCCACTATGTACCAAAATTCTCTTATGTGAAAATATATATACATTATATATAAACACCATAGTAATATATAATATATATGTTTCTTAGTAAAAATATTGTATAGACAAAATACATGAGAGAGGTCAATTTTGGAATCAATCTCACACTTCTCTGAGCTGTTGCGTAGACTTATACTGCCCAATGCTATTCAAAGTGTTTTCCTTAGACCACCTACATCAGCATCACCTGATGGGTTTGCTAAAAATACAGAATGAAGCCCCTCTCCAACACTCTAAACTTAGAATTTCTGGAGATGGAAAAAAGGAACCTGTTTAGCAAGCTCTTCTGGTGACTGTCATGCACCTGAAAGTTTGAGAAAAACTGCAATAGTCATTTTTATAACTTAATGGGGCCACAAAAAACAGATGGTAAAGAGATGTCAAAAGCAATTTTATAGATATATTTAGTTAAGAATTATTACAGAGGAAATAGGATTTGGACAGATATTCACTTAAAAACAGACTGTCCATCTTCTACATAGATTCACAACTTTCTCAGTTAAGACAGTACCTTCTGCTATTTTAATAAGGTCTTCAAGGGCATTAACCTTAATGCTAACAGAAGAAATTACCAAATTATGTTTCCATTCTTAAAACATAACTTTCTTTTCATAAAATAGGCAGAAAATTTGTTTTCTTAATGTTTTGATGAGTTCCAGAAACATTTTAATTAAACAAATTCTGGAAACTATGGCCTTTCTAACTTTAGGCTATTTTGACCCTGTCATAGCCGAACATTGCACAAGGAGTCTCAGACCTCTATTTTGAAAACTAGAGTTAATAAATGAGTTCACCTACATGTTAGCATTTTCTAGTTCAAAACACTAAATTATATGAATCATTCCTGTAAAGTACAATTAGACATTCTTCATTTTTTACCAATTAACTAATCATTTTAAAACAAAATTTTTAAAAAAGAGAGAAGAAAAGATGCAGAAAGAAAGGCAGAAGGAGGAGATGATAATATTTTAGTTGGAAAAACATTCCTCAAAGTGCAAAATAATCCCAATTATCATTGCAGAACAAAACCGTTTCACATAAATTATGTGGTTTGTGATAAGACTGATGTTGTACAATATCTGGGAGAGTAATGGGTTTGTGAGATTTCAGGTACTGTCATGTTGAATGGAATGAGGAGAAAGAAATTAAATTCTGCTCTAATAATATTAGTTTAAACTGAAATTATAATTTCAATACTTTTTAAAGAGTAATATTTTGATCTGTCTCTGTAACTTTATCAGTTAGTTATACCTGATAAAAATAGATTTGGTTGCCAAAGTTTAAACAGTGTTTGAGGTAGAATTTCATTAGAAATTGAAAGGAAAGAGCAGCTATTGTGATAATTTTGAGACACATTCAATTTAGACCCAAGAAAATTGCTCAAAAACTTCTAATTGCTTATTAAATTTGTTTTATGACTACAAATTGTATGTTATCTATGTGTTTTATACCTATCTATCAATAAGGTCATGAGCTGATGAATAACATTCTAAGTAATAGTATTAATAAAATTGATAGTAATAGAAGGTATTTCAATATTTATCAATATTTATACTTTACCAACAACAGAAACAATAATTACCTTCACAAATGCCACAATTTTCAAGGAGATTGTTGCTAAATATAAGGAGTTCATCACAAAATCCATTAGATTCCACCAATCATGGATGTAATCTTGAAGTCCGCCATCCCACATTTGTTTTATTTCTCCCCATATAAAACCTGCAATTATAGATTCATTGTAAGTGTAATTTTCAATCAAATTACTAAAAACAGATTTACAATTTAGGAATTATAGAATCTTAGAGCTGCAAGTGATTATGCAGTTATATTAGATGCAACATCTATTTTTACAGGCAACAGTTTTTAGAACTTTCAGGTAACAGCTTTTAGAACTCAGCTAATTGTAGAGAATATTGTTAGGGAAGCTTCATTTTCTTTTACATAGTAATTAAAAAATGTATAACAATGTGTAATTTTTGAATAAAACTATAATTCTTCTATAATTATAACTTTTTCTCATGGAAAATATCATAATATTTTCTTGTAAACAAATACATTAAGCCATTTTTCATCCCAAGTCAAAAACTGTATCTAGTGAACATAACTAGATTGATACCATTAACTGATACCATTGATACTTTGTTGTGCTTTTGTAAGCACTTAGCACCTTCGGAGGTCTGATTTCAGGTCTGGACAAAAGGTGGTTATAACATTCATGATACTTCATTAAAAGACCTTATATATCTAGTAACAGCTTTAAAACTACAACTAGAGAAAATAAAAAATCACTTTCTTTTATTATGGTCATATTTTTAATTGGAAATGTTTTATTTTCAAGTTCTAGAACATACTTATAAAATATCACTGTATATTATTATTTTATTTTCAGAATCTTATTAAAGTTTTGTAAATATATCTTTAGAGCCTAATGATGAGAAGATATTCAAGTATCTGGATCAGAAAATATTAAAAGGATAAATATACTTTTCAACTACATTAATACAAGCAAAAAATAAGACTTCTTTAAGAAAACGACAGTCTGGAAAGTCAAATGTGTAGCATAGAGTTTTACAACTATCTGACACTAAAAGCAAGTAAAAGTAGATTAACTATAAAATCATAACATTTTATGAACTCATCAGAGAGATGAGAAACTAAGAAGCTTATATTTGAAAGAAAAGCAGGTTTCTCCAAAGCTAGCCATGATGTGAGCATTAGGTCTCCTGTGGCAGATCGCAGGGGTAGGAGACACTAACACTGTACAAGGAAGAAAAATATTTCAGAAAAACTTTTAAACTGCTAAAGGCTGAGTAAGAGATAGCATGAGAGGACATAGACAAAGGGGAGTTTGCACCCATATGTATATTCTTTTTCATAGAATGCAACCACTGCTCAAGAGGCTGATTCTGGGGTAAGGACAAAAAACCCTTCCCAGACTCCTGTTCCCTAAGGAGCAGAACACTTTAGCCCAACGGAAAAATAGGAAACACTCCTGGGCCTAGGGTTTGTACCAATATCATTAGAGATTTCCTACCATAGGAGGAAGGTCAAGAAACTCTTCTGCACATCACCTGAAAAGTTTTACCACCATGAGAAGGAAGGTATGGATCACTGAGCAACTCTATCCCCAATGCCCAGACATAAGCAAACTGAAGTCTAATCCTAGACCAGGACGACAGAGAATCTTCCTGCCCCTCATCACCAGGCCGACAGGCACCAAGTAACAAGCAGAAGTTGACAATCACTAAGGGAGTGCCGAGAACATGCATAGAGACCCTTCTCTGTGGTACAGGTATACAAAGTCAAAATTATGTGTGGAACAGGAATTCTAAGAATAATCTTCTTCTCCACCTGTCATAGTCATGTTAGGCTGCTATAAAAAATTATCATAGACTGGGTGTCTTATAAATAGCAGAAATTTATTCCTTATAATTCTGGAGGCTGCAAGTCTAAGATCAGGGTATCAGCATGGTCAGGCTCTGAGAGAGCCCTCTTCCATGTCGCAGACTACTGATTTCTCCTTGTTTCTTCACATAGCAGAAAGATAGTAAGCTAGCTCTCTAACCTTTTTTAATAAAGGCACTAACTTTATTCATGAGGGCTCCACTTTCGTGATCTATTTGCCTCCCCAAAGCTCCACCTCCAAATACATGCACAGTGGGGATTAGGATTTCATCACATGAACTGGGGCATGGGGGACACAGAAGCACAGTCCTAAGCAGAAGTATGTGGTGTACTGAAACTGACTGTAGCAACAATGAAACCCAAACCCAGCTCGGCTCCTGACTATATTGCTTCAAATTCCTGCACTAAATCTTGCACTAGTAGAAGAGGGGTGGCTATTTTCAGGCATACATATTGTGTACTTCTGTTTAGTGTCCTGTATAGGCAGACTCAATACCACCCTCCTCCTCCACACAATGATACATCATTTTCATATTGTTTTAAAAAGATTAAAAAAAAAGTATTGAAGGCATCGGAGTAGGGATGGCATGGAAATAAAAGACACATTGCATACAATGGACTAATATAAGACTGACATTAAACTTGGTTTTTGAACTATGTAAGACAGAGTGACATCATGAAACTGCTGAAAGGGAAAAAAAAGTCAACCCAGAATTCTTAACATAGAATAAATAGTTATAATAAATGAAGGTGAACAAAAGTCATATTTTAGACAATCAAAACCTCAGAGAATTTACTGGCCTAAGACCCATGCTATAAGAAATGCTAAAGGGAAATTTTTTAAGCAAAAGGTATGTGATACTAATCTGAAATTTAGGTTTATAAGAAAAAAATGAAAATCTATATCTAGAAATGGCTAATATAAAAATAATAGTAAAAAATATTTTTTTAAAAATTTGAATTGCTTAACATATAATTGCCTAAAGCAAAAATAGTAATAATTTATAGTTTATAACATGTATCTAAAAGTAAAATATATGACAATAGCACAGAAGATGAAAGAGCAGAATTTATTTATTATTTATTTTTAGTATTATTATTATTTTTAATAACCTACAGCACCCAGTATTCCTAGGTGGTCTCCCATCCAAGTACTAACCAGGCTCAACCCTGCTTAGCTTCCAAGATCAGACAAGATCAGGCACATTCAGGCTGGCATGGCCATACATAAAACAGCAGAATTTGAAACATACTATCATAAGGTTCTTATACTACATATAAGACAAAACAGTACTATTTAAAGTTACACTATGATAAATTAAAATTTCTTATTGTAAATCCTAGGGAATCCTCTTCAAATATTTTTAAATGTGTAAATAAAGAGCTAGAAATGTAAATAAATGTGAAGTTATAAAAATAATCCATGAACAAGAAGAAAAAAAAAATGGAAAAAACACAACAAATAACAGATGAAGCAAGTAGAAAACACAATAGTAATGGAGTGGATTTTAAATTTGCTCTTATCAATAATTATATTGAGTAAAATGTATGTTCTAAACACAATAATTAAAAGACAGATAATTAAAATACAAAACACAATTATATCACAATTTGTATATAGATTAAAAGTAAAGGAATAATAAAGACACCATGAGATATCAATCAAGAGAAAGCTTAAGTCGCTATATTACTCTGAGTAGATATATTTTGGAAGAAGAAATGTCACTAGGTATGTAAAAGGATATAATGTAAGGATAAAAAGTTCAACTTACTGAAAAGATAGACTAATTCTAAATATGGATACAACTAACAAAATAACCTTATAATGCAAGATGCCATAACTATTAAAACTGAAATAAAAAATAAAGGTACTATTATAGTTAGAGATTTTAGCTTCCTATCTGTAACCAATAGTACCAGTAGGCAGAAATTCAGTAAGTTTATAGCAGTTAAATAATTATCAATAACCTAACAACAGCAAAGTACACATTTTTTTCTGTTTTTGAGTGCATGTGGAACATTTACCAAGATAGACTGTTAATGCCTATAAAACAAACCTTAAATACTTATACAAGTTGAAATAATACAAAGTGTATTCTATGATAATATAATAAACAGTAAATCATTAATGAAAAGTATATAGAAAATCCCCAAATATTTTGCAAATAGACAACACACTTCTAATTAATCTAATTAATCAAAAGGAATTTACAGAATAATTAGAAAATATTTTGATTTTATTTAAGTTGAAATGGAACCAAAAAATCTGTGATGCAGCTAATGTAGTACTTAGAGTGGGATTTATAGGTCTAAGAGCTTTACAAAAAAAGAATAAAGGTCTCGAATTAGTGATCTCAGCTTCAAATATGACACTGTATAAAAAAAGAGCAAATTAAGCCTAAAATAAGCAGAAGAAAGAAAATAAAAAATATAAGAACAGAAATCAATGAATTTTAAAACATATAACTTGAGAAGAATTTTAAAATAGTCAAAATAGATAAAACTCTAGCAAGAATAATGGTCAAGAAAAAAAAAAAAGAAGATGATATAGATGCTCAATACAAGGAATGAAAGAAGAGCCATCAGTACGGATCTTACTGATATTATAAAGATAATAAATGGATAAAACAAACAACTTGGTACTCATAAATTTCACAACTTGAATGAACTGGACATTTTTCCTGAAAGATATAAACTTCTAAACTGACTCAAGAGGACATAGAGTAACCTGAATTCTTTTATGCTTATTAAAGAAAGTAAATTTACAGTTAAAAATCTTCTTACGAAGGCATTTTCAGGTTCAGTTGTTTCACAGTGAATTCTACCATACATTTAAGGAAGAAATACTGAATCAAACACAAAAGTACAAGAGAAAGAAACATTTAAAAGACAAGTAGTATTCTAGTAAACTTTAGATAAAAATAACACAAAGGGAACTGCACTACTTATAACCCTTATGAATATGCACAAAAAATTTTCAACAAATATATTAGTAAATTAAATACAGTAAACGCAAGATTATTTCAACATTTAAAAATTAATATAATTTATACCATTACCAGATTATTTTTAAAAAGATCTCAATAGATGCAGTAAATGTATTTGACAAAATTTAACATGCATTCATGATAAAAATTTTCAATGAAGCATAAATAATAGAAGGCTAATTTTTTGATTTGATAAAGGATATCTACAAAAATCTACAATTATCATCATAGGTAATCTGCAAAGGGCCAGAGACTAAATAATTTAGGGTTTGCAATGATTGGGTGTAGCTCTGTTTCAATGAACAGATTTAGAAAAACTGTCAAAGGGTCAGATTTGGCCTCTGGGCCATAGTTTGCCAACTCTTGTCCTATATCTTAATTGTGGTGATATTTACATAACTGTGCTTATCAACATTTTAGATCCCTGTACACACACATGTAAACACACAAAGTTGTGCTACAATTTAATTTGAAGGCAGCAAGAATTGTGAGATACGTGTTGACAGATGCATGTAAATAGGGATAGTTTGAAAATAAATAAATAAAATATTCATTGTGATTATACTGGTGACAGGTAATATATGCATTGCTGTACATTTCTTTTACATTTCTGTATGTTTGAAAATTTTCACAATCAAATTTTGGGAAAGTATTAGACATGATGACCTATCATTATTTAGTGAACACTAGAAATGGCTATTTAATGTTACAAGTAAAATTTTATACTATAAATTTTAAGTTACATTTAAATTAATAATGCAAATGAAGACTGATTTCAGTTGAATTAATTATAGTGTGTATTTTAGAGTCTACTGTAGACCACTGCTTTATTCTAGATTTGGTATTTACATTCTAGTTTCCCCTTTGAGATTTTATTTATTTATTTATTTATTTATTTATTTATTTATTTATTTGATTTTTTTTAGGCAAGGCAACACTTGGTTGACCTCACAGATTGCAAGGACCTTGTCAGTTTACAATCTCTCATTTTTTTATTTTTTACACCTACAGCACCTGGTCTTCCTAGGTGGTCTCCCATCCAAGTACTAACCAGGCCTGACCATGCTTAGCTGCCGAGATCAGATGGGATCTGGCTTGTTCAGGATAGCATGGATGTAGACAAGATTTCCTTAATAAAGAAATCTCTTGAAAGCTTAGATAATGTTGGGGCATAACTGGGGAGTTGATAATGGTCACTGCCTGCATTTTGAAAAAAGGATTATATCATAACTGAATGAAATATGATGCATGCAGTGGATTTTAGAGCTCATGGGGAATTTATTTTATACAATGAGAAAAAAATGTTTAGTACACATAGGAAAGCTACCCCCTTCACTTCTGTGGTGCTTTTTTCTACCGAGCCTAGGTCGAAACTCAGAATCCAGCATGCAACTACAGTGTGCATGCTAAGGCCAAAAGAGGCAGTGTGACCAATGTTCCACTACTAGTTACTGGAGAAAACAGGACCAAATTTCAATCTCCTTAATGCAGTGCTCTTAAAAAACATTTTCTTATTAAAGAGATTTCACAATGTAGCTTAGTTGCTTTGTTTTCCTTGAAACTTTGCCAATTCCAAGAGTTTGGAAGATATGCACATGCAGTCATTCATTGAACCAATGCATTTCAAATTAACTTTCATTGGAAGGCACAGTGACAATTTGGACTATGTCAGGTGAGTGAGGTGCCAACCTCAGTTCAACTAGTAATCAGCTTTGTAATCTTAGACAGCAGTCTCATCTTTCTAGGTTTCAGTTATCTTACTTTAAAGAAAAAAGAGATTTGGCCTATACACAGAATTCTATACAGAGAATCACACAAGAACTATCATTCTACCCCATTGATATAAATAGCCACATTGCTTCTTTCTGTTTGGATTATCAAAATTTTACTAAGATCAGTCATTGTAATAGCTGCTATGAAAGAATGTACATGAGGACACAGACTGTGTTGATCTGCCTCAGAAAGCAGTAGTTGGATTTTTGATATGGAAATCATAGAAAGTAACTTTTTTGCCCATTGTAAACAAGGCAATCCAAGTTGTTCCAAAAGGAAGTGGATAACCCTATGGAATCAGGATTCCGGTTCAGAGCCTAGAATGTCTTCCATCAGTCATATTCCAGAGAAATTCTAGGAATAAGTAGAAACCTGGTCTGTCTGAGCTCTAAAAGTCATTCCAACTCTATGAATTTGTGATTCTGTTGTTTTCAAATTTGTATGTATCATACAAGAAAATATATTTTCGATACCTGCTAACCAATCAAAGTGTTCATATTTTATTTCCCTTTACAAATAAATTGTGTTATCTCTGTTTCTGCTTCTGATAACTGGAAAGCCAAATGTGACTATTAACAGTGACCAAAAGAATTAATTTCAAATATTTTGTGGGTGATTATGTAGAGGAATAAAGACATTAGGGCTAATTGCTTCAGAGGGCAAAATAAAGGCAATCGGGAAGGAACTATAAAGAAGTAGTTATGAAGCTTATTATAAGGCAACATTTTAACTGATAGCTCTTAATATCTGAGCAGACTCAGTTCTTATTAGGTGGGTTTAAGATGACACTTCCATTGGGAGTTTGAACTAGATCACCTCTAAGTGTTCCTAAGAGTTAAAAACTAACAATTTGAATATATTACAGTTCTTTTGGGTTTCAAAGATTAGACTTTAAATCTGACTTTATTGACTACATAAAAGTAATTTTCAAAAGTCTAATGGTTACCAGAGGAAAAGGGGGAGAGGAGAGGTAAATAGGGAAAAATAGATGGTGACAGAAGGAAATTTAACTTTGGGCGGTGAATACATATGATGTATTATTGAATTGTACACTTGAAACCTATGTAATTTTATTAACCAATGTCAATCCAATATATTTAATAAAATGTAAAAAAATAATTTTACTTCTGACTTTTGTAAGGCACAATTCTATGTGAAAAATATAGATCTTGATCAAATTGAGGATTCACACCATTATTTTTTTTTTTAACTTGAGCTGTAAATAAGACTGTCAATTCGTGCTAATTAGCTTAATGGAGTTTGGGAACTTTTGTTTTTAAAGCATCGGATTGGGTTATCATTTCTTGTAGCTCTAGTCATGACATATCTGTTTGAGGACTACTGATTTCTATTTGTTATAAGCACATTAGTGAAATACCAAGTTTCCTTGATTCTGGAAACCTTCATTGAATTTTTTGAAGAGATAAACCTTTTGAAAAACTAGAGGGTGCTATTAACTGACTGAAAAATGCATCCAGATAGTAAACTATTCATGGTAACTAAAAAGTCTAAAGATAACAAAGCTTGAGGGAGCTTCTGCCACCAAGTGTTTGTCCTGTTCCCACAATGGGAACATTTCAGAATTACACTCTGCTGTTTATAAATGGATGACATGATTTCTCAGAGTTGTCTAATTATAAACATTGATGTCAAGACTCTGGGACCAAACAAAAGAAAGATCACAGTGCAGATGAGTCAGAGAGCTTCTTTTTAAAAAATATATGTGGATGCCTGAAAGATTTTACTATATATTTTTTCTAGCTTTCCCATAACAGCTTTCATCAGGGTTATTTGAGTATTCTATTATATTCTATCATATGAAACTGACTGTGAGAATGAGATGGGGAGGGCAAACCTCATCACATTTAACAGTGCCAATTTCACATGAAAAATGTGTAATATTGTGAACAGATTTCTTGTCTTTTCTTGTTGTCAGTACTTACACAAAAAGTTAATAATCTCAAACATAGAGTAAGTCACCTTTTCACCTACAGCAAAACCCCAAGGGACTGTATGGCAGCCCAAAGCTAGCTGAGGGATCTGACCTTGAGAGTCTCTTAATAGAACACTGAGTCCCATGCGGTGGCACCAAATCAATGAAGATAAAAAGAACAAAAAAAACTTCTTGCTGCCAAATTTTTTCCCTCAAAATCAGAGAACAAAAATAAGTCTCTAGTCAAAATTCTAGTTCTGTTCAAAGAGAAATCTAAAGATGCTTAGCTAAAGGACATCTAAAAATCCTTAAATTATTATGGTTTTGACATTATTATAAAAAAATTTAGAGAAGAAAAGTGGAAATATACAATTAAGAAAGTACATATTTTCAAAGTGTGCCAAGAAAGGATACCACAATAGTTTTTGATTAAGATGTAGAATGTAGAACCTTAGAATTCTGGATCATCTGTGATCTTATGATCTAAATATAGTAACTTAAAAATCAAGTAAGTTTTTATCAATGCAGTAGCATTCTTTTCATAGAACTTCTATTTAAAAGTTTCCATGAAAACTGAGACATAGAAAGTTTATGTAGATGGGAAAACAATGAATAAATACTTCTCCAAATCTTTGTTCAAGTCAGCTTTTCAATGAATAATAGTAGTTGCTCAATATATACTTCTGAATGAGTAAATATTAATATTTTTACTATAAAAATTTTATATTTCAATTTTTCACTTAATGCAAATCTCTATTTTAAAACCAATTATGTACAAATAAAATATATTTATCTCTTTACATTTCCCTGAAGACACCCTTACACGTACACATAGCAATGAAAATTTTGAAAATTAATAACATCCTTGGAAGCAAAGAAATTAAACTTTAGGTCTTAGAAAGTAATAATAGAATCCAAACAGGAGACATCTAAAGGTCATATCAAAGGTCTTTATCTTTTCTTTCTTGAAATAGATTTCTTCTTTCAGTATTAGGGAGCCATATATAATGCACGTGTTTTAAACTGGAGCCAGAGGTGGTGGTGAAGACAGTGATGGAGGTAGTGGTTATGGTGATGGCAGTGATGAATCCGGTATATTAGCAAGCATGATATTCAGTAGTAAATTATATCAAGTGTACATCTTAAAGAACGTTACATTTTTAGTGCATCATAAACATGGTCCATTCAAATGTGACCTGGGTAAAAATCAAAATTGGCAGAGGCAGAGAAAATAGGAAATAAATCTGTGTATGGAGGTTTGAATTTCTGGGCTGTTTCTGCATCCTTAAATTTACCTCTCACACTTCTAAGGCAGTATTTATGGAGGATGAAGTCTCTGCTTCTGCACTTATACTGACTAGAGTTTGAAGTTAGTATCTACCTCTTGTTAGCTCGTTGATCCTAGGTAAGTGATTTCACTTTTTTAAGTGTATTTCTTCTCTGTAAAATTAGATACTAATATCATTTATTATGGTTAAATTAAGTGAAGTTACTATGAAGTTCAAATGAGAACACACTGTGCTAATCATTTAGCACAGTGCCTAACTTCTTAGTTTCTACTATTATTACCATTATGATTACTACTACTGCTATTACTGCTGTTATTCTGAACTAATGAAAACCACTCCAAACATGCCTGCAGTCTTTCATTTTAACCCTTCCTCATTTTGGATCTACTCTTTTATTTTTTTGAACCATGTAAACCATATTGTCAAATATTTTCTCAAAGCCTGGAGATTTGACTTGTGGTGCATTAGATTTGTATTGCATTGTCATGACCTACAAGACTTAATTTCCTCTACAATAAAGAAGCATTTGATCAGGAGTAGAATGTGCACAATCAATGATTTAAATATATATAAATATTTCATTATTTTAGATTTTAATGTCTTAGTCTTAATAAATCAGTAAAAGTGATCTTAATTTTTTTCCCCCACAGATAGAGAGGATAATGAGGTGTGTATGTATGTATGTGTGTATATATATATATATCATATATATATATCATGTTGTAATAATTTATGATTTTTTTAAAAAAGAAAATATTCCTTTAAATTAAATGGATGTTCTGCAGCTGTCTTTGAGTGTCTATGTGTCTGTAGCTAGTTTGCTGAGGTGTTTAAAACACCTTCCAAAGGGAGGAAATAGGGAAAGACTATAGACTTGTTTCTTATAATTACAAAAGTATCTTTTGAGACTGTATGAAAAGATAGGCAATTCAAGAGTGATGCTGACAGTATGGGTACTTGAAGTCATATGATCTCAATGTCTATTTGACAAAAGAATAGATGGTCACAAAAAAAGAAGACAATATATAAGATTGTTTCTCTATGAGATTTTATCTACATAAGAATGTGATCGCTATTTTCCATTTTCTATTTTCAATTTGGCAGGCCTTGTTGAAATTTTCAGATTTGTTAATATCAATGGTTTAAAAGATAAAAAAATATATAAAATAAATTATGGAAATGAAAGGCAAATTTTTTTAGAGAAAAATTATATATATTTTTATAGGCAAGATATATAATCTGGATATTATGAGCAATTTTTAGCTTATATGTAGGAATTTACTCGAAGTTATTTTTAACAGAGCTTCGATGTTTTCCTATAATACATCTTTTCTTCAGTTCACCCTTCTTATTATCATGCTCAGTGTGCATAGATTTATATAATAAATAATTATGATATATTCTTAGGCATATACAAAATATCAAGTTGTTTCAGTAGCCATTTTCTTTTTCCATTGGGAAAAAAATAATTCCTGTTTTATTAATATAATAGCATTTATTAACCTTCTACTTCTTTTATGTAGTGTTATTAATTTCATAATTTATGCTAAGCTGATAACATAAGTCTATGTCTGGATATCTCATATATATATACACACACACACACACATATATATATATATATGCATACTTTTTTATAAGGGGATAAGCTATGACACAAATTCGATTGTTATAATTGAGTTATAATAAATTCTGTGGAAAAAACAAGACTAGTTTTTGGGAAGGTCTTAAAAATTAGCATTTGAAAGTTTTTTAAAAATAATATTTTACTCTATATTATCTACAGAAACAAATGACATCTATTTTACATAAAACTGCTACTATAATTTAGATGAATTTTCATTATAGATACATATGCTATTATAGTTAGTAGGTAAATTTTATGTAAAAAGGAATTTCTTATATGAATATTCTATTCATTTTGAATCTCTGATATTATATGTTAAAAATCAAACCGTGGATAAATTCAGAGCCTCGATGTCATGTTCTAGCAGAACATAGCAGTAACCAGATCTCTAATCTGGCCCAGGCTCCTTTTAATTCATCATTGAGCCTTTTTTGTTTAGTGACACTTTCTCTCTAGACACTTAAAAAATATAGCTTGATAGAACTATTGTTTTTTTTTAAACTAATTTATATGGGTAATTTAACATTTTGAGAGGTATATTAGTTTCTGTCTAGTATCTACCTATCTATTAAAAGAGTTCTAAAAGAATTATCTGTGATTAGTTTTTCTGTTGGTTTGAACCGTGTCTCAAGATGACCAAAATCATAAGTCTGATCCCTGTATGAGGCTTTTAGATATCTTTGCTTATATGCTAAAGTTCATCCTGACAGAAAACATCTGCAAGATCTCCTGAGGCTGTTTGATGAGAGAAGAAAAAGGGTAGATAACCTTCATTATAAGAAAATCTGAAGAAAAAATAATTTGAAAGGCTTTGCAGGAGATGACTTATTTACAACTTATCAATGAAACTGCAATGAAAGGTTATAAGAGCCATTTCAGACAGTTTTCTAAATATATAAAATTCAATAGACTTCAATTTCAACACTCAACAAAATTTTGAATTTCAAAAGGAAAGATATTGAAAATGATAAAAACATGATCTGCCACTGTACTAAATCACAAGATATTTGGATTTGTAATGCTTCTCTTATTGAAACACAGAGAAGTATAGAAAACAACAGAAATTCTCAAGCAAAACAATACTTCTTAAGGAGACAAAAGGATTGATTTGAGAAGTTAGGCTTTAAAGAAAGAAAACCTTTCTTCACAAGATGGAAATTTCTAATAAAAATATATACATAAAAAAGTATTTTGTCAGGATAAAGAAAATGGAAGGTATAAAAAGTAATAATTTCTCATAAATTTATGGTAACATAGATCTGGGAAAATTCCTCTGAAAATAGAAGGAAAGTAAATTTAGTAGGAATGAAACAAATTTTTCTTAACACAAAAAGTAGCTTACTGGGATGACATGAATTAGAGATCTGTTGGTTGAAAAAGACTTTAGAGAAACCCATGTATAGAGCTTTAATCTATTATCAATATAATTAACATGATGAGAGACACATTTATAAACCACACTCTTCTCTATAAGTAGTTTAATCATGTTTATATATATATGTGTGTGTGTGTGTGTGTGTGTGTGTATATATAAATCTAGACCCCTACAATAGAAGGCTACATGCTTTACCAGACAGCAGGAATTAGTGAGACGATATGGAAGGTTCATTAACAGTCATCAAATCAGACCATTCCAGATTTTCGGTCAAGATGGCAGAATAAGTAAGCACTGTCCTTGCTTCTTTTCAGGACCATGTCAAAATTATAAATAAACTACAGAAAAACCATCATTGAAAATTGTCTGAAGTCTAGCTGAACAAAAGTCCTACAACTAATGATATATAGAAGGGGCTCAAGACTGGTAAGAGGGGCGGACACACTGAATGTACTAGTCCCACACTTGTGTGTGGTAGTTGAAAACTGAGAGGGATATCTTGGCTGCAGGGGTCCCCCCAGAGAAGTGAGGGGTCCTAGCCCCATACGAAGCTTCCTAGCCTAGGGTTACTGTGCTGGAAGATGAATCCCCACAAAATCTGGATGTGAAAATTAACAGAATTAGTGGCTGAGTAGGGTAGAGAGCTGCGAGGATCCTGGATGTCCCTCTTGAAGGGCTTGAGCACAGACTTATTCACTGATAAGCTTACTCTCTCTGGGCTCCAACACTGGGACAGTGGCTCAAAGGGTACCAGGGTCATATGGGAGGAACGAAATTGTCTGGCTTCAGGGTGAGGGCTGGAGGTACAGCTTTCCCTGAGACAGAAGTGCTGGTGGAGGTCACTGTTCTTTTGTTGGGCCTTCCCCCAACCAAGTGTGCAGACCCAGGCTGAGGTATACCTGAGTCTCCATCAACCTGGTTAACACCACTTGCCTTGCCCAGGTGATTTCCTGAGACTCCACTCACCCAACTTGAAGGCCACCCAAGCTACTTTCAGTAGCTTTTCCATTCAAATGGACTGTCTTGGCTCCTTCTGTGAACTTTTCTAAAGACCTCTCAAAGCTTCAAAAAACCCAAACAAGCGGCATGTGGCCATGGAAACCCCATACAGTATGCTGAGCAACCCCAAGCCCAGTATTAGTAACAGCTGGCCTCGATTCTTAGCTTAGTCTGTGAAGGCACCTCTAAGCCCTGTGTGGGTGGCAGCCATCTACAGATTGCTCGATGGCTCCTGCCAGGTGGCCCCAGGAAGGGCACAGGCTGCTGCTGAACTTGGCCTGCAGCAGAGTGTCTCCCAGGAGATCCCTGTGGCTGGCTTCAGACTGAGTCAGAGCATGTCTCAGAGCCACATGTGAGGACAAGATACCCCAAAGGCAAACTGGGAAGGCACCAGAGTCCTACTAAAATAAATTCCGCTCTGTAAGGTCAGCCCCTGCATGACAGCTCCCCTACTGTAGTCACCAGCCAGTCTTCACAACCAATCAG
The DNA here is from genome assembly GCA_028627145.1 of Eidolon dupreanum. Classification (NCBI taxonomy): domain Eukaryota; kingdom Metazoa; phylum Chordata; class Mammalia; order Chiroptera; family Pteropodidae; genus Eidolon; species Eidolon dupreanum. The sequence continues at coordinate 76,811,924 of CM053508.1, read as the reverse complement.
CCTGCGGGTCAATCCCTCCCATTGACATGTAAATAGCAATCAAGGCTCAACTACAACAGGAAAGCACACATAACCCATACAAAAAACATACCTGGAGCACCAAGTGCAGGTGACCAGGGAGACTGTGCCTCCGGGCCCAACAGAACACCTACTACATGAGGCCACTCTACTAAGACCAAGAAACATAGTAGCTCTACTTAATACATAGAAACAAACACAGGGAGGTAATCTAAATAAGGAGACAAAGAAAAATGTCCCAAGTGAAAGGATGAAACAAATCTCCGGGAAAAAATAAAATAAAATAAACAAAATGGAGACAAGCATTCTACCAGATGCAGAGTGTAAAACACCGGCTATAAATATGCTCGATGAACTTAGGGGAAGAGTAGATGAACTCAGTGAGAATTTTAACAAAGAGATGGAAAACATAAAAATAGAGATAGAGAACATAGAAAAGAACCAATTAGAAATGAAAAATGCAATAACCGAAATAAAGAGTAACAGGAGAAATGAATAGATTAGATGAAGCAGAGGACTGAATCAGCAATTTAGAAGATACGGTAGCAGAAAACACCCAATCAGAACAGTAAGAAGAAAAAAGAATTAAAAATATTAGGAGAGTTTAAGAGGTCTTTGGAGCAATGTGAAGCATACCAATATTCACATCATAGGGATACCAGAAGGAGAAAAGAGAGAGTAAGGTACTGAAAACCTATTTCAAGAGATAATGATTGAAAACTACCCTAACCTGGTGAAGAAATAGACATACAAGCCCAAGAAGCACAGAGAGTCCCAATCATGATGAACTCAAAGAGGTCCACACCTAGATATATCATATTAAAATGCCAAAGGTTAAAGACAAAGACAGATTTTAAAAGCAGTAAGAGAAAAGTAGTTACTATAAGGTAGCTCCCATAATACAGTCAGCTGATTTCTCAAGAAAAACTTCACAGGCCAGAAGGGATTGGCAGGAAATATTTAAGGTGATGAAAAGTAAGAGCCTATAGATTACTCTATTCAGCTAAGCTATCATTTAGAATCAAAGGACAGATAAAGAGCTTCCCAGAAAAAAAAAAAAAAGCTAAAGGAGTTAATCAAACAAAATTTATAGTATAAAAAATGTTAGACTTCTTTAAGAAGAAAAAAAGAAAAAAAAGATTAAAAATATGAATATTAAATGACAACTACTACATCAAAATTGCTTTAGGTGTAAATAAATGCTCCAATCAAAAGATAGGGTGGTTGAATGGATAAGGAAACAAGACCCTTACACATGATGCCTATAAGAGACTCACTTCAGATCAAAAGACACACAGACCAAAAGTAGAGAAATGGAACAAGATATTTCATGAAAATAAAAACAAGCAAGCAAGCAAACAAACAAAGCTGGTGTAGTAATACTTATACCAGACAAAACAACTTTAAAACAAAGGCTGTAACAAAAGACAAAGAAGGACCAAGTAATCCCACTTCTGGGTATTTATACAAAGAAACCGAAAATAGCATTTTAAAGAACATATGAATTCATAAGTTCATTGCAGCATTATTTACAATATCCAAGATATGGAAGTGACCTGGGTATGGATCAATGGATGAATGAATAAAGAGACTGCACATATATACAATGAAATATTACTCAGCCATAAAAAAAGAATGAAATCTTGCCACCTGCAACAACATGGATGGACTTGGAGGGTACTGAATTAAGTAGACTAAGTCAGACAGATAAAGACAAATACTATGCGATTTCATTTACTTGTGGATTCTAAAGAACAAAATAAACAATCAAAACAGAAACAATATTAGATATAGAGAACATTTTGTTGTTTACAAAGATGGTAGAAAGGTTGGGGAGTGGGTGAAAAGGGGGTAGAGATTAAAAAGTACAAATGTGTAGGTAGAAAATAGTAATGATATCAAGTATAGCATAAGGAATATAGTCAATAATATTATAATAATAATATATGGTATCAAATGGGTACTAGATTTACTGTGGTGATCATTTTATAAGTTATATAAATGTTTGATCACTATGTTGTACACCTGAAACTAATATAATATTGTAAGCCAACTGTAATTGAAAAATAAAAATATTATAATAAAAAAATAAACAACAGTCCTTTAGTTTTAGTAACTGAAGCTTTCTTTCTTATGTCAAACTATATATAAATATAATCAAAATATTATTTTGAGTAAAACATTCAAAACAGCAAAACAAAACCATGCCTTTTTTGTTTATATCACACTTTTAGTAAAGAGTTAAAGCATTCCTACCCTGTTATCTTTAGCTATTCTTCTTAAAGCTCCCTACCCTACAAAAAAAGACCAGTTTCTGTGGTCTAATAATGATAGTTCCCCATCAGGAATAGGACTCAGTGGGACTTAAGAAGTCATCACTCTAAATCATTCATTTTATTAATGAAGACACTGAAAATCCTGAGAGGTTGTGAACACCCATTGTTGGAAAGTCTCTTAGTGGTAGAACCTTAGCATATACTCAAATCCAGTACTTTTCCCACAGACCCCAGTAACATAAGAGTATACTCTTTATAATCATGGGTCTAGCAAAGCATTTAGATATGAGGCACTCAGAATTTACCAAGCGTGATGAATATTAAAGTGTTTTGACAGATCTATTTGATATTTAAACATTCTTTTTCATTCTCTGTTGTTTAAGCCAGATAATCATTCTCTCTCTTTTTTTTTTTTAATTCTAGAAAATTTGTTTTTACCCTAAAAATCTCCCAATAAATTAACTCCCTGATGTCAGGATATCTAGAGAAAATGTTGCTTTTAGTACATATTTCTTTTGGCTGGAATTATAATTCTTACAGTTAAATTTATGCCATATTTATCCATTCAGCTATAGTTTGGATATAATTTCTTCTAGCCAGCTTTTATGGAAAATTCTGTTACAACTTTTGCACATGTGACTGTTTTAGTTGTATAAGTTGTTAAAAAGTTTGGAGCTCTATTTTTTAATACTATTTACTAATTTCTGACATTATATAACATATCTCATTGTCTATTATTCATTTCCTCCAGTAAAATTTAATCTTTCTAAAGGCAAGGGACTTCTCTCTCTCTCTCTCTCTCTCTCTCTCTCTCTCTCTCGCTCTCATTTATCACTATTGCCCTGTACTATGCTTACTACATAGAAAATATTCTACATATTTTAATTGATTGAATAAATAAGACTAGAAATACTACATGTGCTTATGCTGCAGTGTATCTATAGCATTTTTCAAAATGAAATATTCTGTAATTCATTTGAAACATCAGGATTCAATATGTTACATATAATGGGATATTAAATTTCTTAACATTTCTTTAAGAATTGCTCCCAAGAAATTTCTACGAAGAAAACTCCATACAGGACATATTCCTAATGTGAGATACTGAATTTAAACTGAAACAGGTTAATTTTATATTGAATATCACCTAAAATGCCATAATTATTTTATTCTTTAAGCAGGAAGGATCTCGCGGTTATACTTTATATACTTCAGATTAATGAGAATGTACTCTATTTTAAAGTTCACTAAGAAAATGATTTCTTTTTTCCAGTAACATATGCAAAACTTGGTCCCATGAACTTTTCTTATGATCAGTACTTAAAGTATTTATAACTTTTAAAGTGGAAAAGTGTATCTGTCTCAGATTCAGACACTGTCCTTTTTTCCCTTACATTTTCCTCCTTTATAGTCTCTTCAGTGGTTTTGACAGTTAACCAAACTGATCTTCTGAGATTGTGATTATATTTTCTAATTACTAAATGATGAGATGGGTATGATACCAGAGAGGTTTAAAATAAGAAGCTAAATTGGGAAAATGTTATTTCTCAGCAAATGGTAGTAGGATAGAGGAAAGAATAATTAAAATGTAAATTTTATCTGTGGCTATAATAACAATAAAAAAAGAAAACTGGATTTTTACCAACTACTTTACGGTTTTCTATCTTACCAAGATTTACTGCAGATCCAAAACATTTTTATTTCTATGAAAAGAACTGAAAGAGATTGGCGGATGTCCTATTGTTGAATTTCTTATTATTTTAATAATATAAAGTTTCAAAGATAAACTTAAATGAATTGATTTTAAAGAATATTTACAGTTACTTTATGTCCAGAATCCCTAATTTTGCTGAGTAATTTGTACTTATCTTTTAAGAGGTGTATCAAGAAAATTAAAATGGTTATTTACATATGGCCAATGACACATACGAAAAGGTTTTAAAAGACAAACATACAAACAAAATGAGAAAATCATTCATGGGATATGAAATCATTAAAATCTGATATTCTAAAACCTAAGGTTACATTTTACAGGCTGAATGTAAGTGCAAGTCCACCAGAGCTATAAAATAATTATTTAGTTTTGGGTATTAGGTCTTGGAATACAATAGTCAGAACTTGTTTTAAACATTCCTATGTCCTAAGCTTTAATGAATATTCTTTTCTGAGAAACAAAATTCCATGGTAGTATCACGTTTTTATATTTTCTATAGTAACACATTTACCCAGGACCCATGGTAATATCATCCACTCGACGATGGTTGGTGGTGGACCTTGCCTGTTCAAGTCTGACCTGTCGATGTGCTGAGAGGCAAGCAACAGCAGGAACAAAAAAGTCAAATAGGATGCTGTATGGCAGATGAACTTGATAAATGGCTTTCTGATGAACAGTCCAAGTGGGCTTTTAGGAGCTATAAGGTAGCACATAGAGAAGATAGGAAAAAGAAGTCCAATTATGAAACATGTCACCATCTTCACTGCCCAGTGTCTTCTCCTCCAGCCTGGGAACTCATCGTACCAGCGAGATGCAAGCAGTTGTTGACAATTGGGCTGGGCAACAAACTAAATGAAAAAGAAAAGAAAAAATAAGAGTCAATGTTACTTATAATGTCTTCGGTTCATCGATAAGAACAGAGTTGTCTCCAAAGTCAGAAATTCTGTTTTAAATAATTTTATATTTAAATAACCATAAAATGCTTTAAGTCACTCTCATAATAAAGCCCATTTATTGAAAATTTATTTCCCAAAGTGTAATACTATGTGCTTAGCCAGACATGGCAAATTAAAATACTATGGTTGCATCTGAGGAAGCAAAAATAAGACTGGAGAATATTTATAGGATATATTGATAAGTGAACCAGCTGTGTACAAAGATACACATATATACTTACATGTATAAGAATTGTAATGTTTGTGGCATAAAATAAAAAAATGTTAATGGTGGTTATTTCTTGATTTAGAAGTTATTTTCTGGTTATTTCATACCCTTTTTTCATTTTTATACTGGGTATATTTTAATATTTTATATACTAAACACTCAACTTCTTTTGTCATCAGAAACAAACAAATATATACTTTTAATTGGGTTGGGGCAATAAGAAAAACATATATGAAATCATATTGGGATTACCAGAATGAAAATCATCATAGCTGAATTTGGTGGAAATAAAGCAAATTTCTTACTTAAGTATAATCAATTGTCATATACAACACATTTTGCAAACATGACATCATTTTATCCTGGCAACATGTTTGAGATGTAGCATAGACCTTACTCAATCTTAAGGATGAGGATAGAAGAAGTTATAAGAGGTCAGTAAATTTATTCAAGGTTACATATCTAGTAAATGATGAAATGTTTGACTCTGATCAGGATTTTGTTTCCTTTTTTTTCACACTACCTTTCTCATTGGGACTGACAACTAAACATTATATAAATTTAGAGAGAGTTTTCTCTTCCAGATAGAGTGGTCTAAGAATGCTTCTCAATGGGTCTAAGCTTCCAATACACAGAGAAGAGAAGGAAAGGAAATTCAAGGCAAGGTATGATGAAAGAGAGAGCATATACACTGGTGACAAAATGTACATTGTGTTTAAGGGATGCCCATAGGTATTTTTGACTGTAGTAGAAGATTTTGTCCCATGTAGGACAATAAGAAAGTTCTGCAGGCTCAACCATAGGCTTACTCTAGAAGCAAACTGAATACTTGGCCCTTTCATAGGTCTCTGCTTTGCCACCTCAGTATTTTCCACTTTTTCTTCAGTCTCAGTCTGTACAACTCTTCTTTAGGCAAGACTTGTCCTTACTCTTTTTTGATGGTAAGCAAGCAAAGGATTCCTGAGTACACAGAAAGAGCATTGTTTATCATAAACTAAAAACTATTTGAGAGTCAAAGTAGAGATGTGTAAGTGATTAAAAGGTTAATTTAATAGTTAAAGTGTGCAACCACAAGGACTGGAGGTATGATTTAGCATGCAGCTGTTTCTTTTCACATTGTCTTGGATTCCTTACTCATCGAAAATATAGTGGGTGAAGAAATATGTAATAAATTGAATTAAGTTCCTAATAATGGGTTCAGTAAATACAGAAAACAAAATAAAACTGCATTTCTTTAAGACTGGGATGATGCTCTTTTCATTACCTTGTAGGTAATTTAAGTAAGCTTCAAGCTCTGTAAATAGTAAATTTTATAATTTGTAGAATAATTTTTCTTTACATACTACTTGCCTATCACTATGGTCAAAGTCAGATATTTGAAAGTCCAAGTACAAGTTGAGTTCTTGTTGCTATATCTGTGGAATATTGGCTAAGAGCATTATGTCATTAACAAGCCCTGTCATATTTAAGAGTTGGTCCCCCTGCCTCCCATACAATCCTTCCTGTCATCAATTTATAAATGAATCATAGTCTGTCTTCTTATTTCTATTTTTTGTATAAAATATTTTCCATAGTATTAGAATTTAGCATATTCGAGAGGCCTTGATAAAAAGGAGTTAAAGAAACCTATGGAAAATGCAAGATATAATGAGCAGTTGCTATAATCTCATTAATTCTCACAAATTGAAGAAACTCTATAAGGTACTAAGTATGAACAACACATTTCATATATGCAGAAAAAGTAAAAAAAAAAAAAAAGATATGTACTTTGTTCCACATGGTCTGGGGGAATTCTCAGACTAACGAACTTCAAGTCCTGGTGAAAATCTTAACAGAGAATAGGACACCAGGGCAATCAAGCAAACAACTTTACTGGGAGGACTTAAAGTTTGCTTGGGTAAATATGTCTGTTGCCTAATACACACATATAGATTATGTTAAATACCTAGAAGAAGCAAATTATTTAATCCTCACAGAACACCTGCCCTTGCCAAACACAAGGTTGGCTTTAATTTTTACTAAAGTTTTCTTTCCTTAAAAGTATTTTAATTATTGGAAAGTACACATCTGTGCTCAGTAAGCAAACATGTACACAATTTATTATTTAAAAATGACACAATGAGGTTTACCTATAGGTAAAGAATAGAAATGGGATTATACAAATAGAGCAAGAGTGGGTGTAATGTACAAGTTTTCCCAAATGTGAATATTTGGCTATAAATTTGTTCTAACCATAGAATTGAAATAACCCAAAAAATATTCCTAAGAATCACTATAACTCTAAATATTCTAAAAATGTTTTTACATTTTTTCTACTATAGCTGCTTGCTACATGTCTACAACACCATTCCCCAAAAGATATTCTCTTAATGAATAGATTTTCCATGAAAAAATGGGTTTTGTGTTATTACCTAATTAAGACTAAAAAAAACAATCTTTTTATTATAGGATTTTCCGTAGTCTTTAATTGCTAAAGTAGATTAAAACTTTCAAATATCTCATTTCCCTTCTTTTTTTCTTTCTGTTCTTTGTTTTTTCTTTCCTCCATGCTTCCTTCTTTGCATTATATTCCTTCTTTTTCCCTCCTTTTTGTCTTTCTTTCTTTCTCCCCACTCCTCTCTGTCTCTTGTTTTACTTGGATTATTCAGAGGAATACTCAGCTTTACTCCAACCTTCACTGAAGGACACTCTCAGAGAGGGATGCCACCCTATCTCCTTGACACTGCCACTGGTCCATTCCAACAATCCCTCTACAGGTGGGCCATCACATTGCCTGAAGCATGCTGGGAGCTTACAGCTCCTGCCTCTTCTGTTCCATCTTTGAGCCACAGGAACTATCAACTCTGTACCATTCCAGGACTGGGGAAAGTGAAGTTTCTTTTTGGGCACACTATATTACAGTCCCTTCTATCCTTAAAGTTGTTGGTCAATTCCAACACAACTTCTGCCATCACGTTAAAATACATATTGAAATATTGTAAACTTTCAAATTCACTTTTGTGCTATGCATTTTTAAAAGTCACCCTAAAAAAAAAAGATAAACTTCTTATCCCTCTCTTTTAATAACCTTTTAAAAAGTTTCAAAAGTTTGATCTCATGACTATTTATAAAATCCTGAGTCAGGGAGTTCCAAATATTGAAAAAGTTGTGAAAATTATTGAATCTCATCTCATTTTTACAAATAAAGGAAGTGAGATTCAGTGTCAATGACTTAAAAAATAAAAACTACAAAAAATATTGAAACACTCAAAATCACAAAGGACACAGAAAAAAAAAGATGAGGAAAAAAATAAAGCTGAACAGTAAAAACAACAAACAAAAAAACCAAAATAAACAAGAAACTTCACTATTACATGAGGAGAAATTAAAATAGTAATTGGACATATACAGGGTAAGCAGAAGGGAATTAAAAATTAATGGAGACCCAATAATTAAAGTAACTATGGATCCAAATGCAGTAGGGTATTTGTCCTTTCTTCATCTTTTTATAGTTTTTCAATATACACATTTTTCTGGTTTAAAAATTTATATCCAAAGTTCAGACTGTAGCCATATTCTCTATAAGAGCAAAATCTAGATTCTGGGAACAGCCAACTTGGCTACTTTATGCATCTTGAATAAGTCTGATAGTTACATGGGAGTCTCAGTTGGGTTAAATGTATTTTTGTAATTTCCATAAGAGCAATTTCTTCTGGGTCTTACTGTTTATTCTTTAGCAATTAACAAATAATTTATATCATTTAGGGTTTTATTTTCTCTGCCTAGGAATGCTTTTTCAACAACACACTTTGTAATGTTGATAGCAAGGATTATTATTAAGGATTATTGCTAGGCAGAAGAGCGTCAGGTAATTATTTTGTCCATAGTTGAAAACCGTTTTTCTACTTCAGGTGCTCACTCCCTTCATAGCTGTCAATGGTCTTTTACTGCCTGGTCCTCTCTCTGTTTCCTAGAGATACCTCTAGCTGTGTCCCTAATTAAAAACAATTCTTTTAGTTTCCTGGAGTACAGTCATACCAAAAAAAACTAATTAGGCTCTCCTTCATTAATTAGACATCATTTTCACCTGGTCTTCCCTAATTTAATTAAGTAAGTAGTATTCTGCATCATCTATAAGTCGAACATTGACTAGATAAGTGGGGAGGGACCAAGATCTGTAAAAACCAGCTAAATCTGTCTTCTTGGAACTCAAAGTATGTTGGGGACTGATCATGTGACTGGGTAACTTAATACAGAGCATTATCTTATTTGTTAATTAAGAGGTAGAGGGTGTAATATAGAGGAATTATGCCCAATATGAAATAATCGGAAAATTGAAGAAAGAAAGCAGAACTGTTAAGCATGAAAAAAAAAAAAAAAAAGAAAACAAAAAATAGAATTCTGACAGGCATACTTTGTGGATGGAAGTATTTTTAATTTAGATTTAGAGATTATCATGTTAAAAACTTGAGGATCGAGGTGAGTATATTTAAATAAGCTTGTGCTAGAAGGTCATACTCAATGGCAAGTATACTGAGATAGAATAAAAGAGAAACCACAGCCATATATAGATGAATATGGCTATTGATGCAATGACTGAATCTAAGTCCTCACTGCTCAGTGTGGGCTAAGGCCAACAACATTGTCAGTCACTGGAAGCTCATTAATGCTTCAGAATCTCAGGCCCCACTTCAGACCTACTGAATAAGAATTGCATTTAACACTGTGATTCTTATGAATGTTAAAAATTTGATAAACACTGGTTTAAAGGATTTGGTGTCTAATAAAGTTATATTTAGCTCCACTGTCTCTGATAAACAATAAAAAAGTAGTTTAAATTCAATGTAAATGCACAGTCAAATGCTTATAAATCCAGGGAGCATGTGTGTGTGAGTGTGTGTGTGTGTGTGTGTGTGTGTGTGTGTGTATTTATGAGTTTGTTTTAGATAAGCCGAGCTGACGGTGGTATGAGAAACTGAGTGATAGGGACTAGCCATGGGGTAGTGGTTCTAAAAGTTGAGTAAGCAATATGATCACCTGGAGGCTTGTTTAAACAGGTTCCTGAGTGACACCTTCAGAATTTCTGATTCAGTAGTCAAAGGTGAGACCCTAAATTCTGCATTTCTACCAGGTTCTCAAGTGACACTGTTACTGGTACAAGGACCAACTTTTAAGAGCTACTGCTTTATAGAAAAAGACTTTTGAGTAATATAAGATTCTTCCAGTTTTTGTAATTTTTTCTATTTTTCTAATTTTTCTTTATTTAAGGTCAGTACTCTTATTGAGGTTATGAACAGGCAAATTCAGTGAAGAGATCTTTGAAAGTAGCTGCATAGAAGTCATACACATAGGAGATATTCCATGGTACAAATTAATGTAATACTTAATTACAGGAAAGAACAAAAATATCAAAAGTAATCCCTAAGTCACTGAACTCTAGTGCAGGTAGAAAAGCTGAATACAGTGCAATGGAAGCCAGACAATGAGAATGGACTAATTCATCATATAAGTATGAATGTCAAGAAGGGATCTAGACAAGAATGAAACAGAGTAGGATACAGTGGACATGAGAGACATGAGTAAATGATGAAGAACCTGGACCAGAAAAGGAGAAAAATTCTCATATCTAGTTTCTAACAGATCTTTACTCTATGCATCACCATCATAAACCTTAAATGAAATGTCAAATCATACTGTCCTTATATTATATAGGGATGTTGTAGATGTTGTAGAAATTAAGAGAATACAAGCCTTGGAACATCCTACTGGGATTTGAATCCTGTATCTGATGCTTCCTGATTGTGTGAACATTAATAAATTATTAAGTTCTCAGTGTGTCTTTTTCTTGATCTGTAACATGAAGATAGTAGAAACTCAATCATATAAGGTTATTATAAAATTAAATGAATTAATACACAAAAAATATAGCAGTTTCTAGATTATGGTATGTGTTCAATAAATCTGGATATTATCATTATTACATATGCAAATATATTTACACAAACAAGGAATGTGTGCATATACATATGTCTATATACTTATTCAATCTCTTACAGTCTTATACAGATATAATATTTGTTCACTTTTAGTATATTAAGGAGTATTGCAGATATGCCAATTTATATGTATTTACATATTTTATAACCTAATTTTAATTAGCATAATGTTACTGTAGGGGATTAATTTTAAAAAGTTTTCTATAACAAATACACAATCAGAAGATAATCCAAGTGAAAGGAAATAACAATAAAATAAGTAGTGAACTAAATTTTTATCAGCCTTATTAAAGGTTAAAAGGTAGTAAAGATTTAATCATACCTGAGAAGACATTAGCTAAAAATTTTGAGATTAGTCAAGAAGACTGATAGATAAACTTCAGATTCTATCATCCATATACTATATTGGCCAACAAACTAAACTCCCTAGCTATGTCAGGATCAAAGTATCTCTTATCCAGTCATCAAATCACCTGATTATTCTCCTTGGACATGCATGTCAAATTGAGATTTGCAAACTGGAATTCAAGGAATAGCTCAAAGCATATTACCAGGGCACCAATCTTCTGATGTCTACAAATCCAGAAGAGAAGATGATAATTAAACTCCATCTGACAATACTGGTGAGGCGGGGGCAGGATTAAACTTTTAAAATTATTTCTGGGCCTAAATTCAAAATTGGTTTGGCAACTGAGCTGAGATGATGAGTAAGCAGTAATAGGAAGTTGAAAATGCAGAGGTAAAGGAAATAATGTGGGAGGTGATAAACCCAACATTGCATACATTAAACTATTGAACTTGGCAAACAAAGAAAACCCAATTTAGTTAGTTGGAAGGCAGAGTCAACAGATATTGTTAATTCTTTGAAAATTACAGAGGGCAGCAGTTGGTAGGAATTGCATATCTATTCACAAATATCCCTCTTCAGGGTACATGTGAGAAATCGTTTTAAACTATCATAAAAAATAGAGAAAAACTGCCAATCATTTCTAGGTGGCTAGCTAGACACTTTCATAAAAATGAAGACAGGTGTGGAGGTAGAATATTACATAGTTTTTAAGGAACCACTATTCGACTACTGAATGCAGGTGAATAATAGGTAGGTGGAAACCTGAAGAGAGTTTGGTCCTGATTTTGGCCAGCTCTCAATGTGTTGGTTCCCCAGTCTCTGGTGAGCCACCGCACTTTCTGCACAGAGAAGTGGCATGTTCAGAAAGTGTGTCCACCTTTACTCAGAGTCATTTGGAGAGACTACTGGTTTAGAAGACTAAACTCTGCTGTCCTTTGTTCTATTAAAACAAAGATCCAGAAAGGAAAAAAAGAAACATAATGGGAATGAATACTAGTTGTTCTCATGAGTTGAAAGGATATTGTTACTCTTTCTACCTCTGTGCCTTTCCACATGATGTCAAGACCAACTATTTCTGAAAACATTAAATTGTACAAGACCCTATAAAACAGGGTCTTCTTTATACCTTCTTTTCAGAATCCCCAGTTGATAATCACAGAATAGACTCTTTCCCCTACATGCCAATTTCACACATAAATAATTTAAGTGAATAGTTATATTTGTTTCAAACATGTTAGATCCCATAAGCAGATAAGTTTTAACTCAAGCCTTAGAGTGAAGAATAAGATCATTTTCTTTTATGCTTCCTAACCTCATTGCCTCCTTGACAACAGATCTTGAGACTGTCTTGGCTAACATATTTCCTGGGCTAAAACATAACAGTTATTAATCATTTGTTTACTTAGATTGGAATAGAAGTGATTAGTCTATGATGGAGTAAGAAAAATTATGTGACTGGGAACAGCAGAGTCCATGCAGTAACTGACCCAGCTAGTGCTATTTGCTCCAACTTCCATGGTAACAGAGGGGAGAACTGAACATAAATGACACATAATAGAACCAAAGGATAAAACAGTTTCATATGCCTCTTCCAGTCTTTGTCATTACTTGCTTAAAGCAAAAAAAAAAAAAAAAAAAAAAAAAAAAAAAAAAAAGGCATGAGGAGAAAAGTGTCAAAAAAGATTTATTCTTTGGTGTCATTTTTTTTTATTCTTTCTCCCCAAACTCATCTAATTACCACCAATGAGTGTTTCTCTCAAGCTGGCCCTTTACACCTCTCTGTCCAAAGTTCTCACAAGGATTACTGAATAGTGGGCTTCCCACTCTCTTTTTAAACAACCTATATTATATTCTTAATAATGAGGAATGCATCATTTCCTCTCCTTCATCATCATTTTCAAGATTTCCACTTATCATGAGTCTAAGTGTTGCTTGTTTACATCCTGGTTGGTGTATTATCATGATAGCTTCCTGAGTTAATGTACATCTCAATGTGAAAGGACAGATCATAAAGCATGAGTGAAAAATGACTTAAAAATAAGAAATAAGCTATGCACATGAGAAAATTTTGCATGAAAAGTTGGACCTGCAATCATCAATAGCAATTCTTCAAAGTAACTCAACCTGTAACGCAAAGTGTCTGAGTGCAACTAAGAATGTTACTAATTTTTTTTCTAACCCAAAGTACTGGTATCCTTGTGAATGTTGAACAATTCTATATATAAACTATATCTTCATATTATCTCAGAGGTTTTATTAAAATACATTTGCTCATCATATTAGTTTCCCAGGACTGACATGACAAAGCACTATAAAGTGCTTAAAATGAAGAAACTTATTATTTCATGTTCTGGAAGCTTGAATTCCAAAATCAAGGTGTTGACAGAGCCACGCTCTCTCTCACTCTGGGTAGGGTCTTTCTTTGCCTCCTTCTACCTTCTGGAAGTCCATCATCATTCCTTGACATTCCTTGGCTTACAGCTTCATTTTTCATCTTTGTCTCTATTGTCATGTTGCATTCTCTCCATGTGCTTCATTTCATATCATCTTCTTTTTTTGTGTAAAACACCAGTCATATTGTATTAAGGGCCTATCTTACTCCAATATAAACTTATTTTAACTAATTTTATCTGTTATGACCCTTTTACCAAATACAGTCAAATTCTGAGGTAATGGAAGTTAAGAGCTTAACGTATCTTTTTGTGGTACATAATTCAAACCATAACATTCATAATTATCATTTTCTAGTAGTTGCCTAATATGTAGCTTTTGGTTATATAGTTTATATAAAACTTGCTATTTCAAATGCTTCAAAAATATATCAAGTCCATAAATAATTTTTAAAAACCCCGCCTTCCACTCCATGTTCAATTTTCCTCCATCTCCTGACTCTATTTTTCTATTGCCTTATTTTCTCATAAAGACTGATGATAAAAATTAATGAATAAGAAAGAGTAAAGAAGATCAAATTAACAATAAATCATGAAATGTGAGGATTCTACATATAGGTAGTTAGTACCATATGATGCAAGTTTAAGATTTTCTGAAGAAAAAAAAAGTCCTATACATAAAACCGTATCTATATTAGTCTGCTACTACAATTAAAACTTTTTCCTATGGGCTTTCTGGAAAACTTTGTATTTTAACTGGTGTAAATTTTAGACTGCTTAGGCAAGCAAGTCATTAAGCATACACACAATTGCTACCCAGTTGAAATAAGACTTTCATTTAATGGGATAAAAATAAATAAAGAAAGCTTTGGTAGCTGAAAAAAATGAGGCATGAAACCTTGATCTGGTTCAGTACTATACACTCTGTGAAGAACTCTAAGGATACAGACAAAAATATACAGATACTGATCTGAGAGAAGATATCTGTGAATGGGTATGTAATAGAAATCTCCAACAAAAGAAAAACTTTAACTATCTATAGGTTTTCCTGGTTTGATCATGTTTCTAAATTTATCAGCAGATATTTTTTCTATTGGAAAATCACCACTTGAAAGTCACACACATACAAATAACTCAATACATTTATAATTAATTATTTGAGGCTATAACATTGCTTATCTGCCTGTATGCTTATATTGCTTAGTGACACGACATCTACGTACATGAGATAAGAGTTCATCTCCATCCATGGCCTAAGTTAACACCTAGAGAGTCTCTGACATCAAAAAACTATGTTGTTTAACTGAGTCCCTTTGACCACATGTAATTCAACTATGCAAGCACGATAACTAGAAAACAAACAACCCAAATTAAAAAAGAAATGGGCTTAAGACTTGGATACCATCAAAAGATATACAGATGGCAAATGAGCACATGAAAGACAGTAGCATTATTTTTCATTAAAGAAATGTAAATTAAAATCATGAGATACCACTACACAGCTGTTAGAATAGCTAAAATAAAAAGAACTAACCATGATATGTGTTGGTAAAAATTTGGAGGAACAGGAATTCTCATACATTGTCCAACAAAATGTAAATTTTCAATTACTTTATAAACAATTTGCAGTCTTTTCAAAAATTAAACATACACTTAGCATATAATGGACTCATTTTAATCTCAGTCATTTATCCAAAAGAAAAGAAGGGATATGTCTGTTTAAAGACTTGCCATCTACAGCTATGCTACCCTGAACAAGCCCGATCCCGTCCGATCTCGGAAGCTAAGCAGGGTTAGGCCTGGTTAGTACTTGGATGAGACAGCACCTAGGAAGACCACATGCTGTAGGTGTAAAAAGATAAAAACATAAGGGATTGTAAGATGACAAGCTCCTTGCAATCTGTGAGGTCAACTAAAGGTTGCTTTGCCTAAAACACACACACACACACACACACACACACACACACACACACACACGAAGACTTGCGAACTATAAAAGATTATTTGACAATAAAAAATGAACTATTAACGTACACACATGGTTGAGTCTCAAAATAATTATGCTGAATGAAAAAAACCAGAGGGAAAAAGAACACCTGCTATATAGTTCCATTTACATAAACTTTAGAAAATTCAAACTGATCTACAGTGACTGAAAGCAGTTCAGCAGTTGTCTGAGAAGGGGCAAGGTGTACAGAGAAAGATTATTAAAGGGCAAAAGGAAACTTGTGAGGGTGATAGATATGTTCACTATATTAATTGTGGTGATGTTTTAATGGGTATATAGATATTATAGAATGCTATCAAACCAATCACTTTAAATATGTGCAGTTTACTGTATGTCAATTTTATCTTAATAAAGTTGTTTAAAATATCCCTATTTTGCTGGTGTCATAAGCACAATCAGGATGGTTTACCTCCAATCTTTTACCAATCTTATCAAGTCAGCCTCTTTCTCTTGTATTCATCTCTTTCTTTCATTTCAATACCATTCTTAGTTCAGATAGCATGAGATAGTGTCATAATATTAGATGTCATTGTCTCAGGCCAAAACTAGGAAACTAGGGCTATTTTATGCTGAAGCCTATCAGCTTCTGAGTTTTTCTCTTTCTAACTTACATGTAATATTGCTGAGATTATGAGCCTTGTAAAATGCAAATTTAACTGTGTCTCTTTCTGATTTAAAAGTCTGTGCTACTGTTTCATAGTCTTCAGGAAAAAGGTCCAGGTTTATGCAAGGCCTACAAGTTCCTAAGATCCTTTACCATAACCTTCCTTTCCCTCAGCCTTGCATATCTACACTTCAGGCATACAAACCAATCAGAATGCTCTGACCATATCTGGACCTTTCTTACTATTGTAGGTTTTCATTTGCTGACAATTTTCCCTGAAATTATTCACTTCTCATTTTCTCATAGTAAATTTCTCTTGGTCCCCCAACTCAGCTTCTAATTCTAGAGCCAATTGTTTTTTTTCTCGGTATTGGTGTTGTACTTTGAACATACACTTATAATTACACTTTTTTTTTATCCCTTGCATTTTAATTATGAGTTACAGTGAGCTATTTTAGAAGGGTCTGTTTTTTTGTTTGTTTGTTTGTTTTTGTTTTTGTTTTTTGTTTGTTTCATCACTCAATCCCTAGTAACAGTACTAGGCACTGAGATATCAATGAATGTTTACTCAGTTGAATTCACTGTTGAACATAGTTCAAGGCTTATGGGCCCATTTAATCAGGCACTAATCATTCATAAAAGTTCCACAGAAAAGCCTGGCTGAAGTTGTTAACCTCAACAGCAAGAAGAAGAACACTTTATATTCTTGTGCTTATTTCTAGAAATTACAAAATTAGCTGCTTCTTCTTAATGTGATATGAAATAGTCCAGGTAGGTTTCTAGGAGGTCCACTGTGTTGTTTGAGTGTAGAGTGAGAAGGTTGTCTCAGTCCAGGTTAGATGTCAGTGCTTAGTAGCTATTGAAAATCATTTGTCTTGGAAAATACATCTTCAAAAGGAGCACAGAAACAGAGTTATTTTTAGTAGAAATCAAAGACAAATATCTCAGAGAAATGTAGTTCAATTCCACAAGAATCAATGAAAGAAGGGCAAGACCAAGAAGTGGCAAAAATGCTTTTCAGTACTCTTTAATCATCTTGGTATTGCTTTAAAAAAGATAATAATGATATTCTTCCCTGTATCTTACTCTTTTGTGCAATCAGAGTTATGAATGTTTGATGAAAAATGTAAAAAAAAAAGAAACCGATTTCAAAGAACTTGTTTTCTTAAATATAAATCTATTGATGATGTCCAAATATTGGGAAGAAAATACCCATGTTGAACTCATGCAAGAAAACAATGATATTAAAAATACATCCAAAGAACTACAATTCTTTTTTAAAATCACTATTAGTCTCTACACAGTGAATAAGTATTGTTCACTACTCAAATGAAATTGAAACACTTTAAAAGTAGATTCAAAGGTTTTTTTCTCTTGTGTTATTATAAACATGTATAATATAACATCTACTGATAGGCTAAAACAACATGTATGCTTTGATTTGGAACTCTCAATACTTAGTATTGCTCTGTTCCAAAAGATAAATATAAACCCAAACTGCATTTCATCAAGTAATCAGCTTCTGTAATACACTCTGTTTGTAGATTAGGGATTGTCTCTAAAATTTTCCATAGTTATTTTTAAATATCACAAGATATGAACATAGTGTTTAAGCATTAGTTATGCATATATAATCTGATTACAAAGTCTAAGGCATATTCTATAATAAGTATAGTATATAGAAAAAGCTCAAGTTTTATTGTTTCATATGTCTACACCAGTAACAATTCTTACCCCACCCCATCAAGACTATCACAATATGATTCAGAAAGTCCTATAGACAGTAAACCAATGACTCTTAATCCTTCTGCTATCCCAGGACATCCAAAATTGCATATGTACTTTCCTAGCAGCAGAAATAAGACTGTCCCTCTAGAGCTGCTTATATTTAACTTGGAATGATCTATTTATGAGATTGAAGTAATTCATACAAAATTACAGCTGATTGGACTTATCTTAATCTTTCATTTGCATTTAAGAAATGATAAAAGATAGTGAATAGAAAAAAGATAGAAAAATAGTGAATGACAGAGATTTAGATGCCAGAACTGAAGGAATTGTAATTTTCCACCCTGGATTTTTTCCACTACTCCTGTCTCTTGTCTGAGTCTCTTGAGCTATACTAATTCAGGAAGGCAGAAGGGCAGCAGTCATTAGGTTCTCAATCTTCAATGTTGGCACCTTCTTTGTCCTAAAATACAGATTCAATTTCTTGGTTCAGACAGACTAGAAGCTTCCATACTTCATAGTAAATAGAGTTACAATTTTAGCATAATAAAGATAATGATGATTATACAGAATGCTTTTTTTTTTTTTTTTACTACCTTGACTTTCAGTAGAAATAAATGAAAGCTATGAGGACATTTATAAATGCTCAAGAATTTCTTGCTAAATTCTTCTTTAGTTGTGGAAAGTCCATTTGACATCAAACAGGACCTATCTGCTTCACATCATCTAGAGACATATTATTGCCAACTATGAGCAACTATTTAACCACCTCCAAACGTTTACAATGCAGTTTTTGGTGCATCATACATATGAGAAATATAATCAAAATATTTACTTATATTTATGTCAGGATAATTTTACTTTACCCAAAACATTGTTGAAAGCTGAAAACAGTTTGAACTTTTTCCTTTTACTAAATTCAGTAAGACTATAATACATATTCTGTACACTTCTGTAGGTATCTCATTCTCTAATTTCAAAGGAATTCAGAAATCACAATAGCATTCATAAGGGGGGTATTTTCATATCTCTTCCAAGAATTCAAAAACAGTAATGCTATAAAAGACATATAATATTTAAATGGAAAGTTTTAATGTCCAGTACATCATTTCTTCAGCTAATTGAAAATGAAAAAGGCAAAGCTCCAAAGGGTGGCAAAGAAACTTCTCTTTCTTTCTCCGTATGAATAAATGACAATCAAACAATCTCTACCTTCTCAGCATATTCAAGGTAGGTTTCTCATTTAGCAAAGGGCTAGAGAAAACTTTATAACAACTTCTTCAGACTGACATATTCTCACTATTTCATTTTTATCACAGTAATTGTTTGTCATGTCTGTAAAAATAGGAAATGTCCTCCTTTTCTTCTAAGAGTACTAATCTCACTCTTGAGGGCTCCACCATTATGGCCTAATCACCTCCCAAAGACCTCACCTCCAAACACCATCATATTGGGGATTAAGTTTCCACATATGAATATTGAATATAAACATTCAGTCCTTAGCAGGAAAAAAGTAAATAAAGATGGACTATGACTTTTAAATCAAGGTAATGCATTGAGAAGTAAATTTCTAAAGTCTACACAATGCTGTAAAACACGTAATTTGCTATTCTCTCTTATACCAAGCAAAGGCTGATTTTATACTTTAAAATGAGATTTTATATAAAAACCATCCTCACAAAATAATCATAAAACAAAGTGTATTATGAATATATGAATTCTCAAGTCAGTGTTCTAAAAAGTCACATAAAATCAATTTAGAAAAAACAGCACTACAAATCTATTAAAGATGTGTACTTTTTATCAGAGGTCTATTATTACTACTCAATTTCTAAACCTTCTTTTGTTGCATACTGCAAATTCACAAATAAAGATACTAAATTACATCAATTATTTTAATATATTAAATGGATGGTCATAGTAACAAATGTTTCAAATAGAACTTCTTTGCAGTATATTCCAAGAGTTTATATTGTAAGCAACAATACTTTCAAATGTTAGATATGACACAAATGTTGCAGTGGCAATCATAACTTTATTCAAAGTAATTCATTAATTATTTATGGAAATAACAAATCCCTGATTCTATCTTAAAGATTATTAAATTTTGTAACATTTAAGTTTTTTTCCCCCCTGAGGATTGTTTCCAGAATAAGTGGATCACCCAAGTGTTGATTAATTCAAAGTCCTTTTTTTATTATTTCCCCTACCATTCAAGATATGAATCTTACTGTAAGATGTAATAAATGTGTTTAAGAAAGATATTAGTAATTTGTGAAGAGATTTACACTCAGTAACTTTCTATATTTTACATATGCTTCATTTTAGATGCATAGCTCGCTTAACTTGCCCAGTAGAGTACAGACGTTTACTCTCCTCAGTCAAATTAGTGCTGTCCCGAGAAATACAAGGTGTGCCATATGTGTAATTTAAAATTTTCTAAATGACATATTTAAAAAAGAGGAAGAAAAACAGGTAAAATTAATTTTCAAAGATTTCCTTTAATCAAACATATCTATAATCTTATTTTGAGATATAAGCAATTTAAAATTTATTAATGAGAGGTTTCTTTCCTTTTTTTTCTTTGTACCAAGCCTTGGAAATCTAGATGTATTTGACACCAGTTTGGACAAACTGTATTTCTATTGCTTAACTGCTTCATGTAGCTAGTGACTACTGTTGACAACATAGCTCTCATGTTTTTCAAATTACAAGCTAATATCATTTGAAAATTCTAAAGAAAAATCTAAGAGGATCTTTGAGTAGGAATGTAAACAACAGTAATTTTGTTGTTTCAGTGGCTGTTAATAAAAAGTTTATTGCAGAGGGAGTGACTGACTCTACCTATTTCTCTGACTGCCCTTCTCTTCAAAGGGTGACAAGCAGACGGTGAATTATACTTAACAATTCTTGGTACAGGGGATTTACAGTGTCCCTTCCTTATAGTGCTAAAAGCAATTAAGTAATAGAGATCTGTAAAATTTCAGAAATGGTCTGGTCACAGAACTCTGTTCTTAGGACGTAATTTGGAAGTAGATATCCCTCTCTAGGCAACAAGAACTTCTCCCACATATTTCTCCTTGTCACCCAATCAGTAAGCAATCCTCTGGTGTTAATTGTTCCTGTTTTAAAATGTAACACTGAAGTAATTCAGTCTATCAGTCAGTCACATCTTTGTATGTAATTATTTTGAACATGAAATCATATTACTTTCTTCCTTGCTATGACTGCTTTTAAGAGCATGAGAGGGCTGCTGAGTTTTTATTTGAGAGCACGATATCAGTGGATTGTCCTGGGAGAGATTCTGCAGAAGGGAGATTTGGAGAAACTAACTGCCCTGGAAAAAGTGAATCTAGAGATGAGTGAGGAACTGAAATGGACGGAAAGAGGCTGAAAAATATGGCCTAAATATTAGCAAACATGTCAAATGCCTGGGATCTTAAAATTGCAAATGCCTGGTTTATCATTTTTCTACTTTTATTCCTCAAAGGAGGAAAAAAATAAATGAGGTTTTTTTTTTTTTTTTTTTTTTTTTTATAAAATTTGTGATGCACACATTTGAAAAATTGAATAAAAAACACACAAATGCTTACACTTTGATATGACACACTGTGTCACATTTACCAAGATTTGTCTTTCTCAGAAAATTACAAGTGGAAAGTACTTCAAAAATCATAAAGCTTCATCTCTTTGTTTTTGCCAAGAAATTGAGATCCATGAAGGTCAGATGAATTTTCCAGGGCCACAAAACTAGTTATCAGCAGAGGCAGAGTTAAATCCCTGTCAACTGTGGTGCTGATTGGGTCTACAGGGTGAAAGACCACAGCTCAGGACTGAAGTCAACTCTCAAATGAAACCAAATTTGTATAGCCATAATCCCAACTCAATAATTACAGATTCTGGATGCTGGCAATATCACTAACATCACCTTGTAGCATTTTGCATTTAAAAAAAATATAGACAATGAAAGACATAAAATTAATAAGACCAGTTTAATCAAGTTCTAAAATTGGGAAGAAATAAAAACTAAGCATTCAGTTCCCAAATCCTGGCTTTGTACTCAAGAGGCTTTTTTTTACTTTCTCCTGATCTTTTGAGTCCCTGAAATTGTTGTAGACTATTTCTTGTGATCCAGATAACTAACAACCTTAAAGAAAATAGTTCTTCCAAAAAGAAATGAGTATTTACATGATTTATCCTCTAAGTCTTACTTGATGTTTTCTAAAGGGAATTAAAAAATGTCTCAAGATTAAAAGATTGAGAGAGAAAAGTAATTTCATATGGGATGAGATGTAGTGGCTTGGATATAAAAGAGAAGCCAACCAGAAAGAAAATATCTTTGAGTGTTTTCTTTTGCAGCTTAACTTTTCTTGACCTTTCCAGACAGTAGAAATTCTAGAGGGTCAAGTAGTGGAATCACTTATTGATCCTAAGGATTATGGAGCAATTTTTCCTTCTAAAATAGACGTGCTCAGGAAGATGAGAAGATAAAAGCAGTGACCAAGCAATGAGCATAATAAATAAGAATCTGTGCATTTCTCATTTCAATTTCAACTCTTACATAGGAACATCTATATCTATTCTTTTCCCCTACTCCTGCATCTTGTATTTCTCATTCTCTATTTCATCACTCTAGACCAAGCTATTGTCATTTCTTTTCTGAATCTCTTTAAGTATTTTCCTCTCTATTCTAAACACAGCACCTAAAGCAATCTTTTCAAAACACACATTTAATCATGGGAGTTTCCTGCGTAGAGGCTTTTAAAAGCTTCTTGAAGATTTTAGGATAAAAACTAAAATTCTTAATTAAGATATGCCTGACCTGACTGCTGCCTACCACTTTTCATTTGCTCTATTATCATATGTGCTTCAGTCCTACTGATCTCTCCACACCACAGAATTGCCCCACTTCATGCTACCTTTTCTGAAGTGCTATCCATACTCCCCACCATCACCATCAACCATCCTTTTAGCTCTTTATGTCCTATTCTTCAGTCAGTCTGCCTGGAACATCTAGACTAGTTCAGATTGCCTGCTGGCATTGTTATATAGCTTCCCACATTTTCCTTCATTATACTTTTCAAAGACTGCACTAATACACTTATTTGGGTGATAATTATTTTTATATTATTATCTCCCATTGGGCAATTAGTTATATAAGGGCAGGAACTACACTTGTCATATCTACCTCTGCATCTTCAATACCTAACACTGCCTGGCATATGTAGGTGCACAAATAATATTTGTTTAATAAATAAGTAAATAAGTGTATGCTCACATAAATTAAGGAATGAAACCAAAAGAGTGATTCTTTTCTCTCCTGTCCTGAAATAGTTCTCAGTGTCCCAAAGAATTTGCAGGAGTCTCACGATCTGAAGCTGGAAGCAGTTGCCTATGTCTAACTTCCAGACTTGTCCACCTTTTTCCTGAGATCTTAGCCTGAATATGGCTGGACCACTTAATGTTGTCAAAGCTGAAAGAGACATGTTATTTGCAGGCCAGACATGCATATCACCTGAACCAATATGTAGACCTATAAGGAAACTAATAAGGTAATTCCTTTTAGCTTGGGTAGCAAATAAACGTAGGAATTTTCTATTTCACGGAGAAAATAATATGGTATTATCTAAAGAGTTTAGGCTCCAGAGCCGGAAAGGCCTGTCTTTAAAATGAAGGCTATAAAAATAGTTGGCTCTTTTTTTTTTTTTTTTTTTGAAGAATAAAATGAGACAAAGTATTAGAAGTGCTTACCATAGTACCAGGTACAAAAATATTATTACTTCTTTCCTTCCTCCTACCTACTCCTTCACAATGTATATATCTGCTTTGAGGCATTATGCAGCCCAAAACAATCTGCAAATATTTCTATATTCACTTGCAACTCTGTAATGAGAAGTGGGTTTACTAAGTTCAATTTGTGTTACTCCAGGTGTTGCATCTGACTTTGTAAGAAATTATTATTCACTGGATCACATTATAGACAGTTTTATCACAACACTTGGAAATCTGCCTACTGCAGTGTGATCTTGATAGTCATTCAGAATTGGCATATATAGGAAATTAAGGCTGTCTTTCCTTTCCTATAACTATATGTGGAGGTTTGACTATGGCCAGAATTTAGTTGTTGGCTCGAAAGTATCCCTGCGAACCTGAGAGATAGAGCAAAGTGACTCAGAGAAACTGTGGAAATGTGCCTCAGAGTTCTATTCCTTCTCAGGAGTCAAAGGCATGCCTCAGGCTTCCAATTAATTTTTTTATGTATAGAATCTCAGCTTGATAAACCTTTGCTAGAACTAAATATATTGTTAATGTGTGTATTTTAAAGACTCAGAGAAACATTGTAACTTTTTTTCTTTTAGGAAATCAAAAGCAGAGAACAAAAGTTGTTAAAATATATCTTTTTTTTTCCTAGGAGGAAGTCCTTTCTGTGGTTGCCGTGACTTCCTGAATAGTCTCTTAGGCTGGATAATTCTTCGAATATCATTTTACTCTCATAATCTAATACTTTCCATATTAAAAATATTTGTAAAAAATATATATTTGTAAGAATTACAAGTAGGAAGATGAACAAGTTCTTTAATAGTGATACTCCTAGTATAAGATAAAAATAACTAGAAAATATTTAAATTGGTGAATTATTTGATTAAGTGGTGGTCTTTCTAAGAAGGAGTGTAGAAATACACCTCTATCTGATGACTAAAAATTCCTAGTAAAGCCTCTAATTACTGAATTTAAATTAAATTTTAAATAATACGTTGAATAGTAAAGTTGCAGATTTATTAATCTTAAAACTATTCATTTAAATTTTCATTTCTATTTTATACCACCATTTTATGAACAAATATTTTTTTACCGTACGTTCACCAGTAAGGGATAAAGAACACTGGCTTTGAGTCTCTAGCCAAGTGTTTTATAGAAAAACTTCTAAAATGAGTTATTATTTTTTTTTTTTTTCAAAATAAAGTTGAACTCTGAAACTACATAGCATATTCAGGAAGTGGTTAGTACTGTGTGTGGGGGGGGATGGGGTGGTTTACTCTGAGGACTTATAAGACGTTACTGGTGAAATATGAACTTTTATTCTTAAATATATTTGACATAAAATCTCAGATAAACAGATCTTAAAAACACACAATCTCTCTACTTAGGGGTTATTTTTAATCGCTGCAAGTCATAACAAGCATGGTATTTTTAAACTAGGAAGCTGGAAAAATTTATTTTTAAATTGTCCTCTGTGAGTTTATTTTCTTCATAGCTACTCCTCTTGGATACGTCTAAGTTTTTTTCTTTTAATAGGTTTATATAGAAGACTACAATGATAAAGTATCATAGACTCAATATATATTTATATGCACATGTGTGCATTTGTTTAACTCATTGATGTGGAAACTTATTGTGATAATGTAATAACACATGTTGTTGGAAAACAAAAACATGCAAATTGAGGCTGCCTAGGAGACAATAGCTTATTTCCATGGCAATAGTTCACATTCACAGCATTTTATAGGGAGCTATAAGAGGAAGAAATAAGTTCAAGAACAATTTTCAAAATTGATAAAATTTACTTGTCATCAATGAATTACCATCATTTAGAGATTTAAGATGGCTTCTACTGGAGTCTCACAAAAAGTAGATAGCTAATAAATGAAAATTTTAGAAAAGTTTTAGAATAGAGTACTGCTTATGTTGCACATAATCATGAAATATAAAACAGTGTCACTAGTATAAAGACTAACAAATGCTTTAAATAGAGGTTTCTATACTAATGATTAGTACTTCTTTAAAAAATGATTAACATCCTGTATTTCATTGGTGTTTTATTTTCTACATTATTGCTCTCCAATAACATCATTTCAGTAAGAGAAGAATAATAGGTAGTTAAATAATGTGCTCATTTAGATTAATTTGACAGATATGTTCAACTCTCAGGGTCTATGTTGTATCTAGACTCACATTTTACAATAAACAGGAAGAGAAAGAACTGTCTTGTAGTTTAATTTTTATTTGAGGATTATAGGCAACAACAAAAAGACAACACATAAATGTGATACATTTAATAACATAATGTAGCTCTGTCTACAAACTGAAAGAATTTGTAAGGATTTTGGCTCTAATCAGAGTGAAATTGAGAGTCACCTGAAAGTTTTAGATAGAGAACAATAAACAATGACATTATATGTCTTATGCTTCAGTTCAGAATCAGGGACAGATTCAAGAGATATCATGAAGATAAATTCAACAAAAGTTAATTATTGAACATACGGTATAATGGAGAGAAAATGCTCATATTTTTGATATGGATAGTTACTGAGTTTGGGTAGACTACACTTAGGCAGCAATATAGACTTAATTTTTAGAAATTAACATTGTACTTAGCATTGTAGATGTTGTTGTATAAGAATAGGGATGGGAAATATGTTTCATCTTGCATGCCAACATGAATTCATTAATGATAGGGACTTGGAACACATACTGTAGTGAAGTCTGAAACTAAATTAGAATTCAGAGGAAAATTTATCCAGTCCAATGTTTCTAATTTCCATGGCTGAATTTTAGTCTCATATGGTTAAAATTTTACTTATATACTGTGATGAGGTGAACTGTATTCTCTCAAGATTCATATGTTAAAGTCATAACCTCCAGTATCTCAAACTGTGACTGTGTTTTGAGATGGAGTTTTTAAAGAGGTAATAAATTAGATATAGAGGGAAGATCGTGTGAAGGCAGAAAGAAGGTAGTCATCTACAAGCCAAGGAGATTGATCTCAGAAAAAAAATTTTGTTCACACTTTGCTCTCATACTTCTAGTCTCCAGAGTTGTGGGAAAACTATCCTACATTTCTGAAAGTGAAAAAAAATACTGGCATATTCTGGAAAAGTGTAAAAACTTTGAAGAAAGTACCAGGAGAGTAAATTTATTTTTATATCCATCATTTCTTTATTATCTATCTATCTATCTACCATCTATCATCTATGTATCTATCATCTATTTATCATTGATCTATCTATCTACCATCTATCATCTATCTATCATCATCCATCATCTATCTATTACTATTTTGTTGTACTATAAAGTAGTAAAGACTCTGAAAAATCTAAATAATTCTGGTCTTCAGAAATAGATGACAGTATTTAGGGCAACCAGAGCTAATGGAAAGTGAAGAGAATTCTGGAAAGATAACTAGAGAACAGCATTCTGAAGTTCTGTTTAGAACCCTGAACCAAGCAATTGTAGGGCAGAATGCCCAGCTAAAGGGAGTTTGGGGAATACCTGAACTGAGATTTTAAGTAAATTGGTGTCTAAATTTAAAAAAATAAATAAAATACTTTAAATGATCATAATAAAATCTAGAGTCTCCACAACATAACTTTTATAATATTCAAGCTACAATGCAAAATTTCTCCATGTAGAAATAAATTGGGGAAATATAATTTTCAAGAAAAAAGACAATCAATAAAAGCTTACCTCTAGATGATACAAATGGTAGATTTAAAGACAAGAACTTTAGTGCAGCTGTTATAACTATGCTCAAGAAGACAAAAATATGGTCTTAATAAATAAAACCACTAGATATCTCAGAAAAGAAATAGCTATTATATAAAAGAGTCAAATGGAAAGTCTAGAACTAAAAATAAAATATCAAAACTTTAAATATATTACCAAATGAACATCACAGTATAATGAAGATAACTGAAGAAAGAATAAGTAAACTTGAAGCTAGATCAATAAAAATTATCCTATCTGAAGAAGGAAATGAAAAAATTGAAATAAATTAATAGGACCTCTAATATCTGTGGAACAGTCAAAAGGTATAACTGAAGTTTCAGAAAAATAATAGAAAAAGAATCAATCAGGAAAAAAATTTTCCCCAAATGATTGAAGGACATAAACTTATAGATTCAAGAAGCTGAGGATGACAGAAGGTAGTGGTTGTGCACACCTCCTCAAGCGATCACACCTCCTCAAGCGGTCATAACAAAACTACAGAGCAACCAGCATGTCGAGTTGCCTGAGGCCTGGCTGAACAGAAGCCCTGCAACTGGGGATAAAATAGGTCACCTCAAACTGTTAGGAGGGGTAAAGATGCACAACAGCCTGGTCCCACAACCATATGTGGCTATCAAGAATCGGGAAAGTTATCTTGGATGTATAGCCCCCTCCCCAACCAGAGGAGTGAGGGGTCCTGGCCCTATACTGGGCTCCCCAGGCCAGGGTTCCAGTGCTGGGAAAAGAAGTCTCCACAACCTCTGGCTGTGAGAACCAGCGAAGGTTGCAGCTGAGTGAGACAGAGGGCTACGACAATTGAAGACAGTTCCTCTTAAAGGGCCCACACCCAGCCTTACTTGCTGATGGACTTATTTGTTCTGAGCTCCAGAGCTGAGACAGCTGCTCAAGGGGTGCCAGGAATATACAGGGAGGCGCTGATATGTTGGGGTTCATGGCAGAGCCGGAGCAGTGGCTATTTATTTCCTGGATAGAGGTGTAGGTAGAAGCCACTATTCCTTTGTTGAGCCCTCCAAGCTCCCAGCTGCCATATCTTGTCCTTATCAATCTGGATAACACAGGTAACCACCCAGGGGATTCCCTGAGACTCCACACCTCCCAACTTGTGGATCCACTTAAGCCACTTCCAGTGATTTATTCCATACAAACAGGCCGTCTTGGAGCCTACTGCAAACTTTCATAAAATCTCTCAAAGACTCACAAAATCCAAAGAAGCAGCATCCAGCCTTGGCGTGCCCTGTACTTCTTGCTGAGCAGCCCCAAGCCCAACACAAGTGGCAGCCATATGTGGATTGCTTGGTGACTCTTAATAGGTGGCCTCAGAGGTATGCAGGCTGCAGCTGAACTTAACCTGTAGCTGGATCACCTCACTGATCCCAGGGTTGTGCCACAAGGCCTTGTAGCACACCTCCTACATAAAGCCACTCTCTTAAGACTGGGAGACTTAGAAGCCCTACCTAACACATAGAAACAGACACAGGGAGGCAGCCAAAATGGGGAGACAGAGAAGTATGTTCTACATGAAAGAACAGAACATAGCTCTAAAAAAGAATTCACCAAATGGAGGAAGGCAATAAACCATATACAGAGTTCAAAATGTTTGATATAAGGATGCTCAAGGAACTAGGGGAAGAATAGATGAACTCAGTGAGAACTTTAACAAAGAGAAAGAAAATATAAAAATAGAGATGGAAAACATAAAAGGGAAACAGTCAGAAATGAAGAATATAATATTTGAGATAAAGAATACATTAGAGGGAATTAACAGAGTGTAATGAAATGGAAGATCCAATCAGTGACATAGAGGATGGAGTAGTAGAGGACACCCAATTAGAACAGCAACAAGAACAAGGAATCCAAGAAAATGAAGATATTTTAAGAAGCCCCTGGGACAACATCTAGCATAACAACATCTGTATAATAGGGCTATGAGAAGAAAAAGAAGAAAGAGAAAGGAATTGAAAAAGTATTTAAAGAAATAAGGACTAAAAACTTCCCTAACCTGGTAAAGGAAATAGACATACAACCCAAGGAAGCTCATAGAGTCCCAAACAAGATGAACCCAAAGACACATAATAATTAAAATGCCAAAGGTTTAATTCAAAGAGAGAATTTTAAAAGCAACAAGAGAAGAACAATTAGTTTCCTGCAAGGGAGCTCCCATAAAACTATTAGCTAATTTCCCAAAAGAAACTTACAGGCCAGAAGGGCTTGGCACAATATATTCAAAGTGATGGAAACCCAGAGCTTACAACAAAGATTACTTTACACAGCAAAGCTATCATTTAGAATTGAAGGACAGATAAAGATATTCACCAGCAAGTAAAAGCTAAAGGAGTTTATCATCACAAAGCCAGTATTACAGGAAATGTTGAAGGAACTTCTTTAAGAAAAAGAAAAAAAATATGTATCAAAAATCTAAATAAAGAATGGCAATAACTACATATCTATCAATAAGTACTTCAAATGAAAAAGCATTAAATGCTCCAATCAAAAGACAAGGTAGCTGAATGGATAAGAAAACAAGACCCTTATATATGTGGACTATAAGAGACTCATATCAGATTAAAAGGCACAGTCTAAAAGTAATGGGATGGAAAACGATATTTCATGTTGGTCCTAGAGAATATTGTGCTCAGTGGAATAGAGAAAGACACATGCCATATGAATCCACATATTTGTGGACTCTAAAGAACAAAATAAACAAACAAAAACCAGAAACCGACATAGATACAGAGAACATCTTGAGGGGTACCAGATGAAAGGGGGCTGAAGGGGGTCGAAGGGAAAAAGAGGAAAGGCGAGGGATTAAGAAGTATAAATGGGCAGTTATGAAATAGTCATGGAGATATAAAGTATTACATAGCCAATAATATTGTAATAACTACATATGTTTTCAGAGGGGTCCTAGATTTATTGAGGTGATCACTTTGTGAGTTATAGAGATGCTAATCACTATGTTGTATACCTGAAACTTACATAATATTGTATGCCAACTATAACTGAAAATTTAAAAAAATATATTATTTAAAAAAATCAAGAAACCTCCCCCCCCAAAAAAAACTCACCAAAAACAAACAAAATAAATGCTCATACACATAATAGTTAAATTCCTGAAAACTAAAGAATAAGAGAAATATCTTAAAAGTAGTTTGAGAAAAATGGCATATTACATACAGGGAGAAAGCAATTAAAATTATTGATGCCTATTCATTAGAAATTATAGAGTCCAGAATAGAGTGGAACAATATCTTAAAAAGCTGAAAAAGGAAGGCGAAACTGTCAATCCATAATTCTATACCTAACAAAAACACTCTTAAAGAATAAAGGTGAACCAAAGACATTTTCAGATAAAAGAAAACTAAGAGCTGTGTTGCTAAATATGCTTAAAAGAGTTCTTCTAGCTGACAGGAAATGATACGGAAAACTCAGATTATCAGAAAGGAAGGAAAACATTAGAAAAGACAAATATGCAGATAAGCACAAAATTATTTTTCCTACTATTTAAAAATATACATACCAACCTTTACAGTACAAATTAAAACACTGTTTATCATATATGAGATGTATGTCACCTAGAGCAAAAAGGACAATGGTGTGGGATAAATGAGCCTACTCCGTGGAAAAGATTCTATATTTTACATGAAGTTGTACAATATAAACTCTAAATAGACTGAAAAATTCAGGATATTTTGATAGACAACGTAAAGCACCCCCCGCCCCCAAATTTGCCAACATCCTAAGTCCCAGAATTTGTGAATATGTTATGTTAAATGGCTATGGCAGGTTAAGATTACAGAAGAAATTACATCGATAATGAGTTAATCTTGAAACAGGAAAATTACACTGGATTATCCTGATGAGCTCAATGTAATCAGGAAGAAAAGAGAAGAAAAGGCCAGAATGATGCTCTTAGGAAGGACTAAATGTGCTGTTGCTGGCTGTGAAGAGGAATAAAGGGCCATGATCCAAGGGATGTGAGAAGCCTCTAGAAACTGGAAAAGGCAAAATACTGATCCTCCCCTGAAGCTTCCAGAAGGAATGCAGTCCTGCCCATATTTACATATTATCCCAGTAAGACCTGTGTCAGATTTCTGATGTAAGAACTGTAAGATACACACTTGTGCTGATTTGAGCCCACTATGTGATAATACATCATTAGCAGCAAGAGAAAACTAATAAAGGTATATTTTGTAATTCTTAAAGCAGCCACTAAAGCATAGTGTAAAATGGTGTAGATATCTACCAGAAATCCTAGTGGGAAAGAGGATGCCAGATGCTTGTGGTCCCAGTTAGAGACAGCCTAGTTTGGTCCTTTTTGTTAGGCTTGAGAAGCAGAATAGCCTCTTATTTTATTTTTGTTTTCTCCCAGAATTATTATCTTTTTACATTGAAAGTAGTATTTTTAGTAAATAATAAAAACTGATTTAAAATATTTTATTTTCGTATTAGCTCTTTCATACAGAAACTTTAGCTAGTATTATAAAGTTTATAAATTTAAGAAGTAAGAATGATCAGCATTTGTCTTACAAATAAATGCTCCTCAGTACCTCAGATAATGACAAATACACACATGTTGATAAAACTAATTTTTTTGCACTTGTTATGCAATTTTACTCAGTAGTGGTTTTATTTCTCCATTTTTCACTTGAACATCTGTTTCCCATATTCAAATGAGAATTTTACTTGGGGACATTCTGAATATATTTAATTTTCAATCCTTTTAGGATATACATTTAATAACATACAAAAAAACAGCTCAGGAAATTTATGCAACTCAACAATCAGTGGAGTCTAATCTTTAAACACATGGAGTGTCAATAATTTATATAGCAAACAGATGAACTAGTGTGAAAATGTTTGCTACTGTCTGGCAAAATATTTATAATGAGTACTTGGAAGAATCTGGAGAAAAGGACCATTAGATAACACATCCCCCCCCCCCAAAAAAAAAGAACTGCTTCTTCCTAGCATCACAGACTAAAAACAAAGGTTTCCAAAGTCAAACAATGAATAGCTCTATTCCACCAAAGATGAAAGACTTCTTCATTTACAGCCTGCATCTTTTTATTTTCATAACTGCTTATATAAAATATTTGTTCACTGCTAAAGAAGACTGGAAAAAAAGCCTCTGATTTCTAGATGGTTTTTCCTCCAGTTGTCTTTAAAAATTTAGTGAGTGCAACAGTAAGCTCAGGTTGTTATTTCTCTTCTTTCTCTCTCTCTCTGTCTGTCTGTCTGTCTGTCTGTCTCTCTCTCCTCCTGTCTATCTACATTAAAAAATTTTAAATATGTACAGTAAGTCATTTCTTGAGAGGTAAAATACTGTTAATCAAAATGCATCTGGTGATGCTGTAAAGTGATATTCAAAATATATATTTTCAAAATGATTGTTAAAATCTCGGGTTTTCAAAGAGGGACCTTTGCTATTTTTGTTAGAGTATTACAAAGGAGTTTCTACCCATTGTGTTTGACCCTGCTGTGTATCCATGAGCATTATAAAGCAGCCTAGAGTGACTAGCCAATCAGATAGGAGATTTGGCTGAACATTGCAAACCCTGCAATTTTACTTTTGGAAATGGAACTAAATGTTCAAAGATTTTTCATCATTTCATTTTGGACTGATTCATTTATAAATAACTTAGAAGAAATATTTTTGAATTAATTTTATTAGAGTAAATTTTAATTTCCTTATTTCATATTTCAATCTTCTATTTTAAGACCAATGAAATTTGCAGGCTATTTTAATTCATGACTCTTCAGGCAGAAAATCCACTTCAAGAAAAACTATTATCATATTAACATTTATTCAGATATTATGGTAGAAGATTATAGATTATCCTCTTTGATATAACAATTTAAGAGGTGCACAAGGAGATATGTAAAATGTAATAATAAGATCTGCCACTTACTGAGCCCCTGCTATGCCCCACATGGCTTACATGTTCTTTATTATCTTTCTAACAACTTTACAGGATAGGTATTATGATATCCATCTTACAGATGAGAAACTTGAGGCTGAGAAAGGTTAAGTAATTTGTCCAAAGTTAACACAGCAGTAACTTGTAAAGAAGTGGTTTGGGCTTCTCTGTTATAAATCTTGATCTGTTAAGATTTTTCTTATTATATTACACTCCCGCCTGACTAGCTATCTACCTCAGTTGAATCAGCCTTGGGAATCAGTGGTTTAACATATTAGAGTATAATCAATGACATATACATTTCTATAACAGCCTTCTTTCCTCAGTGACTTGAGCAACTCTATAATTTGGCAGGGGTAAAAGGATTTTATTAAGTCAAATTGGATATAATCGAAGATTTAACTTTGTTGTGTCCTCCAATGCAAGTACTGATAAACATCCCTCATGATGTATTTGGTAGGTCAATTTAATCCAAAAGTTATTGGAATAACAATCTCTTTGATACCATACAAGAAAAATACATTCTGAGATACAATCATACCCTATTTTCTTTATCCATTCATTTGTCAATGGACACTTAGGTTGTTTTCATACCCTGGCTTTTGCAAATAATGTTGCAATGAACATGGGAGTGCAAATATCTTTTCAAGATACTGATTTTATTTCCTTTGGATAAATACCCAGAAATGGGATTACTGAATCATATAATTCTGTTTTTAATATTTTGAAGGACTTTCATATTGTTTTCTATAATAGATGTAAAGCCAGACATAGAAACACAAATATTGTATGGTATCACTTGTACATAGAATCTAAAAGGGTTGAACTCACAGAAGCAGAGAATAGAATGATGGTTACTAGGGGTTATGGGGATGGAGGAAATGGGGAGATTTGGGTAAAAGAATACAAACTTTTAGTTTTAAGATATATAAATTCTGAGAATCTCATGTATGGCATGGTTACTGTAGTTAATACTGCATTATATACTTGAAATTTACCAAGAGAGTAGTTCTTAAATATTCTTATCCTCAGAACACAAAAGGTGTAAATAGGTGACATTTGTGTTAATCAGCTTGATTATGGGAATTATTTTACAATATATAGGTACATCAACTCATCACATTGTACACTTTAAGTATAAGCAATTTTTATTTCTCAATTATGTATCAAATATCTGAAATCACAACCCTAAATAAAAGAAACTAATGGGAAATGTGACATCTTAGTGCTATATGAGTCCCTTAAAGCAAGCAAACAAACAAACAAATAAACAGTGGTTTTCTTGGAAAGAATCAAGTCAAGATGGTGAAGTATGAAAATACTATATTTGACTCCTCTCATGACTACATTAAAATTAAAACTAAATTATAGAATAATCACCATGGAGAACCTTCTGAAGACTAGCTCAATAGAATTCAAAACTAAGGATATATAGAAGAAAACACTGGGAAACTGGTAGGACAGGTGGATACATAAAATGGACTGGTTCCAAACTCACATGTGGCAGTTGAGAATTAAGAAGGATATCTCAGCTGCAGAGGTTCCCTCTTGAGGAGCACAGGGTACCAGCCCTATACCAGACTTCCTAACCCAGACCATCAGTATTGGGAAGAGGAGCCCCTCTAACATCTGGCTGTGAAAAATATCAGGGATTCTATCTGTCTGGGTGATATTTAAGGCAGCTGGAAACCCATCTATCCTTTAAAAGAGCCACCCACAGACTTACTTGCTTGCAGACATGTACCCTGGGCTCCAGCTGAGGGATGGCTGCTCAAGAGGCAACAGAAACATACGAGGAAAGATTGAGTTGCATAGTTGCAAAGCAAGGGCAAGAGGAACAGCTGCCATTGTTCCTGTGTTGAGCCTTCCTCCAGAACATCCTGAGGGAAGGTGCCATATTTCCCACATGAAGCCCTACCCTAACACCAACAAATCTGAATCTGCATTGGTCTGGTAAAATCCATTGGCTCCACTCTGGTGGCTCCCTGGAATGTAGTTCCACCCAGCTCATGTATTGTCAGAAGCACTTTCAGTGGTTAGCAGCCAGCCTTGGACCTTGGTGCAGTCTTTCTTGCACAACTCTCAGGGATCCGAGATCTCAGGTGGGTGGCAGCTGGCTTGATGTGCTCTGAGCCTTTTGCTGAGTGTCCTCAGTCTCAGCACTAATGCCAAACTTGAATCTGCCTTAACCTGGTTAATACCACTCATCTTACCCTGGTGACTCCTTGAGACCCTGCCTTACCCAACTGATGTACTGCCCAAGGCTCATTCAATGGCTGAGTCTGACGGGCAGCTAACAGGTAGCAGTAGACCTCAAGGTGCCCTGGACCTTTTACTGAGCTTCCCCAGGCCTGATAAAGGAGGCACTTTGCCTCAGTTCACAATATGGCCTCTCCTATGTGCCTCTAGCATCAGCAGAGACAGTGACCACTTGCAGATTGCTTTATAGCTCCTACCAGGTAACCCC
The DNA here is from genome assembly GCA_028627145.1 of Eidolon dupreanum. Classification (NCBI taxonomy): domain Eukaryota; kingdom Metazoa; phylum Chordata; class Mammalia; order Chiroptera; family Pteropodidae; genus Eidolon; species Eidolon dupreanum. Next base: position 76,775,806 of record CM053508.1, on the reverse strand, counting down.
AAGCTGATCACAGGCAGCAGTTGTCCTAGGCCTGCATGAGAGATCATTCCAAGATGCCCCAGAACCAACATGCCCAAAGACCAGCTTCAGATCACAACGGAGTACAACCCAGTCAGCCTCACAAACAGTACTCCCAAAAGGTGGTCTTGGCAGGTACCAGAGCCCATTGTGGTGAGTCTTCCTCCTTGGGATCAATTTCCATAGAGCGGATTGTATAGTGTGGGCATGGCCAGTCTCTTCACAGTCAGTCAGTCTGAGGGTCAATCCCTCCCACTGACATGCCAACAGCAATCAAGGCTCAATTATAACACAAGTCATACAACAAACACAAGGGACACACTTGGAACAGCCAGTTCCCATGACCATGAGACCATACTACTGGGTCCCACAGGGAAACACTAAATAAGGCCAACATGCCAAGACTGGGAGATGTAGTAGATCTAAATAATATATAGAAACAAAAACAGAGAAGCAGCCTAAATTAGGACACAAAAAATATGTCCCAAATGAAAGAAAAGGAGAAAACCTGAGAAAAAGCAGTAAACAAAGTAGAGGCAATCAATCAACCAGATACAGAATTCAAACAACTTGTTGTAAGAATACTCAAGTAACTTAGTAAGAACTTCAGCAAAAAGATAGCATAAAAAAAGACGGAGAAATCATAAATAAGAACCAGTCAGAAGTGAAATACACAGTAATTCAGAATATACTAGTAGGAATCAATGGCAGATTAGGTGAGGCAGAGGATCAAATCGGAGATTTGAAAGATAAGGTATCAGGAAACACCCAATCATTACAGCAAAAAGAAAAAATAATTTAAAAAAAATGAGGATAGTTTAAGGGACTTCTGGGACAACATCAAACATACCAACATTTGCATCATAAGGATATTCCAAAGAGGAAAGAGAGAGCAAGGAATTTAGAAACTAGTTGAAGAAATAATGACTGAAAACTTGGCAAAAAAAATAGACATACCAGTCCAGGAAGTGCAGAGAGTCCCAAACAAGATGAACCCAAAGAGGTCCATACCAAGACACATCTTATTTCAAATGCTGAAGGTTAAAGACAAAGAAAATATTTTTTCTTAACTAACTTTATTAGGGTGATATTGGTTAGTAAAATTATAGTTTAAAGTGTACAATTCAATAATACATCAACTGTATATTGCAATGAGTGTTCCCTACCCAAAGTCAAATCTTTCATCACCATATATATTGACCCCCTTTACCCTTACCTACCACCCATCTACCCTCCTTTCCTCTGGTAACCACTTAACTTGTTTGTGTCTATGAGTTTTTGTTAGATTGGTTCCTTTGTTGCTTTCAGTTTTATATTCCACATATGAGTGAAATCATATGGTTTTCAACTTTTTCTATCTGACTCATTTTGCTTAGCATGTTAATTTCAAGATCAATCCATGTTGTCATAAATGGCAATATTTCTTCTCTTCTTATGGCTGAGTAATATTTTATTGTATATATGTACCACATCTTCTTTATCAAATCATCTATTGAAAGACACTTCAGTTGTTTAGAATAAAATTACCATATGACCCAGCAAATCCCTCTTCTGGGTATCTGCTCAAAAAATTTGAAAATAATTATCCATAAAGACATATGCATCCTGATGTTCACTGTAGCATTATTCACAGTGGCCAAGACATAAAAAAGAAAATCTAAAAATCATCAAGAGAAAGGCAGCTACTTACCTCCAAAGGAGCTCCCATAAGACTCAGCTGATTTCTTAACAGAAAATTTGCAGGCCTGAAGGGACTGGCACAAAATATTCAAAAATATGAAAAGCGAGGTGCTTTAACCATAATTACTCTAACCAATAGGTGAAAGAGAGATTAGAAGTTTCCCAGACAAGAAAAAACAAAAAGCATTCATCACCACCAAACTAGTATTTGAAAAAATGATAAAGAGACTTCTTTAAGAAAAAGAAAAAAGTCTAAGGCCATGCCTCCTTGAACAAGCCTGATCCCATCTGATCTCGGAAGCTAAGCAGGGTCAAGCCTGGTTAGTACTTGGATGGGAGACTACCTAGGAAGACCAGGTGCTATAGGCATAAAAAATTAAAAAAAAAAAAAAAGGATTGTAAGCTGACAAGGTCCTTACAATCTGTGAGGTCAACCAAGGATTGCCTTGCCTAAAACAAACAAACAAACAAACAAATAAAAAGAAAAAAATAATAAACAGTAAAATGCCAATAACTGCATACCTATCAATAATGACTTTAAATGTAAGTGAATTAAATGCTTCAATTAAAACACACAAGAGAGCTGAATGGCTAAGAAAACAGGATCAATACATATGCCGTATATAGTAGACCTGCTTCAGATCAAAAGACACAAAGAGACTGAAAGTAAAGAGATAGAAATATATTACAAGCGAATGAAAACAAACAAATAAAAAGCCTGGATAGCAATACTTGTATAAGACAAAATAGACTTTAAAACAAAGGCTATGATGAGAGACAAAAAAAGACATTTAATAATGATAAAGAGATTAATCTAACAAGAAGATATAACCCCTTAAAGATTTATGTGCCCAACATAGGAGCACCTAAGTATATAGAACAAATATTAAGTGACATAAAGAGATCAATAGTAATATAGTCATAGTAGGAAGTTTAATACTTTATTGACATCAATGGATAGATCTTTTAAAAGTAATACAGAAGTCTTTAAAAAAAGCAATACAAAAGACCACTGAAATTAAGAGCTGGTTCTTTTAAAAGATAAAGAAAATTAATAAACATTTAACTAGACTCATCAAGAAACAGAGAGGATGCATATAAATAAAATTAGAAGTAAAAGAGAAGTGACAAGTGACACCACAGAAATACAAAGGATTATATAAAATACTATGAACATACTAATATGGCAACAAATTAGATAATCTGAAAGAAATGGATAAATTTCTGGAAACTTACCATCTCCCAATACTGAATTAAGAAGAAACAGCTTTTCTGAACAGATCAATCACTACTAATGAAATTGAATCAGTAATCAAAAATCTCTCAACAAAAGTCCTGAACCAGATCCCTTCACCATTGAATTATACCTAACATTTAAAGAAGAATCAACACATAGTCTTCACAAACTATCACAAAATATTAGAAAAAATGAATGGCTCGCAATTTCATGTTATGAGGCCAGCATTGCCCTGATTCCAAAACCAAAGACATTACCAAAAATATATATACATATATGTATACATATGTGTGTGTGTGTGTACACATATGCTGATATCTCTGATGAACATAGGTGCAAACAAAAATTCTCAACAAAATATTAGCAAACCAAAGTCAGCAATATATTAAAACGATCATGTACCATAATCAAATGGGTTTTATTCTTGGAATGCACAGTTGGTTCAATATCTGCATGTCAAATAATGTGATGCACCACATAATCAAAATGAAGGATAAAAATCGTATGATCATATCAATAGATGTAGGAAACACTATTTGATGAAATCTAGCATTCATTCATAATAAAAACTCTCAGCAAAGTGGAAATAGAGAAAATATTTCTCAATATTATAAAGGCCATATATGACAAAACTACAACTGACATTGTACTCAATTGGGAAAAGTTAAAAGTGTTTCCTTAAGATCAGGACCCAGACAATAATGCCAACTTTCACCATTTTTATTCAGCATAGCATTAGAATTCCTAACAACAGAAAGCAGACAAAAATAAACAAAGAATCAAATGGCATCTAAATTGGAAAGGAAGCAGTAAAACTACCATTATTTGCATGTGACATGACATTATATATAGAAAATATTAAAGATTCCACCAAAAAACTATTAGAACTGAAAAATTAATTCAGTAAAGTAAAAGGATACAAAATTAATATGTAGAATTCAGGTGTATATTATATGGCAATAACAAACTATTAAAAAATAAAAAAAAACAATTTTATTTACAATTTTATAAAAGCAAACCTATAAATAAATTTAACCAAGGAAGTAAAAGACCTGTACACAAAAATTATAAGATGATGAAGAAAGAAATCGAAGACGATACAAATAAATGGAAGCTTATATCATGTTCATGCATAGGAAGAATTAATATCTTAAAACGTACATATTACTCAAAGTATTCTATAAATTCAATGAAATCTCTATCAAAATATCAACAATAGTTTTCACAAAACAAGAACAAATAATCCTAAAATTTATATGGAACCATAAAACATCCTGAATAGCCACGGTAATCTTGAGAAAGAAACAAAGTTTGAGGTATCATACTACCTAATATTGAACTATACTACAAAGCTACAGTAGTAATCAAACAGCAAAGTGCTGGCATAAAAATAGACACGTAGATCAATGGAACAGAATAGAGACTAGAAATAAACCCATGCCTATGTGGTCAATTAATTTATGACAAAATAGGCAAATATGTAGAATGGGATAAAGACGGTATATTTAATAAATGTTATTGGGTAAACTGAACAGATACATACAAAAAGATAAAACTAGACCACCTTCTTATACCATATACAAGAATAAACTCCAAATGGAGTAAAGACTTAAATATAAGACCTAGAACAATAAATGTCCTAGAAGAAGACATTGGCAGTAAATTCTTTGACATCACTCTTAGTATCAGTTCTTTGGATATATTTTCTCAGGGGGAAAAAAAAAACAAAAGAAAAATTAAATACATTGGATGACATCAAATTGAAAAGTTTTTGCAAAGCAAAGGGAACTACCAACAAAACGAAAAGACAACCTACCAAATGGGAGCTGTTTCTCTATGATACATCCGATTAGAGGGTAATATCAAAAATTTATACAACTCAACACCACAAAAAACAAACCCCATTCAAAATGGGCAGAGGACCTGAACAGAAATTTCTCCAAAGAGGATATATAGATGGCCAACAGATATATGAAAAGATGCTCAAGATCACTAATTATCAGAGAAATACAATTTAAACCACAATGAGATATCACCCCACAACTGCCAGAATGGTCTTTATTGATAAATCAACAAACAACAAGTGTTGGCGAGTATGTGGAGAGAATGGATCCCTGGTACACTGTTGGTGGGATGCACATTGGTGCAGCCACTATAGAAAACAGTATGGATGCTCCTCAAAAACTTAAAAACAGAACTATCCAGCATATCCACTTCTGGATATTTATTTGAAGAACTCCAAAACACTAATACAAAAAGATATATGCACCCCTATGTTCATTGCAACATTACTTACAATAGCCAAGATATGGAAGCAATGTAAGTGCCCTGCGATAGACGATTGGATAAAGATAAATGGTCCATATATAAAATGGATTATTATTTGGCCCTAAAAAAGAACAAAATACTTTCATTTCTGGCAACATATATGGTCCTAGAGGATAGTATGCTAAGTGAAATAAGTCAGAAAGAGAGAGATAAATATCATATGATTTCACTTCTGTGTGGAATCTAAAGAACGAAATAAACAAACAGAACAAAAACCAACTCATAGATACAGAGAACAAACTGATGGTTGCCAGATGAGGCAGAGGGGTTGGGAGGCTGGATTAAAAAGATGAAGAAATAAAGAAGTACAAATTGGTAGTTATAAAATAATCCTGAGGATGTGAAATACAGCATGGGTAATATAGTCAATAATATTGTAGTAACTATTCATAGTGCCAGGTGAATAACAGACTAATTGAGGGATCAGTTCATAAATTATATAAAAAATAAAAATAAAATAAATAATAAAGTTAAAAAAAAAAACAGTGGCAAGACTATAGCTTTTACTTCTCTATGCATTTAAAATATTTGAATTTTATACATTAAGCATGTATTTAGACATTTCATTTGCAATTCTAAATTATATATATATGTGTGTATATATATATACACACACACACATATATATATTCCAGTGCTACTCTATCATCATGTTAAGCTCTAGGGAAAGAGGAGCAGGAATCATTTCCTGAAATCAGAAAAACCTAAATTGACTCTTAAATATGTGAGATCAAATTAAAAAAAAAAAACAAAAACAAAAAAACAGGGAAATAGAATACTATCTGTTACAAAAGTAAAGTTTAATTTTGGGGAAAAAAAAGGACAGTAAGAAAGAAAGTAAAATTTAAAAAAATAAAGTAGAATTTAAAGGTATTTTACATTTTTTAATTTTTTTCTTTTTTACAGAGAATTGGTATCATCTTAATAGTATGTATAAGTCAGTTAAAGATTAGAGAAAGGTATTTTGAACAGAGGAGATTCATGTGGAGACTTATAATTAATCATCATAATGTCCTCGGAATAGAGGCAATTATATGGTCATATGCTAAATCTGTTCTAGAAAATTTTATATACTACATGTAATACTACATTAATCATTGGTTTTATTGCCAACACAGTTTATTCTTAAAGAAATTCCATTTTTGTATCAAAGACTTCCATTTCATAACAATATCAGCATGACTTATATCTTGTTAAGTTTATGTATAGGTCTCCGCAACTTAAAACAGTTATAAATTTACCTCAGCCATTGAAATATTTTTTAACAAATATAAAAAATATTTTATATTTTAAATATAAATATTTTTGATTTTTATAAAATATAAATATTTTTATAAAAAATATAAATATTTTTATATTTTAAATATAAATATTTTATATTTTACACTTCTATAACCAAACAGAAATTGTAAAGAAAGAGTGTTGGCAATCAATGATCATGCGGCTTCAAGGGGTTTTATTGAGTTTTTTTTTTTTCATGTAGATTAGGAAAAAGATTAAATAATAGCCATATTGCAATAATTCATAAAACTAAAGGCAAGTACATTTTCTCCATTTAATTTTGAATGTACAAAGGCAATTTATGTATACCATAGACCCTCTTATTCCTGGGATATATATTCCAAGACTCCCAGTGAATGCCTGGAACTGTAGATAGTACCAAGTCCTATATATATCGTTTTTTTCTATTCATACATACTTATGATAAAATTTATTTTATAAATTAGGCATAATAAGAGATTAACAATGATAACTAATAATAAAATAGCCCAACATGCTGATAATCATTGTAGGGCAGTGTGAGTAGTGGTTGGAGAATGCACTGGGGATCCCGAGGATATGGAATTCTCAGTCTGTCACTTGTTAGCTCTTTGATATTGGGCAAGGTCGTCTTTGCTTTTTTGAGACTCAGCTTCCACACTTCTCAAATAATATGATAATAAAAGTAGAACTTATGGCTGTTGTAAAAATTAAAAACATAAGAATTTATAAAGGGTTTAAAACATTTCTCAGCACATACTAAGTACTATGTAAGTGTGTTTGGTTGTTTTAGTCTTCCACATCTATAATTAGAATTCTCAGGTAGAATTGGTTAAGTTATTAGTACCATCATTGTGAGCACAGACTTGTGGCCCAGATGTTGCAAGAGGTCTTTTTCAAACTTTCTGACAAGGCTTAAAATTTCACATGAAACTTTACATTTTCAAATAAAATTAATTCGAAAATGTCTGGAATATAGGAAGCATTCAATAACTTCTTGTTAAATGAACCTTGGAAGGTTTAAATTGGTGAGTGAATGACATTTGGAGAAGAGTTTAACAAAAGCAAGCTACCATTAAGGGACTGATCTTCCAAACAGAAGTCACTAAAGAAAGAAGAAAATGGTGATGTTAAGGACTATAAAAATATATTTTTTTCCCTTATGATTCAATTTACAACCCATTCTGGCCATAGAACCACACAAGTAAAGGGTCCCCGCTTTTCTCTTAATCCTAATTCTGCCCTGTTTCTTCAGAGTCCTCTCCTTTTACATACAGTGCAGTCAAAGTCAGATATACATAGATTTTCCCTAACATAATTATTTAAGTTAAAATATGTGAATCAAGTGTTTTTGAAGAAAATTTGAAATACACAATAGACTTTATACACCTAGTCACATTTAAAGTTAAAACAGAAATACAGGGGTACATAAAGAAGGCTAATGACTGTATATATATATATATATATATATATATATATATATATCATTCATACATAAAATATAAAACACTTCTATTGTCATAAAGAATTTGTGCAAAAAATAGTGAACAATAAATAGTGAAGAATACTAACCTTCTGTTCCATAAAATATTCAAGTATACATATAAACTTTGGAAATCTATTGGAACTTTTGGAAGTGTAAAGCAGATGCTATAAAGAGAGAAACAATTAATTTTTTCTCCTTCTTTTCACTGCTTACAATAAGCAAAAAGGTAAAATTCAATAACATAAGTTTGAACCTTCCCCATTCCATACTTCTTAACATTTAAAAAAATTTCAGTAATGAAAAAACATTCTCAAAGATAATAGATGCTATACATCTCTCTGTAGAAGGGACTATCTCAGGTTGTCACCTACAGATGGCTTTAGTTGAGAAAAAGGTGAATGAATATGGGAGCCAAATAAAATAAAACCAAGGCTACCTCTTATTGTATACTAAGCTTATTATGAATTATAGGATACATGCTAAATGCATTTATTTTAAGGACACCATTTACTAATCTCAATGAGACAAGGATTCAATATTTTGGGAAGGAGATGTTAAGGAGGATAAAGTAAGAATTCTATTTCTTACTGACACACAAGATGTAGTCTCTAGCATTATGTGGTAAGACATTTTCTTTAAAAAGCTTGATTAAAAATACTTTAAGTTTTAGAGCAATTTTAGCTTCATAGCAAATTGAAAGAAAAGTACAGAGAGTTCCCATATAGTTCCTGCCCCACACATGCCGAGCTTCCCTCATTATCAACTTTGCCCACTGGAGTGGTACATTTGTTACAACTGATGAAATTAAAGTCACAAATCATGACACCTAAAGTTGACAGCCTAATTAGCATCCACTCTTGGTTTTGTGCATTCTATGGGTTTATACAAATATATAAGTATCACATGAGAATTTGTACTGCTTTAAAAGTCCTCTGTGCTTTGCTTTCATATTCTTCCTCCCATCTCTAAACGCTGGCAGCCACTGATCTTTTTATTTTCCAAGTTTTGCCTTTTACAGAATGTCAAACCTTTTCAGGTTGGCTTCTTTCACTTAGTAATGTTAAGTTTTCTCTATGGTTTTTTTTTTTTTTTCATGCTTTGATAGCTTATTTCATTTTAGTTCTGATTAATATTCTTTTGTCTGGATGTACTGTAGTTTATCATTCACCTACAGAAGGACATATGGTAGCTTCCAAGTTTTGGTAATTATGAGTAAAGCTGTTATATGCATTCTTGTGTAGGATTTTTATAGACAAGTTTTTAACTCCTTTGGGTAAATCTTAAGAAACACAATTGCTGGATTGTATTGCAAGAGTATGCTTACTTTTGTAAGGAACCACCAAACCATCTTCCAAAGTGGCTGAACCATTTTGCACTCCCACCAGCAATCAATGAGAGTTCCTGTGGCTCCACATCCTCACCAGCAATGCGTATTGCCCTTGTTCTGGATTTTAGCCATTTTAATAGGTGTGTAGTGGTATCTCATTGTTGTTTTAATTTGCATTCCTCTGATGACATATGATGTGGAGCATCTTTTTACATGCTTATTTGCCATCTGTATATCTTCTTCAGTGAAGTGTTAGTTAAGGTCTTTGGCTGATTTTTAAACTGGGTTGTTTGTTTTCTTACTGTTGAGTTTTAAGAGTTCTTTGTATATTTTGGATAACAGTTCTTTATCAGATGTGTCTTTTGCAAATGTTTTCTCCTTGTCAGTGGCTTGTCTTCTCATTTTTTTTGGTATTTTTTTCACAGAGTAGATTTTAATAAAGTTCAGTTTATCGATCTTTCCTATTATGGATTATGCTTTTGCCATCTCTAAAAAGTTGTTGCTATACCCAAGGTCATCTAACTTTTCTTCTGTTATATTTTAGGAGTTTTATAGTTTTACATTTAGGTCTATGATCTATTTTGGGTTAATTTTTATGAAAGGTATAAGTTCTGGTCTAGATTTTTTTTTTTTTTTTTTTTGGAATGTGGACCCTGTTGCTCCAGCAGCATTTGTTGAAAAGACTATCTTTGTTCCATTGACTTGCCTTAGCTTCTTTGTCAAAGTTCAGTTGACTATATTTATGGGGGTCTATTTCTGGGCTCTCTGTTCAGTTTTGTTGACCTATTTGTTCATCAACACTTCAATGTCTTGATTACTGTAATTGTACAATAAGTACTCACATTAAGTAATACCAGCCTCCAATTTTGTTCTCCCTCATATTGTGTTTGCCATTCTGGGTCTTTTGCCTATTCTCATAAACTTAACTAGTTTTACAATATATACAAAATAACCTGTAGGGTTTTGATTGGGATTACACTGAATCTGTTGATCAAGTTAGCAACAACTGATACCTTGATGGTGTTAAATCTTCCCATCCATAAATATCTCTGTTATCATTTTTTTGATTTTACTCATCACAGTTTTGTAATTTTCCTAAAATAGATCTTATATGTATTTCATTAGATTTATGCCTAAGTATTTCATTTGTGAGAGTAGTAATATAAATGGTATTGTGCTTTTAAATTGAAATTATCCTTGTTAATTGTTAACATATAGGAAATAAATTGATTTTATATATTAACCTTGAATCCTGCATCCTTGCTAAAATCACTTATTAATATCAGAAGCTTTTTAAATATGGATTTTTTTCAGATTTTCTACATAGACAATCACATCAACTGCATACAAAGACAGTTTTATTTATTTCATTTTCTATTCTTGTCTTACTGCATTAGCTATAACTTCTAGCACAATGTTGAAAAAGAGAGGTAAGAAGGGATATCTTCCCTTTGTATTTGACCTTAGTGAGAAAGTTTCATATTTCTTATCTTTATGATGTTAGCTACAGGTTTACTTGTAGATATTCTTTATTAACTCAAGGAAGCTCCCCTCTAGTCCTAGTTTATTGATAATTTTTATCATGAATGGGTGTTGGATTTTGTCAAGTACTTTTTCTGCATTCATTGATATAATCATGTGATTTTTATTTTTTAGTTGATGTAATGGATTCCATTAATTGGTTTAGAATGTTGAATCAGCCTTGCATACCTGGAATAAATCCCCTTGGTTGCAGTGTATAATTATTTAATATTTTAAAATTTAATTTGATAATATTTTCTTGAGAAAAAATGTTGCTTTAAAAATAAAATTAAAATTCGATTTATATTTAAAGTCTCAAGTTTGCCTTGATTCTTTGCTTTACTTGTTTGACTTTCATCTTAAATTGGTTTTCAGGATCTTCCATCTTTAGTATAAGACTATTTTTCTCAGAGGTTAATTGATTTTTTTTCAAGAAATTAATTTCTTCAAATATTTTCCTTATGTTTACCATATTTTTCCTTTCAGGTTTATTTAAAATAAGTAATAATATTAATTTCATAAAGTAGCAACTGGAATTATATAAGAATGAGTTGCGAGCAATGCATAAACTATAATGAATATACATATATTACTATGGAATTTAAGAAAAAACTATTAATACATTTACACGTTTGTTAGAGCTGCCATAAAAATATTAACACAAACTGGGAGGCTTAAATAACTGAAAATTATTTTCCCTCAATTTTGGAGGCTAGAAGTCCAAGAGTAAGATGTGGGCATACTTATTTTCTTCTGTGGCCATTCTCTTTGTCTTACAGGGGGCTGCCTTCTCACTGTGTTCTTACCTGGTCTTTCTTCTGTGTGTGTGTCTCCTCGTATCTCTTTGTATGCCCAAATTTCTTCTTCTTAGAAGGACAATATTGTAATTAGATTAGGGTCCACTTTTAATTCTCTAATTTTAAATCAGTTACCTCTTTAAAGGCCCTATGTCCAAATACAGTCATACTGGAGATTAGTGCTTCAGTGTATGAATTTGGGGGGAACACAATTCATCCCATTAAAACATTCTACCTGATTACTGTATTAAAATTGCCTTCAATATAATATTAAAATAAAAGGATTTTGGAGATAAGGTCTCCTATAACTTGATGGCACAGATGATGAAAGTGAGACCTACATAACATGGTAGAAGTAACATGCTAAAAAGAAAATAACTTATTAATGCCATCAGAGTTAATAGTTTTATATATTTATTATTGTTACTTCCCTAATTGAATATTTCCCACTGCTTGAAGGGAAAAAATATTCAAATTCTTTGGCAAAGCCTGTGACTGTTATTACCATAAAGAATATTATTTTATATGTTAAATATTGCTGCCAATAACCTCTCATCACCTCTCCCCAAATATCTCTAAATTATTTGCTTATAGAGACCTTTCTACTAATTTTAATTGCCTTTTACAAAAGCAGTTCAAACCACAACAATGGCAACATATTTTGCATGAAAACTTGGTGAAAGATTTCATGAACTATTACAGCAAAAGTAAGGATCATTACTTAACTAGGTGATTTGGTTTACAGCAAGTCCTTAAATTTATTTAATATCATTGGTTAAAAAATTTACTGTATTTTGGTTGTAATTAAATTATTCTCTAAATATTAGCAACATTTCCCCTACTGTTCCAAAGTTGATAAATGTTTGGTTAAATTAATTAAAATTTATATACATTCTTCTTATGAGTCTATACAAATAGTTCTGCATTGTTTGGATTAATAATAGTTTAATATTTAAAAGGCTTAAACATTTTCATAACATGGCATCATATCCATTTGTATACACACCTCCAAACACACACAGGCAAATTCATTTAAAATGCAAGTAATTTGTAAGATAAACTTGAACAATCTGAAATTCAAGAAAGTAAAAAAAAAAAGGTCTTAGACAAATTGAATAAATGTCACAGTATTCAGGCATTTAATCTTATACATTATGTTTATAAAGGAATCCACAGGCCCTCAAGTAAACAATTTTTCCCATCCTTCTCCAAGATATGTGATATGAACTCAACAAATGTTTGTGGCACTACTATTTCTGTTCAAGTCAAACATTCTATTTTTGTGATACTTTAATGTAGCTATAGGGTTGCTTTATCTGAAATTGATTAAAATAAGTAAATATAAAAAAAACAGCTGTATTGATACTATTAAGAACTGATAGCGGGATGCCTAATAATGAGTAGAGAGACTTTAAAACTACAAAAAGAGTAGATTTCTGCTATAATTTCACATAAGCTAAAGTAGCTACTAATATCAGTGCTTAAATATCCTAAACTTACAACTAGATCACAGAGTATAATAACTGAGGTTTAGTTCAAAGTTTAAATTATAAAAAAATGTTAATTATGTTCTGTGTATTTTGTTTAAAAAGGGGGCAATACATAATATGTTAGATTTTCAGCCAATGATTTTCATGCAATCTGATTATCATAAAGAAAAAATGTCATTTAAATTCCAACTAATTGGAATATTATTAGTATTATTTTTAGGTATTTTTGTTCTTGAATTTCCTTATTAATTGATTTTCTTGCATATTCATTCATTGCCCTTTCTGAAATAGTTTGCAAAGATTCTCAGATACTCAATTCACACAGTCACCACTCATAAGGTGGATTGTTGGCCTTATCTTAAAGGCCAGTGTTGCTTATGTGTTCTGGGATAGTGACTATTTTTTTTCTCAACAGAGAAAGCTACAAAATTCAAAACTCTGCCTATAGAACCGAAGTCTTAGCCAGAGGTGTATCAGCAACCGGCAGCCCATGAAGAAATGATAAAACAGTAAGTAAAGCTGGAATGGAAAAAAAAAATGAGAAAATACATAGGAAGGGAAAAAATAAAATGGCTCAATACAACATCTCAGTTATATTTTAATAGCTATTACAGGTTTTTTGGCACCTAAACTGTATTACATTATTGATGCTATGTGAATAATATTTACAGCAATGTTTGTTAAAACAGATAAAAGTCAAAATATATAAAGGAAAAAGGTGGAAATAATCAATATTATTACATTTTATTTTATGTTAAAAAATCAATTATTTAATTTAATTAACAAAAAATAATCTCATGCTAAAAAACTGTATTTTTGATGTTTTCTTAAATGTCACTTAAGTAGCACTTTCCTTCACCCACCCCAAAGGGAACTATCTATTGTTTCTTTTGTCTCTTCTTATAGCATTTATTAGTGTTATATACATAGAGGGCAGTCAATAAAAATTATACACAAAGCTTTGCTCCTTTCTCCTCATCAGTAATCAAATTATTCTGCAACATAAAATCCTTTAGAAAGGCTACATCAAAGTATTACAAAAATGACATGTTTGACTTGAAGAGAAATATTATTAATTCTAAAAATATCTGTTGAGCTCATACTACCATACCACTGCTACCACTATGCTAAACATGGCAAAATAAAAATCAGAGCTTTTGGTTTCAATGAACTCCCAGTTTCATGATATGCAGTTGCATATAAATAATTAACTAAAAAGTAATGTGGTAAACAAACATGTTCCAGACATAGAAGAGGGAATGCAAACCCAGTCCGAGGGAGGGAATGTAGGAACCTTTCTGAAGCATCAGTCTTAATGTCTTAAAGTGTGAGTAATATCTAGCCAGAGGTAATGGTTGTATTTCAAAGTAGTAAAATAACAAGAAAATGTAGAGGTAGCATTCACAGAGCATAGTGTAGGAGAAGAAATACTAGCCAACTTGCTGAACACAAAATGAAAGTTGAAGGCATGAAACTAGGGAGTAAGTCAGGGTCAGGCTATGATACATTTTGTTAAGAAGCTTGGGTTTTATCTTATAGGATCTACAAAGTAAGGGATAGAGAATCAGGTTAAGGTTTTAAAATAACACAATATAGCAGCATTATTCATAATAGCCAAAAGGTGGAAACAACCCAAATGTCCTTCAACAGATGAAGGGATAAACAAAATGTAGAATACACATACAATGGAATATTATTCAGTCTTAAAAAGAATGAGATTTTGATACATGCCACAATGTGGGTGAACTTTGAAGACATTATGGCAAGAGATATAAGGTAGACACAAAAGGACAGATATTGTATAATTCCACTTATATAAGGTACCTAGAATAATAAAACTTTTAGATACAGAAAGTAGAATACCTGTTCCTAGGGGCTAGGGAGGTAAGAGAAGGTGGAGTTATTGTTTAATGGGTCTCCAGTTTCAGTTTAAGAGGATGAAAAAGTTTTGAAATGGATAGTGGAGATGGTTACCCTGCAGTGTGAATGTATTTAATGTCACTAAATTGTATACTTAAAATGGTTAAGATAGTAAATTTATTATGTATATTTTGCCACAATAAAAATAATATAGTAAAGTTTATTCTATTTTAATAAAAATTTAATATGGAAAATATTTACATATTAAAAATTCTGGAGTGTAGTGTGAATTTGGATGAGTCAAGATTGGAACCATGGATGCAGGAACACTGGGTGAGGCATACTAGTGTAAGACTACTTTAAAAAAGGAGCATAACATGTAAGGCTGGAAGGGAGGAAAATGATTGGGAAACATTAAGAAATATAACTGGAAATGAAGTTGCCAGGTTTTGGTGATTGAAAATTATCTATGCTGTAAAACTTAGTGGCTTAAGACAATAATTTATGATTTTTCACGATTTTATGGATATCTTAGTTCAGACTGCTGTAATGAAGTACTATAAACGGCTTAAAAATGCAGCTTTAGAATTACAAGTCACTAAGTTATAGCACAGACATTATAAATCCGAGAGAGTTTTACTGTATGTTTTTGTTTCCAAGAATTCAAACAAAAGATAATTAGCAAAAGATCCTATGTGAATATGCTTCATAGGATCAAAAGAAAATAGAGATAGGGATAAGTTAAAAAGCTTCCTCTCATATGTATAATTTATAAGGAAACACAGTAGGAGTTTATATTATATCTCAAACCATCAAATATTTCTTGAGAACAATAATGTTTCTGTTTCATAAATTTCCAAAAGATAAATTTGTTTTTTGTATTTTTCAGGAATATGTGGGTTGGGATAAGCTGTTAAATCCATAATTTCAGAAACTGGTAATTCTTAATTTCATTTAGCAATGAGTGATGGAGAAAATCTGGAACATTAAGTAATATCCCTAAGAAAAATAACTCTCAAATTTAAATGTAAACATTTTTTCAAAAGAAACAAAAGAAATAATTCTTCATCATTGACAAACTAAATAATTAAATCTGAATAACGGAAAATAGCAGATCTTATTGCTAGCCCTTTTTGTCAATCATCATAGAGTCAGAGGTACCAGTTTTATGCAAAAAAATAATTCATTTGAGATCAAAGAAAAGAAGTCCAATACACAGTAAAAGTTTTCAAAGACAGTATTATCCTAATGTTTTGTGCAGCTTTTGTTTCTGTGATAAAAGCTACATTGGAAAGAATTGCTTATCCTGTGAATATACACATTTTGGTGAATAAAAGACTATGCTTCTTTGAAAAAAACTGCTTAATCTTTTCATTTCTATTTATTTAAATCAGTATCAAATAAAAACTGTTTTATAATTAATTTAAACTTAAGATTTTCTATTTTATATTTTATAAGAAATTTTTCACTTTCAAATCAATCATGAATCACTTAATAAAGCCAACTCAATATTCAAATTTTCTTGGTTAAATTATGTTTTTTGACAATAGTAATAATTAATAATAATAGATAGCTACTCTTCCATGGGCAAACAGGCCATGAAGTATGCTAAACTTTGGATTTGCATTATTATGCACCATCTTCACAAATAACTTATGAGGTAGAGAGTAACATATATATATGTGTGTGTGTGTGTGTGTGTGTGTGTGTATACACACAGACATATATATATACAAAAACAGAGCAATATATATATATATTTAAATTTAGTATCTAAAAATATCATGCAATATATATTTTAATTCAGTGCCTAAAAAAATATAGTGCTCTCTGTTTTGTTTCTGAATTACTAAAAATAGTTATTCCTAATAACCAAACAATCCTTTGAGTTTCTGCTTTGTCTCCTTTAAAATGGGATCATAATGACCTCACAGGTTGTTAACATTTTATTGTCTCCCAGTAACAGACTATAAAGTCTACAAGGGCAAAGCCACAAAATCTTAAATGTCCTGCATGCTGCCTGGAATGTGTTCTATAAAATACATGTTCAAAGAACGAATAAAGAAATGAATGAATAAATAAAATGTATAAAAATAATTTTTTAGTAAAATGTAAACATGTTCATATGCAATAAATTTATATTAATTTTTTTTGCATTGGACAATCTTGTGACAAGAATTTGGCAGCTTCAGTTGATTAAATGTCATCTGTAGCATTTGGTTATGAGGGTATGTTAAAAGAATTTATGAGTATTTTGTTTCAATGTTTTCACAAGTCATTATGGGCAAAGGCAAAGTTAAATCAGTTACGATATCAAGATCAAAATCAGAGTAGGCATAAAATAGGGCTGAATTGATTCACTAACTGCAGAGAGAATAAAAGTGAAATGAGAGAATATCTAGCTGCTAGCTACTGTGTTCTTTGTTTCATTTCATGGATTGAACATCTTGGGAATTTTATTCTACTCTCCATTCACAGAAGAATATCATAAGAGAAGATGTTGTAATCACTGTGTCAATCCCTTACATCCCCATCCCTAAAGAAAACTAAATAAATAAAAGTGTAATATTGTGTTAATAATAGATATTGAAGGCCAGGCCCAAATTCTGAGGCCACAGCGATATCCTACATAATTTTATCAGTCCTAATACATATAATTGCTTTTAATTTTCATATTTCGTACTTTAGAATCTCTAATCAGTGAAGTTAATACTGTTGGCATGGCTCAAACTAGAGTGGGTGATTTTAGAATCAGTGACAATAAACACAAAAGAAGGTGTTTTCTTCCTTGTTAGGAGAAAAATCTTGTTTCAATTAGTTTCCGTCTCCCGTGACAACTGGCCAAAGAAGTATAGGAAAAACACCAGGAAACAAATTCAGGTATCTTGAACCTTAAATATTTAGTAAGTAACAATAGACAAAGCAGACAGGGCTGTGAAATAATCAGGGCCAAGTTCAAAAGAAACTGAATACATTCTTTTATTCAATCTAATTTTCTTTTTTCTTTTTTTAAATCTCACATAGTTTCCCCCCCCCCCATTGTTGTTCTGGAATTAATTATTAATATAATTCAAAAATAAACAGAGAATTAATATTTTCTAGAGATAAAAGTAAACAGTTTTTTGAGTACTCACTCCAATCAAACAGTGATGGAAACAAAAACACAACTCTGCTGTGTGATAAGTGTAATAGATTTGAATTTCCTTATTTCATACTTCAAATCCACGAATTTTCATGAGAGATTTATTACTCTCCTGCTATTAACTTCCTTAACTTTTTGGAACTAATAAATCAAGAGACTAAGCCAGACATGAGAGAAGCTTTAATATTTTTATCTGCTTTTGGACTAAAGTCTTTTACTTTATTAATAATTCCTAATGTATTTTATTAATGTAATACCTTAAAATTCATTAAGAGCCTTCATATACTTCCGTACAGTTTACACTTTCTACAAATCTGTGAGAGAAATATTTTATATGTATAAATAAATATATGTATATAATCAAATGTTATAAATATTAAGTCCATTAAGCACAGGAGAAAAATGAAACTCACAGAGATCTTAGTGACCCTCTACAGTATCAGAACTCTGTCTGGAGATTCTAAAAATTTATTAGTTTTTTTTCATCATGCCAAAGTCAATGTGTCTGTTTTAATAGAGATACCCAAATCACCACTAATTATTAAACCACTTATTATCAATTTCAAAGTATTTTGAAATAATTAATATGGCTAATAAATATCAAACAATAAATATCATCCACTTATAGTTAAATAAAAAATACTTTAAACCTAATTTTGGTACTGCACTGTGATTAAATGCTATAGCATTTTGATGGATAAAGTCTGGCAACACTCACCTCTTTCTGACGGTACTTAATCGCCAGTTTTAATCTTGCAAGGTCATTTCCACTTTGTTCTTCTATGAGACTATTGTCATCTCGATAATTGAGAATAATTTCTAGTTCCCTAGAACTTCTTGTCTGATCCAGTAGGTCCTTAGCAAATTGTTTACACTGTCGTGACAGCTCCTCATACTCTGACTTGAATTCATTTTCCACCTTGCTCAATTCCTGAAGCTCCCAACTTAACTGAAAAGCTGTGAGAAAAGGATCTTCGCTTGATAGTGCAATGAGAGAGGGGCTGGCCAAGGCCTTGTAAATGTTGAGTCTGGAGCGTGAGTGGCGGAGGCTATCCACATCTGAACTGGAGACGCATTCAACACAGTTACAGCGGACCTCATGGGGTCTGGGCACTGAAACTCCTTTCTGAACTAAAAGTTTTATTATCTCATAATTATTAGTGTGAGCTGCCAAAATGATTGGTGTAATGTCCGGAGTAAATTCAGAGAACTGCTTATCAAGGAGTATGGGAGGCACCTAGAAAAAAGAGAAAAACAGAAGTGATGAATATTTATCCATTTGTTCAAGCCTGTGAATTTCAAACAGCATGCTATCGCAATGTTGAACAAGGTTCATAAATTTTGCCAGTGTTTTACAGGAGAGATATGGCTTTTTCTTCTCCCCAAAAGACAAAAGGAAATTAGAGAAAAAAATAACTTTATTCTTTCTTTAATCTGAATTCTAACATTTTATGAACTCTTTTTTAAAATTTGAATAATGTCACTATGTTTCTTTGTAAAACTTCTAAGAGTGAAACATTCATTAATATTCATTTTTCACCATTTATAATTTGATCAGTTATGGAATGTTTGTATAATGCAATCAATTGAGTTATAGAAAATTCACATAAACGATATAAATCTGATGCCCAATCCTTTACAAATATAAAATTACTGTCATTGGATTTTTTTAATTTTCAAGTATAAATAGTCTCAAAAAACTGTTTACTTCTATCTCCAGTAATACTTCAGATGAGTCACTTTAACAATAATTCAAAAAGATTAAGTGTACAAAGTGTATCATTATGAACTATCTTTGTCTTTTGTTATAGATTTGTTTTAAAGTCTATTTTGTCTGATATAAATATTGCTACCCCAGCTTTTTTTTTTCATTTCTATTTGCATAAAATATCTTTTTTCATCCCTTTACTTTCAGTATGTGTGTGTGTGTTGATCTGAAGTTTCTTGTAGACAGCATATGTAAGGGTCTTGTTTTCTTATCAATTCAGCTACCCTATGTCTTTTGATTGGCACATTTAATACATTTAAATTTAAAGTGATTATTGATAGTATGTAGTAATTGTCATTTTATTATTCATGTTTATGTTCTATTTTTGGTTCTTTCTTCTTTAAAAATTTCCTTTAACATTTCTTATACGACTGATATGATAGTGATAAATTTGTTTAGCTTTTTCTTGCTTGTGAAGCTTTTTATTTTTCCTTCGATTCTGTACGATAGCCTTGCTGGGTAGAGGCGTTTTGGTTGTAGGTCCTTGCTTTTAATCACTTTGACTATTTCTGTTGAGAAATCAGCTGACAATCTTATAGGGGCTCCTTTGTAGGTAACCAATTATGCTTCTCTTGCTGATTTTAGGATTCTATGTCTTTAACCTTTGGCATTTTAATTATTAATGGTATGTCTTGTTGTGTGCCTGTTTGGTTTCATTTTGTTTGGGACTCTCTATGCTTCCTGGACATGTATGTCTATTTTCTTCACCAGGTTAGAAAAGTTTTCATTATTATTTCTCCAAATAGGTGTTCAATATCTTGCTCTCTTTCTTCCCCTAGCAGTGCCTCTATGATGTGGATGTTGGCATACTTGATGTCCCAGAAGTCCCTTGAACTATCCTCATTTTCAAAATTATTTTTTTCTTTTTGCTATTCTGATTGGGTGTTTTCCGCTACTGTGTCTTTCAAGTCACTGATTCAATCCTCTTCTCTATCCTGTCTGTTGTTGATTTCTTTTAGTGTATTCTTCACTTCAGTTATTGTATTCTTCATTTCTGATTGATTTTTTTTTTTGGTTTCTATTTCCTTTTTTTATACTTACTATGTCTTTGTGAAGTCCTCACTGAGTTCAACTATTCTTCCCCTAAATTCATTAAGCGTCCTTAAACCATTGTTTTGACCTCTCCATCTGGTAGATTGTGTACCTCCATTTTGTTGAGTTTTCAACCTGTTCTTTCATCTGGAACATTTTTCTTTGTTTTCTGATTTTGTCTGCCTCCCTGTGTTTTTTTCTATGTATTAGGTAGATCTGCTAAGTCTCCCAGTCTTGGCAGGGTGGCCTTATATAGTAGGTGTCCTATAGGGCCCAGTGGCACAGTCTTTCCTGGTCATCTGAGCTGGATGCTCTAGGACATTATTATGTGGGTTGTACATGACCACTTGTTGTAGTTGAAGCTTGATTGGCTATAATGACTTGTCAGGACCACAGTAGAAAAGCTGCTGTGAAGGGGAGCTTACCCCACAGAGCAGAATTTACCTTAGTGGGGCTCTGGTGCCTGCCAAGTCAACCCTTTTGGTGTACCATTTGTGGAACTAATCAGATGGTGCTCCATTGTGGTCTGAAACTGGCCATTGGGTGCCTTGGTTCTGGGGACCCCTGGGAATGTCTCTGGTGCTGACCTAGGTCTGCCACAATCTATGTCCCACTCAGGATCCTCTGGCTAGAGCAGAAAGTGATTTGAGGTTGGTAGCTGCTCGTGTTGATCCTAGAGTCATGTGCGAAAGGCAACGCTATGACTAAAGTGGGCTGCCACTAGTACTGGGACTGGGGCCACTCAGCAAAAGTCTCAGGGCATGCTGAGGCCAGCCACTGCCTGTCTGGGGCCCCTGGACCTTTGAAAATTTTAAGGAAAGTCTTTAGCATGGGCTGAGGCCAGCTGCCTATGGGGAACAGCCACTAAAAGAGGCTTGGAGGGTATGTGAATTAGGTAGGATGGGGTCTCAGGAAGTCACCAGGGTGGGACAAGTGGTATTCACCAGGATAATGCAGATTCAGACTTGGTCCCTGCCTGCCTGTACCTTCAGGTTGTGTTGGAGGAAGGGTCAACACAAGCAATGGTGGCTGCTCTCACAGCCCTCATTCTGAAGCCACACAATTCAGTTTCTTCCCACATGTCCCTGGTGTTTTTCAAGCTGCTGTCCCTACACTGGAGCTTAGAGCGAGCGTTTGAGCAAGTGAGTCTGTGCTTGAACTCTTTAAGAGGATACCTGGGTCTACAGCAGCCCTCCCTCTCACCTTGATAGAGTTCCTGCTGATTTTCACAGCCAAATGTGGGATCTCCTAATGCTGGGACCTCTCATTCTTCAGAGGTAGACCTCAACATCAGAAATATTCCTCTCTATTCTCAACTGCCACATGTATTGATAATTGGGACCAGCCATTTTGCATCTCAGCCTCTCCTACCAGTCTTGAAGTTGCTTCTTCTTTATATCCTTAGTTATAGGAGTTCCATTTAGCTAGTCTTCAGATGGTTCTCCAGGGTGATTGTTTTATAATTTAATTGTAATTTTTATGAGGTCATGGGAGGAGATCAGCATAGCATCTACCTACTCTGCCATCTTGACCTGAAGTTTAGTTACATTGATTTTTGATTTATGAAATCTTAAAATAAGTGGCTATGGAAACTCTTTATTTGATTACAGTCTTTCTTGCTCCCAACTTATTTTTCTGACTGACAATCTACTTTTCTTTCCCAGAGATGTCGACTTCATAAATAATCAAGGAATACATTGAAAAAAATAGTGATTTGTTTTAAAACTAAGATTTCCTCTGTAACAGAAGTCTTTAAATTCTTCAGTTTTTTTAAATTGGTATTTTATCTTCTGCATTCCTAACATCCAACATATAATTAAAAATAGCAGCAGAACAAAAGAGGACTAGCCTCGTGCTTTTTGGTTTCACCTATCCCTCTATTGTATATTTTCAAGATAAGAGGTGCTACTTTGTTAATATCATTGTTTTATGTTCCCCAGTGAATCAGGTCATGTGTATGTTTATATACAATTTCTTTTGAATTATACTCCAGTAACAGTAATGATGAAAATAATATAATAGGCACTATTTAGTAAGTATCTGCTAGGTACATTAACCCTTACCATTTATTATTCACGTATTATAGATGAGGACACTCAGCAAGTAAGTGAAAAGCCTGCTCTTTAAGCCGAGGTCCACTTGTCTGACACTCAAGTCTGTATGCACTAAACCATGATGATTCACAATTTTTGATGGCAAAAAGTCATAGTGGCATCTATGAAAATAAAAGCTACATGAGGATAAGTTTAGCAGGCATGGCAGAAAAAATGACGACACATGATATATTAAAATATGCTGCTGGTAAAATATGAAGGAAACCACAACCGGATCAAAAGGAAAACAATCATGTAGAGAAAATCAATACTCATATGAAACTTCAATCATACTACTTTTAAGTAGAGGTGTAAGCTTTATAGGTGAATAATAAAACCTGTATGTTTTTAATCCATCTGGCCATTTAAAATATCCATTTATTTTATCAGAAACACTATATAAGAATTAAAAGGATAAAATTATCTATTTGAAATATATGCAGTCAGTTGATAATGAAGATAGTAGTGAACACCATTTTTTAAATGTGCTTATAAGTATTAGAGGAACATAAGTGGCTGTTGAAATAGTGTTTTACATTCAAGCACATTCAATACATACATCTTTATTTTTTAAGTAGTCTATTTTAAAGATAGCATTAATGGAAAATTTAATAATATATTTATTACAAAGAGAAAAAATTTATTAATCAAAACTGAGCAAGAGGTAATCTTTAACTATAAGTATTTTCTATGACAGACATTTAAGGAAAACAAAATTTTAAGTAAATAAGTTCCCATAATAAATGTATATATCCCATACAGATGTAATTTAAAAGAGTTTTCTGGATTCAGTACAGTTTCATTTTAGGTTTCTATGCCTTTTAAAACTGTCAACATTTTATTAACTATCAAATAAAAACATGAAAAATTTTTCAGGAAATTTTATAAAAACATAATATAATATTAACATATTGAAAAGCATGCATTTTTCAGAAAAAAAATGACTGTCATATTAAATAGAGATATGATTAATTGATTAAAATATGTGAGAATAAATAAGAATAAATATTGTTTATAAGTTTTAATACTAAATAAATCATTATGAATTTATAATTTTTTAAGTATATGAACACCTCTAATTTTATTTTTTGCAATAATTTTTATTTTGAAAATCATTTTTAAATGGAACTATTGTATAGGGTCACTAAAATAAACAATAATTTATTAGTCAAAACATAATTTTAAAATTACTTAATTTTAATTATTTTAGAGTTTCCTCTTACTCTAAATTATTTTGTAAATTAATCAACAAATTATATGTTGTCTTCACCATTAACTACCTATTGCTCAGCTGGTCATATACCACTAACCATTGGGATCTGTTTGGCCTTAGTAGTCTGCTGGGACTCTGAGCAGCCAGTGAGCAGGCACACATTAGTTTTTCCAGGTCCCAGAGGGCAGGTATTGGAGCCTATTTCATTCCATTAAAAAATAATAAGAAAACAAAAACACTTAAAATTTTTTCCGTTATTGAGTGCTAATCATATGACTGAATCAATTATTACATGGTGTTTAAAAATTGGAGATTTTCTTATTTTATCATCACTTCTACATTTACTAACTTTCATTCTTCTGTATGTAAAATTTTACCCTCTACTCCATTTTATTATTGGGTATTACTATGGACCCATGAATTTGTCCTTTATTTTTTTCAATATATTTTGATTTATTGTTTTAATTATTAATTTGAACTTACTGATGTATAACATAATACAATAAAATGTACAAATATTAAGGTACAGTGGATAGCTTTTTAAATGTGAACACACCTGTGTGACACACTCCAGATAAAATTTTAAAAAGTGCCTGCATCTCAGAAAACTCCTTCTTGTCACCTCGCAGTCACTATATTTTGTAGTCATAAATCTAACTATTATCATAGATTACTTTCACATACCTTTGTATAAATGAATTAAAGAGTATTAACTTTTTAAGTCTAGCTTTCTTTGTTCAACATTAGCTCTTTAAAATACATTATTTTACCAGTAGAAATGATTTTTAATTTAATTCTGCATAATATTTAGATTTATGAATATAGCACAATTTGTTTATCATTCTATTATTGATTACATCTGTGTGGTTACAAGTCTGAGGTTATTAAGAATATTGCTCCTATGTACATTTTTGTTTATGTCTGTTAATCTTGTATCTAGAAATGGAATTTTTGGGTCAAATAGTTTTCTTAAGCAGTTATACTAATTTTCGTGCCCACAAGAAATTATACTTCGTATTGCCAATTATCTATCAATCTAGCTATGCATTTATTTATGCTATTCATTGTATCAAGCAGTCATTTTGAATAGTTTTATTTATTTTTTAACAGTAATGGATGTTGAATTTTGTCTAAGGCCTTTTCTTCTTCTATATAGATAATCATTCAAACTTGTTCTTCTTACTCCTA
This sequence comes from Eidolon dupreanum, assembly GCA_028627145.1. Classification (NCBI taxonomy): domain Eukaryota; kingdom Metazoa; phylum Chordata; class Mammalia; order Chiroptera; family Pteropodidae; genus Eidolon; species Eidolon dupreanum. The sequence goes on along the minus strand of CM053508.1, from coordinate 76,750,366 downwards.
AAAGTATGGCAAAGTATATTAATAAATTTCTTAATGTTAAAACATTATGAATTTCCTCAAATAAATCCCATTCATTCAAATGAATAATACTTCTAACACAGCTAATATTTTTATTTAGATTTTTGTATTAATGCTCATAGTGAGATTGATTTATAATCTTAATTTTGCCATCTTCATCAAGTTTTAGTATCAGAGTTATGCTTACTTGATAAAGAGGATATGGATGTTCTCCATTCGTGGATGACAGGGAGATATGCACCTCAGATCTCTTCAAGAAAAGACTTGCTGCCTATCTGCACAAGTACAGGTCACTAATAGCCTCCAGCTTTTCACCCCTTCAGGTTCTTCTTCAACTTTGGAGCCTAGGACAATGACTGAACAACCAGGCTAGACAAGGACCTAGCTATGGCCACTCTACATGGCTCACCTATAGTAAATGATTTTCCTCTGAGCTTTTCTTTCCATGGGCAGAAACTTTTGTCAAGTCTGCATTATGGTCCAATGGCTTGCCCCTCTCAATCCTGCTTTTGTTCTTTTTACTTTCAAAGTTGTTATTTTCCAAAAAGTTATTTTTAGAAAATAACATCTCATTGTCAACTACTTGAAGAATCTAAATTGTGATCCTTCCATTTTTAATGCTGTGGAAAAAATAAGTACCACTGAAATGATCTGATCTTTGTAAATTTAAAATTACCCTTTGTCAAACTAAAAAGCTTTCGCACAGCAGAAGAAATCATTGGAAAGATAGATGCAACCATATGAATGAGAAAAGATATTTACAAATAATGTCTCTGATAAAGGGCTAATATCAAAAATATACAAAGAACTCATACAACTCAACAACAACAAAAAAACAAACAATCCAATTAAAAATGGGCAGAGGACCTAAATAGACACTTCTCCCAGGAAGATATACAAATGGCCAATAGAAATAAAAAAATGCTCAACTTTGCAATCTATTAAGGAAATGTAAATCAAAACCACAATTAAATACCATCTCACACCTGTTAGAATAGCTATCATCTACAGGATGAGTAATAACAAATATTGGAGAGGTTGTGAATAAAAAAGAACCCTTATATACTACTGGTGAGTGTGTAAATTGATACAGCCACTATAGAGAACAGTAGGGAGGTTCCTCAAAAAATTAAGAATAGAATTACCATATGACTCAGAAATCCCTCTTCTGGGTATATCCCCCCAAATTTGAAAACATTTATTCAAAAAGTTATATGCACCCTGATGTTCACAGCAGCATTATTCACAGTGACTGAGACATGGAAACAACTGAAGTTCCCTTTGATAGGTGATTATATACAGATGTGGTGCATATATACAATGTAATATTACTCAACTATAAGAAAAGATGAAATACTGCCATTTGTGACAACATGGATATATCTTGAGATTATTATGCAAAGTGAAACAAGTCAGACAGAAAAAATTAACTATATGATAGATATCACTTATATGTAGAATATAAAACTGAAAGTAGCAAATGAACACAACAGAGACTCATGAACATGGACAATAGTTTAGCTCTTACCAGAGGGAAGGGGTGGAATGGGGCAGGTAGATAAGAGTAAAGGAGATCAAATATATAGTGACTATGGGAAACTTAACTTTGGGTGGTAAACATACAATGCAATATACACATGATATATTATTGATTTGTACAGTTGAAACCTATATAATTTTATTAACCAATGTTACCTAAATAAATTTAATTAAAAAATTACCCTGTAAAATCATAAGTGCTTGAGATATTTATTCAGTAACTTTTCCTATTTATTATAAAAAAATTAGTCTGTTTGGGCTTTCAATCAATAATAGGGTCAGTCTGTATAAGTTGAATTTTCCTAGCATATCTAGGTTCATTTAGAAAACTGGTTTTAAATATGCAAGGATTCAGGTAATGCTATGCTCACATGGCCTTCCTGTAGAATCTACTAGGGGATGAAATGATGCAGAACTGAGAAAAGGACAGATGATTAGTATTAAATGTATGTAATAGTTAATCTAAGATCAATACAAGGCAGAAAAATTTATTATTTATCAATTATTTTTATGTTCTGAAAATGAAGACAGAAATGGGAGGAGGAATGGAATAAAAGGCTTTGTATTTAAACAACTAATAGAATGGAAGCCTTAGTAAAATAACAAGGGGCCACTAAGGTTTTATAAAAGGTATTACTATGAGATAGAAACCATTCTAAATAATGAGAAAAGTACCGGTATTGAAGACTTTCAATTCTTTCCTCCTCCACAGCAAAGATTATTGTTCCAAAATATTAATCTCTTCAGACAATCATCTTTCTTAAAATACTACCATGACTTATAATTCTTTGTAATCCAACAATATATTCATACTTCAATCAACAAATATTTATTGAATCAGTTGTCTGGCACTGCATTAGACTGAAAATTAAGAAAAATAAAGATGAAACAATCTATATTCAAAAAGAGATGACTGCCATATATGAAAGACTACTAGAACACACAATACCAATCTCTCAACCAAATTAATTCAAATATTTACTAATTTATTATAAATCCAACACCATAATAGTATTGTGTAAAATACACTGAAAATAAGAAACAAGTGTTTTTCTTTTTTTACTTTTTTTGTTTTTTATTTTTTTCCAGCTTTACTGAAATATAATAGACAATTGGTTGCTTGTATTTACATTGTATAATTCAGTGAGTTTTTTCAATTGTAGTTGACATACAATAATATACCATTTTCAGTTGTATATCATAGTGATCAGATATCCACATAACTCACAAAGTGATCACTCCTAATCTAGTACCCTTCTTCCTCCTTACATATTAATTCCAACATTATTAACCATCTTCCTCATGCTACAATCTACATCTCCATATCTATTCTGCAACTATCCATTTGTACCTTTTAATCCCTTTGCCATTTTTTGTCTCCTACTATCCCCTTCTCACTTAATAGCCCTCAAAATATTCTCTGTATCTGTGTTTATTTTCACTTTTGTTGTTGTTTATCTTGTTCTTTAGATTCCACGTGTATGTAAAATTATGTGATATTTGTCTTTCTCTATCTGACCCATTTCATCAAGGGGATACATTTTTAAATCCATCAAGGCAATACATTTTTCCATTCACTTCCTTTTAGTCCCTGTGTGTCTTTTAATTCGAAGTGAGTATCTTGTAGGCAGCATATGTAGGGGTCTCATTTTCTTATCCATTTAGCCACTCTATCTTTTGGTTGGAGCACTCAGTTCTTTTCCATTTGAGAGACTTGTTGACAGGAATGTAGTTATTACCATTCTTTGTTCCTGTTTTTGATACATGTTTTTTTTTTTTTTTTTTTTTTTTTTTAAGAAGTCCCTCCAACATTTCCTGTAATACTTGTTTGGTATTGATAAATTCTCTTAGTTAATTTTTGGCTGGGAAGCTCTTTATCTGTCCTTTAACTCTAAATGATGGCTTTACTTCATAAAGTATTCTCAGTTGCAGATCCTGGGTTTTCATCACGTTGAATATTTTGTGCCAAGCCCTTCTGTCCTGCATAGTTTCTTTTGAGAAATCACCTGCCAGTCTTATGGGTGCTCCCTTGTAGGTAACTAACTGCTTTTCTCTTGCTGTTTTTAAGATTCTCTCTTTGTCTTTAAGCTTCAGTATTTAAATTATGATGTGTCTTGGAGTGAGCTTCTTTGGGTTCCTAGTTTTTAGGACTATATGGGCTTCCTAGGGTTTTATGTCTATTTCCTTCACCAGGTTAGAGAAGTTTTCCATCATTATTTCTTCAAATAGCTCTTCAATGTCTTGGTTTTGTTCTAGTACCCTTAAACATGGATAATTTTACATTTAATAGTGTCTCTTAGGCTCCTTAAATTATTATAATAGTCTTGGATTCTTTTTTCTTGCCATTCTGATTGAGTGTTCTTGGCTTTCCCATCCTCTATATAGGTCATTTGATCCTTTTCTTTATTCACTCTGTTTATTTCACTTAATATACTTTTCATCTCAGATAATGTGTTCTACATTTCTAACTGGTTCCCTTTTATAATTTCCATTTGCATTTTTATGTTTTTTTTTATCTCTTTCTTAAAATTCTCACTGAATTCATCTACACTTCCCCTAAGTTCATTGACCATCTTTATAACCAGTGTTTTGAACTCTGCATTTGTCAGATTTCTTGATTCTACTATTTCTGGATCTCTGTTCTGTTCTCTCATATGGTTTTTGCTTCTTTTTCTTCCTATTTGGGCTGCCTTTCCATGTCTGTTTCTATGTACTAAGCAAAGCTCCTAAGTCTCCCGGTCTTATTAGTGTGGCTTTGTGAAGTAGGTGTCCAGTGGCACAGTCCTGAGAGGGGTTCAGCTGCAGGCCAAATTTAGCCATAGCCTATGCCCCTCTGGTGCTACCTGTTAAGATTCAGCAAGCAATCCACAGATGTTGTGCTTATAGTTGTCTCAAAAGGCCACCAGAAATCAAGGCCAGCTGCCGCCAGTGTTAGTCTAGGCGTTGCTCAGCAAGGGGCATCTGATATACCTAGGATATACCTAGGTAGGACTGTGAGTTGTGGGAGGTAGAGTTTCAGGGAATCCTCTGGGAGGAGTGACCTCTGTTATCCAGTTTGATGATGTTTCAGCTATGGAAGCATTGAGTCTGCATACTGGGAAGGGGAAGGGCTCAACAGGGAAAAATGGATACCTTCAGCGCTTCTGTGCAGAGCAAGTCTCAACTCGGCCCTCACTCCAACAACTCAGTCTCCTCCTGTAAGTCCTTGGTGCCCCCTGTGCAGCAGACCCGATGCTGGTGCTTAGAGCGAAAGGTCCATCACCGTAAAAGTCTGTTCCCCAACATGGCCCTTTTAAGAGGCTTCTGCTGCTGCTGCTGCTGCTGCTGCTGCAGCCTCTGTCCCACTCAGACAATTGGGACTCTGTAACCTTTTGTCCTTGCCCCATCCTACCTCTTCCCATTGTAGGGTGACTTCTTATTTCTCTCCCTAGTTATAGGGTTTATTTATCTAGATCCCAGGCGATTTTCCTTGCTGTTTGCTCTTTGCTTCAGTCACAACTTTGATTTGGTTACCAGAGGGATGAAGAGAGCCTCTATTATCTATGTCATTTTTTTGGTCAGTGTTCTTGATAATATATGAGAAACAACTGTTTTTAATGTCACATCCAATGATCAACAGGTATTAATCTCTCTGCAATTTTTCCAAGTGCAACAATTCCCTCTTACCTGCAGTTTCATTTCCTGCAGTTTCAATTATTTGTAGTTAACCAAAATCCAAAAATATTAAATGGAAAATTCCAGAAAAAAATTTGTATGTTTTACATTAGGTGCTGTTTTCAGTAACATGATGAAAACTCATGCTTTCCCTCTCCATCCTAACTCGGAAGTAAATCACCTCTTCGTCCAGCATATACACACTGTACAAACAGTACAATAAGGTATTCTGACAGAGAAAGACCACATTCGCATAATTTTTATTACAGTATTCTGTTATAACTGTTCTATTTTATTATTAGTTATTATTGATAATCTCCTACCATGCATAAATTATAGATTAAACTTTATCATAGGTATGCATGTATAGGAGAAAACATAGTATATATAGGATTTGGTACTGCCTGTGTTTTCAGGCATCCCCTAGAAGTCTTGGAATGTACCGACCCCGCCCCCCAGTGGATAAGGGGAGACTACTGTACTTGCCAAAATCTCAGGGTAGTTTTTCTGCTTTATATTCCTTACAGTGGATTAATAGAGTTAGAATAAAATATTAACTGTAAAAATCTGCTGTATACCATAGAATAGAATTATTTGCTAACTATAACTTTTATTTTCAGTGTTAACAAGAACTTGCCATTCTGCAACATTTTACATTCCTTAACAATTAGCAAACAGTTGACATATTGAGAGCAGAAAACTGCAGATTCCAACTGTTCTTTTAGAAATGTTAGACTATTTGGGCTGATATTGTTTTTTTTACGTAGTAGACCCTTGTGGATAGTGTGTATTCCATACTATAATAAATTAATTTTTACTGTGTCTAGATGATTGAAATTTCTATGGGATAAAGACATGAAATTAGAGTTCTAAGCTTTCAAATTAGCAATTAAATCAAGCACAGATGGCAAAGGCAATCACAGAAGGTGTAACAATGTAGGATAAAAGAGACCCTTCAGTTTTTTGCTTTTAAGAACTAGTGATATAGTAAAGTTATAGGAAAATGACAGCAACAAGAAGAAAATATGAAAGATGGATTCATAGAAAATACTTGTTTTAGAGTATAAGTTATATAGAGATAAGTTATTGTAAAATGCTTCAATATAAATTAGGCAAGATTAGGGAAGATTTTGAGTTGCATTAGTTTTATAGAAATTGGTGGTGTCATAGAAGAATTTAACCAGAAGTGAAATGAGGTAATTTCTAAATATTAGCATTACTCTTGCATATTTTGATGATTGAATTAAAAATTATAATGGTTAGACACAGATAAAGATGGCCAGTAAGTATTGCAACCAGAAGTAGGGTTGTAGCACTGGAAAAGTCAAGGTTCTGATTATGTCCTGTCAAATAGGCCAGACAGAGAGTGGAAAAGCAGAAGCATGGAGTACAACAATTCAAAGTGAAAGTGTTGGAGGAAAAGAGAGTCTAGTCCAGATGCTCTAAGATATCTTTGAGTTTGGATTTCAGTTTCCCTAATCTCCACTTGTCTAGGAGGGAAAACTGAACATAAATGGAATAAAAAAATCTAAAGTTCCATTGCAGAAGATTTTAATGACCATTTGCCAGTTCTAGCACTAAAATGGGATTTTTCAGAGAGTTGCCAAATCCAATTAGGGTCAATGACCCTTTCTCTCTCTTCTATCTTTTGGATGGCTATGAATTAGGGTTGGTAAAGGGGTACTCCTTATGGACCTTGTAGGTCAGATTGCTGTCTCAAACCATGTCCTGCCATGGGAGGTCGCAATCCTGAAGTCATTAAGAAGGTGGCAAAATGCTGCGACTCAGAGACTCCCGTTTGCTCAACTCCTGCAGCTGAGAAATTTTGCAGTTTATTATGAACTTTACTACCTTTTCAGAAATTTTACTATCTACTCAGAAATCTAAATAAGTCTAAAATGAAGATATTTGACCTAGGAAATTTTTAGAAAATACAGAAGATGGTTTTGCTCCCCTCTTTTTCATTCTTCATTTTCAAACCAATCTATTTTTTACTTTAATTCCTTTCATTTGCCTTATTCAGTACCTTCAGTATGCAACTTTTTCAATTTGTCATTTCAGTTTCACAAGTGAGGAGCACGTTTTCCTTATTCTAAAATAAATAGGTCACAGGAGGTACTCAGTAACTATTACTTAGAAAGGTTTTGACATAAAATTTTGTTGTTTGCTACTTTACTACTTATTGTATTTAAGAACAGATGTCAATGTCATGAGCCTAACCCTGCAGATAAAAATCACACTATTCTTATTTTAGCAGAAGTAAAAGCTGTAGTCATAAAGCATTGCACCTAGGCAAACATATCTGCTTAAAAAATATATGCTGTCATTACTAATAAACAACACATACACAACTATTTTTTTAAAATAAATTTCAGGTGATTGAGTCACATACTTTACTCAGTAAATGATGACTAAGTAGAAGAAGTAATTAAAAGAGGATCCTGAAGCCAAATAAATGTTCCTGTTTTTTATATTGCATTATTGGAAAGTTGTTCTGGCTTTTATTCTGTCCAAACTTTATAAATGAATATTTATTCAATGCCTTTTTCTCAACCTTATTATAAAATTAGTCACATTACTAATTGAATTATTTTCATGTCACATAGCATTAAAAATGACTGACATACACAAGGAATTTATTAACTCATACACTGATTAATTTTCTCAGAATTTATCCAAATGCTTTAACCTGAAGTGACTCAGCACCAATCTGACACATATATTTTAAATCTAAAGTGTGATATTTTATACAAATGTAAAAATGTCTCTTTATCACTAAAATACACATATGAAACAATACTGAAGTATAAAATTTGAGAAGAGAAATTCAACCTGTAGTGAAATTCATTCAATTTAAAAGTATCCACTCCCTTAAATTCAGCACTTATTAAAGTGAGTAGTATAAACTGAGTAAAAGACATTTACTTATGTAATATTATTTGGTCTGTCCTAAATTTTTAAAACTAAGTAGAACCATATCCTAACCTGGCTCTAATCTTAATTACTTTTATTATCTTGTGAAAGTCTCTTATAATCTCTATTATATGAAAAATATCCCCTGTAACATGAAATTTCTCTAATCCAAAAACCTTTTTTATATTCCAGTTGATAGCACAGCTATGGAAAATTTATGAGGCTTTTTTCAAGTGCTTTAATAAAAATTTGTTGAATTCTTTATTTCATTTTGCTTTTAGCTTCAATGCTTTTATCTAATGTATCAAAATCTAGATTTTTTAAAATTCCAGTTTATAAATACTAAATTTACCTCTCTTATAAATTACAACTGTTTGATTTTCTAATTGAAACCAACATAAGAGAGTTTCAATTTACAGTTATATTTAAAAATTAGTCTAATATCAGTATTTAAAACTAGAAATTTTTATATATAAATATATGTACATACATATATTCATATATAAGATTGCAGAAAAACCAAATGGTTGTTATGCAAATGATTAATTAATACCCGGGTGGATGAATGAATGGTTAGGTTATATATCTAAAAAAAATGAAATTTATTATTTTAGGTCCAAACTGTTACTTGAAAAACTAAACAGAATTCAAATTTTACTTGTGCAGAAAATGGAACTACCTCTTGGTCTTAGCTTAGGGCTAATGATTTACCAGTATGTTCACAGTTCATCTATAAGAGGGAAACAGGGAGATAGGGAGGTAGGTAAGGGTAAAGGGGATCAAATATAAGGTAATGGAAGAAAATTTAACTTTGTTGAATACACAATGCAATATACATATGACATATTATTGAATTGTACACTTGAAACCTATCTAATTTTGTTAACTAATCTCACTCTAATAAATTTAATTTTAAAAAGTTATGGAAATAGTGCTGATGGTTGCATAATATTGTGAATGTACTTAATTTTTTATTATATATGTTATACATTGTATATATTTTTTATAAATTAAATTGTACATTTAAATGTGAAAAAAGAGCAAAGACATTTGTGCCTTCCACTGCACTAAGTGGCTAAAATTTTAAAGACTCTCTCTAATAGGTTGATTTGGCATCTAATGAAACCTTAGTCCAGAAAATAATTATAAAAGGCAGATCAAAAGGAACCAGCCACCGTTGTATACATGTGGCTCTAATTAGGGGTTCTTAAATTTTTGGGAGCCACAGACTTCTTTGGAAATATGAAGCAGCCTGTGGATCCTTATTCAGAAAGAATAATATTTTAAAACATAAATGCATAGTATTATACAGGAAAAAGGTATTTAAAATATTTAAAATAATAAAATAAAATAAAAAAATAATAAAATATATTTAAATGTGATGCAGTAAACATATGTTTCTTTATTAATGCATTAAATAAAAAATTTACTGGCAGGTAATTAGACTAATTTTTAAGTAATGATCAACATATTAATACATCAGATATGTAGTAAAATATTAACATGACAGTAAAACATCTATTATTGTTACTATTGACAAACACATAAGAACTACTAGCAAAACTGCTTTTTTGGCCTCTTTTTATAATTGAAGGAAATTATATATTTAGTCTAGAAGTTAGTAAAATAAGACATAATTTTCCCATCCTAGTTCACAGACATCCTTGGCTTTTTTCTATAGCATCCCTATGTTAAGAAGCTCTTCAAGTCTGATTAAATTGAAATTGGAAGACTTATATGAAAATTTTATATAGAAAGGAATAACCAGAAAGTTGTTTTCTAGAAGAGGCAATTAGAGAATTATACTTTCTGAAAAAAAATTATTATTTTGAAGTTAAAAATATATATATCTTCATTCAAAGATAGAATGTTCTATGATTATAAATGTCCTAGAATAATAAGTAGTGCAAATAGATCACAACCACACACACACACACACACACACACACACACACACACACACTTTATAAGGAAAAATTCTGGAGATTCAGAGAAAAATATTGAAGACTTAACATATAAATAAATGATATTTAAGGAGAGAATTAAAAACAGATGGAGAAAGGCTCACCAAAAAAGTGATTTATGAACAGCAAGTGAAATTTTCCTATTCTAAGGAAATATTAGGTCTGTAGACTAAGAAATTTCATTAGGTCTTTGGCTGAAATAATGAAAATAATGGCATATAACTAGAGACATCCTGCTGATATCCCAAACTTCCAAATCAAGAAAAATGTAAAGTCACCATATATATAGAACAAGCGAGTAACAATGGAAATGCAACTAATATTAAGCTTCTCATCTTTCCTCATTAAGAGCTGTAAGACAGTGCAATTGATCTATAGACAATTTTTAGTAAAATAATGTGATTCAAGAATCTACATCTAGCCAAGTAATTATTCTCTTGTTAAAGTAAAAGAAAGGCATTCATGGTGATACTAGAATTCAGATGATACATCATCCATATATCCTATAGGAGCAAATATTCTGGAAAGTATTGTAATCCAATATTAAGTACTTCATTATCACACAGGAAAGAAAAAATAGGTTGAGGAAAAAATATCTTGCAATATCTGGAATTAACTCAAATGTTTATTTGTATTGTGCCCAGAGGTTAGTAATACAGTTGGTAAGTAAGGAGATGAATCAGAAGAGACAAATGGAAAGAGAATGTCCAATAATAATTTGGAATTTAGTTTTGAACTATCTCATTGTAACTTAGGAACTGGTAAGGGTTTGAGGTTAGAGAATAAAAAATCAAAATAACATTTTGTTTTACTGAGTCTCTTATAAAGAACATAGATCTTCCTTAATTTAGCTCATGTGTATATGGGCCTCTGTCTTTTAATTAGGAGCAAGTGGCCAATTCATATTATTGTAATAATAAATGATTGTTAGTTTTGGCCTCTACATTATTTTATACTTATGTTTATTTCCTTAGTTGCAGTTCTCTCTCCTTTACTTTTGTATTTTAAATAAGCAATAAATAACCAAAATCTTAGATGTTAACAAAGTAAGGAATCCTCTTATACAAAAAACAAAGATCAAAAGGAAAATAAAAATAAAGTTAAAAATTCTCCAGAAAGGAGGCCACTGGAATAATTGTTAGCAAGTTGAATCCAACCATGTATGGAAAGGATAAAACACAGTGTAAAAGTAGCATTTATTTCAGAATGTAAATTCCATCAATTATTATTATATTTTCACTACAATTTTAGCAGTTAATTATGTTTTTAAATGTGATGATACCATACATGAAATATTTTATAAAGTCATCATAATTCCTAAACATGATGAAGAATATTTACCAAATGCCAATAGCAAACCTCAATACTAAAAGCTTTTTCTATTAAAATTAGAAATAAGATTGAAATGTTTATTCTCACAATTATTTTTCCCCATTATTTTAGAGTTTCTACCCAATGTGATAAGATTAGAAACAAAATACCAGTAAAAAATTAAGAAACAGCACAAATGTATGAAATACTATGATGCTATTGAATATTTGAATTGGAATGAATGCCGTATGTGTCAATCTGGAGGAAGGCCCCTGAATTCATATTCTAGCTTTTGATGAATGAGGGAGCCTGTCTCCGCAGCTCCTGACATTTGACAATATGATGGACAAAACTACTGTAGTTCATTGTTTCAATTTGCCTTTTCCTGATTATTAATTAGTAAAAATCATCAAACGTTTCTGACTTTCAAAATTTTCTTCTGTGATACACTTGTTTTTAATTGTCCATTTGTCCTTTGGGTTGTTTATCATTTTATTTTTAATTTATAAGTTCTTTCTGTGATGTGAATATTAAGTGTATTTTGTCTTGTTAGAGAGTTGTCACATACTTATTTACATAAGGGCTCCTTATTTGAGGTTCTTTAAACACTTGTTGAGAATCTATTCTCAATTGGATACTGTCCTTAGTATAATATAGTTATACCTTAACTGTTTTATTTGATGGACAGAGCCCAACTCCGTGTATTAAAATCTGCTTTGTACTTTCCCTTTACATGCATCCTATGGCCCAATCGTTCCACTCAAACTTTCTACTCATAATTTTCTTCTTGGCTTGTGCATATTCCCTCACACTTATCCAATTCTATCAAACATCCAGAACCCAACTCAAATCTTAGCATTTCAGTGATGCCCTTTAATAAAAATTGAACTATAATTAAGCTGCCATTTTTTCTCTTCAAATGGAGGGAAGAGAGAGAGAAGGTATTAATTTTTTTTTTCACAAGAGAGAAATTCTCATTTTCAAAAAAAGATTTTGTGAAACAAGTGAGAAAGGAGAGTGTATATTATTCAGTTCCTGATTCTCTTATCTCCTTTAAGCGTTCTCATACAAAATACAATTTTACTCAAGCTTGGATCAGTGATACACCTAATACAAATTTGAATAATATATCAATACTGTTTTTACTTTTTAAAAGTTAATATTTATTTTAAATTGCATTAGCTAAACATTTTTATTATAAGCTTATTTAAAGTCTAGTTTGAATTAAAATATCAGCAAATATACTATATTTATCTGCATAAGTGTTATGAAGCACATTGTAAATATAATTTTACGATAACTCAGATGACAAGTTTATTTTAGAACTAAGATACACACTTGAATCAAATGAACAAGAATCTGGCAAAAATCATTTCACCTCAATTGATACTGTTAATACAAATATGCTCGGAGTCTGATGATAGTGAAACAAGCAATAACTAACATGTATGGTGTATTTACTATGTGTCATGCCCATGTTAGGAGCTTTAAATGCCTTAGTTAATACTCAAACTCATTTTTGGAAGTAGGTGCTATTCTTATCCTCTTTTTACAAATGAGGAGAACAGGCTTTAGAGAGATTAAATAGCTTGCTTGTGGTCACAGGGAAATCCATGCAGCTTGACTCCAGAGCCTAAATTCTTAATCAATAGACTATATGTTTTATATGGAAGGCAGTTGTGAGATCCTAGAAATAACTCAGCCATCAAGGGTAAGAAGATGTGTATTCAATCTTGCCTCAACCATTTTTAGTTGTGTAAAACTGACAACGCCAGTTAACTTCTCTGCCTTTCCAATTTCCCATTTTGAAATGTGGACATTTATTTAAAATATTTCTTATTATGGAATAAGAACTGAATAAATATATAACAAAGACTTCTCAAGGTTAAATCTCACAGGGTTGTGATGAAGATTGAATGTAAAAGCACATTATAATTTTTAAATCACTAAATAACAGGAAGGTACTAGGGTTATGTGACAAGCCTAAGATTATTAGAAGAAAGAATAGAAAACTTTTTTTTTCATTTTTGCCAGATTCATCTGTTTCTGCTCAGATAAACAGTCCCAATTATAATGCTTGATTCATCTAAAAGGAAGAACAATAATTTCTTGGTGGGCCAGTTTTGCAAGTGTAGATGTCAAATTTTGGAAGTGTACTTTTTGTTATTGAAAATTTCAGCTGTATATCTCCTAAAATGACACGTGCTCTTTAATGTACATTGCTATAGATGTATCATAAACAACAGCTATTAAATATTATTTGCACCTTGAATAAAAAACTGGAGACATTTATTTCAAGACATAAAGAGACATCAAACAGAAAGCAGCTTTAAATCACCATTGGCTTGGGTTAAGCTTAATCACTAAAGCAATTAGAGGATTATTATCACTAACTCCCAGATCATTTAGCTCAGACTTCACTTTTATTTTAAAAATTATCTCTCTTTATATCTTTTATATTGAAGGAGAATCTACTAAGTGATATCTAACTGAAATCTTTTATTTATTAAAATGTAGTTAATGGGCCAAGTTTATAATTAATTTTGTAAGAATTAGATATTAATTCTGATCTGTAATTCTATTTTTAATTTCACTTGACAATGTTTATCGCTATCTCCTTTTTGAAAGTCACCAGTCTGTTGACTTTTGTGACTCTTTCTCTTTCCTATGGATGGTAGTGTATGGGCTCAGATATTGGTTGCTTCACTAACGATTTGTAGCTTTGGAAACATTATTTAACCCTCTTAAACTTTAATTTTCTTATCTGTAAAGTGGAGATAATTATAGTCTTTACCTCATAGGGTCCTTTTATGAATTAAAAATAATAATATAAAAGTGTTTTTTACATATTTGCTAAAACAATCTATTATGATTATTATAATTATCATCATCACTATCATCATTTTCTCTGGATGCTCTTTCTTAGTCTCATTTATTCATCCCTTGAATACTATTCCTTCCTAGGGATCAAACTAAAGCTCAGTATTCTTCTCATTCTATGTCTATCATATATGTCCTCCCTGCACATTAGATTTTCTCTTCACATTCATTACAGTCTTTAGAGCTAATTTTTATTCTTTAAAGCATTCAGTAATACTTTTGAGTACTCCTTTTATGGCAGTCACTTTTCAAAGTTTGGATAATATAGCAATGAATATAACAGACAAAACCCTTGCCTTTATTCAACTTACATTCTAAAAAGTGAGGAGAGGAAAGACTCACAATGTGAATGAACAAGTAGATGAATAAAACAGCAAATTAATGAATGTCAAAGGATAAAGACTATAAAGAAAAATACAATGGAGTAAAAAAAATAAAGAAAGGAAGTTTATTGTCCTATACTGATGTGATGACACTTTAAAAGATATTGAAGAAAGTTAAGGAGCAAGTTAAGCTTATTGCTAAGGGCAGAGCATTCTTGGAAGGGAAAATATCAAGTGCACCATTCTTGAGGCATGAGCATGATTAGAGCATTTGGCAAATTTGATGGGAGTAGAGTTATCAAGTATAAGAGTTGTTGAGACTTGACTAAGGGTAAAAGAGGTAGAAATGGGAAAAAAATCAAATAACACTTGCAATAATCAATGCAAGAGATCTAGATGGCTGAAACAAACTGCATCGGAGTGCTGGAGTAGTCCAATACTAGATATATTATTTAAAAAGCCAAAAGAATTTGCTAATGAATTGAATATTGGATGTGAGATATAATATCACAAAAAGAGGTCAATAATGACTAAATGACCTGGTTAGACAGATGGAGAACATTCTAGAAGAAGAAGTTTTGAGAAACAGTGTATAACAGCCTGCTAAAATGTAATAAGGGCAAAAGTTAATTAAAATCTGAAACTAGACAAAGGAAGGCAGTACTTTAGGCCCAGTTCCTGGACCCCTTCACCACATTCTACAAATCATGAAACTTGTAACAATGAGCTCATACGCTAACTGCCGATTTTAGCTTTTGTAAACCTGCTTGCTTGAGCAGCATTAGAAACGATTGATTGTGTATAAGCTGGAAATTACTGTTTGACTATTGCCATAGAAACATAGGCTACTAACTATGGAAACATAACATTCTAATAATGAGCTTTCTGCTTCTGTACCCCGCTTGCACACCTGACCTGTAGGTTGCTAGAGCAATACTTTGTGTTCAGACAGAATGAAGAATGGGATTTGGGACTTAAAAACCCTGTACCTCTGCATTTTGGGGCTGCTCCGGGTAAGGACAGCCGCTGGCTAATAAACAGCCCTAAGAGAGCATACTTAGTTTGGTCTATTCTATACTGGCCACAACATTTTGGAGGCGCCAGTGAGATCTGCACCTTTGGGTAAGGAGATCTGTTGGTTGTGTGGGTGGTTCGGTTGTCGCTGCTGCAATGGGGGAGCATCACATGCTCGAGAAGGCCTCTGGGGATTTTACCCAGCCCGGGCTGGGCTCCTCCTTCCTCTGGGCAGCAGCAAGGGGGAACCACCTGTATGCTCTAGGGCTGTATCAAAAGGGGGCCCAGGGAACCCAATGAGTCGGCCATGACACAGGCCACTGGTCCAGTGGGGGCTGTGACGGCAGACCCCCACCTAGGTTTGGTGTGTGAGTGAGCTTATTCGTTTGTCCGTTTGTCTAGTTAGTTGTCTGTGTTCACTATTGCTCTGTTACTTTTGCTTTGTTTGTATAATAATGGGGCAAACATTTGGGAAACTGACACCGCTTCAGTGTTTACTGAATTATTTTAAAGATTCTAGGAGAAGGGCACAGGGATATGGGGCTTCGGTAACTCCTTTTTAGTTGCAAAAATTTTGTTAGTTAGACTAGCCCACCTTTAAAGTCGCGTAGCCCAGTGAAGGTTCGTTTGACTTGCAAACGGCTTCGGACTAAGCCCCTTCCATTAATGTATGGATTGATATCGTGTCAGATGCCCCTAAATATTTAAAAATATGTCAAAGTGCTGTGTCATCAATAATGGCGGCGGTTCCAACATGTCCACCACAAAAGCTGCCAATATTACAGGCCCCACCAGAAGATCCGCCTGAACTGGCCACAACAGAATGTACATTTGTATTGGAGATCTGAGTCTAAAGAGTGACTAAATATAAATTTGATTAAAGGTTCACAAAGTATGTGTAAAGCAGAATTCTCTCAAATAAATTTATGCTTAAAAATTCAACCTAAAAGTATATAAATGAGTTTCCAAAATCTTTTTGGCAAAATATAATGTGTTTAGAGATATGAAGGATGTATTTTTAAGAAAAAGAAGAGTAATTTTATCCTAAAATAGTTTCAGGTTATTTAAAAGGTCATTTGAGGCACAAAAGAGAAAAATAAAGGACAAAAATATAGGTGAATATATGAAATTGTAAAGGAAAAGAGAAAGAGAAAATCTTGTTTTATATGATCAAGTTAGCTAAAATTAAATGTGTTTACATAAGGTTTTAAAATAAACTTTAATATCAACAGTGTACTAACACAAAACTGGAGTTTGGATTATTAGTCTGTTCCTAATAAGAAATTGTAAAAGATTTTTCTTTACCTGTTGAGCACTACACTTAGGAAACAAAGATTTTATATCTTATCAAAATAATTTATTGTGCTTTTTAGTCTTTATTATGTAACTAAGTATTGTTTAATCAGGTAATCAAACCTTGTGACATTATAACAAATTTCCTAACATAAAATCTAAATGAGATCTTTTGTTTTATCTCAAAATAAATTTAAAACTTCCCAGAGGGCATCTGGAAAATCTTGAAGGTTTGGTTCTGTCACTTTGTAAAAGAAAAAAAATATTAAGCTAATTCAGTCTATTAAATTATATAGAAAGCACTGTCAAGTAATAAATGATGCTTACCCTTCTTTAGGTTACATTTTTATGAATATATGTTACTAACCTGTTTCAGAAATTGTATAAATTTCCTAAGAATTTGTCAATATCTTTTGCTATTCATATGTCCTTGTATAACTGGCAGTAATAATTTCAGTTATTATAAATTGTTTTATGTCATGAATATCAAGAATAGACTTGACTATTCAGAAACAAAGAGCTTATAGAGAAGCAAAGGGCGTAGCTCTGATTTGGGCCATAACAGTAAAACTATTACAATAATTAGATGGCTATGATTTGAGTAAATATGTGGTCTTGATATTAAAATTAAAATTTCGGATAACAAGAAAGATCTGTATAACTGGAAACGTGAAAACTCTTCTTTCTCAAAGAAACCACAGTCTCCTTTAGAGACTATTTTTCTTTACTCATCTGCCCACCTAGGATGATTGTCAATAGTTGTTACAGGTTTTGTTCACTACAGAGGAAAAAGGTAAAATTTTAGAAGAAAGAAGGGAACATGTATTAGAACCAACAGGGCAGCCCACCACAGATCCTGTTCAGATGCAACATGTATTCCCCAGTACTCGTCCCGACTGGGACCCCAACACCACTCAAAGTAAGGAGGCTCTCCAATGGTATCCCCAGTTACTGTTACAGGGTCTAAGAGCAGCTGCCCGTCACCTAATAAACCTGTCTAAAGTAAATAAGGTAGTGCAGGGAAAGAATGAGACACCGTCCGCCTTTTAAAAAAAAGGCTATTAGAATCCTATCACTTATATACTCCTATAGATCCTGAAGACCCAACCAACCAACGGGCAATTAATTGGGCTTTTGTTAGTCAGTCAGCCCCAGATATTAGAAAGAAATAACAGAAATTAAAAAGATGTGAGGGAGAGAATTTATCTAAGCTGCTAGAGATAGCACAGAAAGTATCCAACGTAAGGATAATGTACAGAAAGTCATGTTTGTAAGACAACAGACAGGTAGACCCCCTTAAAAAAAAAAAAAACCCAACAGCAAGGAGAGACCTAATAAAGAAGGCCAAAATAGAAAACCCAGGCTAGGAAGAGACCAATGCGCCATTTGCAAAGAAAAGACTTTAATACAACAAGCCACAGGACAAGGGAAATCTTACCCTTGGACCCAAGCCAGAATTACCAACCTAGGAAAAGGGACCATCACTCATTCATTCCTGGTTATGTTTGAATGCCTATACCCCTTGCTGGGGAGAGACTTACTACAAAAATTACGGGCCACTATCTCTTTTAAAGAAGGACACACTGAACTGACTCTGGGGGCCACTCCATCTACATTAATGCTCACTTGCCCCCTCTCTGAAGAATATCTTTTATTAAAGGAGCTTGATTTTGATCCTTCCCCTAATGCATCACTGTTAAAGAAACTACAGTACAGGAGCCCTTGGGGATAGGCTAAGACTAACCCACCCAGATTGACAGCCCATAAGTCTCGAGTTTTTGGATAACATCACCTGCCTCAGACCAGACCTGACTGACATCCCGTGGCCACAACTGGATGCCACACTGTACACCGATGGAAGCAGCATCGTCGCAGAGGGAGTCAGGTATACTGGGGCGGCAGTAGTTACCAGAGAGACTGTCATCTGGGCTCAGGCCCTGAGCCACGGAACATCAACTCAGTGAGCAGAACTCATCGCTGTGACCCAAGTGCTCCGATGGAGTAAGGAGAAGACAGTTAACATCTATACAGACAACACGTATGCCTTTGCTACTACACATATTCATGGGACACTCTATAAAGAGAAAAGATTACTTATCTCAGGGGGGAAGAAAATCAGAAACGGAGAAGAGATCCTAGCTCTCCTGGAAGCCATTTGGCTGCCTAAGAAAGTAACTATCATACACTGTCCAGGTCAACAGAGAACTGAGTCTGTGGTAGCCCGGGGCAATGCCTTTGCTGACTGGACCACAAAGGATGCCGCCTCAAAACCAGTGGGGCCTATTGATTGATATTCTTCCAGTTTTGCCCCCCCCCCCCACCGAGCGCTCTCAGACTCACTTGTCTACACCCTTGGGGAACTTAAATTAAACAGTAAGCTAAAGGGGGTAGAGGGACCCACTGGATAGATCCACCTCCCGGATGGATGCACCCAAGTACCTGGTGCCCTAGGTCAGAAACTAGTCTCACTCGTCCATCAGAGCACCCACCTAGGAGGGACAAAGTTAATTGAACTTTTAAAACTGCTAAAGAAGTAACAAGAGGTCGTATCTGTGCCCAAGTTAACCCTAGGCCTCCTGTTAAAGTACAAATTAGATCAAGATTTAGGAGCCAAGCCCAGGGAAAATATTAGGAATTAGATTTTACAGAAGTAAGCCCTGGAACTTTTAGATTTAAGTATCTACTTATGTTCATTGACACCTACTCAGGATAGACTGAAGCCTTCATAACTAAGAGAGAAACTGCTCAGGTGGTAGCTAAGAAATTAGTGTCAGAAATAGTACTATGATTCGGTTTGCCATTAACATTGGGGCCCGACAATAGCCCAGCGTTCATCACCAAGACAAGTCAAATTGTTAAGTATTGATTAGAAACTACACTATATATATATATATATATATATATATATATATATATATATATATATATAGACCTCAGAGTTCAGGCCAGGTAGAAAGAATAAACAGGACTTTAAAAGAAACTTTAACCAAGTTTAAATTTGAAAATGGTGAGAACTAGGTGAGCCTCCTCCCCTTTGCCCTTCTTAGGGTGAGATGTACCCTTTACCTCCAAGGCCTCACCCCATGTGAAATTATGTTTAGGAGACCGTCGCCTCTCTTACCCAAGATAGGGGTAAAAAAGGCTACTGAAATTCACAATTTCTCACTACTTAAGTCCTTGCAGGCACGACACCTGGCAAGAAAAGAGGCTCAACACTTAGTCTCTGCCACTCAGGGGAGCCTTGGACAGCCACTAAACCTCATAGTCACTCTCCTGGTAGCTAGATCTAGGTAAAAAAAAAAAGGATACAGCCAGCTGCCCTTGGCGCCCTCACTGGATATCTGACTATAGGCTAAACCAGAAATGGAATTTACCAGATAATAAAGTGAGTGAGGGAAACAAATCCGTGGATGAGTGGCACCAACGATGGACTATTGGATTTTAATAAAGAAAATGACATTATGGGGGGAATGGGGGGGAAGGACTCAAGAAAGAGGTGATGTATAGGTACTAGGTGAATTGAGCAGGAAAGAAACTGTGACCTTAGAGGTAGTATAATTAAGGATAATAACAATTATTGGTATGGCCATGGGAGTAGATGGTTGAGGTATGGTGGAGTTAAAGATCATTGTTTGGGAAGAGATAACATAGGTTAAGAGAAGTCAGGGTAATTCTAAGATTATCCATGTGCACAACCAGAGAGTTTAGATAAGACCATTGTTGAGGAGTGAGACTACAAACCTGAGTCTAAAAACTTTAAGCATGGTGAATATTGTATAGGATACTAAACTGTGGTGGGGGTTTAGAAAGAAAGAGTGAACAATGATATGAAAGAGCCAATGAGGAACAAGGCCCAGTGGTGTGATGGATGCTGAAAGAGAGACTCAGATTTCAGTTAGAAATAAAGGAGCTTTCAAGAATATTTTAAAATTTTCTCCTTGAAACTCCTGCACATATTATGTTAGATATATCCTAGACAATTCATATTTTTGTTACTGTTGAAAATGTTCTTTTTAATAAGTATATACTATATATTAGTTTATATAATTATATGTTCATATATAATTACAAGTTCTAATTTGTAAGAGTGTTAATAATGTACAGACCAAATTTGATTACTGTCTAAAATACATTTGAGTTTTCTATACTAATGTTTTATATCATGAATTTCATATACTTTCTATTTAATTGTAGTAACTTGCAGATTACATTTTGTTTTTATTCAGACAAATTATTTGAATATGCTTTTTAAAATCTTTTTCAGCGTTTATATTTTTTATTTTTCCTTTTTCTTGTTCAAAATAGAGCCTCTAGTAGAGTGCTGTATAGAAGGAAGAACAATGAGAATCCTTATTTTTTTTTACTGATATTTACATAAATATTTGTAATATTTTACTATTCAGAGTTATATGAGGTGTAGGTTTGAGGTAGATTCTCTTAAACAAGTTAAGGAAAATCTTTCATCTCTTCAATTCCTGCTTTAAAAAGTTTTTTTTTTTATTTCTCTATTATGGGTAGATATAAATTTTATCAAATGTTGGGTTTTACTTTGTTTTTTGTTTTTATTTTTGCATCTAGTGAGATAATCATATATTTTCTTTTCTTTTACCTGCTAAGGTAATGAAATACATTAATAGATTTTTAAAAATATATTGCTTAAGATTTTTTTACTTATATTTTTGACGGGCTATAATTTTCCTTTCTCATACTGTTCTCTTCTGGTTTTAATAACAAAGTTATACTAGTTTCATGAAATTAGAAATGTTTGTGAAAGACTGGATTATTATGTTCCTTGACTGGAAGGGCTCATCTTGTCTGTTTGTTTTTGTTATATCTTAAATATATTATTTGGTCTATCACTCATTTCAAATATCTTTTCAGGTTTTAGTTATTGTGTAAATTCTTATTACTAAGATTGTTAATGTTAATTTCATCTCAATAATCAAATCTATCAGTCTTTTTTTTCTTCCCCAACATTGCTCAGTGTAGTCCAAGCACCAATTTGTTAATATAAGTCACCAATCTATGAGAATAAATGTCATGCATATCAGGTTTTGTATAGGCTAAATATCTGCTTTACTTTTAAGCTCAGAATGTCTTGTCTACATGCAAACCCCTAGCTCTCTAAAGAAATTTAGTATTCACATCATGTTTTAAATTAATTATAAAATTATTTATGAATCCATGTAGAATTCAGTTGTTATTTGATATTTATTTATCCCTTGATAGATTTTAAGACTTTTAAATATCATTTTGGTGGTTGTACAGTATTTTTATTAAAATTTTACTGTAATTTACTTAATCACCTCCATTTTGAATACATAAAAGAATGAATGATTACACATGAATGGCTTTTATCTTTGACTTTGTTTTTGCTAAACATTGCTAAATTGCTTTTCCAAAAGGATTCAATATCAAGAAAAATAAAGAGTGCTAGTTTCCCCATGGAATGTAAAATATAGGAGATTGCATAATTTGTCGATTTATTATTCAGTGTTAAATAAAATCATTTTTATCAATTTTTGTCATGTTTTATAAATTTCTCTTTTCCATGTACTTTTAATTTTATGATTTTATTTTAAATTCACAAATGAATACATACTATTAAATTATTAGAGATAATCTTGAAATAAATCAAATCTCTCAGAGGTCAACAATCATACCAAGGGTAATCTTCATTTTTACTGTCTTATATTTTCCTTCATTAGGTTTATTTAATGTGTGATGCACATGAATGAATGTAGATTTTCATGAATGAATAAAAGTTAATGTGTCAAGTCTTGTGGTTTCAGATTCCAATAATGGCTCCATAAAGCAAAAAATATCTTAGTTTATGTTAAATTTAAATAACCATTATCAAGCTTGGCTGTAATTTTCAAGTGGCCTGAGACTCTTAGGACTATGTGAAATACAGCACTATTTTATGTCCTCCACAGTGGATGCAGCATGGGTGGCAGAAATGTAGGGGAAAATGACATGAATCCTCACAATCCACTTTGACAGAAGGACACTCAAAATATGGGAAACATGGAAAATCCCATAACAAGTTTTCATCATTCTAATATGTCAATACAGTATTACATACTGTCATTAGTACTTAAATTTATTTTAAAAATTCTATGCTACAGTGGAAAATTCACTCTAAGAGCTTTTCTCAGTCACAGCATCTGTTAAACAGAGATGATAATCACAAGCTTCATATGGATCTGTTTTTCGGCAGTGAGAGATGTAACTGAATTACATTGATAGTGTGTCCTAATGAAAGACATCCTAGTCTAAAATGCCAGAATATCAAAATGAGGAGAGGCAAAGTCAAAATATGGAACCAATAGTAGAAGCTAAGACATGATGGCTGCAAGTTAGTAAGGCTCTTACTTAGTAAGTGTAGGGAGTTTGGTTGTTGGGTTTTATGAACTGACTATAGCTGAGCATGTAATTGTACCAGTTACCTTAAAAGGACCTGGGGAGATAAAGCTGAGGAGTCAGGTGATCTTGGTGAATCCACTGTCTCTCTTTGTGACCTTCAGAACAGCCTTCCCCAGCTTTACTTTTAGAGATAACAGCATTGCCTTTTTACTCATAGGATCTAATGACCTAAATATGGTGAAAGTGCTTTGACAGAGTTGGAATGATTTATAAATGTAAGGAGGAGAAAGTAAATGTTACTGTCATAATATAAAAATGAAGATACTATAATTATAACTGTGATATTTACTTTTCTGTTAATAGGAAATTAAATTTAAAAATACTAATAAATTTTAGATTTAACTTTTGAGTACTAAAACAACTGGTCTGTTGAATGGGTGTAAGATTCTTAAATTTACCCCTCTTTTATTGTTTGCTATAACAGTATAATTAAAGACTTCCAAAAAATAATTCTAACTTTATATTTATTGTTACTGATGATGGCTTTGGGCAAGTAATTTCTCTTCATAAAATAGCAAAATAAAAAAACTTATCACAAAGGTTGTTGTGAGGTTTAAAGTGGTCTTAAATGAATGGTTGGTACATTGTGTAATGCTCAATTATTGTTAACAATTTTTATTATTATCTCTTGAAATACAACCACTTGGTAAAATGTAATAAACATATACAATGCACATCAACCTATTTGTTTTTTCAAATTATGTATTGTTTTTGAGGAAAATTGTTTAATATACTGCTAATGGAGTATTCTCTGATATTTTAGATAGTGGAAAATACACATAATATAAAGTTTAAATAAATTCGTAAATAATTGTTTCTAATTTATACGTTATTCACCATCATTTTTTTCATCATGATATTATTGTATTAAAAAATTACATTTATATTTGATGGTACTAGCATTGCTTAACAATTAAGATTGTTTCTCCAATTCAAACAAATCTTCATACTTTCCCTAGGAGGTTACAGAAACTAAGAAGGAATGTTACAATTAGGTTACAAATGTGAGGTGAATAAGGAGAGTGCAAAATTAAGCCCACTCCACTCATCCATCATGATCTCATTTAAGGAAAAATAAGTTATGCAGCCAGTTGATAAACTGGTAACTACGAATTTCTCTTACCCTCCAAAAACCACCCACAGTTTTCTGTGTGGATGTGAACATTCTCTCAGAAGGCTGAAATTCACAATTTGGAATTGTTGTTAAGTGTTTCTAACATGTGATTAAAATAATAGCGACTTGGAACATCAACATATCTAAAAGTTAATGGATACAGAAAATTATAGGATAAAGAATAAGTGTGGTAATGAAAATGAAAACACTCTTTTTTTCTAAATCCTTGAAAAATTGGTCCTTGTAAACAATATTTAAAATTCTATACTTCATAAATTCTTTTCGTATATTTTAGATGTTAAAACAATAAAATTTTACTTATTTTGCCTCTAATCAGAGAATAAGTGAATACGGTAGGCTGAAAGTAAAGGGCATTTTGAAAAGATTTATGAGACATTCTAATCATAATGTGTTTTTCAATATTCCCAATTAATACCTTATCTATTTGATTGAAATTATTAAATGACTCACTGTTATTTTTTGATGATAAATTTTTCAAAGTATTATAATTAAAGAGTTCAATTGATATATAGTGTTTACTAAAACATCATGTTATTATTTTTAGATTTAATTACATTTGTAATGGATTGGGGATATTTAATAAATATGATCTCAATAAAAGCTTTTCATAAAAGCTTACATTTGAAAAATTAGTTTCACTCTTATTTTATTATAAACTAACTCTTCAAAATAGCTCTAACACATCATGATGCATTTGTTTTCAGGAATATTTAGCCTCATCAATGCACATATGCATTTTAAATTAAATTAAAATTAATAAATATAGAATGCTTAGACAAGATTAAGGTGAAGAGACTTACATATACTCAGCTTTCTTAGTGCTGGGCACTTCAGTGTGTTGACTTGTTTAATCTTGAATCTCCCTGGTGAGCAGGAACTATAAAAACCCTCTTATTTATGAGACAGTCAAGCCTCAAAAGTCTAAATAATTTACATGAGATTATAAAACAGGATTTATATCTTTCTGTTTCTCAATTTTTTTCACTATATTTCATTTCTTCAATTCTAAGGGACTTACCTATCTTAGCTTTTCTGTCCCAAAACAGAGAATAAGGGCCTTGTCTTTTATTTTCTTACCGTGGAATGAAAATGTCTAAATGCTTACAGCTTTTGTCTTATTACTTGAAGTTTTTTTTTTATTATTTAATTTTACTCTTGTGGATTCCAAATATATTTAATGGTGTATTTGTAGAATTTTATAAGTGTAGTATGCTGAGAGGAAAGAGCAAGAGGAGTGTTTCAGAAAAATTCCTTTTTCTATAATTTGTTGGTTTTCAAGAATAATAAAGATTATCAAACACTTGATTCTGTTCAAAATATCTACAGAAACAATTGGTCCAACCCAAAAGGTCCTTGAAATTTGTCCTATCACAAATGTCCATGAGCATATTTAATCCATGCTGAATGGTCCCTGATATCTAGTCCTGTCAAAAAAGTCCACAGTTAGGAAATGTCCCTGGGTTCCCACAGCCCATAATTTGTACTTTGGTTTAGATGATTAATACATAGAAAATTATATCATGTTTTATTGGTCCAATAATTGTGCTGTGGCTGTATTGCCAATGATAATTCTTCTTGTCTCAGTAGCCCAGCTGGTCATGGCATATGGGGTGAGAGGTAAGTGAGTCAGTGTGGACCAAATGTCTCCATAGATGTTTTGGATGGGACCAAATATCAAGGACCTTTTCACATGAATCAAATGTCTCTGTGGACTGTTTGGACAGGACAAAAAAGAATAAAATGTTAGTCTGACTAAGGAGGTTAAATAGTATATTATTTTATGAGTCAGAATGACTGGTTAGCTTAAGCCACTTTATCACATTAATAGTGCATCAATAGTCCATGTCTTTAAAATTCTTCCATTTAGGACAAAATTATTAAGATCTCTCATGGTTGCCATTTGCCTGCTGACTAAACACAATATATGCTATATAGAAATATCTTTTAAACTCCCTGCTGTGAAATAATAACACTTAGTTTAGTTTTTAGACATATGAAGTACTTATTAAGAAAAATACTTTATACTGGTTACTACTTTACTATAAGAATCATATTTGGGGATAATTTTCAGCTTTTTCATAGTAACAGTAGACTTAGGCAATATTATAAATTTTTTTCTATTGATAGTTTATATCAAATTATAAATAAAATATAACTGATAATTTCTCTAGCTACGTGTCAAAACAGGATAAAGATTTTGAGAGGAGAACATCTTTAATACTTTCCTATAATTGTCCTCTCTCTTACTCTTTCTCTCTCTGAATTTTTATAGTACCTAAGAACAAAGTTACACATACATTTAGGTTCACTTACTGTCAATATCCAGGAGGTAATAAAACAAATAGGGTTAAAATCCCAAATGGTTAACCACTGAGGAAAGTTGAAATGTTTTCATTCTCAAAGGGCAGTGCTAAAGACTAGAGTACATAAGCTGTCTTAGCACATAATATCATTTAATAGGCACCATATTACTATAATAGTTTATAGGACTAGAAAAGGCAAAATTACCTCCTCCAAAGCGTAATAAAAATAAAAAATGAATGCAAGAGTTAAAAGTAAACTTTTTCAGAATATCTGAGTATTAAAGCAGAAAGTAAATGGATTCGATCTGAAAATTTTAGGTTTAAAGAACATAGCTATCTACCAGGAGCTAGGGCCATATTTATTAACATCCATAACATCAGCTAAATAATGTTCTTTATTTTTAATCAGCAGGGTATATTTTGGGTTAATAGTATATCTCCTGTTTCAGACTTTTATTTTCTGATCAGTTCATAGGTATTGTTTCTAAAGCCACAAATAGTATTAGCAAAAATACTGAAACTATTTTTTTAATTCTCTACATGCACTGAGATAGAAAAAAAAAAAAAGAGTAAAATGAATTGAATTCTTCTTTGCTCTATCAATTGCCAATCCTTCATTTCATCTTTTCAGCAAGTTATATTATTAGTATATTTGTTTGTCAACAGAAAAAACAGAGATTATGGCATAATACAGTAACAATAATATATTATGCTATTATTACATGTTATCTTATAAAAAACGTTTACAGAATTTGACCACCATCAGATTTTAAGAATCAAGTAAACTAATATTATAATCCTGATTAACAGCCAAGAAAAACAAGACTCAGAAAAGATTCAGAGACTTGTACTGTTTGGAAATGGTGAACAGGGCTAGAAGTTAGCATTTCCATGACTCATTTCTGCTCTTTCTTAGCACTTCACAGCTTCTAATGACATTGTTATTCCTTAGTATTTAATGAGTTACTAAATTATAAATGTCATTAAAATATTCAAATAGAGACATGACCTCTAGATCTAACCTGTAGATCTAGAGGCTCTATTAAATTGATCTAACTCATATCCTAAATTATCACAATCAGCTAATGATTTAAATGACTCACATTCAAATTGGTGCAGTGGCTAGAGACAGATAGCATAGCAATCATTTTTTTGTGACTCTTGAGTTCCAGCACTGATATTTCCTGGTTTTGTGATCTGGGACATATCACTTAAGCCTTTTAATGATGTCATATCCCCATCTATACATGGGGAAAACAATAGCACCTACCTTCATTGGATAATGTTAAGATTAAATGAAGTAATGCAAACAAAATTTTTATTACAGTTACTAACATAGTGACAGGTTCAATAAATTTCATCTAATATTATTATTGTTGCTATAATTATTATTATCATTCAGACTATCTCAAGGTTGGTTACTAGCTATTAATTTATAGACCCTATTAGGTCAAATGCTAAATCACACTGGGCTCCTCTTTCTTTTTTCTCCTTTATTAAATGAAGTGATTATATTAGATGATCTCTAAGATCCCTTACTATTATAAAATCTGATATTCTTTATAGTAGAGTTTTAAAACCAAAATTTCTTCAATTGAAGTACTCTAGGAACTTAATTATTGAACATATAATTTTCAGCAAAATCTTTTGCTCAAAGATAATAATAAATATAATAAACAATAATAAATATATTAGTGGAATTGGGAAACTCTAATATATTAAGTATAATTTAATCATTAGTACTTAAGAGAATTAATTGAACTCTCCTAAAGGCCAGGTTAGTCTAGGATAGTTCAACACATTTAACATAAAATGTATTACTGTATGTATTCTATAACTTTCAACATCCTTTAAGGCAGCTGTTCTCAATGTTGTCTCAAGACCAGCAGCATTAGTATACCTGGGTACTTGTTAGGAATACGGTTCCAGAGTCCCATACCAGACCAGTTGCACCTGAGATTCTTATGATAGGATAGGGCAGTCTTTGCTTTATCATAACCTCCCAGTGTTTCTGATGATGCTGAAGACTATGCAAAAAATGGAAAAGAAAGATCTGTTTCTGATAAACATTTACTGAAGCACCTAAGATTGAAATTGGATCTGGTCTTAGAAGACCTCAAAGAAAAAAAATCTGCTAGAATAATTAAAAGTCAAGTAACCAATCAATTGACTGAAAAGGGGGCTAATAAGTCACTCTCAGTTATTTCCTATAGAGAAATAAGGTACTAAAAAAGTTAAAGAAAATTTCAATAAAATCATCAGAGAATATCAGAGTAATGATTCTAGCAAGGGAGCAGTCCTAGTAAAAATACATGTTTCATTTTTCTGCTTAGTGTTAAGAACCACATGTTCTCCATGCTGCCTACTACATAAAAGAAATTAAGTATTTCTTTTTCTATTTTTTGATAGTAAAAATAAAACACTAGGCGCTCAATGCCCTGATTTATGAAGGTCCATATTAAATATGGAGGGAAATATTTAATAATACATGTCCAACTGGCAAAATCTAAATATCTTCATGAGTTACTGCAGTAAGAAAATCTTTTAATATACTAACAATCACAAACATTTAAACAATATACAAGGGCAAGAAGAGAAAATGTCAGTGATAGAAAGACAAATGACTTTATTTGCTTCAATGTCTTCTTTAACATTTATATAGCAATCCCAGACCCCTTTATTAAGTCCAGAATTTCTAACTACCACCTAGATGTTAATTTCAATGAATCAAAAATAGAGTGTATCCAATCAGGTCCCACAACCTTTTCTCATAGTATCTACCTCAGTTAATAGAGTTAACTTTTCCCAGGTATAAACCCTTAACGTTCTTCTTCTTTCTTCTTCAGGCTCCTCTCTGGCTCCCTCATACCCTCTACCCAGTAACATTTTGAATTTACCAAATCCCATCCATTTAAATTCATAATTAGCTGAAGATCTATTTCTCTTTCATCTTTTCCTCTGTGATCACTTCTATTCATAGTCTCATGATATTTTTCCTGTCTCTCCTCACAATTAGACCTTAAGGCAGAAGAGAACAAGAACCATATCTTCTCCCCACTGCCCATCAGAAGGCCTGGTATAGTAAGCACCCTCAAGTTTTCCCCTGGTACATATACTGGATGAGAAAACAAATTAATTTGAAATCTCAAAGCTCTTATGATTTCAAGAGGCCATTAAGCACTGTATCTTTTTCCAGAGAAAAAAATTAATATGCAACAAATTTGTAAAAGAAGAATATATATTCTAATCTGTATTTGACACATTTTAAGTTCTAAGTAAATGTCTGAATAATCAGATTTGTATTTTTCTAAAATTAGATCCTCTTTATAGACTCATTTTAAGACAAGTTTTGTTTATTTTGTCCACTTGGTTATTATCGTTTCCAGGTTTTAACACTTGGCTTCAATGACCTTGACAAAATTAATGGTGATATGTCACAGAGTCTTTGTGGGATATCCATGAGACTTAAAATTAGGCAAATTATTATACTATCCAAAATGACTTTCAATGATTACAAGAATTACAATTTAGGAGAGAAAAAATTTCTGTCTAGAGCATATTTGTAACACTGATTTATGGAAACCTATTCCCAGAGATTTAGCTATACTCAGGAGCTGCATTATTTAAGTAAATCACAGACAAACAGCCAAACTCTAAGGGAGTTTGTCTGCACTCTTAAACTGCAAGAACATCTTTTGTGTTTTGTATACTATATAAATTTCATGTTGTAACAACCCCACTTCAATTGTACAAAATACCAGGATTTCAGAAATAGATTAGATTTGCTCTTTGAAAATTATAAAGTTCAAACAAAAAGATACAATTTTTGTTTTTTCTCAGTACCTTCACTGAAGAGGAATTCCAGAATGTACAAATGGAGAAAGAAAATGCTTGGCTGATGCAAGAGAAATCTTCCCAAAATACCTGGTCTGGGATATTTCAGACTCTTAGCAGATTGCAAAACTTTACTGCCTTTTATTAATAATCAGAGTTCAGATCAAGTGCCTCTGAAGAGCCAGGACCTACTTATGAGACAAGGGTTTAGCTCAAAAGTTGAACATCTTCTGACAAACATTCTCATAATAGCAGATATCTTCTCCAAACACCAAATTACCCTAGCCAGCACAAATGTCAATGACCATAGAGACATTGAAATGTATTGCCAATGTTCTCTAGAATGTAGAACAAAGAAGGTTATTTAGTAATATATGAGAAAAACATATCATAGAAATTAGAAATTTTGTTCTATAGACTTGTTGCAATCTAAAATGATTTAGACCACAGTCACAACATCTTTCTATGGCTGCCTATATAGACATAAAACAAGAGGATGTACAACATAAATCATTGTTATTACAAAATACAAATACTTTAGGTGTATAATTCCAGAAGGAATTTTAAAGTCACAAGGTGATTGAGTAAGTAGCATTTAAACTTACACAGATTAAAACAGACTTCTAGTTATTCCTTAGTATCATGAACTCCCTTAGTGGTGAAAATCTAGGAAATAACATTTCATATGTCAAGGTTCATACACATTTGAAAGGACAGATAAAATAAGCAAATTTTTTATCAAGTTTTAGCAATATAATAAGGGTAATATGTAAACACCTGGATATGAAACAAACAACAAAAAGTCAGTAAAGCAACAAACAGAGAAGTATTGTTATTGTGAAGTATGTTTATCAAAATTCAAGTGTGGGGAAAGGGATGAATGGTGGTGAAATATGAGAATGGATCAGAGAACACAAACTTCTGAGAATACAGGGAGAGCTTTTCAGGAGACATCCAGCCACAAATTTCTTCTCCTAATAATAATGATGATTCTAATTAAAGTCCTTCAGTTAAGCAAAGATAATAGTAGCTACAGCAGAGCTTGCTTTAAAAAAAAAAAGTATCACCTCTTAACAGTCTATCATTTACAGAGATAGAAATTTGCACATTATCAAAGAGAGCAGAAATTGCTAGAGCTGTAATAACACACATTTCATAAGATTTTACTTTAAAAGACAAATTTGGAGCCACTACATGACATTAACTGTCTTTTCATTTAGTCAGTTACATGATGCAGGGAAGTGAAGAGTTCAGTGTTAAAGGAAAAAGGATCAAATTGACAATTTAGATACAGGTCAGTAACAGAAGGAAAGATCTAGACAGAAAAAAACAAATTCTTTATTTGTTTCTGTCTATGATTTCTCCACTTTTTTAGAGGTAAAAACTTGGAGATAATAGGTAAAAAAAAATTATGTATCACTTTCATTTATTTTCTACTGATGACATTAAGATATAACTTATACTTTGCCATGAATAAATTTGATATTAAATCTATAATCAGAATTCAGTTATTTTCTAGTAATTATTTTTAAGTCTCAATTTAAAAGAATCTACTAGAGTTTGCTAAAAAATTATATCAAAATTAGATGATGCAATTCACTTTCGCAATAACATGCAGATAGGTAAGCAGGTTAAACAGAAAAATATCAAAAGAATTTAGCATGCTATTGTACAATGTTAGAAAGTGAAAGAGAACAGGAAACCTACCAAGTACACACTAAGCGCAAAAAACATTGTATGTCGAGCATTACATAGAAATGTTTCTGGTGTAAGAGATACCAACATAGGTTACTTTGTTTTGCTCTAGTTCTCATTAAAGGTCATTTGCCAGTGTAAGAGGTACAGGTAGCACTGGTGGGTGACTATTGGAAAATATGAACTGTGTACTTAACATTAGTTTTTTGTCATGATAGTTCTGATTTTAATGCTTACATTTCTTAACATTTTGGGGAATGTACACATCCATGGAAACCTTTCATAAGTAAAACACGTTAAAAACAGCATTTTTGCATGTACCTGTTTTTCTCCACTGGGCTTTTTGTGGTTCAGTAACAGCTCAACAGCTCCGACGACTTCCTTCCTGATTGCATGTAATAGAGCATCACCGACATAGACATTAAAGCTCAAGAGTAGTTCAATGAGCTCCAAGTTCTCATTTTCAATTGCAATTAAGAGAGCAGTTCTTCCAAGAGGGTCAATGCAATTAATATTGATTTTAAAATAAATTTCAGCTTCCTCTAGAGATTTCTTGACACTTGCATAATCTCCCTTTTCCACAGCATTTAAGTAGGCTTTTTCTGACGTTGAGAGTTCCGATTCTGCTCTGACAATCCTTAGAGGGATGCGGTCTCTGTAAGGGGCATTAACGTTTCTTTTGTAATAGAATTGAGCCATGTTTCATGCCACACTATTTCTTTCTCTCTGGAAGTGCAAACAGAAACCAAAAAACACAAGAATTATTGTTGGTACACTTTTTAATTATTATGCATCACACAACTCAAGATGATGTCAATAACAACAACGATGTGATTATTAATTGTAAAGTTTTTCCCCTTAAACAACAGAAATAGATTTAATAACTATTCAGTTATTTGCAAACACAAGTAACTAAGTCCTAATCTAAAAGGAATAAAAAAGATGCTAATATTTGCAAGTTCTTTTTAAAAATCACTTTCAAAGTGACATTTTTCACAGAATTCAACTATGATTTTTATTTATAAAATTTATCATAAGTATATATAGTTTTTAGCAGAAAACCTTAAAAATCAGAGGCCATATCTTTGAGGTTCCAAAACTGGACCAGGACATTCAATATATGTTGATTTTGCCAATCATGGAGATGTTGTTGAGATTATAGAGTATCACAGTCTTGGCAAAATGTTTTTTACTTTTCACATATTCTATTCTTAATATTAGTAAGTATTGACATCAAAGTTAAAGTGAAATAATGTTCTTAATGTCAATAAAATGTTATACTAAGCCTGATGAGCATAATTTTATTTTTTCTCTTTGTAAGTAAATCCACTGAGAGGGAAGAATGTGTACTGATAATATTAATGATCAAAATGAAGCCTAGGCAGTTCAGTTTTCAAAGGAAGGATTTAGAAAATGATTAAATACAAGGAATTTATTACGAACATGCTATTTCTTAGTTTTATTACCTTTAGATCATGAAACAGTTAACCACAAGACAGAAATATATTCATTATAAACTGAATTATTATAATTTGTTCCTTTAGGACATATTAGGTTATTTTATTAAAGTACCTTCATAGACTAAGCAGAAAGTAGGAATTCCATAATCCAGAAAACTTTTCTCAAATATTTTATATTTTATTAGTCTTGGTATTTAAATGAATAAAATAAGACCAACTACACAGAATGATATAAACTTATTTCACAACTGCAGACAGGATGTATTATGAGTTCTTTAAATGGTAATATTAACTTTCTAGAGAAAATAAGAGAGTAATGATGGCATTCAGATATATTAATTAAGGTGTGCAAATTACTTGCTTGAAGCTTGATTATGATTGTAGTATTTGGGGGATGCTCTAACTCACTCACTAAAATAATGGTTATAGAATTTATATTATTGGATGAAAAGGACAATTTAATATTTCTCTAGTTTAGTTAAACTTTAATAAATCAACATTATTATGATGTTACATATTTCATTCTAATTTTCTGATCCTGAATGTCCCATTTATATATCAATGATAACATTAAAACGTTTGCCTCAGAGTGTCAGCTGTCATACACACTTCCCAGTACTTCTTTTCCCAATCCATGCCAGCATCCATAGAGTGTATGAGAACAATGTTGTGGCCTTTGCACTGTAATTTTATCAACACTACAATATAAATGTTTCATAATGATAATAACTGGCATTTATTTATTTTACATTCTTCTTTATTACCTCACTTTGACTCTTTGAAAAATTTATGAATATACCTTTTTCAGAGTGAAATTTTGAGATTTCCTACCAACAATGTTTTTGCTTAAGACTAATGTTTGAATGAGGCTTACCTAAAATATAGTTTAAAATGAGAGTATGGACACACACACACACACACATACACCGAGTATTAGAACTTTATATGAATTGTGAATCAATAAGGTTAGGAATCAACCTAGAGAATGGAAATGTGCTGTATCGTGTTGAGTTGTGTTGTGCTGTGTTCTATTCTTTACTTTGTTTTATTAAGATAATATCAAATAAAGAATTAGATAGTAAACAACATTTGACTTCTTATTTTCAAAATTCAAGATGACAATGAAGAGATTGGTAGACAACAATAGAAGACACTGGAGAAATTGAGGGAGCGGTGCTGACAGATAATAAGGAATTAAACTTATTAAAAACTATTTCATTTAATACATATAATTGCCACAAATGTAAATTATATAAGTACATTTTTAAAAGATGATACTACCCTGAAAAAAAGACATACTCTAATCAACAATGTATTTAAGATGCAAACTGGGTATGAAATATTACATTAGATATTCTGTTTCTCCGTATATAAAGTGAGGTAAACAATACTACAAAGAAATGGGTGAGAAGAATTAATGAGTTAGTACCGAGAAGTATCTTTTATTACCTATAATGTCCTCTTTCAATTTTGGAATATATTTGAAAAAATATAGGAACTCACATTGGGAAGGCTAGGTGGTTTTGAAATGTGTTTAAATTTGGAATATGAGAGAGAGAGCAATAGAGAGGGCAACTCTAATGGTGAAAATCTTAAAAGAGTAAGGAAAATTACATAATTTTTCAATACATAGACTTGTACTTCAAGATTATTTGAGATGTAGAAACACTAATAGAAGGACAAAAATCAAGTTTAACATTTTAAAATTGTGATATATAAATGTAGTAGTGAGTGGAAGGTGCTGATAAGGCTGGTAGAGTTTCTAAGTTGACATACTTATCAGCAACAATGGAATTGCTACTGGTTGGCAAATTGGTAAAAGAACAGGAAACTCAACTGAGCAAATATTGTGACCTTAAATGTGGATATAAAAGCCTGTTCCTGGTAATGCACTTTCAGAATAAAATTTCTGAAGAGGAAAAGATGTTTTTCTCCATGAAATTACAGAAATTAATAGAGCCGTTGATTTCAATGACCCCTTCATAACACATAAACCATAAGTGGAATGACTGCTTCATCAAATTAAGTTTTAAAGACTCAGAAGAAATATAGAAAATGATGGCAAAAGTCCTCAAATCCTGTGATGTGAATTTTTAATTAACCCGAAAAATTTCTCTTCCTTAAATGTGTTGGAAATTATAAAAAAAAAGTGAAGAGAGCTAATCTTGACATCAATCCCAAGAGAAAATTTTTAAAAATTGTCATTAGAGAACCATAAATACCTAAGCAACATAAAGATATACAGACATTGCCTGATTTATGATGGTTTGACCTATGATTTTTTAACTTTGTAATTTTACAAATGCAATATTCATTCAATAGAAAACCTGATGATATGATACCCTCTCATGATGCTAGGCAGCGGCAGCAAGCCTCAGCCTTCAGTCAACCACTTGATCACGAGAGTAAACAACCAATACTCTACAGTGTACTGTATCATCAGTGTTTTGGGGAGATTGTGTTTTGTGTTGTCACATCCCATCCTGTCCACAAAACACCCATCTGTGTCTCCTACTTTTGGTGATAAGAAGAGGAAGGCAATGGCTCTTTAGATGAATTAACTCAAGATAACTGCCCAACTATAAGCTAATGTAAGTATTCTGAACACATTTAAGGTAGACTAACTAGGCTAAGCTATGATGTTCGGTAGGTTAGATATATTAAATGCATTTTGACTTGCATATTTTCAACTTATGTTGAGTTCATTGGGATGTAACACCATTGTAAGTTGAAGGGCATTTGTATAGAAAAACAAAAGTTATAAATGTTTATATAAAACAGAAGGCATATTCCCTAAAGGATAAACTTAGTTGTGCAACAGAAAGAACAATGAACTTGAATTCCAAACACAAAGGAAAGAAAATATACAGAAATCTCCATTCTCGAGTATACATTATTAAAGATAAAATGAATTTTCCTCAAACATCTCTTTTTTGTGTGTGTATAGTTTTTATTTTCTAGTTCACTGTAAAAATATACATTTCCAGGTGTGTTCTCATGACACGCTAAGGAGTAAAGATTCCCATTTTTTTGTTAGGATACTACTACACTTCAGTTGCATTTGTACTTTTTCTGGAATCCAGTATAAAATATCATTTTCCTGGATAACTTATTCACAATCCAATTTAGATACTTTCTCTTGTTATTGGTATGATATATTATCTCAATAATATTTGGCATAATATACACTGCACATAAAAGCATAATGCTCTGATTTTTGTTACCATTCTGAATTCTAGACCCTTTTTTAGTTCCCTTAAGCAGGATACTATATGCACGTTTTGGTAGTTGCAAGTCTTACATCAAGAACACCACATTTTGACTAAAATGTTTTGTGACTTAAACTAACCAACATTTGACTGTCAACATTCTCCTCTTATTTTGATGTCATAAAAGCATAGTGAACTACTAAATTCCTTTAAAAAGTTTTAGGGACATTTCTGCGAATCCTATGATGATCTTATATTATTGCTCAATGAAAGAAAAGAACTTTACTTAATAAAATATTCTGACATCCTAGGATTTTTAAAAATAAATTCAAAATTATACTCATTTTTAAAATTAAAATCCCTTACAATTTAATCAGAACCAAACTTAAAACTAAACATTCAATATCTCCATTAAACACATACACACACACACGTGCGTACGCACACACACACGTGGAGAATGGCATATGCAAGGTGTAATTTTTTTATTTAACTTGATTTTCATCTCATGGAATTTATAAAACAAGCTTTAGAAAAACACATAGTAGGAAAAGTTTGAATTTCTACCCTGAGAGTTAGAATGTGTGCATTGACTTATTTCTTTTTTCCCTCCAGTTTCAAAGGAAAATATGCTCTCTCCCTACTCCTGCTGCTAATCCTTCTGTCTGAGCTTTCATCCATTTCTATTTCTCTAAGTTTCATATCTTCAACTTTTTTCTGCAAACTGACTCTCCTCCTCAATTTACAAATGTACTCAATTTTAACATTTTTATCTTAAAATTCTAATTACTTTTGGCAATTCTTTCTCTCCTAACTATGATTTTCTTTATTCTATAACTTTAATTTCTTTTTCTTTCTCAGTTACTCATTTACTCTAACATGATGTTTATATCCATCACGGATTTTTTTTTCTTGAGGTCAATCATGCCCTGATACTTGCCAAATACGTTTTGGTACTTTTCAAACCTTATAATAACCAACAACTTTTCAGAAGCCTCTATTGACTGAGCCCTTTGAAATGAAAATTGTTCTGCCTTGAATTCTGTGATGTTCTATGACATTCTTCTCTTAAAACTTTATCTCAATCTTACCTCACCCAGACTCCTTTCCTTCCATGCAAAGCTAAAATGTTATACCTGCTCATGGCTCTTTTCTCTATCCGTCATTCTCATTAGTTAACCTCATCCATTACTCATTATTTAAAATGTTTCATAAAATCCACAAGTATATTTTAAAATATGCTATATGTTTTAAAAATGCTCTAAAATCCACGTTGTCACATCATGCTTTTCTCTTAAGTTCTAGATCTGTGCTGTCTAATATGGTAGCCATTAGTCACATGTATGTAAATTAACCAACATTACATATAGTAAGAATAATTTCTTAAGTCTTACCGTTCACATTTCAACTGCTCAATGCATTCTCTCTTGTAATGTTGACTTATTTTATCTCCTATTCTTTTTTTTATATAGCTATAAAATTTATATTCTTAAAATTCCACTGATATTTTTTTACAGCCTCCCTATTTAGCCTCCACAATGCCACATACCTAAACATTCTAAAATATTAATCTAATCAAGTCAATCTCTCACTTATAATCTTTACATGACTAATAACCATTCACAGGAAAAATACAACCCTATTATGAAATACAGAATATTCCATGATTAGGCTTTTAAATGGCTTCTTAGAATTATTTCCCAAGACTGGTCCTGGAAAACATTATTTTACACTGACAAGAATATCAAACTACTTGCCTACTATAGCTCTAAGCATTTTCTCATATTGTTCTTTACAATGGGAATACCTTTCCTTCTCTTGAGCCTCTGGAAATTCCTGCTAAGTTTTAAAACCTTCTGTAACCTTCTGTAAAGTATCACAGTCTCTGAGGATTTTTCTTCATCTTAAGGCAGGGTTATATGGCCTTGTTAAATTATTTTCATGAACTCTGTAGATCTCTTAAATTTAGAACATTTCTTACTATATAGGTGATTGTGGTTTATATATATTTTCATCCACAGTGCTAAGCAAATAGTAAGTGCCCCAAATTTTTTGATGAATCAATGAATTAATGACTACACTTTTAGAGTTATTCCACTACCATTTCAGATAAAGAAATACAATAAATAGGGTCAACTTGCTTTAATCATTTACCTACAGTTGGTTTAGTGTTTGTCAGCCTACTGAATGCAACAATTGGACATCCAGTCAACAGTTATTAAGCTATCAAACAGCCTTCACAAATGCTTTCAATTTTTTACCTACTTTTCTTTTCTGTATATCTTTATTCCCAAGCTTTTGTCATCCATAAAAAGGATTAAAACTGTAATGTGTAAATCAATAAATGTACAGCTCACAGCTCTGGAATATACTTCTCACCTTCACAATCTAAAATCATCAGAAGGGCATATGACTTGTCAGTTGGCTGATGCTTCCAGGGGAATTGGAGCACAGAGGAAAAATACAAGACAGTCTGGAAAAGTAATTTGAATACCTTATAATAGAAGAGGTAGAGTTAATTTACCAGGTCACAGGAGAAAAAAATGCATATTAATATACACAAGATTATTAAAGAGGATAGGAAAAAAACTAATAAGAAATCATTAAGTTACTGAAAACACTCATAGAATGACAATAGAATGAATAAGCAAATTGAAAGTTCAAGTCACAAAATTCTCCCAGTTTGTAAAGTATAAGAGTTAAGAGAAAAGGAGAATAGATACATTAAGGCCAACAACTATCATATAGCAATTGCATAAAGAGAAAATAAAAGAATGGGGTGTAAAAATATTTTAGTAGTAATGACTAAAATTTCTCATGACTGAAAAAGATATAAGACCTCAGACTGAAAGATTTCATGGTGCAACATAGGGAATGTGAGAACAACTTCGTCATAGACAAAAATTTTTTTAAAAACAAATATATCCCCTATGGGAACTGCAACCACATACATCATTAAGAATAGCTATGTCAACATTAGTTATTGTTTTAGGAAAATTTTGCCCAGAGAAGATATTTGTGAACCAGTAAATAACTCATTCTTTCGCTGTTCACTTTAAAAAATTCCAGCATGTCAGTTTATCTGAGATAACATTCTGCTCATCTGAGCAAACAGATTCCTTATTAAATAATGCTTTACTTATCAAGACTCTTCATAACTCTCACTTTGCTAAAGCCACCAATGTTAAACTAGATTTCACAAATATCACCCAATCCAATCATCTCGTACCAGGAAAGATCCACACTAGAACACTTGTGCCCAGGACAAAAATTTCAGCTCCTATTCTTCCCAAATGCCCTCTTTGGTGACATTAAGAGATCATCTGACAATAAATGAAGTGAGTGTAATCAAGAATTAATATCAACATAAAATTATAAATAAAAAATAATAAAAGTTTATATCAGAAAAGAGGAAATATTAACCCTTAGGATTATGAATGCAAAACTCACACATTCTGATTGTTGTATAATATTCATGGATATTTAAATATCTGCTCATATTTTGACTTTATTAATATTTTTATTAAAGCTCCAATTAAATATATTTTGAATAATCTTACCCTAAACTCTTTTCTTCCACATCTCTATTACTTTTTTTTTAATCACTGCAAGAAAACTTGCTTTATTTAATTTTTCAGACATCAAGTATACAAAGTTATTAAACCAGGTTTTAAATTTGGAAAACCATATGCTATGCCCAAATGACAATGGACTGTTGCAAATCATGAGTCAGAGGTCTTCTGCATTCTCATACACATCTTTGTAACCATATAACAGTGTCAACCCTCATTCTGAGATAAGAAAATGACAAAGTGTGACAGTTTGTAGTTTTTAAATTTATTTATTTAAATTAGTTTCAAGTCTCTATTACTTTTTATAATTTTGTAGAATTGAGGTTTTTCAGGAATACATATGTTGTTTCATAACAGGAATGTGTGTATATGTGTATACCTGTTATTATTACTACACCAGAAACACCTGTACTTCTTTCATTGCATCAAAGATGTTACTACTTGTTTACAATGAAAGCATAACTTGTCATAAATAAAGCAATAATAAAAGAAATGTGGGAGAAAAACAATGCATGTTCTAGATAAGTGGTTTATAAGACTTGACAAAGAAAAAGTAACTTAGTTTTAAAAATGACTTATTTAACAGCAAAATATATTCAAAGTGCCGCACCACAATCAGATTCTGCAGTGCATAGATGACCTTCAGTTTCTGATATTGTGTGTGTGTACATATGTGCATGTGTGTTTGCATGTGTATGAACGGTCATGGTGGTGATTATGAGTCTTTCACCTAAAACAAAAAGAAATATTTTAGTGATAGCAAAATAATATATAAATGCTTAAATTTGGATGTACTTATAGAATTTTTGACAAATATATGATCTCTTTCTTTTAAGAAATCAATTAGATTATTGCAGATGTAGGAAAGTATATCATGTGGTGGTGGCAGTGGTCATAGTAGTGTGGTGGTAGAGTGGTGTGTGTGTGTGTGTGCATATGTGTGTGTGTGTGAGAGAGAGAGAGAGAGAGAGAAGTAATTGAACACATATTGCATAGTAATCTATTAAAAGGGAAGCATGAAAATTTAGAGTAGGTCATAGAAAATATAATATTGAGAAAACTGGTTACAAGTTTTGGAAATGATCATTTAGAACACCATGAAAGTGGATTTTAGATAGATTAAAAAGTTAACTATGGAAACAATTAAAATAGGAAAATGTCAGTCCATTTTTTTCCATGTAAAAATGACTATGAGAAAGACTTATGATATGCATACATAAAATTTTAAAAAATCTTAGTATTAAAATATAATACACAAAATTAAAAGGCAAAACAAGTAGGAAATTTTTCATAATAAATATGACCAAGACGGGGTTATTAAATAGAAAAGAAAAATCACTAAGATTTAAATAGTAAAAAGAAGAGTCTCCTTAGAAAAAATAATATATAAATGAAAAATATCATTTGAAAATGCATTCTACTTGATTGATCTCTAAAACTGAGATATTGATCTTAAGACAAAAGATATTGCAAATGTGATCAGATTGCATACAAAAAAATAACTAATACCAGAAAAGATGCAGTGAAAATATTTCTCTTGTAAATTACTAACAGTTTAAACTGAAAAGGAAAATGAAATACCTGTATTAATTATTTTGAAAGGTTCAAGCTCTTTACTCTAAGAATACTTCTTCCAGGAATCTACCCTAAAGTTATATTTTACAAGGTAGGCAATGATGTATGCATAAAAGTAACTCTTTTATCTGTTGGGAGAAACTGGAAAGATTAAAAAAACATTAATTTTCAACTACTTCAAATAAGAGCTGAATACTCAATGAAAAACTATGCAGCTATTAAAATAATATGCATTAAAGCTAATATTATGCAAAATAATCATGT
This sequence comes from Eidolon dupreanum, assembly GCA_028627145.1. NCBI lineage: Eukaryota > Metazoa > Chordata > Mammalia > Chiroptera > Pteropodidae > Eidolon > Eidolon dupreanum. The sequence continues at coordinate 76,707,984 of CM053508.1, read as the reverse complement.
TATGATAGGTGGTAATCATAGATAAAATTTTAAATGCAAGATTAGCATCTGCAACAATGATGAAAACTAAGAAAGAGGCAACTACAAATAAATAAGAAGGGTTATCTATGGATAATTAGTGATTTTTGTTCTCTAAATTTCCTGTTTTTGATAAGAACATGATACTTTTTAATATAAAATAAAACTAATTACAAAATAAAAGTTTATTTTATAAAAAGTAACAATTAGCTATCCTTAATAATTAGCAGGACTCTCATGTTTAAAGTATTTGACTTGTTTGTTATGACTTCAAAAGCTAAAACTAAGTACAGTAGGATAGAAATTAAGAAGAAAGATTCCCTTCCCAACAAAAAGAATGATCATTTAATATTTGTCCAAATATTAAATGTTTATCTCAGAGTCTAGTAAACTAGACAGTATTCAAGCATTTGAGAGTAATGTAAACTGATGTAAAGAGGGTTCAAGAACTATATAGATAGTTAAATTGGAAAATCCTTGATGACTATGATGATTTGACTCTTTGATTCTATTAGTCTCTGTTTTTGTCATTGTTTCTTCCAATAAACCATGTTACCTGGGACACATTACTAATTTTGTCACATTTTTTAGTGTTCCATTAAAGTTATACTAAATGATCTTCATGCTTCCACAAAGGTCTATAAATTTTTACTTAATTTTTAAAATACCAGATTATTTCCATTCTGCTTTTATACATAATTTCTCTGCTCTTGGTCATAGACAGGGTGTCTCTTTATTATATGTCATTGAGTTTTCCAAGGAAAAAATTTCTAAATATATTAATTGTTCGGATAAACACAACTGCAAAAAGTAACAGAAAATCTTTTTCTTTTGTGATAACTAGAAAAGACATTAGGTTGTGATGGTCATACTGTTTCTACAATTTTCCATGGTAGTTCTCATGCTAAGCATTTATTATATTATGAAGTTAATTTGGTTATTTTTATTTTAAGTAATAAAATAATAATATTTTTAAACAATAATAATACTTTTATTATTAAAACTAAATTGTGTATGTTTGTTTAGATAATGAACCATAATGGTTTACAATTATGCTGGAGTTAGAAAAAATTTTTCTTATTAAGGGTATAATTTTACAAATTTGCACGTGTTGTCTTTATTTGTTATACCTGTAAATAAGACAGTCTACATTAGTTATTTCTTCTAAATAGGGTGGTTATTATTTTACATTCATTTCTCATATAGACTTTGTTTGAGGCATTTAGAGAAAATATAAAAGCAGAAAACAGTGTTCCTCATACTTACTGATTTTATAATCTGCCATAGGATAAATGCTTTAGCATCACTGTGACAAATCTTAGCATTTTGGGGTCAAAAGTAGACTCCCCTGCAACCACTGATACATATTGTTAATTTTTTTATATTTAGAGGTGAATCCATGGATGTTTTCAAACCTATTGTTCTCTATATTCCTAAAACAATCTATCTTGATATAAAAAAAAAAGGTAGGCTGTTTTTCCCTCCATTTCAATTACTGAAGATATCATGGGAGAGCTATTATCAAAGTCCCAAGTTGTAAATTCTGAAATTAATGCATTTATCTTAATCCACTGCAGTTCCAGGCAAGGAGTCACCCTTGGTGAAGCGATGTCCCTTCCTCTATCTGAGTGTACACCCTAAAAGAACAATAATGAAGTGGGTGAGAGCCTCAGAGGACAACCTTATCATCTGACTTATTCCTGAAGACAAACTAGTTAACTGTGGATATACCAGTTTCACATCTGCTTTGTGTCCACTGGAAAGCTTTACTCTTCATATCATGGTTCGGTTATTCAAAAAAGATTTATTGAGGCTTATTTTGTATCAGACCAGGACTGTTTTGAGGGCTGAGGATAAAAAAATCAAATGAAACACAATCTGAATGAGTGAATTTTATGGTATATAAATTATATCTCAGTAAAGATATTAAAACAACAGCAAGATATCTCTGACCTCTATCAAGTAAAGAAGGAGCTTTGTTGATAACCAATAGTAAATAATGTGTCAAGTTTTCCAGTATAGATTTATATAATGTTACTTCGGGATTGAAAAGAGAAAGCAGTTAGTCGTACCTGGTGGTGATGGTGCAGGGAGGGCAGAGCAGGGCACAGGGTGCCTGCTAGAAAAGGTGGAGCTTTACCTAAGTATTTAACTGAGAGTAGGTATTTTCCCAGTGACTGTATGGAAGCAAAGAATTTTAGGAAGAAAAAGCATAGTTTTTAACGGAATAAAATGATAAAGAGCTCCCCATTTTAAGTTAGTTTCTGCTTCTAGAATGACTGTTATTATTTACATGTAGTCATACTTTCACACAACGATTTTCCTATTATGTCTTTTAATAATTTTTGTTACCTCAACTTTGTTCTAAATTACTTAATGGTCTTTATTATTTCTTACCAAATCCTAAACTTTTTAGTGATATTATCAATTAGGGAACATGACAGAACTGTGCAAAATTGTAGGAAAAGATATGTTTCTGTGGTTCAGAAAAGTTTAAAAACATCTGCAAGATCACATAGCCATTAAATTTTGCATACAAAAGATGTAGCAAAAGGATGAGCAAAGAAAATGCTGATAATTTCTGGGAGAAATCAGAGTCAGATGTGGTAAACACCTTGCAAACAATAACATAAACAGAGCCACTTTAAAATGGGGACAGAGCTGTCTTGTATGTCTTCTTAACCCAAATCTTTGGAATGTTAAAACAGGACGAAATAACTGGGCCTAAGCAAGCTTATGTCTTAAAAATAAATAAATAAATAAATAAATAAATAAATAAATAAATAAATAAATAAATACATAAATAAAATCATTTGCATGGATAACAAGAAAGCAGATATTATGGCTACTGGACTGATCACTCCCAGACTGAAAATTAAAAACATTGTTTGGACTTAACATCACTACATATTACCAGTACTAATAGACATGCCTTCCTTGTATTAATGTAATTGTTCTCTTCTCTTTCTTATAAATAACATTGCCTTTGTCTTCTAATTGAAACACTATTTGGGCTTCTGCCTGAACCATTGTGATCCCAATAGCTATTCTTAATGATCTCAATAAATGCTTGTTGCCTCTCCTTTGAAAGACCTTTTATTTTTAGTTTAACAGTCTTCAGGCTAAATTCTATTCCACATTCTCAACCAATTTTTGGTCTAGGAAGGCAAGGACTAGAGTTATACTATGGCTCTCCTTAATGTGGTTGGTCCGTTCATGCGCCTAGAAATTTTGTTCTTGCCTTGCTGCTTAGGTGTCCAGAGATTAAGATTCTACTTTAAAACTATCCCTTGTGACAATAACAATATAACGACAAAACCAGTAGCACTTACTGAACCTTTAGTATGTGCCAGGTACTGTTCTATGTTTTATATGTATGAGTTCAATTAATCCTCATAAAAATCCCCTTGGGGTGGGTATTATTGCCCCTTGGGATAGATATAAGGATTAACTAATTGGACAAGGTCAAATGAGCTTGGTATATGTGTTCCCTATTCTACGCTCAGTTTTCCTTATTCTATATTATACATTTTGCCTTTTACTCTGTTACTGAATGGGCTGTTCAGTTTCCCATTGACTGGGTTTCTATCATGTTACCCAATTTTCCAGCAACTGGAATACCTATGCAGTGCGTTTGCTGATCCTGAACTTTAATTTCCTTGTCTGTAGCTCTCAGAGAAATCTTTTGTGTCGTCACCAATACTGCTGGACCTCCCCCAAAATTCAGTCCTTCAGATCTTAGGCTTCTTTGTCAATTGAGTCTTGGTTGCACTGTTGACCTGTACCGAAGGTAACAAAGTCACATTTATCGTTCCCCTATTGGCTCTTCGGAGAATATTTCCTGGCTATAGATGCCTGCTTACTTGTGTATTAAACGAGACCCATGGCAAATCATAGGCACCTAATCTCCCCCTTCCCACAGTTCCTCAAGTAATCTTATTTAATTCAGCATAGGTACATCCATAAAGAAGAATGTAATTAAGTCCTTTGCTCATATGAGACGGAGTGGTGGTAAATAATAGAGTGTGGGTTTCAGTTCCAACATTAAATTAAACCCAGAAATTTAAAGCTCAGTAGGATTGTGCAGCATGGCAATTCTCAACTTCCATTGCTGTTTCTCGGTAGTAATTCAGATTGAGTTTTAACCTCCTAAAAGAACTATCATTTATAGAAAAATTGTATAAATATTATAAAAGGTAATCTTTTTAATTTATTTTAACTTTTTAATATTTTACTCAATATTTTTATGTCCTCTGAATTTACCAAGTGAGTTTCTTTCTACACTAAAACCAAAAATTAATTATACCATCCAAATTAATTTTTTAAAACTAAAATACTTAGAACACTGTTCATTAAGCTTCATTTTGTACAAAGAATTCAGCATCCCTTAAATACCTCTAACTAGTAATTACCACAATAACTTAAAAGATTAAATTTACTTGGCAAAGCAGTTTTTACAGATCATTCAGTTATTGTCCAAATTTCTTAGGAATTTACTTTCCAGAGACTTTTATTTTATACAGTTATTAGACTTATGACATTGTGATCATTTTTAATGAGATAAAGTTGTACTATGATTTTTAACTCATCTCAGAAGTTTATCTCTTTAGTATATTCACAATGAAATATTTAAGACCACACTTAAAACATCTTTTATTATCAGGCATGTTAGCATTTTCTTTTAAATTCAATTAGCTCTAGGCCTTTGAATGTTTAAACAGATACGATAAGATTATTTATATAAGCAGCAAAGTTTATGTTCCATAAAGTCCACATTTAAGCTTTAGTTAAATGAAACTAATGTTCTTTAAATCAAAGTTCTCCTGTTAGTCTAGGTCTTGGCATAAACTAATTTAAACTATTGGTTTAAAAAATGTGTAAGAGCTATGGACTGTATAGTAGAATCCTCCACTCTGACTGGCTCCATTATGAACAGCTCTTAGATTTTCATAAATTTTCTCTGCTTCCTGGGGACTCAGTTTCCTTAGGGAAAAATGAAGAATTAACCTACCAAGACCTACTCTGATTCTAATAGATATAATTCCACACTTTATTAGTTTTGCAAACAATTGATTTATTAAAATTATAAAAGTGAAGCCAAGAGTTGAAACTTCAGTTGTGAGTTTTCTATTTTCCATTCTAAATTAGAATCCCAAAGTGCCATGATATTAAAAACTTCATAGGCTTTCTGAATTCTCTCTCCCTGCCTGAATGTTGAGTGAAGACAATTAGGTCTCCCCTCCTCTTGGACTGTGACTTACATCATCTGCATTCCTGATTCTCAGGCCTTTGGATTTGTCCAGTTAAAATTCACACTCCCAGTTTTCATGGTTCTTCAGCTTGCAGATTGCAGAACTTGGGACTCCTCACATTCCATAATCGTGTTAGCCTATTTCTTGTAATAAATATTCATTCATAATGCGTGTTGTTCCTGTTTCTCTGGAAAACCTTGATGAAATCAGTGTATCATCCACTGCCACTTCTGTCAAATTTTAGAAATCTCGACTGTATACATTTTAGTAATTAAATTTATTGAGGTAATATTGGTTAATAACATTATATAATTTTCAGGTATACAATTCTATGCTATAACATCTGTATATTACATTGCGTGCACACCACCCAGGGTCTAGGCTCTTTCTGTTACCTAATATATGATCCCCTTTACCCTCCTTCTCTTCTCCCCAACCAGTTTCCCTACATTTGTAGTCAATAAAAGTTAGTTTGTAAACCAGAGTTGATGCTTTCAACCACTGTGATCTGGATAGAATTACACAACTCAGAGTGATGTCGTAAATTATGGATAACATGACAATGTATTAAGAAGTTGTGATAAAATATAGTAATTGGACCATGGTGCCTGACTCTTAGAATATACACAATAAGTGTTTATTTAGTTTCAGCCCTGATCTTTTGTTCCTTGTAATTTTGGAAGTTCAGGAGTTGAATTAGCTCTAAATTTACTGCAAGCAACTTGTAATCCAGGAACTTAAATTTACAACCCAGGGAGTTCGGTAAGAGAGATCTCAGGTAATTTTACATTCTTCATAGGTTAAAACACTAGAGATTTACTACCTGTGACTTATAAATTGACAATGAAAAAGATAGAGGTTTTGTAGCTAAAACTACTATTTTTTTTTTTTAATCATCTTCTGCAAGATAGCCTCAGGTTAGTTATTTCCTCTTAGAGACTTATTCTCTCTATGTAGATTAAGGTAGATATGCTGCCCCCATGCAGGATTGTTGCTATGAAAATGTGATGTAATGTGCAAAGAGTGGCCGATACATAGGTATTCAGTTGATGTTGGTTGTATTTGGATTTGCTGTATTTCTTTTTTTTTTTTTTTTTTTTTTTTTTATGAAATGATTCCCCCAATTACTCTAGTATCCATCTGGCACTATACATAGCCATTACAACATTATTGACTATATTTTCTATGCCGTACTCCACATCCCCATGACTGTTTTATAGCTGTTAATTTGTATTTCATCCCTTCACCTTTTTCACCCTGCCCCCAACCACCCTTCCCTCTGGCAATCAACAGTTTGTTCTCTGTATCAGTAAGTTTGTTTTTAATTTTGTGTTTTCCTTTTGTTTGTTGTTTTCTCTCATTCCTTAGATTTCACATATTAGTAAAATCAGATGGTATTTATTGTTCTATGTTTGACTTATTTCACTCAGCATAATACCCTCTAAGTTAATCCATATCATTGCACATGGTAAGATTTCATTTTTTTTCCTATGGCTGAGTGATATTTCATTGTGTACACACACACACACACACATCCCACATTTCCTTTATCCAGTCATCTATTGCTGGACACTTAGGTTGCTTGCATGTCTTGGCTATTGTGAATAGCATTGCAGTGAATATAGAGGAGCATAAATCTTTACAAACTAGTGTTTTGGTTTTCTTTGGATAAAAACCCAGAAGTGCAATTGCTAGGTCAAATGGTAATCCTATTTTTAATTTTTTGAGAAACATCTCAACTGTTTTTCATAGTGGCTGTACCATTTTGCAATCCCACCAACAATGTACAAGGGTTCCCTTATCTCTGCATACTCATGAACACTTGTTGTTTTTTTGATTTATTGATGATAGCCATTCTGACGTGACAGGTGTGAAGTGATGGTTCATTGTGTTTTTAATTTGCATTTTGCTGATGATTAGTAATCTTGACCATTTTTTAATATGTCTATTGGTCATCTGTATGTCCTCTTTGGAGAAATATCTATTCAGGCCTTCTGCTCATTTTTTAATTGGATTGTTTGTTTTTTGATGTTGAATTGTATGACTTCTCCATAAATGTTGGGTATTAACCCCTTATCGGATGTATCATAGGCAAATATCTTCTATTCAGTAAGTTGTCTTTTCGTTTTGTTGATAGTTTTTGTGCAAAAACTCTTTAGTTTGATGTAGTTTCATTTGTTTATTTATTTTTCTATTTCCCTTACCAACGAGATATATCAGAAAAAATATTACTAGAAGCAATGTCAGAGTTAACTGTGTTTCTTCTAGAAGTTTTATGGTCTTATATTTAAGTCTTTCATCCATTTTGAGTTTATTCTTGATTATGTTATAAGAAAGTGATTCAGTTTTTTTTTTTGCATGTCTGTCCAGTTTTCCCAATATCATTTATTGAAAAAATTGTCTTTACCCCAATAATATATACCTGCCTCCTCTGTCATAGATTAAAAAAAACCACATAGGAGTGGATTTATTTCTGGGCTCTCTATTGTGTTCCATTAATCTATGTGTCTGTTTTTATGACAGTACCATGATGTTTTGATTGCTATAACATTGTAGCAGTTTGATATCAGGTAGTATAATACCTACAACTTTGTTCTTCTTTTTTAAGACTGCTGTGGCTATTTAGAATCTTTTATGGTTCAATATACTTTTTTGGGTTATCTGTTCTAGTTCTGTGCAAAATGCCATTAGTATTTTGATAGGGATTGCATTTAATCTACAGATTGTTTTGGGTAATATGGACATTTTAATGATGTTGATCCTTGCTACCCATGAACATGGTGTACACTTCCACTTATTTGTATCTTCTTCAATTATTTTTTCAATAATTTATAATTTTCTGAGAACAGGTCTTTTACCTCCTTGGTTAAATTGATTCCAAGGTATTTTATTGTTTTCGATGTAATTGTAAATGGAATTTTTTCTTAATTTCTCTTTTTGATAGTTCATCATTGGTGTATAAAAATGTAATCATATTCTGAATATTAATTTTGTATCCTGCTACTTTATTGAATTCGTTTATCAGTTCCAACAATTTTTTTATTATTGGTAAAATATTTAGGGTTCTCTTAACATAGTATCATGTCATTAAAATTTTAATTCTTTTCCAATTTAAATGAATTATATTTCTCTTTCTTGTCTGATTGCTGTAGCTAGGACTTCCAATACTATGTTGAATAACAGTGGTGAAAGTGAATATCCTTGTCTTGTTCCTGATCTTAAGGAAAATGCTTTTCGCTTTTCCTCGTTGAGTATGATGTTAGTTGTAGGTTTGTCATATATGGATTTTAATATGTGGAGATGTGTTTCCTCTATTCTTACTTTGCTGAGAGTTTTTGTCTTAAATGGATGCTGGGTTTTGTTTCAAAAATTTTTTCTGCATCTATTGACATGACCATATGATTTTTAGCCTTCATTTTGTTAATGTGGTGTATCACATAATTGATTTGAGAATATAGAACCAACTGTGCATCCTAGGAATAAATCTCACCTCATCATAGTGTATGATATTGTTAATGTATTGCTGAATTCGGTTTGCTATGTTTGTTGAGGATTTCTGCAAATATGTTCATCAGAGGTATAGCTGTGTAATTTTTTTTTTTTTTTTTTTTTTGTAATGTCTTTCATTCCTGGTTTTGGAATCAGGGTAATGATGACCTTGTAAAATGAGTTTAGGAGCTTTCGTCCTCTTGAAGTTTTTGGAATAGTTTGAGAGAATAGGTATTAATTATTTAAATGTTTGGTAAAATTCACCTATAAATCCATCTGGTTTAGGACTTTTGTTTTTTGGAAGTTTTTTGATTACCGATTCAATTTCATTGGTGGTAATGAGTTGGTTCGGATTTTCTGTACCTTCTTGACATAGTCTTGGGAGACTTTAGGTTTCTAGGAATGTATCCATTTCTTCCAGATTGTACAATTTGTTGGCATATAATTGTTTGTAGTATTTTCTTATAATCCTTTGTATTTCTGTGGAGTCCATTGTTACTTCTGTTTCACTTATGATTTTATTTATTAGGATTTTCTCTTTTTCTCTTGATGAGTCTGATTAAAAGTTAACCAATTTTGTTTATTCTTTCAAAGAACCAGCTTTTGTTTTCATTGATCTTTTGTATTGTTTTTCTAGACTTTATTTCATTAATTTCCACTTTGATCTTTATTGTTTCCTTCCTTCTACTCATTTTAGGTTTTGCTACCTGTTTGTTTTCTAGTTCCCTTAAGTGTAAGGTTAAATTGTTTATTTGAGATTTTTCTTTTTCTTAAGGTAGGCCTGTGTTGCTATAAATTTTCTCCTTAGAACTTCTTTTGCTATGTCCCTTAGATTTGGAGTCATTGTGTTTTCATTTTCATTTGTCTCTAGGTATCTTTTGATTTCCTCCTTGATCTCATTATTAATCCACTCATTGTTTAGGAACATGTTATTAAGCCTCTATGTATTTGCTTTTCAGTGTTTTTTTTTTTTTTCTCTTGGAATTGATTTCTAGTTTCATACCATTGTGGTCAGAGAAGATGCTTGATGTGATCTCAGCCTTCTTAAATTTACTGAGACTTGTTTTGTGGTCTAACATGTGGTCTATCCTGGAAAATCTTCCATATCCACTTGAGAAGAATGTATATTCTGCTGCTTTGGGGGTGAAATGCTCTCAAGATATCAATTAAATCCATCTGGTCTACTGTGCCATTTAAGGCTGCTGTTTCTTTGATGATTTTCCGTCTGAAATATCTGTCCATTGTTGTCACTGAAGTGTAAAAGTCTCCTACTATGAGTGTATTGCTGTCTCTCTCTCCCTTAATGCTTGTCAATGGTTGCTTTACATATATAGGTGCTCCTATGTTGAGTGCATATATGATGACTAGGGTTATAGCCTCTCGTAGTGATATCTTTATCTTTATGTAATGCTCTTCATTGTCTTTTATTATTGCCTTTGTTTTCAAGTCAATTTTGTATGATATAAATATTTCTACCCCAGCTTTTTAAACATTTCCACTTGCATGAAATATCTTTTTCATTACTTTACTTTCACAAATGGGTGTTATTTGATCTGAAATGGGTCTCCTTTAGATAGTATGTGTATGGGTCTTGTTTTTTTATCCTTTCTGCTACCTTATGTCTTTTGATTGGAGCATTTAATCTATTGATATTTACAGTGATTATTGATAGCTACGTATTTATTGCCATTTTATTATTCATATTTATGCTTTTGTTAGTGTTATTGTTGTTGTTTTTCTCCCTTCTTTTTAAAGAAGTTTCTTTAACATTTCTTGTAATAATGTTTTATTGGCGATAAATTTCTTCAGATTTTTTTCTGTCTGAGGAGCTCTTTATCTCACCTTCAGTTTTAATGGATAACCTTGCTGTGTACAGTAGTCTTAGTTGTGGGTTCTTGCTTTTCATCACTTTGGACACTTCCTGCAAGTCCCGTCTGGCTTGCAAAGTTTCTGTTGAGATATCAACTGACATTCATACCCTTGTTAGTAACTGTACCCTTGTTAGCTGCCTTTCTCTTGCTGCTTTTAAGATTATCTTTTTGTCTTTAACTTTTTTAATTATGATGTGTCTTGGTGTTGCCTTGTTTGGCTTCCTCCTGTTTGCGGCTCTTTATGCTTCCTGGAATTCTATGTCTATTTCCTTCACCAGGTTAGAAAAATTTTCTGTCATTATTTCTAAAAATAGTTTCTCAATACTTTCCACTCTCTTCTCTTTCTGGTACTCCTATTATGTGAATGTTTGTTCACTTAATATTGTCCTAGAGCTCCTGAAACTTTTCTCACTTTTTTGACTCTTTTTTCTTTTTGTTGTTCCAATTAGGTGTTTTCTGCTGCCTTGTATTTCAAATCACAGGTTTGATCCTCTGCTTACTATAATCTACTGTTGATTCTTTCCAGTATATTCTTCATTTCAGTCATTGTCTTCTTCATAGTCAAATGATTCTTTTCATGGTTTCTGTGTTCTTTTTAATACTTACTATTTTCCTATTAAAGTGCTTGCTGAGATCAACCATTCTCCTCCTAAGTTTATTGAGTATTCTTATAACCAGTGTTTTGAACTATGAAACTGGTAGGTTGCTTGCCTCTATTTTTTTTTTTTTTTTAGTTTTATTTTCTGGAGTTTTCTCCTGTTGTTTCATCTGTGGCATGTTTGGTTTCTCAATTTAGTTGCCTCTCTGTGTTTATTTCTATGTATTAGGTAGATTTGTTACATTTCTCAGTCTTGGCTAGGTTCCCTTATGCAGTAGGTGCCCTATGTGACTCAGTGGCACAATTTCCTTGATCATCTGTGCTAGGGGCTCTGGGCGTGTTCTTCATGTGAGTTGTGTGTGTTTTCCTGTTGTAGCTAAGCCTTAATTGCTGTTAGCATGTCATCAGATGGAATTAACTCTTGGGCTAACTGGGTGCGAGAACTGTCTAAGCCCACAGGAAATGAGCTTCTGTGTCTTGGCTTACACCATGGAGTGGGATTCGTTCAGCAGGCTTGTGTACCTGTTGAGACCACTCTTTGGGTCTTCCATTTATAAGGCTAGTCAGATGGTGCTTTTTCATGGTCAGACCCCAGCCTCCAGCTGTGTTGGTTCTGTGTCTCCTTAGCAGGGGCTCTCGTGCAGACCAAAGTTAGCTGTTGCCTTTGATCATTTGGGAAAACCTGGTAGGAGCTACAAAGCAATCTGCAGGCAGTCGCTGAACCTGGAGGCAAGTGGGAGAGGCAACGCTTGAATCATGGCTGTGACAGCTTATCTAAAGTTCCAGGGCACTCCATGTCCTGAGGCTGCCTGCTGACTGCCCGTAAGGCTTTAGAGCTGAAAAATCCTTTGAGTGGTATGTGTTGGATGGGGTGGGGACCCAGGGAGTCACGGGCATAAAAAAAGATTTACCCATCCAATGCAGATTCATGTTTCATGCCAATGTGAGTGCTAAGCCTGTGACCACTCGCAAGAACCTCAGATCTTACCTAGGCCAGTTTCAAGGCTGCAAACCCCTGATATTTATTCAAGAGATACTTTAGCTTGTGCCAGCACTGGCTGCCTGCCACTAAAGTTTCTCCAGAGATGCTAGGGCAGCAGAAGCTGAGGAGTGATTTTTGTCAAAGGTGCCCCCTGCCAAGAGCACAAGGTGGGATTGGTTAGTGGGCAACGAGTCTGTGAATAGATAATTTGAGAATTGAGTAGGATGGGGTCTCAGGAAGTCACTTGAGTAAAGTAAGCAGATTCAGCCAGGATAATGCAGATTCAGATTTGGTGCCATTATTGAGCCTATAGCCTCTTACAAGTTCCAGATCACAAGGCCAGCTGCTGCCTGTCTCAGGTCGCAGACCCCCACAATTTGTCCAAGAGATACTAAAGCTCAGACAGTTACTGGTTTCCCTCCATCAAAAGTCTCTCCAAGGATGCACAGGCCTTATGTGCACCTGTCGAGCTGAGGTCTGTTGACTGCTGATGAATTCCTCACCCTGCAAGAGCACAGGGTAGGGCTGCTTGCCAGACAACAAGATTGTCACAGGAAATTTGCGGGTTCTGTGAGGTGGGGTCTCAGGGAGACACGGGGTGGAGCAGGCTGAATTCACCAGGCCAATGCAAATTCAGAATCAGCCATGTGGGGGGAGGGTTCAACACAGTCAAGATAGTGCTCATCTGCAGACTGCCCCAGAGTCGGGCACGACAAAGGAACAATGGCAGCTATCCCTCCAGTTCTTGACTCAATGCTACACATCTTAGTCTTTCTCTGTATGTCTCTTGAGACCTCTGAGCTGCTGACGCTCTGTTGAAGCCCAGGGTGAGTGCCTATGAGCGAGTAAGTCTGTGTGGGTCCGTTAAGGGAAACGTCTGGGTTTTCAGGTTCCTTCCATCTCACCCACATAGTCGGAATACACATTGATTTTTACAGTCAGATTGAGTGGAGACTCCTCTTCCTGGCACTGAAACCCTGGGCTAGGGAGCTCCTGTGTTAGGCCAGCGCCCTTTGCTCCTTCACGGGGAATTCTACAGCTGCGCTATTCCTCTCGCTGCTCAAATGTGATTGTGGGACCAGTCCGTTTCACTTGTCCACCCCTCCTACCAATCTCAATGTGGCTTTTCTTTATATCTTAAGTTGTATGTGATATGTTTTGCTAGTCTTCAGGTGGTTTTCCAAGTTCATTATTTTATAATTTGTTTGTAATTTTAATGTTGTCATGGAAGAAGGTGAATCCCACATTTGACTAGCCTGCCATCTTGACCCCCCTTTTATTTCTAACTGATAAAATTTAAAGATATAAATGCATAAAAATTATTTATAAAAATATATTTGTATTTGTTTACAGATTTGATTCTATATTTTATTTTATTTATTATTTTGTGAGTGTACAATTCAATGCTTGGTGAATTCTGCTTCATAATAATAGGAAGAGCTAACATCAAAGGATCAAAAAGAGACATTGTTATGAACACTTGGCTGTCACAAGGCAGTTATCCCTGTGGTAATTTTTTTGGCATCTACTGCTTAAAACCCAAAAGATCAGAAGGATCATGGGGCCCCACTTTCACTGGTTGTATTTGTATTAATTCACTGAAAATTAAAGTCAAGCAAGCTTTTACCCTTCTGCTACACAGGAGGTTTCTGTCCTTCATGAACTCACCTTAGAACACTTGCACTACTGTTTTACACTCAAACTCCTCACCTGGTACTCTCTCCATAATGATTGCACCAAATCAGTAAGTCCCAGGGATTGTGACCAGAAAGAGTCCCTTGGGGCTCAACCCACTTCACCATGCCAGTGAAAAACCAATGCCTTGTAGTTTTCACAGGTGGCCTACTAGACTGGTGATCCACTCTGTGCCACTTCAGAAAGGGGCCTCCCGGAGCTTCCCACTTATTTATACCTCTCTTGTTTCTGCATGTGCCAGACTAGAATCAACTAGAATCAATTTCAACAGGGTCTTCTTTCCTTACTGATTCCACCAAGCCCATTCCCTTGACTGTGGTTTCACTGAACAAAAGGCAGAAACAATGGAAATTTTGATCTTCTATTCATGTTTGGCACTAATTAGATGATAAGGCATTTGGCTACCTTAAAAGAGTCATAGTTCCTCCCTCTGACATTTACCTGAGCTTCATTGAATTTCTTCACTTTGACATTCAGAGTACTGGCAGAAATCACATCACCTCATTACCTTCTTTGGGCCTTTGATTTATTTGTTTAAATTCAGCTTAATTAATTTAAATTAAGACATATGTAAAATTGACCCACATATTCTATGATATATGTGATAAAAATGTAATGACTATGTAGTTTTATTTTTTAATTTCAGAAATATTTAGATTTATTAATTTCAGACTGTTCATCAGCTAGATTCATAGTTTATCAGAGAAATAATTTCTAATAATTTACTACCATCCTGTGCATTTAATATTAAGCTCTGTCAGCTTCAGTTTTATGACAGAAAATTTATAAAAATATGAATAAATTACTTATACTAGAGGTAGTCTCCAAGATACAACATAGATGATAGATTATTAGATAGATAGATGATAAATAGATGATAGATAGACAGATAGATATTAAAATAATATATATATATATATTTGTATAGGATACATTTTTATCAATCACTTAATATATGATTAGTACAGAACTAACAGGATTCTAAATAAGGATAATGACTATATTATGAACCAATATAAACCAGATAATGATACAATATTGATACTTTTGACTTTATGATGTAAATTAATGTGAATTTCATAGTCTGTATTTCAAGTAAAGAGTCTCATAAGAAGAGTATTTCCCTTCTATTTAATGACTTGATATTTCTAAGCTAAAAATCATCAAACATTTCAAAGAAAATGAAATTTTTAATTTTAACATTTATAAATAGAGTAATACATAAATACAAATAAATAGTATATACATTTTTTAATCATTGACTTCACCATACTTCAACTAATCAAGCATTTCATTACTTCTTCTTCTGAAAAAAAATATTCAGAGGAAAATTTATGTAGTGTGAAGTCAGTCCACATCCCATTTGTGCCATAAATAAGGCAACATGCTCTAAATGTGAATTGTATTGTTACTGTGAAGTGTAACTTACAATTTTTTTTCTAACATCGGTTTTCCTAGATAAGAAAGATAATTCCACAATGGAATTTTTTTTTAAAAGGCATCTCTCTCCTTGAGCAGAGCATCTATGTAAGATGTCCTGAAAGATTGTGAAATATTTCTCAAAAAATAGCCAGAACAAATGAAAGGTCATAGTAGATGTTCTAATAACTCATCTTTCACTTCACTGTACTTAAACTATAACTGGAAACCTTAATTATGTAGTACTAAATAATATGTTTGAATCAGGTTTCTAAGGTGATCACTGACATATATAAAATGAAACTTAATTGTGGGTTCTGGTGAGTTAAGAAAGCAAAAAATAAAAAGAAATTGAGATAAAAACAAATTTTTTATAACAATGTCTCATAATTAAATATAATAAGCAGGTCAGATACTTAGAACAGTTATTTGTTATCTCATTTATGCATCCATGAAAACTTTATTGAACCACTACTGTCTTTAGGCACTAAATTGAGTATTGAAAATATAAATGTGTGATTTCTGGTCAAGATGGCAAGATAGGTCAACACTGCGCTTGCCTCTTCTAATGACCACATAAAATTGCAACTAAACTACAAAACAATTATCATTGAGAATCACATGAAGTCTAGTGGGACGGAAGTTCTGCAAATAAGGACATAAAGAAGAAGCCACTTTGCGACTGCTAGGAATGGAGATGCAGAATGTGTTGGTTCCACACCCACATGTGGCAGTTGAAAATTAGGAGGGATATCTTGGCTGCAGAGGTTAACCTGGAGAAGCAAAGGGCCCCAGCCCCACACCAGGCTCCCCAGCCCAGGACTCTAGTGCTAGGAAGAGAAGTCCCCACAACTGGTTGTGAAAACCAGGTGAAGATTATGACTAAGTAAAATGGAGGGTGGCTGGAGTATTTGAAAGTCCTTTTAAAGGGCTCACAAATAAATCCACTCACTGATGAACTCATTCACTCTGAGCTTCAGCACTGGAGCAGCAGCTTGAAAGATGTCAGGGACATACAGGGAGGAACCAAATTATCTGGCTTTGGAGCAAGAACAGGAGGGGTGGCTTTCTCCCAGACAGAAGTACTGGTGGAATCTATTGTTACTTTGTTGAGTCTTCCCCCTTCTCACCTTGCAGGTGCAAGTGGCCACCATGTCTGAGTCTGTACTGACCTGGCTAACACTAGTCGCCCTGCCCTGGTGATTATACAAGACCAGTCCCACCCAACTTGTGGGCCCACCCAAGCCACTTCCAGTAGCTTTTCCATACAAATGGCCTGTTTTGGCTCATGCTGCAAACTTTCCTAAAATCTCTAAAGGTTCACAAAACTCAAACAAGTAGCATCTGGCCTCAGTGTGCCCCATACCTCTTGCTTTGTTGCCCCAAGCCTGGATACTAGTGGCAGCCAGCTTTGGTTTGTGGCTTGGCCTCTTGAGGAACCTCTAAGCACAATGCAGGTGGCAGTGATCTGTGGATTGCTTGGTGGCTCCAAGCAGGGCACAGGCTGCAGCTGAACTTGGTCTGTGGCAGAGCCCCTCCAAAGAGGCCCCAGGGGATGCCCTGGGGATGGCTGAGGACATAACTAGCTTGAGAACTACCAGAGCCACATCTGAGGATGACACACTCAAAGGCAGACAGGACAGGCACCAGAGCTCTGCTAAAGTGAATCCCATTCTATAGAGTCAGTCTCTGTACAACTTCTCCACTATAATTACTAGCCTCACAAACAATCAGCTGGAAGGTCAATCTTTCCCATTGATGTGCAAATAGCAAATAAGGCTCAACTACACAGGATAGTACACACAACCCATACAAGGGACACACCTGGAGCATCTGGTACAGGTGACCAGGAGACTGTATCACTGGGCCCCACAGGATAGTAATATATAAGACCACTTTTCTAAGATTGGGAAACATAAGAGCACTAGCTAATACATAAAAATAAACACAAGGAGATGGCCAAAATGAGGAGACAAGAAAATATGTCCAAAATAAAAGAACAGAAAAAAGCTCCCAGAAAAGAACTAAAAAAAATGGAGGCAAGTAATCTATCAGATGCAGAGTTCAAAATACTGGTTATAAGGATGCTCAATGAACTTAGGGGGAGACTACATGAACTCAGTGAGAACTTTAGCAAAGATATAGAATACATAAAAATGAAGACAGAAAACATAAAAAAGAACCAGTCAGAAATGAAGAATACAATAACTGAAATGAAGAACATTAGAGGGAATCAACAGTACATTAGATGAAGCAGAGGACTGAATCAGTTAATTAGAAGTTAAGGTAGCAGGAAATACCCAGTCAGAACAGCAATAAAACAAAAGAATAAAAACATCAGGATAGTTTAAGTGGCCTCTGGGACAACATCATTTAACAGCTTTTGCATCATAGGAGTAGCAGAAGAAGAGAGAGAGAGCAAGGAATCAAAAACCTATTTAAAGTAATGACAGAAAACTTCACTAACCTGGCAAAAGAAATAGACATATAAGCCTAAGAAGTACAAAGAGTCTCAAACAAGAAGAACTCAAATATAATTCAAAGTCAAAAGTTTAAGACAAAAAGAGAATCTTAAAAGCAGCAAAGAGAAAAGCAATTTGTTACCTACAAGGAAGCTCCCATTAGATTGTCATCTGGTTTCTCAACAGAAACTTTGCAGGACAAAGGGATTAGCATGATATATTCAAAATAATGAAAAGTAAGAACCTACAACCAAGATTACTCGACTCAGCAGCAGAGCTACAATTTAAAATAAAAGACAGATAAATAGCTTCCCAGATAAGAAAAAGTTAAGAGTTCATAACACCAAACCAACATCACAAGCAATGTTAGAGGGCCTTCTTTAAGAAGGGAAAATAAAAATATGAATAATAAAGTGGCAATAACTGCATGTCTAGCAGCAATTACTTTAAATGTAAATAGATTCAATGCTCCAGTCAAAAGGTACAGTGACTAACTGGATAAGAAAACAAGCCCCTTACATATGCTGCCTATAAGAGACTCACTTCAGATAAAAAGACACATACAGACTAAAAGTAAAGGAATGGGGAAAAAAATATTTCATCAAATTGAAATTTAAAAAAATAAGCTGAGGTAGTAACATTTATACCAGACAAAATAGACTTTAAAACAAAGACTATAACAAGAGACAAAGAAGGATGCAGTAGTAGCACTTCTGAGTATTTTTCTGAAGAAACCCAAAACACTACTTTGTATAGACATGTGAATTCATATGTTCATTGCAGCATTATTTACAATAGCCAAGATGTGGAGGCAACCTGGGTGTCCATCAATGGATGAATGGATAAAGAAGAGGTGGTACATATATACATTAGAATATTACTCAGCTATAAAAAAAAAAGAATGAAATCTTGCCAACTGCAACAACATGTATGGACCTAGAGGGTATTGTGCTGAGTGGAGTAGGTCTGACAGAGAAAGACAAATGCTATAGGATTTCACTTACATGTGGAATCTAAACAATAAAATAAATATACAAACAAAACAGAAACAAACTCATAGATACAGAGAACATTTTAATGGTCACTAGATGAGAAGGTGGTTTGGAAAGGTGGGTGAAAAGGAGAAGAAATGAAGTACAATTTGATAGTTTCAAAATAGTCATGAGGATATAAAGTATAGGATAAGGAATATAGTCAATATTGTAATAGCAATGTATGGTGTCAAATGGGTACTAGATTTATCGGGATGATCACTTCAAAAGTTATATAAACATCTAATCATGTTGGACACCTGAAACTAATATAATATTGTATATAAATTATAATTGAATAACAAATATTAAAAAATATATAAAGATACATCTCTTCCTTTTATGAAGCACATATTTTTAGATGGTGAGAAAACCACATAAGGTATCAGGTATAATATCATGAGCAAAAGCATATTTAGAAAAAGTTCTAGATGCTTGGAAAGCTTAACAGAAACTGCATTTTGAAAAATAAAAAATGTATCAGGCCGAGAAAAAAATAGAAAGTCATTTTAGAAGATAGAAACAGTAAAAGGCTGGACATAAAAACTTCATATATACTTAAAGGAAATAATTTGGCCAGCTTGGAGGTCTGGAATCAGTTACAAATCCATGAAAATAAAATAATTCTATAACTATGAAAATTTTTCACTACCAAATACATTAATTCATTTTAAAAGCTTTGTTAATACCTAATCAATGCTAGAAACTAGATTTAAACATTTCCATTATTTTCTTTAACTTTTATTTTGAAATAATTTTAGATTTACAGAAGGGTTTCAAAGATAGTAGTTTCCTTAGCTTCCCCTAATGTTTTTAAATAAGCATATTTTCTCAAAAATAAATGTTTAACACTGATAAAATGCTATTAACTGAACTACAGATTTGATTAGGTTTTCACCTTTTTTTTTTCCTCTGTAATATTCTTATTCTCTTCCAGGATCCATCCCATAATATCCCATTGCACTTAGTCATTCTGTTTCCTTAATCCAATCTGTGATGGTTTCTTAATCTTTACCTGTCTTTCATAAGGTTGATGCTTTTGAAGATGACTGCTTAGGTATTTTGATAAATGTCCCTCAATTTAGATTTGTATGCTATTCCTCATGATTGAACAGAGATCATGGATTTGGGTAAACAGGTGATGTGGACATCTCAATGTATCATTGCACGATATTCACATTACCTATTGCTGATGATGTTAACCTTGATCACTCAATGAGATCATTCCTGCCAGCTATCTCCACTCTTCTATTTGATAAAAGGAATGAACAAGTACAATTCATGTTCAGGTTAAGGGGGATAAGTTTCACCAGTGGGGAGGATTATAAAAGAGTTGAGGACATATGTTAAAATTATAATAATTAATAAATATCTTGAGAAGATACTTTGTGGTATCTTTTTTCTCCTTGAATTTTTACCCATTGATTTATTTAAGCTTCCATCTGTGGATTTTGCCTGTAGCAATTATTATTACAGTGCTCCTATTGTGATTTTCTATTTTTCTCATTCATTCTACATTTATTGCTTGGCATTCTACTTTAATGAAATTCAATTTAATTTTATTCCTATTATTTATTTAATATTTATCCAATCATTTATTTATATCATTGTGGATTTGTGGATATTTTATTTTTAAGTTATAATACTATTGTTATTACTTTCATTGTTCAAACTGTTTCAGCTTTGGCCATTAGAAACTCCTTTTTAGGTTGGCGTCTCTGCTCTCATGCTTTTTATGCATTTATTGAATACTTCCTTAATTTCTGACACTATAAGATGCTGCAGGCTAATCTTGATTTTCCCTGCCTCACTTTTAGAAGCAACCATTATTTAAAGTTCTTTTTATAGGAGAATGGTATTTATAAATTAATATTTGGGTGCTAACTAAGTGTGCTTGTTACTACTGGGGTGTCACTGATGTTCATTCTATCATTCCCCTCTCCTTAAATGTAAATTCTCTTTCTGACAATAAGATAACCTGGCTCTCTTTCATCTACAACATATTAACCTATGTGTTGAAACTTCATATATATGTAAAATAGTTTCAGAATTGCTGTGCCTTACCCCTGTGAACAACAGATTTACCAACTAGAGTCTACTGTTTGTATACAGTTCTTTGTGCCTCAGCCTTGGAATATCTAGATAAAATATTATTTTCTAACGTTATTTAGATCTTCTCCTTTCTCATCATTCCCATTACATTTTAATTTTCATTGTCCTAGGGAGATTGACCACTAACAAATTACTGTGTGGAACAAAAGATGTAATGCTTCTGCTAGATCCCATAAAATGAAGTGAGGTGTTCTTGCTTATGTTAATAACCCAAATCATAACATGTCAATATTATTGTGTACTCTGGTGCATGAAAACTAATTAACATTTGTCATAAAATTAGTATTTAGTAAAATAATAACATATTTATTCACTCAAAGAATATTATTGAAACTTCAATATGTATTTGATAATGTGCTAGTAAAATTTAAAGGCATGATCCTTCCTTAAAAGAAATACAAACACACACACACACACACACACACACACACACACACACACACACATATCAGTGCTATTCTAGGAACATATACGAAAGGCAGTGGCTGTGAGGTCTCATATAGTAGTCATAGAGTACTTAATCAATAACACTTCCTAATTTATTAATCAATAAATTTATAAATGCAACCTAAAGAGACCTTTAAGCAAGTAAGATAGAAAGACTCTCAGTGTCAATTTTTGTGTATTGGGGTTCTGTTTTCAGGGTGGAATCTCTTTTGAAACTATTCTGGCAAAGATCAGAAACATTAAAAGTATCTTCTCAACATTGAAACAAAGTTGAAAAGAAATAAGTGTTCACAATGTTTGCACATAAAATTAGTAAAGTCAAAAGAAAAAGAACCTGGAAAAAATAGAAAGTCAATATTTTGTAAGAAATGTATTGAAGTACTAGTATTGTGCCCTTCTGTTCAATATCTAGGACTATAAGAATACAATTGCTCAACCCAGGTATCTACACCTGAATTTCAAGATGCAACTTAAACACCACCTCCTCTTGGAAGAATTTCTGGACCCTGCTCATCCCCAGGTTCAGGAAGATGTTTCATTTCTATTCCTTGCAATTAAAGGCTTACACTTCTCTGAACAAATAGATTCTCTGAGCTTTAAAAATCTCCACTGTATTCACTGATTTCCTCTTTTTCTATACTATGTTATACTATATTATACTATACTATAATATGTTCCCCTCTATAGCAGGGTCTGCTTTACTAATCCCTTTATTTCCACTACATTAATCGGTTTCATTTTGTCAACCAAATGAATTATGATTGTGCATTTGAACTATTTATAAGAGCAGATGGAGATTAAGTATTCTTACCATTTGTGTTAGAAACCTCTAGACTAAGGAGAGATGGTTTTAAAGCAGAATTGCATGGAGCAATAAGTGAGTAAACAAATGATAATAAATAGATTGCCAAATCAGAATCTACACTTTGCCAGAAATATTGCATTTTGTCACATTTATCAAAGGCTTTCCCATAAGTTTTTAGATAAAAACAATGCTAAAAACCAGTACATACTTTATGTTTTTATACTTTTTGTATATATAAATATGCTTGTTACATAATAAACTCATACAGTCTTTTTTTCCACAATATAAACATAGTAACTCATGTTTTAAAAAAATCTAAACAAGAGAATCTCCCTTAGATTGGATAAGGTTAACCCAGCAGAAAATTGTCATCAATTATAAGGTCTAATATGGGCCAAGCACATAAGTAGTTCCACTTACAAAATCAAATTTGAGGAAGTCCTTTGCATTTAAGAGATGTGTACATTACAGGGGCACATAGAGAGATTAATTTTTTCCTATGTTAGGTTTAAATAGCTCCACAGAAAAGGGTAAGTACAATTTGGAAAATAGAGAAGTGTGGGAAAGATGTTCTGGATATATGAAAAATAGCCATTTTATTTGAAGTAAACAATTATTTTTTTTATTTATACATTTAATTAATATATATTGCATAGTTAGTAGGTGATGCTGCATAATATGCTAAGAAATTCGGAGGTAAATAAGCCATAATGGGATCACTGATTTTATGGAACTGATTTTATCTCATGATGGAGAAACAGAAAAAGAATTTCACAGAAATGAAATTGGTGATGTGATTGATACCTAGGACCTGTGTGGCTGTTTTAGACCCATTACTCTGTTGGGGGTTACTAGAATCTGAATGACAAAAGGAATGAACTTGAGAAGATTAAGGGTATAGCAGCACCAGGAGGAAGATCTGAGATGTGTACTGGGGGACATTAAAAATGTCACCAAGATGTATAACTTGCTAATGTCAGGTTTTAATCTAGTGTGACTTCTGAGGACTGTAATCTATGGGCACAAAATCAACAGCAAATGCAAATTTGTCTGGAAAGTTAAATCAAGATAGTAAGATTCTTGATGGTCTAGATGTTTAAGAAACTCTTTATGTATTAGAAATCAAGGACTATACTGGAGGAGGGAACTGTTTAAAAACTTTCAGAAAAGGACCTCAGTAAAGAAAGCTGAAATTCACTGGGTACACAGTATGTTCCAGGTCCTCTGCCATGTGCTTTATGTAACTCTCTCATTTAAATCTTACAACTTCAAGACAAAGTAACATTATTATAAGTACTTTATAGGTGAAGAAACTGAAGCACTAAAAGATTAAGATATTTTCTTAATATCACACAATAAGTAAGTTGTAGAACTGAAGTATAAACTCAGGCAATCTGGCTCCAAACTCCACACACTTTCCTCCTAAACTGTTTTTGTTTTTCAACACAAATTGAAAAGACTAATGAATAGTGGATATCAACTATTATGAAAATAATAAAAAGAGAGATTAGGACTGATCATTAGTTTTATTAAGAAATAGTTTTAACTAAAAAGGTTTATATTGTATTTTATATGTTATAAAGCAAATTTCACTTTGTGCATCTATAAAGAATGAATGCTTGAGTATTTAAAAAGTACATAACATTATATTTGGTAATTTGAAGAGAGCTATAATAGGCAAAGTGAATGCAGATATAATTTATATGTATATGTGTGTATATATATACACACACATATATATTGCTTTATTCTTTCAAAGTGTTTTTAAATATATGAATTTTTCTAACATCCCAGGAGGAAGTATATTAATTTTAGAGATGAGGAAACAGATTTGGAAGTAAGGGATCAAGGTGATTTCAAACACAAAGTCACTTAAAGATAATTAAAATATTTCCATTAGGACATGTCTTAACAACTAAGAACCATGTTAACAAACTATAGATGAGAAATTCATTATATATGATTCTTAATTAAAAAAATTATTTAAAATTCTCAAACTATTGATATTTTATTTTTATATGGCATATATCATTATAAGCATATCATAAATAGATCATAGAATTTCAGATCTGGAAGGTAATACATCCCTTTAGAATACTCTTTGTGTAAAAGACTTCACATTTCTAATATAGCTCCTACTGAAAATGTTCTATACTATTTTTATTATATAAGGCAATGACTACTACTTATTAGTACTTCCTATTTTATAGGCAATATTTCTCTGGGTTGTATATAAAAATATTATGAACCATGGCAATACAAACGTACTATAGGCAAACTATTTCCATCAATGCCAAATTACACATCCATTTATACAATAAACATTCTTTTTAACTGCTGCCAACATGTTGTATATACAATTTGTCTCCTTTCAGTAAAAACTTCACTAGGGAATTTTTGAATTAGTAACCTCTCTTCCTTTAAATTTTCTTTTGCATTTACAGTAAGGATGCCTACATATAGAACACCTCTAACAGACACCACATTCTAGTGCCTGCTGGAGAGGAACTTTTCTCTCAATAGTACCTGACCTTGAGGTTTTGTTCTTCCACAGAGTATGTTTTGCACTATTTTGGAAGATTATGCTTTTCTCTAGATGTAACTAAATATTTCTAAAATTATAAAATTTATGACTTAAAATTTCCTGGCAAGAGCCTTCACTTTATATTTTGCAATGAACATCATGACAATAAGTCAGAGGAGCCAACCTAATAACTGAAATACCCTAAAAATAAAATATTTCAGTTAGTTTCTATATATAGAGTTCTTCTTGATATCCTTAGTTGTAAGAAATTCCATTGTTTAAACACAGTCTTTTATAAAATTAAAAAAATATTTTTTCTTGAGATTAAGGTAAATGTATTTCTAAATAAAATAGGGAATAATCAGAAGTGTCACTGCAACAAAAGAAGAATAAGAATAAGATAAAACCAGAGAAAGACTAAATTCACAGTATAATTTTGGGAAAATGGAAGGGAAGTTTTATAAAAAGAATGTCTTTATTGAGTTTAATGAGTCCAGTTATAAACTTAATGAGCATTTATCTGAAATATGGAAAGATTCTGGAGAAGGTACCAGAGGACTCAACCATAAAATGTTGCTAGTATATAAGAATATAAAACAATTAAGGTCTATCGCCATGCCACTCTGAACATCCCCAATCCTGTCTGACCTCAGAAACTAAGAAGGTTAGGTCCTGGTTAGTACTTGGATGGGAGACCACCAAAGAAGACTGAGTGCCATAGGTGTAAAAAAAAAAAAAAAATATATATATATATATATATATATATATATATATATATATATATATATAAAATCAATTAACAATATCAATTGACAACACCCAAGTCCCTTGGCCATGAAAGGCAATTATACAGCTTCCAGGGATTTGGGCTAGACATCTTTGGAGACTACTATCAGCCTACTACATCTGCTTGTGTTGGCATCGCTGAAGACCAAGTGGTCCACATTGACATTACAACCAAATTATAAAATAATCAACATGGAGAATCACCTGAAGTCCAGCTGATCATAACACCTACATTTGATAACATAAAGTAGCCATACTGCGGCCCACCCAGCAGAAGAGCTGAACAGATACTTCTCCAAAAAGGAAATACAGATGGCTAATAGACATATGAAAAGATGCTAAAGGTCGCTAACAAGAGAAATGCAAATTAAAACCACAATGAGATATCACCTCACACCCATCAGAATGGCTATCATCAATAAATAAAAAAAAAAAAAAATCAAGTGTTGGAGAGGATGCGGAGAAAAGGGGAACCCTCATACATTGGTGGTGGCATTGTAAATTGGTACCGCTGCTATAGAAAGCAGTATGCAGGTTTCTCAAAAATAAAAAATAAAAAATGGATATACCTTTTGACCTATCAATTGCACTTCTGGGTATTTATCAAAAAAAAAAAAAAAAAACCAAAACAATAATTCATAAAGATCTATGCACTCCAATGTTCATGGCAGCATACTTTACAGTAGCCAAGATATGGAAGTAACCTAAATGCCCATCAACAGACAATTGGATAAAGACATTATGGTTCATGTATATAATGGAATATTACTCAGCCATTAAAAAAAATGAAATCCTACCATTTGCAACGACATGGATGGACCTAGAGGTTATTATGCTGAGTGAAATAAGTTAGACAAAAAATGATAAATACCATATGATTTCACTTATATGTGGAATCTAAGGAACAAAAAGAACAAACTAATCCAAAACAGACTCACAAATATACTGGACAATTTGGTGATGGACTGAGGGGAAGGAGGATTGGGAGGCTTGGAGAATGAGGTGAAGGGTCAAAGAAGTACTAATTAGTAGTTGATAGTTGGGCATGGGGATGGGGAGCTCAGCAGAGGGAATATATTAATGTGATGGCTAGGTGGAGGGCTAGGGGAGGGAGGGAGCAACTGGGGGGATCATTTTACGAACTATATAGATGTCTCATCAATGTCCTGTATATTTGAAACCAATTTAAATTAAAATAATTTTTTAATTACGAAAAGATTTTTTTAAATTTTAAAAAAAGAATATCAATTAAAAATATCAGAAGTGGCAAGGAAATGTTGCAGAGTGAGAGACGTCCTCAGGTCTCTCTCCCTGAAACAACAACAATCTGCACATCTAAAACTCAACAAAAAACATCCAAAATTCACATCAGCATGTCTGAGCATGGGATCAGCACATAAAAGCTACCTCACATCAGAAACCCGAGTGTTGGAAGATGGACTGGGGGAAATAAAGAAGATGCCTCTTGCAGCTGCCAAAGCTCCTTGCAGGAAGAGGGGAAGGGGAAAAGGTGTGATTTCCCTGATCAGTCTGCCTGGAAGTGCCAGGTATTCTAGCAGCTGGCAGTAGGACCCAGTCATCAGGGCAGAAAGCAGAGAAGTGGGATGGGACAGCAGAGAAACAACAGTTGATATTTATGGCCCTGGTTGCAAAATTGAGGCTGAGCCACAGCCCCCAATTCCCAACTCAGAAGGTCTCTCCCCCCATACTCTCCGAGACCGATCACCGCGGAGCTCCAGGAGAATCTGAGCAAATGCTACCAAAACTGTTGCTAACACTGACAGGGACTGAAACTAAGAGTAACACATGCGATTAAGTATCTACAGGAAAATAAAAAAGACATTTAGGCTTTTTATAAAGCAGGGATCCACGAGGCTTAGATGCCAGCTACCCAAAGAATGTCTTCTTTGCAGCAAACTAAAGAGAGAACTTTATATGATAAATCTTCTTTCTGGGAAAGCAATGGAATACAATTCCATTAATGCCCAGGTGCAGAAACAGTCCATTAAACACCATGAGGAACCAAGGTGACAAGGCATCTCAGAAAGAAAGAGAAAAATCTCCAGAATATAAGCTTACAGACATAGAAATATGAGATTTAAATGACAGAGAATTCAGAATGGTACTTCTGAAAAAACTCAATGAGATCCAAAACAACCAAATTCAACAATTTCAGGAATTGAAAAAACAACTAGATGAGCAGAGCAAGGAGATTGAAATCCTTAAAAAGAAACAAATAGAACTTCTGGAGATGAAGAACACACTGCAAGAGTTGAAAAATGAAATAGCAAGCTTGAGAAATAGAGTCGACCAAATGGAGGAAAGGATTAGTGATATTGAAGACAGAAATCTAGAAATGAATCAGAAGGAAGAAGAGAGAAACAAAAGAATGAAAAATAATAAAAGAGAAATTCAAGAACTAGCTGATATAATCAGGAGAGGAAACTTAAGGGTAAAGGGTATTTCTGAAGGTTAGGAAAAGGAGTAGGGACTAGAAAGCATTTTCAGGCAAATAGTTGATGAGAATTTTCCAAATCTATGGAATGAGCTGGAGCTTGGAATTTAAGAAGTCAAGAGAACACCCAATTATCTCAACCCAAAAAAGCCTTCACCAAGACATATTATATTTATCAAAAATCAATGACAAAGACAGAAATTCTCAGGGCAGCCAGGGAAAAGAAGATAGTAACATATAAAAAAAAACAATTAGATTATTGGACTTCTCAACACAAACCTTACAAGACAGAAAGGGATGCAATCAAATATTTAAATTATTAAGTGAAAGCAACTACTAGCCTAGAATAATGTATCCAGCTAAGCTCTCCTTTAGATATGAAGGAGAAAATAAGACCTTTCCAGACATACAAAAATTGAGGGAATTCTCCATTATGAGGCCTGCACTACAGGAAATACTGAAAGGGGTCAGCTCACCTGAAACAAAATGACAAAAAACCCATAATTACATAATTAGGAGTAAAGTGACAATCAGGCAAATAAAAGCAGAAAATTGCAATCCTTACTTAAGCATTATAAGCTTAAATAATAATAAGACAATTGCTATAGTCAGATAGTAATGAATGTTCAGCATACATAGGGACAAACTGACATAACAATGACCAAAAAGGGGAGGATTCAAAGATTCAAATTCATAAAGGGGAAAGGAGATAAGGCACACACAGAAGAAAATGGACGACTGTATATATATAACTATCCTTTTCATATTCATTATAGTAACCACACACAGAAGATTCAGAACAGAATTATATAATATAAAACAAGAAGAACCAGAGGCAAAACCCATAAAAGCCAACCAAAATAAAGAAAACAGAAACACAAGGACAAGGAAGCAATGGAGACATTGAGCTACCAGGAAGCAAAAGATAAAATGACTATAAGAAGACCTCATATTTCAATAATCACCCTAAATGTAAATGGACCGAACTCACCAATAAAAAGCTACAGTGTTGTGGAATGGATCAAAAAACAAAACCTAACCATATGCTGCCTCCAGGAGACACATCTCAGCTCCAAAGACAAATACAGACTCAAAGTGAATGAGTAGAAAATGATATTTCAAGCAAATGGCATTCAGAGAAAAGTGGGAGTAGCAGTACTAATATCAGATGAAATAGACTTCAAAATAAAAAAGTTAAAGAAAGATACAGAGGGACACTTCATAATGATAAAGGGAATTATGCACCAAGAAAACATAACACTTATTAATATCTATGCTCTCAATCAAGGAGCCTCAGAATACATAAATAAATTACTAACAGAACTATAGGGAGAAACAGACCAAAACACTATCATAGCAGGGGATCTAAATACCCACTGACACATATGGACAGATCATCTAAGCAGAAAATCAATAAAGAGATAACATCCTTAAATGACACATTAGATCAACTGGACATATACAGAGCCTTCCATCACAAAACAGCTGCTTATACATTCTTCTCTAGTGCACATGGAACATTCTCAAGAATCAACCATATACTGGGACATAGAAATAGCTTCAACAAATATAAGAGGGTTGAAATCATACCAACCATATTCTGTGATCATAACGCTTTGAAACTAGAGATCAACTGCAAAAATAAATCCGAAAGAACCACAAATACATGGAGATTAAACATCATGCTACTGAAGAATAACTGAGTCAAGGAAGAAATAAAAAGAGAGATCAAGAGATATATAAAAACAAATGATAACGATAGTACAATACATCAAAACTTCTGGGTCATGGCAAAAGCGGTCATAAGAGGAAAATTCATATTACAGGCCTATCTCCAAAAAACAAGAATGAGACCAAATAAACAACCTAATGCTTCATCTTAAAAAACTAGAAAAGGAAGAACAAATGAGACCTAGTGTCAGTAGAAGGAAAGGAATTGTCAAAATTAGAGCAGAAATAAATGAAATTAAAAACAAAAACAAAAAACAATAGAAAAAATAAATACAAGAAGCTGGTTCTTTGAGAAGGTTAATAAAATTGACAAATCCCTGGCTAGACTCACTGAAGAAAAAAGAGAAAGGACACCAACAAACAAAATCAGGGATGAAAAAGGGGAAATTATGACTGGCATTGCAGAAATACAAAAGATCATGCAAGAATACTATGAAAAAGTATATAATACCAAATTTAATAAACTAGAAAAATGGACCAGTACTTGGAAAAATATAATCTTCCTAGACTGAATCAAGAAGTTCTGGAAAATCTAAATCATATAATCAGCAATATGGAAATTGAAACAATCATCAAAAACCTAACAAAAATAAAAGTCCAGGACCAGATGGCTTCACCAGTGAATTCTACCAAGCATTCTCAGAAGATTTAGGACGTATTGTCTTCTAAAGGAACTCCTCTTCAATAAATGTTGCTGGGAAAACTGGAAGGCCACATGCAAAAGAATGAAGCTAGAGTGTTGTCTATCACCACACACCAAAATTAATTCAAAATGGATTTAGGACCTGAATATAAGACCTGAAACAATAAAATGCATAGAAGAAAACATATGAACAGAACTCAAGGACCTTGGACTTCAAGAGGATTTTATGAATTTGACCTCAAAGACAAGGGAAGTAAAAGCAAAATGAATGGGACAACATCAAACTCAGCAAAAGAAATTGTCAACAAGGTAAAGAGACAACCATCCGAATGGGAAAATATATTTGCAAGCAATGCCTCCAATAAGGGCCTAATATTCAAAATACAACTCAATAACAACAAAAACAACAACAATTGATCCAATCAAAAAAATAGGCAGAGGGCCTGAACAGATACTTCTCACCAGAGTACATACAAATGGCCAACAACTATATGAAAAGATGCTCAACATGGCTAGCTATTAGGAACATGCAAATCTAAACCACAATGAGATACTTTCTCATATCTGTTAGAATAGCTATAATCAACAGGACAATTAATAACAAATGTTGGAGAGGATACAGAGAAAAAGGAACTCTCATACACTGCTGGTGGGATTGCAAATTGGTACAGCCACTATGGAAAACAATATGGAGGTTCCTCAAAACACTAAGAATTGATCTATCATATGATCCAGCAATCGCTCTACTGGCTATTTACCCTGAAGACTTGAAAACCTATACCCTTAAAGATATTTGCACACCAATGTTCATAGCAGCATTATTCAGTGGCCAGGACATGGAAGCAACCAAAGTGTCCTACGATAGATGATTGGCTAAAGAAGTTGTGGTACATATAGACAATGGAATATTACTCAGACGTAAGGAGAGAAGAAATACTGTAATTTGCAACAATCTGGATGGACCTCGAGATAATCATGCTAAGCAAAATATATGAGACAGAAAAAGCTGAAAATCACATGATATAATTTATATGTGGGATATAAACCAAAAAGCAACAAATGAACAGGACAGAGACTCAGCAACATGGACAATGGACTAGTAGTTACCAGAGGGCAGGGGGTGGGGGAGGAGGGAAGAGTGTCAAATATAGGGGGATTGGATGAGGCTGAAGTGGATAAAGGGGATTAAATATATGGTAGCTGAAGGAAACTGAACTCTCTGGGTGGTAATCACACAATAGAATATATAGATGTCAAATGATAATGTACACCTGAGAATTATATAATTGTATTAACATGTTATCCTAATAAACTTAAAAAATAAAATAAAAAATAAAATAAAAATATCACAGGTAGGAGTAAAAAGTGTACTTTTTCTTTCACCTTCATCTTTGCTATATTGTATTGTTGTATTTTACACAGCATGATCTCCACATATTAACTTCGATTTTAGTAGTTAAAATCAAGAGGTGGACTTTTAATATTTCTGTACAGAACAAGGTAATTATTGATTATAATTAATTACAAAAGAAACCTAAGGTAATATCTGGCGGGGGGGATGCATTATTATTCACCAGGAATACATTGGTACTCCACTGATATCAAAGAAGCTGAAATATACAGTCGCAACTGTAGATACTGGGCATTTAGACTACAAATAATGAATAATTCCTTGGGCAACTGCAATGACATTCATTTAACTGAAAAATTCTTCCCCTTATCTCTATTAATCTCTCAAGTCAGTAGACCTAACCTATCACAGCTTTTGCATGTTTTTTAATACACACACATATATAATTTTAAATGTTTCAGGTATATAGTATAAAGGTTAGACATTTATGAAGTTTATGAAGTGACCCCCTCAATTACTCTAGCACCCATCTGGCTTTATACATGGCTATTACAATAAAATTAACTGTATTCCCTATGTTGTACTCTATATCTGCATGACTGTTTTATAACTATTAAATTCATAACTACTAATTCACATTTTTCACTCAGCCTCCCAAGCCCCCTTCCTTCTGGCAATTGCCAGTTTGTCCTCTATATCTATGAGTCTGTTTTAATTTAGTTTGTTCCTTTTGTTTCTTAGAGTCTTCATATAAGTGAAATCATATGGTATTTATCTTTCTACATCTGACTTATTTCACTCAGCATAATACACTCTAGGTCCATTCATGTTGTTACAAATGGCAAGATTTCATTGTTATGGCTGAGTAATAGTCCACTGTAGATATAACTTCTTTATCCAATCATCTGTTGGTGGACACTTCTTTTGTTTTCATATCTTGGCAACTGTGAATAGTGCTGCTATATAGGGATGAATAGATATTTACAAATTAGTGTTTTGGTTCTCTTTGGATAAATATCCTGAATTGCAATTGCTGGGTCAAATGATAGTTTTATTTTTAATTTTTTGAGAAATTTCCAAACTGTTTTCCATAGTGGCTGTACCATTTTTGCAATCCCACCAACAGTGTACAAGAATTCTCTTTTCTCCACATACTCACCAACACTTCTTTTTTCATTTATTGATGATAGCCATTCTGTCAGCTGTGAGGTGATATCTTATTGTGGTTTTATTTGTATTTCTCTGGTAATTAGTTATCTTGAGCAACTTTTCATATGTCTATTGGCCAGCTGTATGTCTTCTTTGGAGGGATATCTATTCATGTCTTCTTCCCATTTTTTAATTGGAGTGTTTGTTTTTTTGGTGTTGAGTTGTATGAGCTCTTTATAAATTTTGGATATTAACCCCTTATCAGATGTATCACAAACAAATGTCTTCTCCCATTTAGTAGGTTCTTTTGTTGTTGTTGATGGTTTCCTTTGCTGTGCAACCCTTTTTAGTTTGATATAGTTGCATTTGTATATTTTTCCTTTTGTTTCTCTTGCCTGAGGAGATACATCAGAAAAAATATATATATTAGTAATAGCAATATCAGAGAATTTACTGCCTATGTTTTCTTCTAGAAGTTTTATGGCTTTGGGTCTTACATTCTTGTCTTTAATCCTTTTTCAGTTTATTCTTGGATATGGTATAAGAAAGTAATTGTATTTTAATTTTGTTTTGCATGTATCTGTGCAGTGTTCCCAACACCATTTGTTGAAGAGGCCATCTCTACCCTATTGTATATTCTTGCTTCCTTTGTCATACATTAGATGAGCGTATAGACATAGATTTATTTCTGGGCTTTCTATTGTGTTTCATTGATCTATGTGTCTGTTTTTATGCCAGTAACATGCTGTTTTGATTACTATAGCCCTGTAGTATAGTTTGACATAAGGTAGTATATGATGCCTTCAATTTTGTTCTTCTTCCTCAAGATTGCCCTGGCTATTCAGGATCTTTTATGGTTCTATGTTAAATTTTGGATTATTTGTTCTAGTTCTCTGAAAAATGCCATTGGTATTTTGATAGGGATTACACTGAATCTATAGATCGCTTTGGGTAGTATGGCCATTTTAATGATGTTAATTCTTCCTTTCCCATGAGTTTGGTATATGCTTCCATTTATTTGTATCTTATTCAATTTATTTTTCAATGACTTATCATTTTCCTTGGTTAATTTGATTCCTAGGTATTTTATTGTTTTTGATGCAATCGTAGATAGAATTATTATTTTAATTCCTCTTTTTGATAGTTCTTCATTGGTGTATAAAATGCAACCATCTTCTGAGTATTAGTTTTGTATTTTACTACTTTACTGAATTTATTTATCAGTTCTAACAGTTTTTTGGTGGAATCTTTAGGGTTTTGAGTCAAAATATACTAATTTAGGCCAAGTGGTCTTCAGAGCTAAAGTATAAAATCAATAAGATAATTATAATCAATCATTGCTCTGTTCCCACTTTTTCCTAACTAATCTGAGAGGGGGAGACTAGATTCTGTTCCTCTATGAGTTCCTACTCCATCATAAACTTCTTGTGTCTTCTCACACACTGCTCCAGCAGGCTCTCGCTCCTTGGCTCTGGGTCCTTGTACTGCACCTGCTAACCTCTTTTGACTCTGAAGCATCAAGACATGCAAACACACTACTCTTATTTTTCAAGAGAGCCAGAATTTTAAGTCTCTTTTCTCAAAGAACCATCTATTCAAAATTCCAATCTTAATAATGTCACTGAAGAAAACTAAAGAAAATTGCTTTAATCTGTTTATAGAAAAGTTATTTCTGGGGAATCTTATGAATTCAGATGCTCTATTGCAATCATTACATGTCCCAACTTCTTCCCCTACTTTTTCTTTATATTTAATTAAAAATTAAAATTGCACCTCCCTCTCCTTCTCTTTTTCCTTCTCTGTCTCCCTTTCTATTCAGATTTTGTCAATATATATAACATTTCCTCCAGGACCTCAAAACCCTTCCTTCCTGATTGCCATCAATGCACATATCTACATCTATATCTGGACAGAAGGGCTGCAGATTCTTGATCAAACATTTCATTTGAGCATTTGTATTGGAAACTAATCAAAAACAAACAGTCCCCTAAAATATAGGTGTTTAAAAGTGTCACACTCCCTTGTCAGCCTCTATCAGCAAAATTTTAGTCATCATCATCATGTTAGCAGTATTGCTGCTCTAATTAGTTGAAAATCAAAAAACTCCACTTAATTACACCTGAGTCACAATCATAATAAATTTTAGTATCATTTTTAAGAAAAATAAATCAGTAATATAAAATGTGAAACATTACACACTACTTAAGGGTAAGACACATGGATTCCTCTTTCTCTGTCACACCTATCTTGCAATAGAAAAGGTTGTATGGACCCACTATAAAGTGCAAAGAATAAAGAGAATAAATCATCTTATGCTAGCCCAGTAGATGTATACTGTTGCCATATCCAAAGAGAAACAAACAGAGATTTAAAAATCTCTATCTCCTTCAAAGGTAAATTATGAGCACAATTGTTCTCATTTGTATAAATTCTGCTTCTGAAATAAATGACAATTGGTTTTAAAGTAGAAAAAAGCACTTAGCCTAAGGCTTAAAAAGCCCTTTAAGCATCATATTTTGAGATCTTCAATTAAATGATATAAATCTAGATTCATAAATTGTTGATTTATAACCATGATTTTTGCTTTTCAAAAGAAGATTCTGACACACATTTGGTCATAAGAAGTGTTATAAATTTTCTGATTACAGGCCTTTTTCAGTCTCACAGGTGCTAAAGGGTCTTGTTTCTCTCATATTCATTTCTTTTCTTTGTCTACTACTTATTTAGATGAACATTTCTAAGATTCCACTCTCTTTCTTCAAAAATTCAAATGAAGAAATTAACATAACTTTGAAGGAAGTAATATCCTATGAATTCAAAGCTATGTTTTCCAATTATTATATCAATGTAATGTTTTAAAAATTCAATTAAACATCAAAAGTCCATGACATTTAAAAGATAGTGCCAGTGCCAGGAAGAGGAACCCTCATAACACCTGGCTGTGAAAGCCAGCTGGAATTGTGTCCAAGAAATACAAAGAGCTGCTAGAGATTGAGGTGCTGCTCTTAAAGGGCCTGTGCATAGAATCACTTGCTCACAAAGTCACTTACTTTAAGCTCCATTGCAGGGGCAACAGCTCAAAAGTGTCAGAAACATATGAGGAAGAACTAAATCAACCAACTTAAAGGCAAGAGCTGGAGAGGAGTGGACAGCTCTCTCCAGGGATGAATGTGCTGGGAGATACCATTGTTCCTTTAATAAACTTTCCTCCCACCCAGCTGGCCCAGAACAGGCAGACATCAAATCTGTGCTTTCCATTAACCTGGCTAACACTGTTCGCTGTACCATGGTGATTCCTTGAAACCCCTCTCCACACAACTTTCTAGACTGGCATGAGCCTCTTCTGGCTCCTTAAAAGGAACAGCCTACCACCACTCTTGCTGAAGACTACTCACTTAAAGGACTACAAATATCACACATGTGGAGGTTATTCTAGGCTGCTCCAAAGATCAATAAATCCACAATGCAGCGGCCAGTCTTAGCATGTATTGTAGGTCCTGCCAAGCAACCCCAATTCCACCAGTGGCGACCAGGCTGAACTTGCATTGTAACACCCATTAGGTAGCCCCAAATTTGGCATAAGTTGTGGCCAGTCTTGGACAGTAATGTCACTCCAACTACATTACTTGGCCTCAAGCCTGGCACAAGTGCTGGATAACCTCAGCTTATATCATAATGCCCACCAAAGGGTTTCAAGCCTGGCATAAGTGGCAGCTAACCACTTCTCAGTGTAGCCTCTTTAAGAAACTTGAAGCCCAGTACAAAGAGAAGCAACTGTAGACTACATTGTAGTTTTTGCCAATTAGCAGCAATCCCAGAACAAGTGGTGGCTGAACTTGGCCTGCATTGTAGCCCTACCCAGAAGACCCAGACTCAACAAAGCTGGTGGCCAGATTCCAATGATATGAGAGCTTCACCCAACCAGCTCTACAAATGACACACATAAAGGCAGAATTGGCTGTCACCTGTGTCCTGTTAGAGCAAATTTCATTATGTGGGGTCAGCCCCGACACAACAGACTGGCCTCTATAGTCATCACCAGCCCTCATAGCAAGTCAGCTTGAGGGCCACCTCACCCAAAGACATGCTGGGAGCAACTAAGGCCCAGCTACAATAGGAAGGCACACATGACACACACATGGGGAACCTCTGAAGTACCTGGCTTACTGGGTGCCACAGGACACTTACTACACAAGACCATTCTGTCAATACAGGGAGATGTAGTAGGTTTATATAGTGCATAGAAATAAATACAGGGACTCAGCCTAAACGAGGAGACTAAGAAACATGTCCCAAATGAAAGAACAGGAGAAAACTCCAGAAGATGAACTCAAAAAGGGTACAAGTATGATATCAGATTCAGAATTCAAAACACTGGTTTTAAGGATGCTCATGAATTCTGGGGAAGAATACATAAACTCAGTGAAAACTTCACAAAGAGATAAATAATACGAAAAGAAAATAGAAAACATTAAAAAAGGGTCAAATAGAAGAATACAATAACTAAAACAAAGAATACGGTAGAGAAAATAAACATAAGATAAGATGGAGCAAAATATTGAGTCAGTGATCTGAAAGACAAGGTGACATAAAACACCCAATCAGAACAGCAACAACAACAAAAAAATTTAAAATAACAAAAGTTTAAGGGATATCTGGGTTAACATCAAGCATACCAACATTCACATCATAGGGGTACCAGAAGGATAAGAGAGAGAGTGAGACATTGAAAATCTATTTGAAGAAATAATGACTAAAAAATTCCCTAACCTGGCAAAGGAATTAGACATAGAAGCCTAGGATGCAGAAAAAAATCTCAAACAAGAAGAATTCAAACAGACCCACACCAAGACACATCATAACTAAAATGCCAAAGGTTGAAGACCATATAAAAATTTCTCAGAAGGGGAAACCAACAAGGAAGCTCCAATAGGCTATCAGTTGATTTTTTACAAGAAACTTGTAAAGGCTAATAGAGAATGGCGCAACATATTCAATGATAAAAGACAAAACTTACAACCAAGATTATTCTACCCAGTGAGACTCTCATTTAGAATCAAAGGGCAGATAAAGAGTTTACCAGCCAGAAAAAAAAAAAAAAACTAAAAGAGTTCATCACCACTAAACCAGTGTTGCAAGAAATATTAAGAGACTTCTTTAAGTAGAAAGGACCAAAAAAAAACCCCTCAAACAATCCAATTAAAAAATTGGCTGAGGACCTGATTAGACATATCTCCAAAAAGGACTTACAAATGGCCAATAGACATATGACAAAAAATGTTTAATGTCACTAATCAGACAAATGCAAATTAAAACCACAATGAGATATCACCTCACACCTGTCATAATGGCTCTCATTAATAAATCAATAAGCGAGTGTTGGTCAGGATGTGGAGAAAAAGGAATCCTCATGCATTGTTGGTGAGATTGTAAATTGGTACAGACACTATGTAAAACAGTATGGAGGTCACTCCAAAAATTAAAAACTACCTTGTGATCTAGCATTTCCACTTTCGTATAGAACATCCGTTTTTTTCAAATGCACATGGATAGTCAACATCTTCAGGAACAAAATAAGTTTCAATAAATTTAAGATGATTGAAATTGTATCAAGGATCTTCTCAAATCACAATGGTGATTTAAAGAAACTCAAAACAGTAATTCAAAAGATATATAAACTCCTATGTTTACTGCAGCTTTATTTACAGTAATGAAGATATGAAAGCAACCTAAGTGTCCATCAATAGGCAAATGGATAAAGATGATGTGGTACTTATATACAATAAATATTAACCTTAAAAAAGAATGAAATACTTGGTATTTACTGCAAAAAAAAACTTAAAAACACATATCCGAAGATATTTGCACACCAATGTTCATAGTAGCATTATTCACAGTGGTCAGGACATGGGAGCACCAAAGTGTCCTACAATAGATGATTGGATAAAGAAGCTGTGGTACATATATACAATGGAATATTACTCGGTCATAAGAAGAGATTAAATACTGCCATTTGTGACAACATGGATGGACCTCGAGATAATCATGCTAAGCGAAATAACCCAGACATAAACATTTGAAACCCATGACATTACTTATATGTGGGATATAAATCTAAAAGCAACAAACAAACAGGACATACAAACAGAGACTCATGGACATAGACAATAGACTAGTGGTTACCAGATGGGAGGGGGGAGGGGGGAGGTAGATGGGGTAAAAGGGGTCAAATACACGATGACCGAAAGAAATCTAACTATGGGAGGTGAACACATAATGTAAATATATATATGCCTTACTGTTAAAATATATAGCTGAAACTTATCAGATTTCATTAACCAATGTCACCATAAAAATAAATTAAAATAAATAAATAAATAAAAATAAATAGAAACTAATGGAAAGATTGACTATTTTCAAAAAAAGAAAAAGAATGAAATCTTACCATTTGTAACAACACTCATGCCCTAGAGGATATTATGGTAAATGAAATAAATCAGACAGTGCAAGACAAATGTCACAGAAAGTATTAGGAAGTACCAATCGTCATTTGTAAAAAAATAGTTAAGGGAATGTAAAGTACACCATAGGAAATATTGCCAATAATATTGTAATAATTGTGTATGATGAAAACTGGGTACTAGACTTAATGGGGTGTCCACTCCCTTAAGTGTGTAAATATCTAACCACTATGTTGTATACCTGAAACTAATATAATATTGTAAGTTAAATGTACTTGAAAAAAAATTTTTTTAAAAAAGGTCTTCAATTAATTTAAAAACAAAAACATTGCCAGGCCTATCTCAGACAATTACATTAGTATTTGCCTTTTAAATTTTTTGGTGAGGATAATGATAGCTAGTGCAATGGCTAATATAGATAAAAGAGAGATGTCCCACATTAACATTCAATAACTCTAAAGAGCTCATTATAATTGTAGTGAACAGTTTGGGGAAAACATTTTGGTGGTAATGTAATGTACCACCTTGACCCTCCTTAACTGTTGACAGTGTGGACAGGAGACAGCTTTCAGTTGCCAACCCCTTCACCTCACTGAAGGTCACAACTGATGTGGTTAGGGCATGTCAAATGATTAATCGATGCAGGAGTAGAAAGTCCATTTATCGCATCCTGAATCAGGTACATATGGAATCAGACTAGCCCCTCAACACCCTATGAGATCAGTCAAGATTACCCTTGATCCTGCACCACAGGCTTAGTTTCTTGTCATTCCTGCTTTTTCTCTCTTCCTATCCATAGGCGTAGATTCCAAAGATACTCCTTAATAAATATCTAGCACAACTGTATTTCAGAATATGCATAAAGGAGAATTCAATCTGCAATAAATGTTAAGAATGGGTAGATTTCATACATCACAGTGGTTAGACTCTCAAAAAGATAATATCTTTAAGTGTTCTTAGTTTTTTTTAAAGTTCTTAAAGCTATACAGATTTTATGATGAAGAAAAGTGATTGTGACTATTTATATAACTTGTTTTTCTTATACTAAATTTATCCAATTTTAATTAAAGTCAAATAATAAGAAGATTTTGTTATAGGTTTTAATATGTTAGCCCTACTTCCTTCTAACTCTAAATAGTGAATTGATAGAATCATAGTAGTAGTGTACAGAGTTGAGAACAAGATTTTATATATATATATATATATATATGGGATTTCAAGCCTTTGAAGATGTGGAGAAAGTCCTTACTAACCCAGGTAAATATTAGAATCTGATATATTGGTCATTTGAATGTCTTACTTGTAAAAATATCTCTTCAGTTCCTCTGCCTATTTTTTTAATCATTGGATATATATTTTGTATATTAACCCCTTATCCAATACATGTTTTGTAAATATTTTCTCCCATTTCATAGGCTGTCTTTTCATTTTGTTGATTTTTTTATTTTGCTGTGTAGAAGCATTTTGGTTTTATGTCATCTCACTTATTGATTTTTGTTTTATTGTCTATGCTTTTGGTGTCATAGACAAAAAAATCATTACCAAAACTAATATCAAGGAGTTTCTTCCCCATATTTTCTTCTAGAAATTTTGTAGTATCAGGTTTTATGTTTAAGTATTTAATCTAGTTCCAGTTAATTTTTGTGAGTGGTGTAAGATAGGAGTCCAATTTACTTTTTCGGCATGTAGTTATCTAGTTTTCCCAACATCGTTTTTTCAAGAGCCAAATCTTTCCCGCATTGAATCCTTTATCAAATATCAGTTGACCATATATATGAGAAATTTTTCTGGGCTCCATATTCTGTTCCATTTATCTATGTGTCTATTTTCTTATGCCAGTACCATACCGTTTTAATTATTAAAGCTTTTTAGAATAATTCGAAATCAATAAGTGTACCTTTGGCTTTGTTCTTCTTTCTCAGGGTCTTTTGTAGTTGTTCTATACTAATTTATAACTTTTTTTCTAATTCTGTAAAAATACTATTGGAATTTTAATAGGAATTGCAATGAATCTATAGATGGCTTTGTATAGTAGAACATTTTTAACAATATTAATTCTTTCAATCTATGAACTCAGGATGGCTAACACATATATGAGAAGATGTTCAAAATCACTAAGTAGCAGAAAAATGTAAATTGAAACCACAGTGAGATATCTCACTTAATATCTATTAGAATGGTTATCATCAAGGTGTAAGAGATAAGTGTTGACGAAGATGAGGAAAAACAGGAACCCTTGTATACTGTTGGTGGGAATGTAAACTGGTTCAGTCATTATGAAAAATAACATGAAATTTCCTCTTAGAATTATGGATAGAACTATCATCTGATCCAGTAATCCCACTTCTGGGTATATATCCAAAGGAAATGAAAACAAGATATTGAAAATATATCTGCACTTCCATGTCTACTGTGGCATTATTCACCATAACCAAAATATGGAAACAACCAAAGTGGCTATCAATGAATGAATAGATAAAAAAGATATGGATATTTTTATAATGAAATATTATTCAGCAATTGGAAAGAACACAATCTTGTTATTTGTGACAACATGAATGGGCCCTGAGGGTATTATGCTAAGTGAGATAAACCAAAGACAATATCAGAAATGTGTGAAATCTAAAAAAGCCAAACCTGTAGAAGCAGAGAGTAGAATAATGATTACTAGGGAATGTGGTGCAGAGGGCGGTGGGAGAGGGGAGATTAGGAGATGTCATTAAAAGTTACAAACTTTCTAACATTAAATTTATTAGGGTTACACTAGTTATTAATATATATAGGTTTCAAGTGTATGATTCAATAATATGTCATATGTACAATGTATCGTGTGTTCACCACTGAAAGCTAAATTCCTTCTGTCTCCTTAATTTGACCATCTTTACCCTTATCTACCCCCCACCCCCCTTCTCTATGGTAACCACCAAATTGCTGTCTGTGTCCATCAGTCTCTGTTTGTCTTATTCATTTCTTGCTTTCAGTTTTATATCTCATATATGGTGCTCAACTTTTTGCATCTGACTTATTTTGCTAAGCATGATAATCTCAAGATCCATCCTCGTTGTTGCAAATGGCAGTGTTTCATCTTTTCTTATGACTACTATTCCATTGTATATAGGTACCACATCTTCTTCATCCAATCATCTGTCACAGGGCACTTCCATTGTTTCCATATCTTGGTCACCGTGAATAATGCTGCAATGAACATTGGGGTGCGTATGTCTTTATGAATAAATGTTTTCAATTTTTGAAGGGGTAAAGTCTCAGAAGAAGGGATACTGGGTCATATGGTAACTCTATTCTTAATTTTTTGAGGAATTTCCATTCTGTTTTCCACAGTGATTTATATTCCCACCAGCAGTGTATGAGGGTTCCTTTTCCCCCACAACCTCTTCAATACTTGTTATTGCTTGTCCTGTTGATGACAGCCATCCTAACAGGTGTGAGGTGTTATCTCATTGTGGTTTTGATTTGTCTTTCCCAATTAGCTAGTGAAGTTGAGCAATGTTTTATATGTCTGTTGGCCATTCGTATGTCTTCTTGGGACAAGTGTACGTTCAGGTCCTCTGCCCATTTTTTAACTGGATCTTTTTTAATGTTGAGTTGTATAAGTTCTTTATATATTTTGGATATTAGCCCCTTGTTGGAGGCATTGCTTGCAAATATCTCCTCCCATTCAGTTGGTTGCCTCTTTGTCTTGTCTATGGTTTTTTGCCATGCAGAAGCTTTTTAGTTTGATACAGTCTCATTTATTTATTTTTGCTTTAATTCCCTTGCCTTTGAGGTTAAATT
This sequence comes from Eidolon dupreanum, assembly GCA_028627145.1. Lineage (NCBI taxonomy): Eukaryota > Metazoa > Chordata > Mammalia > Chiroptera > Pteropodidae > Eidolon > Eidolon dupreanum. The sequence continues at coordinate 76,664,911 of CM053508.1, read as the reverse complement.
CATAAAACTAAATCCAAGGTCCACGAGTTAGTACCTATGTTTTCTTTTATGCAATTTATTATTCCAGGTCTTCCGTTAAGGTCTTTGATTTGTTTTGAGTTAATTTTGGTGTATGGTGACAGATAGCAGTCTAGTTTTATTCTTCTGCATTTGGCTTTTCAATTTCCCAGCACCATTTAATCAAGAGGCTTTCTTTTCTTCATTGTATGGTTTTGACTCCTTTGTCAATAATTATTTGCCCATATATATTGGGGTTTATTTCTAGGCTCTCAATAGTTGCAGAAAAAGCATCTGACAAAATACAGCATCCATTTATGATTAAAACATATGAGAACAGAAGAGAAGTACTTGAACATAATAAAGGCCATATATGGCAAACACTCACCTAATACCATGCTTAATGATAGAAAACTAAAAGCTTCTGTCTAAGATCAGGAACTAGACAGAACTGTTCACTATTACCACTATTATTCAATATAGTATTAGAAGTCCTAGCTAGAGCAATTGGGCAAGAGAAAGAAATAAAAGGTATCCAAATAGGGAATGAGGCTGTCAAATTGCCACTTTTTGCAGATTACATGATTCTCCATATAGAAAACCCTAAAGGCTCCATCGAAAACTATTAAAAATAATATAATAAAGTTTCAAATATAAAATCAATGTACAAAAATCCATAGTGTTCTTATATGTTAACAATGAATTTTCAGAAAAAGAAATGAAAAAAATTTCTTTTGTAATTGTAAAAATAGAATAAAATACTTAGGAAAAAACTTATTGAAGCATGTGAAGGACCTATACGCTAAAAACTATAAGGCATCATTAAAAGAAATTGAAGAAGACATAAAGAAATGGAAAGATTTTTCATATTTATAGATTGCCAAAATCAACATAGTTAAAATGGCCATATTACCAAAAGCAATAGTCAAATTTAATGAAATTCCCATCAAAATCCCAATGGCATTTTTAAAGAAATAGATAAAAAATCATTAGCTCTGTGTGGAATTACAAAAGACCTCAAATAGCCAAAGCATTCTTGAGAAAAAAGAATAAGGCCTGAGGTATCACACTGTCTGACTTCAACTTATACTACAAAGTGACAATAATCAAAACAGCATGGTGTTGTCAGAAAAACAGACACACAGAGAAATGGAACAGAATTGACAGCCCTGAAATGAAGGATAAAAACCTGCTGATGAATAAGTACTGGAGATTTATTGCACAGCATAGTGATTACAGTCAAGAATATTGTATTGTATACTTCAAAGTTGCTAAGAAACTAAATCTTCAATATTCTCACCACAAAAAAAATTTTTATGTGTTGTGGTAAAGATGTTAGCTAATGCTACTGTGGTAATCATACTGTAATATATAAATGTATCAAATAAACACATTGTTCAACTTAACCTTACAAAATGTTATATGTCAATTATAACTCAAGTAAAAAAGAATAAAATGTGTGATAAAGAGCTTAGATTCTTTAATAGAGGTAATAGAAAAGCTCTTTGCCTAAGTTGTTACATTTCTAATTTTTATATCTTTATTCTGTAGATTCTTTACTTTTTCCAATGATTCTTTCAGAGAAAGTATAAAAAAATATGTTAGTTTCTAGAAAATATCTTATTTGGATGAAAAAATTACCAAAGGCTTACTTTGTAGTAAAGTCTCTGAGTCTTGTAAAACACAATTAAATCATTGACTTATGTATGTACTATTAAAAACAATAACAACAACAACAAAAAACCCTCTCCATAATGATTTTACAAAACCCAAACTACGAGTAGAATTTCTTAGGAGTAGTAATTTGTCTTAAGGGAGCAAAGATACACAATGTTCAAGAGGATTATTTGTTCATCCAATTCATATTTGAACAGGACCCCATTGAAAGACTAAGGTAACAAAAGGTCAAGACATTTTTTTTTTAATTTATTGAGTTGACATTGGTTAATAATATTATATAGGTTTCAAGTGTACAATTCAATAATACATCATATGTATGTTGCATTGTATGTTCAGTACCCAAAGTCAAATCTCCTTGCATTACCATATATTTGATCCCCTTTACCCTTATCTATCTCCCACCTCCTCCCTTTACCTCTGGTAACCACTAAACTGTTGTCTGTATCTATGAGTTTTTATTTGTCTTGTTCATTTGTTGATTTCAGTTTCATATACCACATAAGTGAAATCATGTGGTTCTCAATTTTTTCTGTCTGACTTATTTTGCCACTTCTTTATCCAAATCATCTGTTGAAAGACACTCAGTTCCTTGCATGTCTTGACTACCTTGAATAATGTTGCAATGAATATCGGGGTGCATATATCTTTACAGAAAAATGCTTTCAAAATTTTTAGTTACATACCCAGTAGAAAGATTGCTGGGTCATATAAACTGTTCTTAAAAACAACTACAAAGATGCGGGCAGACTTTCATGGCTCTGACTTTATTAATAAAGTTCAAGACAATGTGACCATAAGAAATTTGGAGAAAAAATGAAAAATTAGGCATATATCTTGTTGTATAGCTTGAATGAACTTGGACCCAAAGTTTCACTGTCGGCTACCATATTCAGTCTTTCGGTTTAAAAACTAATGTTACAGCTACCATGACCAGGAATGGATCAATTTTCTAAGCAGAGTATTCTGAGCTTACAACTAAACAGGCCTATGATTGGCCATTAATTAAAAACAATTTTTGGAATTATATATGTATTTAGAATTTTCCTATTAAAGACATTTCTGAAATGTAAACAAATTTCTCAACATGCCTTGTCCACAGCCTTATAAGGAAAACATGGCATAAGATGAACAAATTCAACTAATTACTTGAGGTGAATAGTATTTTTTCATTTTAGTCTATAAAATGAAGATTTGTGGAATTTAAATCATGTTAGAGGTATTGCCGCTTTAATTAGTTGAAAATCAAGAGTTCTTCCTAACCTGACCTGAGTCTATTTTGGAGAAAGCAAATGCTTTAAAAATGTTTTATAAATTAAGATGCAAAATAATTTGATCATGATTTGTCCTATATAGCCAAAATTATATTTGAATTGTATATTTAAATAATATTTTTCTATAATCTTCTTAATGATATTTTAGAATTTAGAGATTTTCAATATTACTAATGGACAGATATAATTAAGACATAAAACTCCCACTGCCATGACACTATAATAATTATTATATTATGACCAATTTCATCACTGGTAATAACTATAGATTAAATCATGCAAATTTTCATTGTTTCAGAACAGTAATTAAAATTTTGATGGGTGGCAGGGTTCACTCTTGTTAATAATAAAAATATAGGTAGTCATCATAGGACCACTTATACTTTTTTATATATCTTCAATATTGGTTCTTTTTAAATTCTATCGAGCAATATGACTTTTGCTTGGACAAGCTATGTATATGGTATTCACCTATGAGAGATACAAGGACAACCATTGCAACCATCTGGGCATTTCCTTATTACACAGAGTTTTGTCTCTTAGGTGATTTAGCTGTTAATGTCTTTACAGTCAGTGAAGATGAGCAGCATAGAGAATTTTAAATGAAAAGATTATTTCTTCCACCTTTGCCAAAGAGGCAGACAGTGTTTTCGGTGAGGGGTTCTTTATTTATTCTTGCCTCTAGGTCTAGGAGATCAGTTGACACCTGCAGGTGCACCTGCAAACCTATTTTTATTGTTAGAAATAAGATACTTTGAGCATTGCAAGGTTTTATGCCTCAAATGTAAAAAGCATATTTTTGCTGGAACTCTATGAGATCTGTTGTTACTGTCTTCTCTCAATGACACCCTGCTCAGTCTCCACTGCTTCCCATAATCCTCTACATTTTGGCTTTCTGTGGTCTTAACCATTTTCTAATTTTAACAGAAATTGAGGTTGTAGTTAATTTTTTTCCTTACCTTCTTTGTATTTTATCTAGAAAGAGAGGGCAACTATATGCCTCTATCTTAAATAAGAAATCCCTACAAAGCACTAAATATTTAGGTAATACTTTAATGTCACTTTCTACAACTGTGCTTATACATCATTATATATTAATACTTTTTACTTACTGGAATACTATTTATCTCCCTGTTATGACTACATTTCCCTCATAAATTTAGTATATTTATATGAATGAATTCTATTAATTTTAATTAAAGATAACAGCTCAAGCTTGAAATTTTAAAAATTCAAAATAAATAAATAGGAAACCTCAATATTCAATTTTGTATTTGGACTTAAATAATATTTGCATAAATTTATAGTTAGCATAAATCAATTATTTTAACAAACATTTTTTAAAAGACACATTTGCCTAAGAGCCATAACTTAGAGAAATATTCTTTTGAAGAAAGGGTTTTAAGTGAATAGGATATGAAATTGACATTGGAAAATGAGCATAACTGAATCTCAGAAATCAGAACTACATTGCTTAAATAATTGAATTGATTTAAAAATTATATTGCCATTTCCCAGCAGGAAAGAAGAATCTAGCATAAAAGAGTTGAGAAATAGCTAATGAAAATGTCAATATATCTCCTGTTTCTACACTTTTTAAAATCCTGTTACTCCTAGAAGACTTAAAACTTGTACAGTATCATTACTAATACTGTAATATCAGTCTACATTACATAAATATTAGCAAATATTTTATCTAATAGATAAAACTATATGTCCTACATATCCACCCAATTTTCAGAGACTCTGAGTACAACACTGAGAAGACATTTAATTTTGTTACTGTTATCCATACTTCCAAATTCTTGTTTCTAATCCTAAATTATGTGTTGTTTTTAAATACTTTTAGTCAGATATACTCTAAATTGGTTTTGACTCTTTTATATGTTTTTATTTAAGGAAGTTTGCTACTTAATATATTAAAAATCAAAACTTTGCTCATTGAGTTTATGTTTAAATATAAATGATGTTACTGATAGGGAATCAAAAATGATCAAGCTATTTCAAGGAAATTATTTCCTACAAACTCTTAACTACAATCACTGTCACATTGAAATAAATTAATTTCCATGTCAATTTTTAATTAAATTTTAAGACATGCAAGAAAGTGTTCTGATCATATTTCTTGTGTTTTATATATTATATATATATATATATATATATATATATATTTGCCTCTGAACCCTTTGACAGTTTCCATTATGTATCTTTAGATTAGTACAAAGTGACTGAGGATATACTTTTTTTCTCTGCCATATCTGAAGAAAAACCAGAGCATATCTGGATCAATCCTGGATAAATCTTACTCTCTGATTTTGTTCTTGCAAATCTATATATTGATTGCTGCTGGAAGAAAAGCAAAACAAAAAATAAATAAATGGGAATCTCTAGCACTATAAAATTTCTTTTCTAATGTCAGTTTTTTTTCAAAGTTTTAGTCATTACTTTTACTTGTTTTGGTCAGCTGACTTTTCAATTCAATGGTGGCTCTTACAAGCATTTAATTTTCACTCATGCCTCCTGAAAATTACCACTCTTTCTCTGTAGGAAGCATTTGCACCTTCTATTTCATTGTAAAATATGGTCGATGATTGTCCCATGTCCTTTATCCATACACATCCCTCTCTTTAGTCTTAGAGGCTTTCAGTGTGTTTATTTGTTAAAGTCAGAATGCTTCACCTGTGCTCCTGTCTAAAATTTTGTAATATTAGTTAAACTTTCTTGCTCTAGCATCTTTGTCATGGTGTGCAAACACTATGGGTTTCCTATCCTTGCATACTCTGTCCTACCTTTTGTTAGTTACTGATAACACGCAAGATACTGGCAGGAGTTGCATAGAAAGGAAGGTAGTATGCAGCCAGTGGCTGCAGCAGAATTCACTGGAAAATTTCACATGACAGTGACAAGGAAAGATAAAAGGTATAGATGGATAACTAAATTAAAACAAAAAACAACCTAAATGCTTGTAGTCTAGATACTCTCAAACTTATTTTTCAAATCAACACACAAAATGGATGACATTCATATATGCAGCCTATTTCTATGCACAATCCCCAAGACATTGATAAATATATCAAGTGATATATTATAAAATAAAATATAAATTTAATATTATTAGGATAAATATAAATGTTCTAATGTTTGATTACATCTTTTCAAACACTGTTACTTCATATTTAATAATGAATTATTTGCACTAAACTCCATATTGCTGTCATAGGAATGCTACAACATTGATATAAAGAACCACTAGTCTAGATTGTGGTTCTCAACGTGTGACCAGCATCATCAGCATTACCTGGAAACTTGTTAGAGGTGCAAATTTTCATGTGCTACCTCATATCCACTAAATCAGAAATTCTGGGGCATAACCCAGATATCTGATGTTCTCTAAAGTTTGATCTGGATGCTAAACCAATATTTTAAAGAATACACTGAACTGTAAAGTCACAGGTGGCAGAGTTAAAGTTGAACCTAGGATATCTTTTTCCTAAGTAGTTCTGGGTTACACCATCTAGATAAATACTGTCTTACACTTAGTAATTACTCAAATACAGGTGAGTGCAATGAAAGAAATAAGATTTTGTTACCTCTTTTGTTCTTGTAACTAAAAATTTAGAATTTTTATCTATTTGAAGAGAAAATAGCAAAATGATTCAGTTGTACTGTTTACCTTTTTTTTTGCCCTGATACGATCAATATAAAGACAACAGACAACACCTACTTCTCTGTGCCACATTTTAATTGTATCCTTATTCTTATATAGAGAGAAACATTGAGAAGTTAAGAATATAAATACCAAGATTCATATTCTAGACTTGCACATACTTGTCATAAGTCCTTGAGACTTAGTGCCTTCATTCATGATTATAATTATCAAAAACACTTTCCATTTACAGAAGGAAAAGACACATAAATTTAATGAATAACCTATCTAAAATGACACAGTAATGACAGAGGTGAATTGGAAATCCTAGTAAGTTTCTGAAGCTACTATCTGTTAAGATCTTAACAGAGCTTACTTCATACAGCTAGTGTGAGAATTAAATAAGGTAATGTGCAGAAAGTCGATGTATTGAGCACATACATTCTCAATAAATATTAACCACTAGTAGTATTGGTATTATAGTAATTACTACTAGGCCAGTACCAAGAAGACTTCCCAGGGATTTCCACCAACAAGATGCCTTGATACCCTAAAACTCTGCACACTCCATCCTGGAGCTATCATGTGCTCCCTTTTCCTTTATTCTCCTGGTTCAGAGAACTCCTTGCTCTACTGAAAAACAGGTGAGAAGGATTATAGCAGAAGCCATGAGTTTCTGATCTCCAAAATTGTACTTTGATCGTCTCTCTCTCTCTCTCTCTCTCTCTCTCTCTCTCTCTTTTAGATAATATGATTATGATCCAGGGCATTATTTGTTTTTCAACACAGGCACATTCAGGATTAATCTACATCTTTAACTATTAGGGAGAGGAGAACATTATTTCAATGAAACAGTTACACTTGACATAGAAACAACCTGTGAGCTATAACTCAATTTTCATAATTAAATTTTGGTAATAAATTATTAGCTATGATCCTGTCACTTAGTGAGGGATTGCTATATTCCTAGCACTGTGATATATTATTTTACATATTTTACCAACTACACTATTCTTTAGATATTTTTAGTCTCAGTTTATAGATGAGAAACTTGAGAATTAGAGATATTAAGTAATTTATACCAGGTTATCCACTTAGTGAATGTGAGTGTCAAGATTCAAACTAAGGTATATGAAACATCAAATCTGAGGCTTTAAATTAGTTCCTCTCAAATGACTGAAGTGGTTTAGGACAATTCAAATGACAGGCATTGTGAAAGTGTGTCATCGTGCTATCATTTTTTAAAATGTTGTTAACCATAATATTCCATCAACCAGAATATTCCATCCTCCTAGAGTAATTTACTGTAAGAACAATCACATTTTAGTCTGAAATATGATCTTTTTATTAGTCAGATCATCAATAATTAATTTTCAGAAAAATTTTACTTTAAGCAGAATTTTTGCAAGCAGAAAATAATACGTATTTTCTTGCATTTTGATGTTTTTGTTTTATTCTCCAACTCTGTTGACAGGTTATGTCAGTGAAAATGCTGGGAAAATAAATCAAAACAACAAAATGGAGGTTGATTCCAGGAAAAAAAATCCACATAAATTATTTAATTCTACTTTTCCATTATTACTATTGTCAGGTATCTGTTACTACAGAAAAAAAAAAAAAAAAATATATATATATATATATATATATATATATATATATATATATATATATATTTCTAGCTGTTTCAGACAATGGGACTTTGTCTAAAAGGCAATGCTTCAAATGAAAATGATTAATAAAAATTAGAAATTTTTAATGCAAATATTATTTGAAAAGATATCAGAAGTATATATTTAAAATATGTAGGAATTTTAAAAATATTAAAAATAGAACTATCATATGATCTAGCAATCCTACTTCTGCATATATATAGTTAAAGGAAATGAAAAGAGAATCTCAAAGAGATATCTGCACTCCCATGTTTATGGCAGCATTATTTGCAACAGCCTAGATTTAGAAATCATCTGTCTGTTAATGAATGAATAAAGATGATACAAACATACACAGACACACAAATGGAACATTATTAAAAATGAGAAAGAAGGAAATACTGCCAATTGAGACAACATGGATGGAACTTGAGGCCATTATGCTAAGTGAAATAAACCCAAAAGAAAAAGATAAAGAGAAATACTGTATGGTCTCACTTATATTTGGAATCTAAAAAAGTCAAACTCATAGAAATAGAGTATACAAAGGGGGTTGCCAAGGGTTGGGGCATGGGGTAGAAAAACAGGGAGAGATTGGTAAAAGGGTACAAACTTTCAGCTATAAGGTGTGTAAGGTCTGAGGATATAATGTATGACATGGTGACTACAGCTAATAAAACTGTATTGTATAATTGAAATTTGCAAAGAGTATAGAACATAAATGTTCTCATCAAAAAAGATACATATATAAGGTGTTGGATATGTTAACTAGATGTGGCAACCTTTTCACAATGTGTATATATATCAAATCACTACAGTGTACATTTTAAATATCTTGCAATTTTATTTTTCAATTATACTTCAATAAAGTGGAAAAATATATTTAGACAGTTGCAATATTATACTCCCAACCCTCCCCACCTCTCGCATCCAATCATCTGGGGAGAAACAGATCCAGTTAGGAGATAACTGAAACTTTAGTGAAGTCTTTATCCAAGAAAGCCTTCAAGCAGACCAGGGAGGTCTGTAAGAAGGTGCTCTTGGTCATTAGTACTAAGAAAAGTGGCATGACGGCTTTTTGGCAAATCTATATGGTGCATGGAAAAGAAAGCACTCAAGTCAGGAAGAATTAAGGACTAAAGCATTTGCTTTTACAGGTGTAAGGAGTAAAAATGAGATGGTCAGGTTTGAGAGACCTCAAATATCTGCTCTTTCTCCAAGGAGTGTTGTAGGTGTCCAAAATTCTCTAAAATCCTCCAGATGGCATACCATAACTTTGGGGGAAGCCTGACTACCTCCCTCCAAATGTACCAGAAAGTTGGCTGAAGTCCCATTTCAGCCCATTGCAAAGGCCTGGTTTCCCACAATTAGATAAAATCTATAGGTTTCCTGCATAGGAGACTGGGTATGCAGCTATGGTGCCCAGGTCCTTGATAGAAAAGTAGTTCAAGATGGGGTGAAGTGTGACCCTGGATCTTTATGCCTTCCAGCTTATCCATGTTATTATTCCAATTGATATGAAATGGTATTCATCTACATCATAGAATACTGCTGAGAAAAAAAATGAATGAACTATATATACATTTAACAACTTAGATGAATTTTGGGGGTGGTGGCGAAGATATTCCACTGGAAGGGAATTCTGGCTTTAGGATAGGCTTTTCTGAAGCTCAGAGATGGTATACATGCTACTGACCATGAGATGAACTCCTTTCCATGGTAGCAGATGGAGTGTTAAGAACCATGGTCACAATCATGTCATCAAATTTTGGACAGATATATAGGTTAAAAAAGTCAGTCCAAAAGACAAACATGGATCTCCCTTCTGGGACATGACCAACCAGCACCAATTCTAGAATTCAATCAAACTCCTCATTATCTTTTGAGCAAACCTAAATGATACTTCACCTAGGCCATCTGCAAGGGCCTCACTGTACTCAAAACCAATATTAAACTCAAAAGGAAAAAAAATTGGGTTCACAATAGGGTTTGTGTTCTTATGAGATTCTAATGCAGCGGTCCTCAAACTTTTTGGCACCAGGGACAAATGCTCCTATAAGAATCTAGTGCCTGATGATCTGAGGTAGAGCCGAGGCAGTGAAGCTGTGGAAAAAACTTAGATTCTCCAGCCCAGAGAGGTTCAGCACTGATAACCTAACCCTTACTTTGTCAGGCTGGAGCTGAAACCATCCTGTGTAGGGATTGAATCATGGCCAAGTCTGTATGGTGAAGATAGCATTCCCCTTATCTACTTTTGCATCTATTAAAACTAAAGCAAGAAACTTGTCAGCTTACAATCCCTCATTTTTTTTATTTTTTATTTTTATTTTTTATGCCTACAGTACCTGGTCTTTCTAGGTGGTCTCCCATCCAACCAGCTAAGCTAAGCTCAACCCTGCTTAGCTTCCGAGATCAGATGAGATTGGCCTTGTTCAGGGTGGTATGGCCGTAGACAGCATATATATTTTTAAAAAGACAAATAATGCATATATCAAAGTAAACAAGGTGTGATTTGGATCACATGAAAACAACTAGTAGTTACATTAACCACATGCTGCAATGATAGAGATGGTAAAATCAGAGATGGCATTTCAAAAGCAGGTTTGGATGATGTTATACAGTCTGGTGTAATATAGTGTTAGGCACATTTGCAGAGCAACTTTAAGGAAATATATTCTATCAGGTCTTAGGCAATTTTAGCAATAACGGTTATAAGTATAACAAACAGCAGTGAGTGATAGCATTTTCCCTTCCTTTTGTAATGGACTTCGAATGAGAGAAATGAAGATTACTCAGAAAACCACAGTACTAAAAAAAAAAATCTCACCTCAATGACAGAGGTCAAATTGCTACTGAATTATATTGCCTCTATTTTCTGTTCAGTTAATAGTGTATTTACTATTCAATAAGAAAGAGCTATTAGTTGGAACTTAATTACAATTTATTTGTGCCACATTAACATAATTTTATTTAGAATTTATTATTTTATACAAAATAGCTTTAAAGTGGTTGTTTCATTTCCAATATCAAAGACTTCACAATTTTGCAAGAATAATGTTACTTCTGTGCTAATAAAAATTCAGGTTAAAGGTTCCAAAATTCTTTCACAGTTGCTATATGCATCTCTCTATGGGTATAGCTGTATAGCTATATATCTATACTGTACCATAATAGTACATTTTTAAAAAACATTTTAACTAAATTTTCAGCATTAAAGTCAAACATATAAGAAGGACTTAAGTTTCTAACTGTGATGAAATGGCATGTAGGGCAGCAGTTCCCAGCTTTTTTGGCACCAGAGACTGGTTTCATGGAAGACAATTTTTCCATGGACCTGGGTGGGGGGAATGGTTTCAGAATAATTCAAGCATATTATATTTACTGTGAACTTTATTTTTATTATTATTACATATAACTCACTATAATGAAGAATCAGATGCCACCAGATGCAGCTGTACAGTTGAAGTACAGAAACTCACTTGCACCTATAAAGCCTGCCACCAGATGCAGCTTGTCACTTGCCATTCACTGATAGGGTTTTGATATGAGTCTGCAAGCAACTGATTTATTAGTCTCTTTGCAGTCAAACCTCTCTGCTAATGTTATTCTGTATTTGCAGCTGCTCTCTAATGCTAGCATTACCACCTCAGCTCCACCTCAGATCATCAGGCATTAGATTCTAAGGAGTGAGCAACCTGGATCCCTCGCATGCACAGTTCACAATATGGTTCGTACTCTTATGAGAATCAAATGCAGTGGTCCCCAACCTTTTCTGCATCAGGGACCAGTGCTCCTATGAAAATCTAATGCCTGACAATCTGAGGTGGAGCTGAGGCGGTGATGTTAGCACTGGGGAGTGACTACAAATACAGATGAAGCTTCACTTGCCTGCCCCCGCCATTTACCTCCCATTGTGTGGCCCACAGACCACTATACTTCTGTGGCCAGTGGGCTGGAAGCTCTTGAGCTGATGTAAGGGACTAAAATTCATTCTAGTAATGCCTAGAAAATCTGGGCAAATATAAACAAACAACCCAATAAACAAACTTCTGTCTAAAGAAGAGTTGCAGAGTTAATTAAGACTTAGGGAGCCAAGAGCTCAGAGAGAAACTACAGAGAGATGAATTGATCTTCTATAAACCATGTTCTCCTCAAGGCATTTGCTGGGGCAACAAGAATGCCAGGTTTCCATTTTCAGTAAGAAGGAAGACAGATGGAAGTGAGTGTCACATTCAGCACTTCTTCTCTTGAGGTATTCATTAAAATCTTAAGCTTTGCAGGAAAATAAGTAAGACACTTATCAGGAAACTTCTGAAAATTAGAGCACAAAATCTCACAGAATGTTGAGACAAAATTGATTATTCAGGAACCTGAAAGAAGAAGTAATCTTGTTAAATGGCCATGGTTTTCAGACCCTGGGGACCTATAACATATTAATGGAGTCAACCAGGGATTCGTAGAGCCATGCAAAGTCTGAAAATTAGCATCTAAGCAGCTAAGTTTGTGACTGGATTAAGATATCTACTCCATACTATCTGTCAGCCAGAGGATAGGGTATATCCTCTTTGGGAGAGGATGGCAAAGCTACAATTTTTGATACACATTTTTCACCTTTAAATAAAACCTATGTGGCTTTCGAAGAAAAAATTTAAGAAAACCAGACCAAAAACATAATTCTGTTATTGAAGGTATCATCCTCAGGCTTTAAAGAAAATACTCAGGAATCTTCAGAAATTAGACAGAAAATAGAATACTTAATGAAGGATCTAAAAATCTATAAAATTAATAAAATTAAAATGCTCTATGTGAAAAATGCAATAATTGAAATTAGTAATAAATAAGTTTAACAGCATTTAAGACATGATATAAAAAGAGAGAGAATTCATGAATGGGAAGATGAGGCTATAAAAAGTATCCAGATTATAGCACAGAGAGCAGAAATAAATGGAAAATACATTAAAAGAAGAATTAAAGGGATAATAGAAATACAGCACAGAGTAAAAAGGTAAAAACGTGTAATTATTGGCCTTAAGGGGTAAAGAAAAAAAATCCAAAACTATATCTGAAGAAATAAAGACCAAGAATTTTCTAAAACTAATTAAAGATATCAAGACATATAAAAAATGTTCCAAATGTCGAGCAGTGGAAATCCAAATAAATCACCTAGGCACATTATTAAAAAACTCCCCCCCAAAAAATACTAAAAGAAAACATAAGAGCAACCAAAAAATAAACAACACATTGCTCTCAAAAGAGTAACAATCAAATGGAAGCTGACTTCTCAACAGAAATGATAGAAGTCTAATGTTAATCGCGTGACATATTTACTGAAATAATGTCCAACCTAGAATATTCTACCCACTGAAAATAACTTTAAAAGTGAGGTGAAAATAAAGACATTTCGATTGAACAAAAACTTAGAAAATTCATTGCCACTGACAAAATTCACTGACACTAAACATAGTAAAGAGAACTCTTATTTCTCCATAGAAACATGGTTTTGCTAGAAGGAATAGACTAGGGCATCTAAAAGCAGCAGTTATGATACCTGCAATTTAAATTTTAAAAAACTAAAATAGAAAATAAACAGATATATAATTGTTCTTAAAAAATATGGACGTGGTTCCATAGTGTAGTGGTTAGCACATCTGCTTTACACACAGAAGGTCCTGGGTTCACTCCCCAGTGGAGCCACAGTCCATAGTCTACAGCCATATCATCTTGAACAAGCCCAATGTCTTGATCTCAGAAGCTAAGAAGGGTCAGGCCTAGTTAGTACTTGGAGGGGAGATCTACTAGGAAGACCAGGTGCTGTAGGCATAAATAATAATAGTAATGATAATAATAATAATAAATAATAATAATAAAAATATATAAAGAATTAACTCTATCTAGTTCAGCCCACTCCCCCGCCCCTCAAATTGCATGTGTAAAATTTATTTTTTTAAAGATGAATATAGTATCCTTCAAATTTAATTCAACCTATTCTAGGATAAGAAATAAAGATAAAAATAGCTCATCAGACATTAGATAAATATTTTGTACTGGTTAACTATTTCAATAATAAGCAAACACTTTCAAAGTGCTATTAAAATTTTAGGGAAAATAAATTAAAAATATTTGTTGAATGAATTAAAATGTTAAACTTTAAAAAAGTAAATAGTTATGATTAGTAAATTAGTAATATATCTTAAGCATTATGCTGTCTTGGATAAGACATTTGAAAATATTCATATATATAGTGAATAATTTTAATATTTATCCTTATGATTATAGTGAGTGTTCATTTTAGTATAAAAGACAAAAATAGCCAGAAATGGCTGGATTTTTTTCCTTGTAATAAAGCAGAGAGTACAAGTGATCATTTTTCTTGAACACAATATTAAATTCACTGTGCCCTTTCTTGTACACCAAGGAAAAATGTAGCAATATGAAATTTCCTTCCTTAAACTCCTTTCCTTAATCCTTCTTGGCGTATTTTTTCTTAAATACATTAGAAAAAGAAAAGAAAGTTTCCTGATTAAATGGTGCATGTGGCTTGGAAAGCCACATGCAAAAGAATAAAACTAGACTGCTATCTGTCACCATACACCAAAATTAACTCAAAACAAATCAAAGACCTTAACGGAAGACCTGGAATAATAAATTGCATAAAAGAAAACATAGGTACTAACTCGTGGACCTTGGATTTAGTTTTATGAATTTAACCTCAAAGGCAAGGGAATTAAAGCAAAAATAAATAAATGAGACTGTATCAAACTAAAAAGCTTCTGCATGGCAAAAAAACCATAGACAAGACAAAGAGGCAACCAACTGAATGGGAGGAGATATTTGCAAGCAATGCCTCCAACAAGGCGCTAATATCCAAAATATATAAAGAACTTATACAACTCAACATTAAAAAAGATCCAGTTAAAAAATGGGCAGAGGACCTGAACGTACACTTGTCCCAAGAAGACATACGAATGGCCAACAGACATATAAAACATTGCTCAACTTCACTAGCTAATTGGGAAAGACAAATCAAAACCACAATGAGATAACACCTCACACCTGTTAGGATGGCTGTCATCAACAGGACAAGCAATAAGAGGTTGTTGGGGAAAAGGAACCCTCATACACTGCTGGTGGGAATGTAAATTGGTACAGCCACTGTGGAAAACAGAATGGAAATTCCTCAAAAAATTAAGAATAGAGTTACCATATGACCCAGCAACCCCTCTTCTGAGACTTTACCCCTTCAAAAATTGAAAACATTTATTCATAAAGACACACACACCCCAATGTTCACTGCAGCATTATTCACGGTGGCCAAAACATAGAAACAATGGAAGTGCTCTGTGACAGGTGACTGGATGAAGAAGATGTGGTGCCTATATTCAATGGAATATTAGTCATAAGAAAAGATGAAATACTGCCACTTGCAACAACACGGATGGATCTTGAGATTATCATGCTCAGCAAAACAAGTCAGATGGAAAAAGTTGAGCACAATTTTATTTTCATCATACATGGGATACAAAACTCAAAATGACAAACAAACATAACAAACAAACAAAAACTCATGGACACAGATGGCAGTTTAGTGGTTACCAGAGATAATAGGGGCTGGGAGGTAAGTAGATAAGGGTAAAAGGGGGTCTAATATAAGGTAACAAAAGGAAATTTAACTTTGAGTGATGAACACACAATTCAATCAATATACATATGACATATTATGGAATTGTACATTTGAAACTTGTATAATTTTATTTTACAATGTCACCCCACTAAATTTAATTAGAAAAATATAAAGACAAATTAATATGTGTAAAATACTTAGGAGACTACCTTGCACTTGATAAGAAGTCAATGAATTTTGTTTTTGTTGCAAAAAAAACTTTCTATCTCTAATTTAAAAAAATAAACTAGTAATGGTATTTCATCAGAAGTTATAATTTTATAGAATTATAATATTATAGAAGTTATAATTAAATTTCACCATGAACACAGAATGTTACCACAATTTTATAAATGTTCAGAATAAATGTTCATCATCCTTGCAATATACATGTGGAAGTGCCCTGGTGTGGTTGAGGAAGCAGGAAATGCGGATTTATATATGGCAACTCCCTTGCCATAGCCTTCAGTCTGTGAGGGAGAAGCCATAAACCCAGGACCAAATAAACAATCAAGAGTGTTTATCTGTAAGTAGAGTAGTGATAGAGTGCTTATTATCGAATGTTGTATTGGAAATGAACTACAGGGCACATGAAAACCTTTGAGCAGTCACTGTGTTAAGTATACTTGTATATCCATTTCATTATAATTAAAATGATCAAAATAAATCCTGACAGACCCTGAAACACTTCTAAAAGCTAATTAATACCAATGCATTTTATGA
This sequence comes from Eidolon dupreanum, assembly GCA_028627145.1. Taxonomy (NCBI): domain Eukaryota; kingdom Metazoa; phylum Chordata; class Mammalia; order Chiroptera; family Pteropodidae; genus Eidolon; species Eidolon dupreanum. The sequence goes on along the minus strand of CM053508.1, from coordinate 76,648,285 downwards.
GTTGAGATTGTCTTTAATCACATTAATTTTGATACACAATTCTTGTGTATTTTATAGATGAGATTTTCTTTTGAATCTTAAGACAGACAGCATTATAATAATGAAGGTCATCTTTTAAATAACATTCTTTAAATAAACTGAAATAAATTAAGGTTATGTGTTTCAAATAGATCCAGGTTATTCGACAATGAATCATTACAAATACTCAATTTGTTTACATCTTCTCAATCAGGTTGTCTCCTGCTCCTATTTTTACTTTGTAGATATTTATGTTTTAAAAAGTCACAGGCTAAAATATTATATTATAAAAAACCTCTTTTGCATTTGAGTTGCCAAAAATTTTTACCATCAACTATTATTCTAAAAAGATGAATTTTCAATATTTAATTGTATTCAATATTTTAAAAAGTCATATCATAACTAGTAAGAATGTATTTATAGTAGAAAGTTATGCTTCAAGTTCTGGTTTCAATGGTTCACTGCGAAGTATGACAGAATATAAAATGGTTTTTATTCTTCAAGTTAAAGTTGTTGATATTTTATATGTTACAAAAATTCTTTATTATAATTACAGTTATAATAAAACACTTTTTTCATTACAGCTTCTTTTATTCATAAAAGGGCAAAATCATTTGCTGGTTCACTTTGTTCCAAGAACGTGTTAGAATGTTAAATACAAATATGCAGTTCAGCTCTCTAAGCTTTCATATTAACAAATCAAAATGTAAAGCTTAAGCTGTGAGATTTAAATGAAGCAAATAATCAAATAAGTCTTCTCCCCCTACTAACATTTTCTTCTAATGCAGCACATGCAGAAGGACATATTTTTGGAACAAAGCTATTCAAAATCCAACAGAATAGCAATAACCCTAAATTGTGAGTGTTCTTTAGAAATATTCCTTTTACTTTAATTGTAGAGGATCTCAGAGTCTTAGAGGTAGGCACCATGATTATTTCATATAATGACTCAGAAAGCAAAAATTCTGGTAAACATTGGATAGACCTAGAAATGTAAACACCCAAAAAAGATTTTTAAAAAAGATTAATATAGCTAGTCCAATCCCTTATTTTGGTCCCAATATTTAAGACCATGAGAAAGATGGTCTGTTTCAAGATCTTCAATACATTCTCAGGTGCAGACAGAAGAGCTTACTAGAAAACACAAACAGTGGATACTGAGACCTCCTAAATCATTCTAGAATGGATTCACCCTTCTGAAAATATTCCAGGTCAAGTTTTTTTTATTTTTTTTTTATTTTAAATGTCTCAAGGCAAAGGTACAGGGGTGAGTATGCAAGTCCCTACCTCTCTGCTCTAAAACTGGCTACTTCTCTTAGGTTTACTTCATTGGTTCCAAGGGGGATTGGGCAAAATATGAATGTATCACCACAAATTCAAAGAGTCTTCGGAAAACAACTTATGTTCTAAAACACATTGTCTTTGGATGGTGATATTGTAATATTTATATAAAAGGAAAGCACCATCTCTAATAGTGTCAATAATGTTTAAATTTTACAGTTGAAAAGCCTAAGTTCTACTCATAGTAAACAGTAATTTGAAGCAAGAAGGATGCATTTAGATTTCTCCCATCATTACCCATTTTCTTTTAATTCCAAGTATATAGTATATTTATTTTAATATGATTGTGTTATTTCTTTAACGAGTTCTCCATTCCTATGAGAAAAGATCAGGAGACAATAAAACAGTAAAATGTCTCTAAGATTATATGAGATACTGAAACATGGTAATAAGAGGTTTATGAGACTCCTTTGTTTGAAATCCTAAAGAAAAAGAAAATATGTACTTCTCTGTAGTCTTAGCATCTGGAAGAGTAATGCCATGCATTAAATAAGTCTTTAATAAAGAATCCTATATGTGTGTGTAAATATATAATATATTATAAAAATAATTTTAAAAGATTTGAGCCTTACTTATAAACAGCTTTTTTAATTAGATGATTTTCCAAGTCATTTATTACATATCGAATCATTTTACAGTTACAGTTATTGGCAAATGACTTCAACTTTCTTTTATGGGCTACTCTACACTCTTTGCTAACAATCTGTATCCTCCTATCTCTGATCATTGATTTGTAGGCATTACCTTAAGAGCTTATCACCTAGGAGCAGTCTTCCACTCTTTATTAATTATTACTTACATAGCAATCTATGCATGTATGTGTATGACTTTAGGTGAAAAAAAAATGTGCTTGTCAAACTACAACTACCACAGAAGAGAATTCATTTAATGTTTTCAATGTGATCTTCAGGGTGTGCAGTTTCACTCCACCTAGCATGAAAAAGTTATTTACATAAATGATACCCATGCTGACACAAACAGTAGGGATGATTATATCTAAAGCATGACTGATTCCCCATTCTTTACTCAGTGTACACTATGCACTATACCCTTCCTCTAATCATGTTTTTTGAGATTCGTATTGGTGTATGCCCTGTTACTTGAAAGAAAAACAAGGCAAAATAAAGAGATTGCGCATAAGAGCAGACCAATCACCCATACATTCATTTATTCCATTCATGCTTTTTATTCAAAAACCATTTATTGATCACTAATCCTGTGAAAATAATACTAATATAATAAAATAATACTAATTCTGTGGAAATAAAAATTACAATGCAATGTGCTATGAACTATGATTCTGGTATGCACAAGATACTAGCTTACATAGTTGTGTTATTTTTCTACTATTATTTAGAGGTAACATATATTAAAAATGTAGCACAGTATCTCAAAACTTTTTGTATGCCTTAATTTGTAACAATTCTAATCTCAATAAAGTAGAATGAAAAGACTTAAAAAAAAAACTCATGTCATCCTCAATTGGACATCATGTACTGTTAAATCTTTGACATGAATTCTCAACTTAATTTGCCAAATATAATCATTCCAAAGAAATCTCTGACTTTCTTTAGTTCACTGTAGGTATTCCTGAGAAATATTTGTATCTGTCTTCTTTCAACTCAAACCACACTTCTCATGGTATAATGGAATAGAAACTCTCTGTTAAGAATTCCAATACAGCACCACTTAAATTATAACACATTAATAATTAGTTCTGTAAGTCCTGTGAAAATGAGCATTATGGAGTATCTAGCTGACTGGAAGTTATGGCTATTGAATAACTGTGAGTTGTTTTTTTAGTAATAATATGGTACTCAATGTATCACATAAATGCAATGTTGTTATTATAACTGGCTTCATTATATAAACAAATGTGCCCCAAATCCAGGCAACTATAGTATTATAAACTGTGAAATTAATTATTCTCAATTACCAAAGCATAATATTTATGAAAATCAAATTCAGTTAAAAACACACATTTTTTTGAGCATCCTTCGGGTTTCTTAAAAGTGTTTACTGTTTAGTTCAGGAGGTAGAGCCCTACCCAACTGAAGACAGAAAGGAAATTTTAAAGGAGACAGTAATATTGGCCTAGGCTTATGTGCTTAGAGAACATTTTGATAGGAAGCAATACAGAAGGAACTTTGACAGAAAATACAAAGATGAAGAGCTTGCTCATGTGTCATTAATCTATTTAATCAATTATTCATTTAATAACATTCAACAAATATCTACTGGATGGATACCACTTTAGTGTTAATCTTTGTAATGGCATTATATACATTCAAAGAAACTATTCAATTTCTGTATCAATAGGTCTTTGGACATTAGCACATCAGTTTTAACTGCAGGTATATGTTTTAAAAAAATGGCAAATTTCTTAAAATGTGCTATCAGCTGATAGATGTCTTCTGGGATGTATTAATGAGAGCTACCCTCATTAACTATCCAGGGACATTAAAAATAAATAGGCAATTAACATTTCAGATAAAATTAAAACAAAACACTTGTATAGAAATTTTATATGACATTGATAAGATGCAATATAAACTTAATATGTCTTAATATGATTGCTATTTCTATAAACAAAGATATTTTATTGACAGCCTACAGATGTTCTGAAGTTTCGAAAGATAACTTTTATTTAGAAATTATATCTCATGACTATTTAAAGAAAATTTATAACCTTGAATTTTATTCATGAAAATAGAATTTTTATTCCCTTCCACATAAAGCATATTTATATTCAAGAGTAAAAAAGAAAATAATTTTGGTAACAACCTTCTTGAGGTGAGTGGATTATTTCCTGTGTTTCAAAACTGATAGAGCTTCAGTTAACAGAGTATCGTTTCAAATTCTAGACTCATAATGGGTTTGTTTATGTTCTGATGTTACATTGTTTGAAAAATTAAAGAAATAGCTGTAAGAATCCAATGAATTTATGAATCTTGTTAAAAGTTTACTAATTTTATCTTAGAAACTGTAAGAATTAAATAAAAAGAGTAGTGGCTTTAGAATCAAGTAGACATGGGTTCAAATCCTGACTCTACTACAAAACAGCTGTGTGATTTTTCAGAAATTCAATCATTTCATAGTATTTAAAAGGTGGTAATACTACTTCAATATTAACATAGATGTGAAGATAAACATGAGAAAAAGTTTTTTTTAAGCTCCTAGCATAATGCCTGGCATACATTAAGTATCTATAAATATTGGCCCCCTCCTTTTTTCCTTTCTTTTGTTTTTCTATAATAGCTCCTATTTTTCTGTCTTAAATAAATTTTAACGCTCAATGGTATTTGTTCAAGCAAATTGCTTATTCAACATATTTTAAATATATAATAGCAAACTACAAGCAGAATATAATGAATACGTATTTGATTCACATTTCATTGCACTTGCTATTTCTCAAAAAGAATGCAGTGTGCTAGATACAGTTATCAAGGCATATTTTTAAATTAATGTTTTAATTAACATTTCTAATTTTATGTGTAAAGCTGTCCATATGTCTGTCATCTGTTGCCTCTCAAGAAGCCATTATTCTATGACACTGCTATATTTCAAAGGAAACATTTTTCAAGAAGATACAAAATATACACTGATATTAATAGGATATCATCTACAGTTTGATTACAAGAGCAGATCAAGAACTGAAACTATTATCTCTCCTTTATTTTCTATTTAAGTAAAACTGAACTATTAGAAGTATCATTGAGATTTAAAAAAAATTTTTTTTTTAAATAGATCAGTTCACCAAGCAGTTCAAGAAACGAAGTAGCTTTAATCTGATAGATTTTCAATTCATGTGCCTTCAGTTTTCAGGTTTATATGGGGATGGTTTTATTTCCTAAATGTGTTTCATCAAGAGTTATTTTGGTAGTACTAATGTTTTCGGAGACCAGGTCTATATTTGTGCTGATTAAAAAAATATAGCCTTGATATTATATCCCTGATCAAAATATTCTCAATATTTTTAAGTCTCTTAAAATATTCAGCACTCATCATACCTGAGAGGATTAGGGCATTAAGGGGAGAAAAGCATTCTAAAGTAATTTTTTATTACAATTAGATAGAAGTAAATGACCAATTGAAGTTGGCTTGAATTTACCAGTTTTAATGTTTATTTGGTGTGAGGATATAATGGGGCACAAATTAGGTGAAGAGACATGTTTTAATTTTGATCTGTCTCCTCAATCTCACTTTTAATGGGTGGGTTTTCCATAGATATTAAATAGGTGAATAACACTGACTTCTATTTAGCCCAGACAGTACAATGTAGACAGTCAAGATGTACATTAGAATCTGATCTCGTATAATGTTTGCCGATGATGATTTTGGAAAAGGAAAATTCAGAGTTTATCATAACTCTCTTCCTCTAGCTTGTTTTTAGAAATTGAAACCATTACATTTAATAAGAAAATATTCGGTCCACAGTTTTACTGTTCTAGCTGCTGTTTAACATTGCTGTGTATCTATCCTGATTTACAAAATCCTTCATCTGTTTAGCACTGATATTCACATGAGTAAATATCAGACAAATTTGTGCATATATTTATTTTTGTTACAATATATGCAACAATTAGAAAGGCAGATTATTTCATTTTTCAGCTGCTAAATATTGATAATCTGAATCACCATCAATTATCCTGGCAATGAGACATGCAGGTGTAAAAACATAACAATATTTTCAACAACACATTTGTGAAAATATCTTTTAATTAAGTAGGATTAATTAGTACATCCTAAGTGTTTGATATAAATTTAATCATGTTAATAATAGAGTTTAAGTTAAAAAGTTTAAAATGTGTGTGCTGAACAAGATATTCAGATTTCCCCTAATCAGAAAGAATGAAAGCAATGTTTCTGGTGTTTCCTATTTATGTAAAGTTTGAATTATAAGGTTATTTTACATGTAAAGTTATTTGTTCTCTTACTATTTTAATAACGAAATGGGCATAAAATTAATATAGAACTTTAATTTTCACATAGCTTCCTCTTTGCATTTTGATCTTGACCTTCTGGGAATAGCTTCAGCAGAGAAATAAACAATATAAAAAAATACAAAAATTTAAAGGTTATAAGTAATGAAAATGTATTCTACCTCTTATAATCTTTGAGAACACCATTAAGCAAGTAAATTGAAACTTGTCTTATTTTTCAATAGCAGAGATTTTTAGAAACATTGTCAACGTTTGACACGTTTTACTAAAGAAACAAGTTTCTTGTATTTGCGGAGCTTAGATACTTTATGCTTCAATGAATGCCCACGTTCAACTTCTTACTTAAGAAGAAGAACTTTTCTACATTTACAATTACAAATTTTCACACTATGCCTTATATTAAATGTCTATCTATCTGACTTTATATTTATTGATTCAATGAATATTAAGCACCTCTTATGTATCAGTCTCTTTGACCTATTGGTATTTCTCTTTGTGCATCACTTTCTTGGCATAAATCTGTCAGCTCTTTGCTCCACAACCACGAGTTTAGCAGAGTAGTTGAACTCTGAAGCTCTACTGAAAGGTTCTCCAGCTTTACGATTTCTTATTCAAAAAATTTAAGGGCTCTTTTTTCTTTCTTTCTCACTGTACAAAGATTTACTAATCTAAGACATTTTCATAAAATACTTTGCTAAAACCCATTTAACATCTACTGATTTGCTGATTTGCATTAAGTGCATTAATTCATATAGTTTTTAAGTGTTTAACAAAGTCCTACTAAATTTTAATTCTAAATCTAAAGTACTAGTCATCCCTATATCCTATCAATTTTTTGTCTTAAATATTTAAGGGGAAGGATGTTTCCTGGTCTATTGTCAAATAGAATTAGACATTACGAATATTACAAATGTAGGATTAAATAGCAATCATAATACAGCGATGACAATTGCAATGTTTTAACATATCCACTCTTACTCTCGTTAACTCAAGGTTTCACTTAATAATAATAGTAAAAAAAACTCTAGTTAACCATTTTCCTTAAAGATTTGCAATATGTTTTGTGTTATGATTACCATGATAGGAAAGCCAAAAAATGATAGGAAACCTAAAATATTTCTTTTTTTTTTCAGTTTTATAAGTCTGTTCTAAATTTCTTTTTAATATAACAAGTAAACATTGCTTCTGCCTCCTCCCACTCCTTTGGCTTAGTGCTTACTCAGTAAGCAACCTGCTGCATTTTAGAGGTGTGGAATTTAATTGGGAAAAGTCCTCTAAAAAAATCGTGTGAACAAGAATACAACATAGTGGATACAGCATCATGGATACAGACAAGTGATCCCTTCTCTCAGTCTTTCTCAAACCCTCTATCCCCTTCCAGCACTCTCTAGTAACTAGTAAGGAAAGGCAGCTGACTTCACAGCTGGAATAAGTTGTGCTGTGAATCCCAGTGATTTACTCAAGTAGTAAACAGGGTCAAGTGGAATTTGTTGCCAAGCAAACTAGGAAACCCTAGCCTGGGTCCAGCAACACAGATAAAAGTGTTTCTGTTTCTTGATAGATAATGAAAATGACGCAGGATGTAATTGATCAACAGGGTATTGATCACTATCCTTTCTTCAGCCCCCCCAATTCAGGCATCAGAGAGTCTAGGGTTCACTTATATACGCCCAGCGGCCACCAAGACCTCCATTTTCTCCCAATGCATAAAAGGCTAAAAACAGCCTTCCTCCCTAGCACTGTGGCGTGCCTGCAGCTGCTTTGTTTACCATATTAGTCACACAGGGGGCTCGCTCCTCGCCCTCTCCCCTGCTTTTAAGCGGGGTGCGGTGGGAAGCTGAGAAGCATCCCCAAAACTCCTGCCCAGACCAGGTCTACCACAGAAAGCGTCACAAATCCGGTCTCGAGCCTTAAAGAGAAACCATGCAGAGGGAGCCTTTTGAACTCGTAACCCCCCAGGAATGTCTATCCGTCTCCCCAGAGAGAGCCGGCTTCCCAGGCAGCTTGAGAAACTTAACCGAGATCCCAGAAAGGAGGCGAGGTGCAGCTCCGATCAAATGGAGCTCTGTCTGAGGCGATACCCTTTTTACCTGCAAAGTTGCAATCTCCTCGCTGAAGAGGGATCGATCCAAGGACGGTTGCTATGCCCGGTGAGAGCACGCCTCGCAAATTCCAATGAGATTTCCTTAGTTGCTACAGAGTTTCGAAGCATTCCAAGGAAAACGCACGAAGCTGGAGCCCACGCAGCTGGCACCGAACTGGGCGGAGAGAGGATGCTCTGAGAGCGATGCCATAGGAGGCGGGGGAGGGGCAATTCTGGAGGGGGAGGTGAGCGCCAGGGGAGGAGAACTCTGCCACCCCTCCCCCACGAATCCCTCCAGGTAAAGTTAGAGTTCCCACGGATGACAACGGATGAGCCCAGAGGAAGGAATCCAGCCCTCGGTACCTGACGACTGCCTGGCCCGGGTCTGCACAAACCCGGCTTGGAAGGGACAGTCCCTGAAGATGAGTGTCCAAAGCACGGCTCTGCGTGGCGGTGGCGGGGACCCGCGCACAGGCAGTCCGGGCTCGACTGCCACGGAATAGCTCGAGGCCTCCTTGGGTCAAGTGCTTGAGGTCAGCCACTTGAGCAAGCGAGCTCACCACAAGCCAGAATACATCAAGGCAAGTTAATGGCCAGACCCCCTCTGTGGTCCTAGATGCAAACCAGACTTCGGCGGCTCTGCAGGGATGTCCGACTTCAGTTCGTGCCAGGACTCGGCTCCTGAACGCCCTGCTCCCACCCCAGTAAACGAACACCCAGGCGGCGGGTCGCCCGACTTGAAAAAGTAACCCTTACTTGCACTCAGTAACTCTCAAACCTTCTCCCACTTCCTCTCCTTTGGGCTCGCGCAACCCCGCTCCAGTCCTCAAGGTGTCAGACTTCCCAAACAAGAGCAGGACTATGCGGCTTGTCACTAGTAATCACAATCGAGACAGTCGCAATGAAGAAACACATTGAAGAAGAAACGCAATGAAGCACAACGTTCCACCCTCACCCAGCTCGGCCTTTCCAACAGGCGTAGGAAACCAGTAAGTTGCCTAACATTAAATAAAACCCAAATTGCTCACAAGCCTAGGAGCGCGAGATTCGATGGCTTCAGGTGGTGGGTGTGTGAATGTGAACGTGTGTTTGGAGAGGGGGAGAGAGAGAGAGAGAGAGAGAGAGAGAGAGAGAGAGAGAGAGAGAGAGAATGAATTGAGAAAGATGCTCGCAACAGTGTACTGAAATTTCAGGATAAAAGTTATCTCCTGGCCAATCTCTTTGGTGTTCACACAGGAAAATAAAATTAAAGTGCGGAGATTGGCAAAGTTGGCACTAACTTACTTGATGTAACTGCAACGCGGTGATCCCCAGCTTTTAACTCGCAGAAGCTTTGTTGGTCTACACCTCATGACTTGAAAGTATATTTATATAATAGAGAGTGTTGTCAGTGTGGAATCTTAGCTAGCAATTATCCAATTTGAGAACCTTTGGTTTCTACTTGATTTTCTTTATTTTTCGAAAGCCCTGGGGATGCTGTTAGTCACCACTGGCATTTGAGCAAATGCCTGCTCCAGCTTCATGCTTGTGCAACAAATGAGTGACGACCTTTTTTCCCGTCGCAGCCACTTTTTACACCTTCTGGGTATCGGTACTGTAGAGACTGCAAGGAGGACCTGTTTCTTCCCAAGGAATATTGCCCAAGGGATTCAAAAGTAGGCAGCAAGCGGGCATCTACAAGCAGACTCCAGAGCTCAAAATTGAAGAATTTCCTTCCTGGTTATCTTTTCCTCCTTAGTTCACATGAGTTGAGGGTTTTTGTTTGTTTATTTGTGTTTGTGTTTGATTTTGGAGTATTTATATTAGTAAAGAAGATATCATTAGAGATCACCCACTGGTGTGATGTGCATGCTGCTTTTTTTTTTT